>JADLZN010005754.1:0-700752 GCA_018155175.1 Sinocyclocheilus anophthalmus | reverse complement strand
TGCGGAGCGTCACAGTGACAGCGGCTTGAGGGAGAGTGAAACCTGCATGCTGAACACTGCTGGCGGTGCGGCACTTTATATTTTTGGCTCATATTTTCGCCCTTTTTTCTCTTTCGGCCGAAAATGCCATTGGTATACTACTTTCGCCGCCTCACTGGAAGTTGTACCCACATTCTTTTTTACAGTAGCGCCCCCCCGGAAACAGGTGGATTGTTTAGCCACATTATAATCTTCACTCAACCGATTGTTTCACAACACTACAGCCAGGAAGTGGAAACTACTACTTTGTTCTGTGTACTGTGCTTTGACTTCGTTTCAAACTATTTTAGGAGCAAAAATAGACAACTGGAAATATGCTGTGTTTTAAATGTCAGTTACTCTATATTAACATCTTTACTGAACTTGTATAAAAGCAGTATCACATCTGTTTCTCTCTCCAATATCTCTATTCAAAGTAATTGATGTGTTTGGTTAGAGATCTATTCTTTCCTTCTGCACACAGCCTCTGGACTAAATGAAGACAGGATTGAGGGCCAGTGGCCCACAACCTGTCTCTCTGGCTACTAGCAGCTAATGTGAGTGTGTAGTTAGTGTCCACCAGGCAATGGCACAAACTCCAAACACCTGCATAATCTCTGCTCCAGGGTACATAATCACACACCAAGCTTCTACTAACAACTCCTGCGGCTGCAATAAGAAGCCTATTCTAAACCCGCATGACGTGTTTAAATACCCCTGCAGTCGTAAAAGCCTCTTGCTCGTCTGTTTTGATAATGTTTGGCTACAGAGTGATAATGCAAAATCTAATGTGAGGGTGGTGCTGGGGACTGCCCTCAAACGCTTATGTCTGCATTTTGAATTTGTTTTGTTGGTTGACTGTGAACCGATGATGTTTATGTACAGTTTGTTCTCTTTATATGGTGTTGAGCGCATACTGAACTTATGCCTTCTCGGTTCAGTTTGTATAAGCCCCAAGGAGTAAAAGATTTAAAAAATGTAATTGCAAGTTTATTTCACAATTCTGACTTTTTGTTTCCCTCATAAACTGTCACAGTAACTCAATTCTGAGATTAACTTGCATAAATATTAACCATAAAAACTAGTTTCACGCCACTGTAACATTGTTTAAAAATGTCTGTGTGACGTTTTTTTTTTCCTCCTTTGCAATATAAACTTCACGTTGTGATTAAGTATAAAATGGGAATTACCATATATGAAAAGTATATTATATATCTTACTATATATTATGATAGAAAAACTTAAGTAATTAAATAAAATTAATATATAGATCAATAGGTATATAATGAAATATAAATCTATAATATGTGAAGAATATATAAATTAATATAGAAATAATTAATAGGTAAGTTAAAAATTCATTAATTATATAATAATATATTCATATAAATTTTAATAATAATAATAAACTTAATTTATAAAATATATATATAAAATATATATTTTTATTAATATATTAAATATATATATAGTTTATTCTATAAAAAATGAAATTATAATCGATATATTATAAATAAAAATACCCTATAATTAAAGAATAAATAATATAATCTAATATAGGTATAGTAGCAATATATTTTTTAATAAATTTATTATAATAAATAAATAAAATAATAAAAATAAATAAAATAGTTATACTCACTTTAATAAAAATCTAATATATAAAATTATAATAATAACTTCATCTTACCGTTTTAATCAATCCATAACTCAAATATTATTTCGACGGGTGGAAACAAGCTTCAATACACCAAGAACAAAAAACTGCGGCAAGTGTAACCTCACATTTCAGAGGAAACAAAGTCTTAACTGCCTTATTTATTCAGATTGCGAGATTATTTATAAATTGATTAATTACTTTTTTGCATAGATTGCCAAGGCTTACATCTTGTGATCAGACTTTTTTTCTCTATTGGTGAGTTAGATTTCCAAATCCCCTTTTATATCGTCACAATTCGCTTTTTTGTCAGAATTGGAAGAATACAAAGTCCCATTTGTGACATAAAGCACAGTTCCCTTTTATCCCAGGACCAAAGCAAGACTTTCATATGAACGGTGAGGAATAGTTATGCAGCATAATAATTTGAGCAGATAACGCGCAGTCATCAGCAGTCAGTTATTGTATGGTTTTAGAGGACGTGGAAGCCATTTATTTATTTAGTCATATTGACATGATAGAGTTTTTCATATGTTAATTGAAATATCACTAGGTTTTTGAATTGATTCACAATTAAAATATTTGTTTTTTTAAAATGACGGTACAGCATTACCGGTCTTTTTTAATAATTTCACGTATGCAGTGATACAAACCTGTGAGAACATGTAATTAATGTTTTTCATAGCATTTTTTTCAGTTTTTTAATAATATTGTGATTCTCATTGATAGAAAGGTGATGAGATTATGATAAACTAAAGAGTCCTAGAGCAGTTTACTAACTTCATCTGTGTCAAGTGATTAACAAATTAGTATTCAATATAACATTTGTAACATTTTATTTCTGAGTCACATACTTTCAGATTAAACATGTAAATGTGAAACATTGATTGATGGACTTAATGGAATAACCTTTTAATTTGGATTTGCCTTCAACTGTAGAACCAACTGTGTATAAAATCAGTGCATTTTCTGGCTGTTTATGCACAATACGTCCAACAGGATTAAATTAACTCTCCATCTCTATGGCAGCTCCACGAACGATTCTCAGTTGAATTAATCCTTTTTGGTTGCATTCTCATATCTATCTTTCTGTGCAGAATTTGCCACCCTGCAATGCCAAATGTAAATTAGACCATTGGACTTTTGAGCTGTTGGACTGCTAGAGAGTTGGAAGCTTTGCATGATTTGTATTTGCCCAAAGCAGCTTGGCGTACAAGTGTGCAAGCTTGATAAGGCCCAAGAGCATTGCAGGCCTATTAAAACTATCTTTTTAATCTCTCCAGAACAGGATGCCAGAGGCACAGAGGTGCAAAGGTCCTTTCTTGTCTGGATTCCACCAGAAAACTTTTTAATATAGAATGACCAGAACATAACGGTGGAATTGCAACTTTTAATGATGTGTTTTGAGTGTCCTATTTTTACACGCCCGCTTAAAACGATCATGATTCTGTGATCATGCAGTTGCTTTTGAGTTGTCAGCAAATGTAAAAATGTTCATCTTTATGAATTCAAAGTGCAGAGATGTTTTGCCGCACTTCAGGTGAAGTTCAAGCTTATTTTAAACACAAATGATTCCTTTGTCACGCCATCAACAGCAGTTATTACTAACACCAATGTCGTGTACTGATACAACGTATGTTTTGAGTGCTTTGGATAAAAGCACCCGCCAAATGAGTAAATTTAAACAGCAAAGGTTGTTAAGTGAATACCTGTGCGGAGCGCTATTTTGCATTACTCACAAACCTTTTATGGTTTGTTTTGAAATATTTATGTTGAAAAATATCAAGACAAAATGCTTCCTATCAACAAGGGTTTCAGCTCCCTGGAGAGCGGGTCTGTTGGCTTTTTCTGCAGTGTTGGAAATGCCAGCATACGCCTGGCTTTTATCACTGCACACATACACGCGTAATAGTTCAATCTCGCTGCGCTCATTCCTGGGTCCAGCCGCCTCGCCTCTAATTTCGTTTTCGCAGGAGACTGAAATCCTTCTCTCGTCTGGCATTAGCAATTAATGGCAGATTCTAAAGGTCAAAGAGATGTTTTTCAAATACAACTCATGTTTTTGGTCAGCTCCCTCATTGCAAATGTCATCACTTTCATATGCCATCAAAAAGTGACTCACATAAAGGGGTCTGTGGAGGCACAACAAGTTGAAAGGCTTGAGGCCGTGTGTGCTTTAATTTTCCTCATCCAAAGAAGTTAATTAGACATTAATTCATAAAGCCACTCATTTTCAGTATTGTCTCCTATTTCGGTTTAAGCCTTGTAATTTCTTGTTTTCTTTCTGTTGTCTCTTATCAAATACAGATAGGAATCTAAATTGCTTTATGAATGAGGTAATTGCACAGTTTATTGCCAGTGGTGCAGTATTCCATGAGGCCACGTGTTAATGCACTGCACGTCTTCATGCTGCTAGTGGAATTTAATGAATGTAATCGGGATATATTTCAAAGCACACATTTAAATAAACCTGTCAGCTTGATTTGTTGTCAGAAGATCAATTGGCAAATTAAAATATCTTCTGTTATGAAGAAGGAATTCTCACCGGTTTACATGTGATGTTTAGATGACTGTTGCCTTATGGGAATATTTTTTAAATGAAGTTCCTGCACCCGATGGGCCAATTCAAAAAACAGTGTAGACGCTGATGCTCTAAGAGCACTATAGGTTTTTGTCATATTGCATAAATCGGATCCGCCCAATCTATAGTAAGTGTCTAATGGCGCTCTGTGGACCTCTAATTCCCATAATCCACTTCACCCCGCAGCAGTGTCCACACAGTATTAACCACATTGTGTACTCAGACTGGGCAGGATCATCTTGTGTTAATTGGTGGTTGATCTAAAGACCAACCGGTGAAGGTTAACAAACATCTTCAGCCAAAAGATTTTTTTTTTCTTTTAAATGTGTATGATTTTCAGCACAATGAAAACCAGTGAGGACTAGGGTCTGTCAAGCTTCAACAGTGCCAAAAGATACCATACAAGTGGTTTATAAAACTCTTATGCTATATTCTATAACACTCATTCATATTTGTTAATATTCAAATATGGCACATTTAGTTTCAGTAAATAAGGACTTTCATTTCAGTCTGACTCTGTTCCTCACAAAACTTATTGTCTGTTATAAAAAGACTTCAAATATGTTGTTTTATAATTGAATACATTGTGAACATTACTTTGTGTCCCACAAACAAAAGTCATACAGTTTTTGAACAATGCGAATAGGAGTAAGTGATGACAAAGTTTTAATTTAAATTTTGGGATGAATTACTAATTTAAAATATTCTCTTGAGACAGTAGGTAGGAAAGTGGGTATCTGGACCATTTAACATGCATTTAGATAATGTTATTTTGGTATTATCTATCTACAATTATAGAATTTGATATTTTGAATTAGTGGTATTATTTGAATTATTAGTTTTCATTTAATTTTTTAGTAATTTTATGTGCTTTGTCATTTTATTAGTTTTTATTTAGTTTTAATTGGCTTTAATTGAAAGCTTCTTAAAGCTTTAATTATCTTTAATTAACTTTAATATAAATTAAAATGTATTTTTAAATCAGTTTTATACTGTAGTAACATAGTTCTCATTAGTGTGCAGGCAACATTGTCGAATTTCCATTTATTTATTTATTTTAGTTTTTCATCTAATATTTATGTTTTCTATTATTTCAGCTTTATTTAAACTACCAAAACGGTTTAAAATGTAAAAGTTTTAGTTAACAACAACCACCACCTCTGCACATTGGGGAGATTTAGAGTCCAACTAGTATCATATTTTCAAGTTCATTTTGTTTTCTCACATGCACATCTCTATTTGACTTTTTATTCATGAGTTTGACACAGATACTGTAGACAAACAGAAATATGTAAAAGAAAATGAAACATTGGTACGATGGTTCTGTTGTTCTGAATTGATTTGATGCAGCATCTCTTGTGAACCTTCACCTTAAAATCAGAGCCAGCTGAACAGTCAAGACCTTGGCAGCATCTGATTTCTTTCATAGAAAGAAAATTGCAAATCGCACAGGCTGCAAGAGTCTTGAGTTTGAGGAGTTGAATATTGTATGGCAAACATCTGTGGCTCTGACAATGCAGTGTGTCCGCTGTAGGAAAAGATTAATAACGGCCTTTATGTAATTACCTCAAAAGCCTGTTGGGACATAATTCGCTCAAAGCAGAAGAGAACACATGATGGATCGTGACTGTGTAGTTCATGTTTCCTTTGTTTGAATTCGTTTCAACGACCCCTTAGTCGAGATTCTAAATAAACGTTTCATACAGAACATAATGTGCACCAGTGCATGTTTTATAAACTATATTATTCAAATGACCCGTTATACACACATAGCATGTGTAGAACAGTATTTGATGGAAAGCACTGTATTTTTTTTAAGTGGCATATAGTGTTTTTAAAATTCCGCACTGAATGTGTTATTGTGTACATGACTTTTTCACCGGAGAGAGCAATATTGTGGATAGAGGACTCATATTTTACCCAGAAGCAATGGTTTGAAGTTAAAACACGTCTCGAGTGATTTGGTTTCCTTACACACACACAGCGCTTTTTCGCTTCACAAGCGTTCATTGATAGACTGTATATCGTGTGTTACTTTTGGATTATTTTGATGTTTTTATCAGCTATTTGGACTTTCTTTCTGACGACACCCATTCACTGCAGATGATCCATTAATGGGAAGCTACATTTCTCCAAATCTGTTCTGACAAATTTTTCATTTTTGGATGAACTGTTTCTTTTATCAAAACGGAAGGCCTTGAGTGTGACCTATCCAATGTTATTTTGTTTGCTCAAAGCCCATATTTCTGCTCAGCTGAAGTCACAGTGATTGCATAGCTCTGTAAATCTGATTGCAAACAAGCAGGTCAGTTACCACAGCAGATTTATTATTTGTTGATAAACTCTCATAAACATATATATGAAGCAAAACTAATCTTTTGAATATGTACAAATAAGTGTTTGCTTTCTATTTATGTCTGTTTTTGTGCGTGTCTGTCTCTTGTGTGTCCCTGTAGGTCCATTTTTGTACACACTCCAGTGCCCTGCAAATATCCCATCCCTGTCTGTGAACCCCTCCACTCCATTCCCTTTCCTCCTCCCCTATCCTCAGCAGAGGCTCTCTCACGCGTGTCCACACAATCGCAGGGCTGTAATTGGTAAGGTTTACACTTCCTTAAGAGCAAATCGAAGCCTGGCTAGACAGACAGCATTGCGGCAGCCACAGCTGAGGGGAAAAACATAGGGGTCCACAGAGGCCGGGTTTTTCTTTTAGAGATTCAGATCGAACGCTTTTTGGGGGGTCCTCTTTTGGGGCGATTGGGGATCGGTGTGTTTGAACAGCTTCCAGAATAATTTCCCATAATGCCTGTGTTGGGCTAAATTAATGTGCGCAATGCTGCTTTATTGGGAGATCCCCAGTCGAGAGCTGTGAGTAAGCAGATGCTGTTCTCTCGACCTGATGCTTTTTCCCAAACCTGCTGAGTATCTGACTCCCACACTGTCTGTCACATTCTGTTTTTAAAAGAAGAATCTGAAGCCAAACATGTCATGCTGACAGACAGAATGCTCCCTCTGAAAATGTTTTAGTTTACCACCCACATGGTGTAAATCTCTGTGGACTATTGCTGTGGATATTGTGCTCTATTGTGAATTCACAAATAAAGTGTAAGCATTTGATTTGATTATGTATTCTACAGCAAAAAGGTTATTTATAATGGTGTGACTATTTCAGAGATTGAACATAACGGTTGTACTGTATTGCAGCTGTTCTGAAGCTAACAACTAGAGCAAATGGGTTCGATTCCCAGGGAAACCAAGAACTGATACAAATGTGTACCTTTGATGGAATGCAAGTCTCTTTGAATAAAAACATTTGCCAAATGCATAAATGTAAAAATGTAATTGAAATTGACTAAACGGAAAATCAGATCAGATCAGTAGCTGGACACCTTAAGACCAATATTTTGGCCAAACTAATTATGCAATTTTTTGTTTACTTTGAGATTATTGTCATTGGCCTGATAACCATGACTGTTTGGACGATGTACAAAAGTGTGTCAGTTCCAAAATCTGCTTACAGATTTATCAGTGGATCAGGCATATTTTATGCTATAAAATATATTTAAATATTTTGGTCAGTTTAGAGAATATTATGAAAATTGCAGAAAAAGTATTTGGAATATTTAGATTTGGATTTGTACATTTCTTGAATTTTGATTGCCTAAGCACTATTTCAGTTGTGCTCATATACAGCTCAACAGGAATGGAACTGTCGCCAATAGGTCTTTATTAGTGAGTCAATTAATCATTCACTTACAGTAAATTATTTGTCCAAACCCTGGATTTATTCAGGAATGAACAAGCAGTTGTCTTTATGTCATTGAAGTTTTTAGTCATTGAATCTTTCACTCAAGTAATTAATTCAAAACATTGATTCATTCATGAGTGAAAAAGTGACTCTTTATGAGTTAGTCGCTGAATCATTCATTCAACTGATTCATTCAAAAACACTTTTTTTGCTCACTACACCACTACAAATGTTCCCTCTATAAAGAAATAATATGCTCGTGCACAGGACACAAGCAAAAAAATTAGTTGGGAAAGCCATTTGATTGAATTCTAGTAGATGCAAAATAATGGCAATGCTCGGGCAAACCGCTATAGAGTTGGTGTCGCTATAGTGTTAGAACCGGTGAATGCGGTTTACAAGTTTCATAGAAAGAGAATGGTGTGCGCCAAATGAGTCGCTGTAGAAATCAAATATTTTAATGGTTGCAGACAAAATAGCTCAACACGAAAGCCAATGTAAAAGTAATGACATGTGAAATAAAACTGCATCATGCTTAAAGAAGAGTGGCTTGATTAAGTGCTGGAAATAGCGGATGATGGGCACAGAATGTTTTTACATGCTTCAGTTTGTTGTTATATTATATTTAAAAGTTACACACTTTTTTTGTGTGTGCGCTGTACAGGTCTAGTATAAAGAATGTTTTTGCACAAGTGGCTGAAATGAATAGAGAAATGCAAGCAAAACAATTAGAGGGAGTATTGGCCACTACTACAATTAAAACTGCTATGGCTTTGCTCAGAAACATTTTCGTCTGCAGAACAAAAGAAGACAAAGTAACCCACAATTTTGTGTCTGAAAGGTAAGTTGCTCAATATTAACTTCTTGTCAATTGAACTGTTTTATAAAAGCAGTATTATACTTGTGTCGTATTTCAGTGTGTTATTTAAAATCACATGTAAGTTAAGGAGATATCCCAGCAAACCATGTATTCGATGCAGCTTTTATGGCAAATTCATGGTTTAGATGTGCAATAATGTAGGTCTTTGGTGCAAAGCAAAACACTTGAACCTCTCTGTTGCTGGCAACCTTGCTGCTCTGCTACTGTTCTCTGACATTCTCCATGATTAATGAAATCCATAGGCCCCTTCTGCCCTTTCTAATAGATTTATGGACTTCATGGTACAATAACTTAGTGTTTCATTTGTTTTCCTTACATTGATATTTGTCATGAGAGAGCTCCTGGACTGCCCTTTAGGTGCTGAGTGGCCTGATTTGATTGGCAATCGGTCTATCATGCTCAGCACTGGAGGAAGTCAACAGCTGACTGACTTTCTAATATAGTAGTATCACACTGTATGTTAAATTTACCATCAAAATGGCACTAACAGAGGGATATTCTATAATTTTGTTAATTTTTATTTTTCTGCTGAAGTCAGTACAGTATTGATTAGTTGTTGTTTTTTTCACACAAATTGCACAAACCGTTTAGACCTTTAAAATGAAAGTTTTTTTGCTACTGTACTTTTAAGACTAATATATGTAAATGACATCTGATATCATAGACTGACCTCTGCGCATTAGTATAGTTTACTGTTGTTTATCAGGGTATTTATATAAGTTTATTATTTCCATCCTATTGTGTCAAAAGGCTCATTTTGAAATATGGTTTAATTTTAAAATATGCACCTGTTCTTATTTGTATTTCATGCTCATTAGAGCCGATACACAATGGGAGGAATAAAAAGACACAATTACTAAAACACAACAGATGCAAGGATTGCTTCAGCCAGCAAGGGAACAAAGAGAAAGTTTCCAAAATTGTTTACAGAGATGGCTATGTCTGTGTCTCTTGATACTGCCAAAGTAACATTAATGAAATACTTAGTGTTATAAAAGTGAATTAGACTGAAACATAGAGTTGATTTTGAGGCTGCTCTGTGCCCAGGGCTATTAAAGGAGACACAGTTTGAACAAACTGATCAAAACAGCAGCCTCAAGTAAAGAGTAGCTGGGATTGCATGTTCAATGAAACATTTCTGAAGCATTTTATAGAACAGAAATCCAAAGAGAGACATATTCAAAGCAATGTATCAAGCAGTACAGAGTGAAGTAGAAAAACGTGCAATGATTCCAGATAGCATTTGACAGAATATCTCTTGAGAGTGCAGAAGAGAGTCTGCAGAAGTAACCTTCTTTTGAGGTCAAGGAGTTTTTTGTAGATTACGGTCCATCCTTCTTAAAAATAGTGTGTGTATAAGGGTACAGTATAGCATTATTTCCTGTTCAGATAATTATCAAGTGACTTTTTTTATTCTGTATTTTTTGGCAATGGTGCTTTAATGAAAGCTATATATGTACATGGAGTCAGACGTCTTTGGATGCCCTGCTAAGAGTGTTGCAATTATTAGACTGCATGGTGGGTTTGTGTGTGTGAGGTTTTTGGAAAAAAACAAAGGTATTTTTAGCTCACCACCTGCTTTTATTTTGATCTCCAATAAATTCCATTTATACCGTTCCCATCTCTAATAATGGTGAATGTTATCTTACAGCTATTATAAAATAGATGAATTTTTGTTGAATAGTGTATATCTTTAAACTATAATTAATTTTTATCTGATGGTCAAAGCTTGAATTTCAACTTTGACTCCACGCTTCATGTCACGGGATCTCTTAAGAATCATTCTAAAATGCTGATTTGGATCTCTGGGATAGTTTTTGTGGAAACTCTACTTACACATTACAACATGTGTTGCATTTGTTATAAAACTTTCCGCTAAATCATGGAACCTCCAGCTTTAACGGGATTTCAATGAAAAGCTCAAATTCTGTCAGATATATCTTTCAATCAAATATTTTCCAAATTTGTTGCATTTTCTTGTTTCTGTGGTCACAAAGAATACATACTTTTACCACGTTATGTTAAACAGTTTTTGTCTACTAATAAGGAAAGTTCAATGGGGTCGCCCCTCCCCACCACCCTGTCAGTCCTTTTCATTCTTCGCTTTATCGTCTTGCGCTCGCCTCCCTCCCACGGTCGCCGACTGGGGGCCGGAGTAGACTACAGCTGCACGTGAGCGTCATCCTCCGCAGACGAGTGAAAGCCGATGATGGTCCGTACCGCAGGGGTCTTATGAGTGAGAGCGGTGCGAGCGGCCCCACTGGGTTATCTCCCCATCTGACTAGTGGCCCTCTTTGTACATGTTGTTTAGAACAACCACTCTAGGATCTCTCTCCTTGGCAGTGTGTGTTACACAACCACCCTATAATGATAAAAAATGCCCACCTGTTGCATGCTTTGTGACGCTACTAAGCTTCACCCTCTCTTTTCTGCCTGCCTTTTCTGCACTTGGAAGTGCCGCCGGAACGCTAGGGTCGCGCACGTCAACTACATTCAGATTATCAGTGGAGAGTATTGGGAAGAAAAAGGGAAACGCAGAGGCCGGGCGCTCACAAAGAGGGAGACAGGACGCGGACGAGACCCGGCGCCAGACACAAGGCGAGATTCGCAGCTGAACGTACCACGTTCAATGAGACCAGGGGGAGCAATTGACAAATACTCCTAGCAATTGATGGATGTATATGAGCATAGCAGTTTTCATTTACTCCCGATTCTGAGCCACTGAGACGCAGTGAATTACGTTTGTTGTGAAGGGATGGCGCCCCCATTCTACCGAAATCGTCGTGCGCGTCTATAAGGAGTATATGTTTTTTTTGTAACTGCAGACAGTATGATCGTGCTGTGGCGATCCGTGGCCTGCCGTCCTATAACGTGCTAGTAGCAAGTGCACGATGAAATGCGCTAAAGGCGCAGAGAGCAGAGGGGCCGGGTGAGCAAGCTCATTTTGCATTTAAAGCGCAGCAAGAAAACACTTCTCTGAAAAGAGCGGGTTTTGACAGGGTAAAAACGGTTGGTGTACGCTACCTTGAGAAATCTTTGAACTTAATTATGTTATGACTTTTCATGAATACATTTCATTTCATTTCGCTTCCTGCGATTTTCGTTCCACTTCTTTAACTTCCTAATATTGTATCACAATGTCTGGTGCATCATGAGCCCACTCAGGATGCGCGTGTGTATTTAAATATTTTTGAATGAGTGTTTCCGCTGCTTACTTTCACTTTCGATTTCGCAATCACACACACTCTGTGTGAAGGGAGCACATCTTACAAGATCAGATTTTTGTCAATGAGCTCAAGATCTGTTGAGCTGCAAATACTCCAGCATGGTCTTGTCATTCATCTCTCCTTATTCTCGACCTGTGGTCAGTGAAATCAGACTCCTGCAGCTCTTGTTGTATGCAGGGTTGCCAAGTCTGTGTTTTTTTCCACAGAATTGGGCTACTTTTAAACTGTTGCCATGGGTTGATTTTCCCCAAGTGGGTTAAAGGTTTGAAATATTGCATGAATTACATTTGACTGAAATGCTTTTATTGAAACATTTTGCATTCTACCTGATAAAACTTTCATGGACTTCTACACTAACTGTTCCCTCCTGGTGGAATCACCTGCCCAACTCAATCCCAAGCTCGTGTCCTGACACAGAGTCTTTAATATTTTCAAGAAACAGCTGAAAACCCATCTCTTTCATCTGTTGCGATGAAAGTCTAGTTTAACTCCAGTCGTCGCGCTATAAATTCGCACCGTATCTGTAAATTTTAAAAATCCATCATTTTTGGGGGATTTGTTTGTTTTTATTTTTTTATTTTAATCCGTTTTAGGCACGGAATCGTTTAAAAGTGTTGATTTGGCCACCCGTATCGAAAAAAAGCAAACTACCCAACCCGATTTGTCTAGCTGTATTCACATAGAGAATATGCTGATCACCGATGTGCAGATCATTCTCTCCCACTACATTTACTAGCCACCCCCCCGAATATGCGTAATAAAAAAGCGGGGCACTATGTTGACCTCCTCGGTTCACCGCGCACCGACGACACCGTCCCTCTGCAACACTCCCGAATTTTGTGCTCTTACTTGTGCCCCATTCGCTGTGTCTTGTCGATCGGTCAACTGGTTGATTCCATTGCGGATCCGGCCCGCGCTCGCGCGGCCGAAGTGGGCAGCGTAAGAGCCACACAAGAGCTCCTCAGTGTCAGTATGCGAGCGAATGCCTGTACTCCCCCGGGCCCCGCGGCCTCGACGCGGATGTCGGTGGATGATGTCACAAGCGTTGCACCTGGTGGGCTCCCCGCTCCAGGGCAGCTGGGGACAACGAAGGATACCCAATGGGGTGGCATGAGGGGGAACAGCGTGGGAAGGGAGGCATGTGCTTCTGCGGTAGCAATCATCTCTATTTAAAAATTTTAGGTAGTTATTCCTCCTGAAAATCCTAAAGATTATGAGGAGCTGATATCTAGTGACAAAAAGCTAGCGCAGAGACTGCAAGGAGACTTGGCTTGCTCACTCGCGCTACTGGATTGAGGAGGAGTGTCAAGGAAATTAAGACGGGACATGCAGATGACGGTGACGGAAGACATTTATGATGGTGCCCAGGAGGTCAAACGATGGTCGATGAAAAAACAGCAAGGTCACCTGAGGGGCCACACTTATAATCACTAAGTGTGTCTCACACGTAGGGGCAGTGGAGGGTCCGGGGGAAAAAATGTGATCGAGAATTTCTAAACAACGTCTCGCAGCCTCTGGAAATCTCCCGACATCCCAAAGGGAGCAGGGCGTCCCAGTGGGGCACTATTTGAGACATTAGAGGAAGAAAAAAATTCGTGAGCATCAATAAATGACGGTAGAATAACAAAGCGGTGAGGGGGGTCGACGTGCGTTTCCAGAAGAAGGACTTTTTTAAACTATTAAAACGAAAACAGTTAGGTTAAAGGTAATAATATTCCAATATTACTGTAGTTTTAGTTTTGGTTTAGATCAAATAAATGCAGCCTTGGTGGAACTACGAGAGCTAAACATCAAAACTATAAAAAAGCTGTCCGCCGACAGGCACTGTACTGGACGGATGGAAATATGTGCAATCGTACAGATGTATGTAAAGATGTTTATAATGCACCATTTACAACCAGGAAGTTGAATATAAATGAATGTTTAGTAGGGTCAATCACAGGTAAACTTGCTCCTTGCTGTGATAGTAAATCCCAAATGATTGCCATGTTTGAGCAAACATGAGAGGGCTATGTTCTATTTGATAACCCCCACCATTTCCTGTTGAGAGGCCATAGAGTACAATAGAGGAATATTTCCAAGGAAATGAGCAGCTATATAGCAGCTCTGCTCCGGGAGATTTACTGAGCTCTGATTTTTGTGTTTCTCCATGTTTGTTTTGTGCACTGTTGACGGAGGTCGATAGCTGTTGCTTATTTTCCCTCAAATGCTTGAATCAATACAATTGTGCATCTCTCTGCTCTATGCACCATCTGAGACTGTGCTATTTTAGAGAGCTGACCAACTCTCCGGCATTCAAAACAACCTAGTTCCATCTCTATTTCACGGAACACTGCATGTATGGAACAGGCGCACATCTGATTAGTCTCCTGCGACTGAATGAATAATATTTGAGGGACTTAGCCAAGTTTGACTACTTTGAGAACTGAATTCAGCAAATAAGCATAAAAGTACCATCTTTCATATACCATCAATTTGGAATCTGCCATCCAGCAGTCTTGAATCGATCCGAGCGCACGGTGAAGGGCCCACAAAAAAAACCAAAAACGCCAAACCGGTGGGTGGGGGGGGTGGGGGTTGAATGCGACGAAGCCCCAATTGTAAACTTTAACATTTAACAATCTGTTTCCACATTAACCCTTTAAATCTGAAAGCTGACCTCTATACACAACAATCGAGGTGTTCTGTGTCAGACAAATGCATTACTGTCAGTCAGACTCAGTGAGGTGGAATGGAGCAGTAATGTAGGTTGTGATTAAGGTTATGTGTGCTGGCATGTAGTTGGACAGCTAACCTTTGCTGTCATTTAATGCTCACTTAAATTTAATCTTGAAAAAAAAGACAATAATTTAATTTAAAGCTAAATTATTAATGCAATATTCAACCAGTTATTATAGTAATTCTATTAAATGAAATCATAAGTAAATATATTATGGCTGTCAAATCGATTAATCACAGTTAATCGCATTTAACATAAAAGTTTTTGTTTATAATAATATATGTGTGTGTGTACTGTGTATATTTATAATGTATATATAAATACAAACACATGCATCTATATATTTAAGACCTATACAGTATGTATATACTGTGTGTGTGTGTTGTGTGTTAAAGGTATATAGATAGTATATATATATAATATATATATATATATATATATATATTATACCTTTTAAACAAACTTTTATTTTGGATGCAATTAATCCATGATTAATTGATTTGACCTGCCAGTATGCGTATGTGTGTATATACATATACTGTATGTAGAGAGAGAGAGTATAAAAATAGTTAAATAAAATATTATAATTTTTACAAAAATAGTAAGCAGAAAAAAACATTTTAATACATTGATAATAATAAGAACCATTATTATTAACTGAGAACCAATAATAAGTGTTTATATTTGAAAACCAATTGAGCATATTAGAAAATTTTTATTTTTGATCAAATAAATGCATCCTTAGTGAGCATAAGAAACTTTTGACCCCGACTTTAACCAATTACAAAAGCTATTTGTGTTATTAGATACAATTTATATTATATTGTATTATATTACAGCCACTAGTCGTACTTTAGAGAAACTGAAGTTGGGTTGTGCATGGCACATTTCAGTGGTTGCCTTTTCCTGCTTGATTGTCACAATAAAGGCATCGATTTCACAAGCCACTCCAGTCAGATCAATTGCATAGGCAGTTTTCGATGTGTGTTTACTCCACAGACTGCCAGATTAGATTATGTGCGCTCAGGTAGGGGGCCCAAGTATGAAAAAAACCCTCCAGAAATCAATCCCTCATTGGCACGCCTTTCCGAAAGCGCTGATCTTGAGCATATGTCTTCTAATTACTCTGATGGGAGCTTGCTAATGGGCACAGAGCCGGCCTCGTGCTCACTGCGAATGCTCGTTAATGTCACTGTCACAACGTAGATCCCCGGGCCCCGAGATCAAGGCCGGGGAGCGTGGACGGCCCCTAACCGCCCTAGCTTCCCCCCGCCAGTACATGAAACCGTCTCACTTCCCTGTCTAATTGCTCTCTAAATTATTAACCTCAATGAAAGGAGGACAGTGTCCCGTTTGACCCCGCTTATATAGCTGAAGGTTTGGGAGCCGGTGCTTCATGAGAAATGTGTGAATGCATGCATATTTAACCATCTGTGGAAGATTTGCCATTTGCACAGGTTATTACCGACTTTGACCTCTCTTATGAATTTCTGCATATTTTTTTATTTTACGCACATAACTGAGAGACGTCTCGGGTTTGTTTTGTTGAATTTGTAGCCGCAAAAAAGGGAAAAAGTGCACTCGGCTCTGACAAATTTAATTAGCTTGTGAATTAGGGTGAATTAATCGCAGCTGTGGGTGCGTTATTGTATTGTGACGTCTCCGCAGGTAAGGAAAATGCCTGTTCGCAGCACTGCTGAAGACTGTGAGTAATTATGTTTGTTTTTTAATACCCTTGTTTTGGCGTAATTGCCAGTCCCAGCATGCCCACACACACCTGCAAGAACAAATGTGATTTATTCATCAATTCAGTGGTAGAGGTTTACACATTACAAAGCATAAACAATTCCCTCATGGTATTGTTAATAATTCAGTTGGTTATACGTTAATAATAGATCAATTCCACTGTCTCTGTAAATAGCTTGTAAATGTCACACGCTCCGTTTTAAGGTGGCATGTTTAACCAGCATGCATTTCATCACCTCAGTTGCCAGATCACCTATGTGGAACGTTGTTTTCCATTGAATAGCCACTTGTTGAGAGAGTAAAGGCAAGCAGAGCATCTGTTTTAAGGTTATTCAGAATTTTGTAGTGAGTGTTGGTGAAGCTGCTATACAGTAAATCAGCTTGTAGAGTGAAAAGCTAATGCAGTTAAACTACGGTTAGCTGCACTAGAAGCTGCTAACAAAAGAATACTACTGAAACTATTTAAGCAATAGTTATTTGTTTATATAACTTAAATAGGTTTTTATGGTGTATTTTTTTAAAGTGATATCACTTAAATAGTTTATTGTACACTATATATTACTTATAGGTTTTTACAGCATATTTTTTACAGTGTATATCACTTGCTTGACTTGCTTAAACTGTTTTTTTTACAGTGCACTGTAAAAAAACCTTTAAGCAAGTGTATACTGTTAAAATATTTTTTACGGTGTACTTTTTAATGTATATCAATGTACTGTGTACTGTGTACAGTGTACTGAAAAAATATTTTGTAAAAAATACACTGTAAAAAACTATTTAAGTGCTATACACTAAAATACTCTATTTAAGCAAAAGACTATGTAAAAAAAACACTAAAAATGCACAGTGAAAAACAATTTAGGCAATATACACTGTAAAATGTTTTTTTTAAGTTGTAAATTAAATTAAAAAAAAGATTATTGGAGTATTATTTCAGTCTTTTTACTACAAAATTCCATTTTTATTTCAATGTGTTGCTTGCCGTTTCTTTATAATTGTTTGTGAAATTTACTAGAAATGTACTATTTCTGGGTAATAATTCTTTCATAAACCATTTTTATATCTAGTTTATATCCAGTATATCTTTATACATATCATATAATTTATTTTTACAATCAGAACAATATTTATTTGGCACAAAAACAATGAGAATCTCAATGACGATGACATAATTGGATTTGAACTTACACTAAATGCAACTAATGCAATTAAAAATGAAAAAAAAAAAAAACAATATGTACTGTACATAACTGGGACAAGACTACCAACTAAATATTATTATATAAATAATGTGAATCAATGAATCTTTTTAAATCCAATTCTTTGAATCAAGCCTTCTGAATGAACTTAATCATTAAAATAAATCAGATTTCCCAATTGTCACTATTACAGGAATAGCCACGCTATTTTGGAAACCGCTTCTGTTAATAATGAAAAATGCAATTAAATTCATACTATTACTTTTAGCTACTGCCTCAGTACAGTTGCCCCGTGACCTTGTAGTGTCTGAAGGACAGTCAATCAGCTTTTGACATTGACCGCAGTGCCTTGACATTCTGACTATAGGGGGAGTAGATCACTAAAAGTGTGGGAATTTCACCACAGCAGTCAGGAGATCAGCTTACTAAGATGTCACTTTACAAACGTGTCTCTCCTTCCGTGATAAATGTCCTAGATAAGGTTGATGACACTTAGACACACAGGGAGAAAGCTATTTATGGAATATGCTAATGTGATATAGGAAATCACAACCCTACTTGCACAGATATAGGTCTTTCTCCTCCCATCCCAAACATTTTGTAGCTCATCAGAAAGTGTTCCTAAATCCCATTGAATTGCTAAATGGTGTGTCCCAAAAATATTCCTTTGGGTGTGTAATTTATGTGGCCTGGATCATTGGCTCCTGTCAGAACTGTGTTGATTGTCTGGTGTCTGTTGGACTGTGATTATTTAATCTGGTTCAGTGATGCAGAGGAAGCATCAGAATGTACTGTATGTTTATTTCTCTTTGGAAATTATCAAAGTGACAGCTTCATACTAGCATGGATTTTACGACACACACCGATGATAAAAAAAGAATGCCCACCTACATGCTTATGACTTGACATGCTCGCCAATCCTTTCCAAATATCAGTTAGCTAGTTAGAGTGTTTGGAGAGATTTTCTCATTTATCTTTTCTCTCTCTCTCTCTCTTGCTCACTCACTTGCTCTCTTCCTCTTGAGCTCAGTCAAGTCAATCACAACATCATTTCAAGTGGATAGTTCATTAAGCAATGCAAATTGGAAAATGAAGTGAGCTCTTTAAAAATGCCACCACAAGTAACTCTCCTGTCATCAGTGACAATCATAATTTAAAGTAAAAAAATAGTCTTTACTTGAAATGTATTTAGTATATAAATGTTTGCATTATTTTAACATTTACAGTCAAAATTCAAAATCAAAAGGCTAGTTTAATCACATTTTAATATGGGTTATAATTAATTTTTTTGTATACCTAATCATGACATACATATACTACCATTCAAAGTTGGGGTCAGTAACATTTTTTTAAGAAATTAATACTTTTAGTTAGGAAGGACGCATTAAATTAATAAAAAAAGGACAGTAAAGACATTTATAATGATATAAAAGATTTCCATTTCAAATAAATGCTGTTCTTTAGAGAATCCTGAAAAGAATGATCATGGTTTCCACAAAAATACTAAGCAGCACAACTGATTTCAACATTGGTAATAATAAGAAATGTTTCTTGAGCACCAAATCATTATATTAGAATGACTTCTGAAGGATCAAGTGACACTGAAGACTAGAGTAATGATGCTGAAAATTCAGCTTTGCCATCACAGGAATGCATTACATTTTAAAATATATTAAAATAGAAAAATGTTGTTGTAGTAATATGTCACAATATTAATGTTTTAACTGTATTTTGAATCCAGAAAATAAAAAATGCAGCCTTGGCGAGCATAAAAAACTTCTTTCATAAATGTAAAAAAATCTTACCAACCCCAAACCTTTAAACATTAGTGTTATTTTTATTTAAGTGTTAAAATACTTTTTCTTTTTCAACCAGCCTGACGCCTGGCATACAGATTTTATGAACCACTGGTATGAGTTTAAGGTGGGCTATCATTTTCTGGAACAATGATGAACAGGGAGGTGTGTTCAAGGAAACCTGTTTGAAAACAGTCATTATTTTTGAGATTGCATTTGGTGATGCTAGTGGCACAGACATTACATTCTTAACCTTTTAAAGAGGAATAAAAAGACAAAGTCAGACGAATCAAGATCCAATGGTCTAATTTATTCACAGTTTGCTCCATTTTGATTAATAAGCAGCTTGGATTGGGTTTGCGAAAAGTGGGTGGTTGACAGCAGTCTCTCTGCACAGTTCTCAAGATTGATAGATTACCATGTCAGTATAGTTACTGTTCTCAATGTGTCGTTATGACAGCAGAATACATGTGGTTTGTATTCTAAATGTGAGCAGTTTTGATTCTGTTGCTGTTTCTCCGTATTTCTTGCTGTTGCTGTATTTTTCCTCAGGCTTAGACTATACTTCAAACCCGAGTTTCATTCCACCCTCTATCTACCTGACCCTCATAAAGTATTGTGAAGTATTGTGAATACTAGCTGCATCTGTTTGTTTTGGCACTTTAGCAAGTCAGGAGAAGGCGGCTATCTACTATCTATCTACTATCTGCTGCTGAGGTGTTGCAATAGAGGCATCAATAACTGTCTAAAGTGTATGTATGATCATAGAAACACTTGTATTTGTTGTAACTGTTCAACTGGCCACTGATCGACAAAATCATAGTGCTTGTGGTCCCCTTGTTGTTTGGGTTTGAGGCCCCTGCTCTAGTGTGAAAGCGCCCTGAGAGACCAGTGTTTGAAAAGTAACAAAAACATGTATGAAACGAACACTTTTAGGCAATAGTATACGGTATCAAACTATTTCAAGAAAGGGATAGCTCATTTCTGCAGTCCCTGTGTTTCCTCTCTCTCTCCTCCATGAGGTTGCCTGAGGCCTCCTGGCTTATTCTCCAACTGACAGCTTGCAGATTCATTGCTCTTTGGAGCCACATAACAACTGTATCTAAAACCCATAAAGAATTTTAGCACTTTCTTTCTGGATGTTTCCATCCACCATTTAATTTAGTTGTACAAAACTGCTGTACATTAGTAAGGTGAAACTCTCTCTTAAAAAGAAAGAAAGAAAGAAAGAAAGAAAGTGCACCTGTTTACTAGGGACAGTTCCTTAATGTATTGTTTACTTAATCTGTTTTTGTCTTATCTGTCATTTTTTCTGTCTGTTGTTTTGTTTATCATTCTGTCTGTCTGTCTGCCTGTCTGTTGTTGTGTCTATCATTTTTTCTGTCTGTTGTTTTGTTTATCATTCTTTCTGCCTGTCTGTTGTTTTGTTTAACATTTTTTCTGTCTGTCTGTTGTTTTGTCTATCATTTTTTCTGTCTATTGTTTTGTTTATGATTCTTTCTTTCTGTCTGTCTGTGGTTTTGTTTATCATTCTTTCTGTCTGTCTGTCTGTCTGTTGTTTTGTCTATCATTATTTCTGTCTGTCTATTGTTCTATTGTTTTGTCTATCATTCTATCATATCTGTCGGTCTGTTGTTCTGTTGTTCTATTGTTCTTTCAATTATATATCTGTCTGTTGTTCTGTCGTTCTATCATTATGTCTATCATTTTAGATCTATCTATCTTTTGTTTGTTCTGTCGTTCTATCTGCCATTCTATTGTTCTAATATTCTACTTTTGTATCTATCATATTTCATTCATTTATTCTACAGCCTTATCTGTCATTCTGTTGTTCTTTTATTCTATTGTTCTAATTTATCTCTTTCATCAATTCATTTTATAGTTATTTCACTCTGTCTATCATTATATCATTTTATATTGTTCTATCATTTTATCTTTCTATTGCTGTACCTATCATTCTATCTAATGTTCTCTTCCTATCTATAGTTTTATTTTTCGATCGTTCTATCTGCTGTTCTATCATTCTGTCATTCTATCTATTGTTCTGTCATTCTTACTATCCATCTATCTACAGTATCTATAATCACTGCTTCATACTGGTTATTTTCAACCTCATGGCATTTTCATATCAAAAGTAATCTATTGATGTTTTCAAACAATATGTAATTTTCTAGAACTCTAAACTGTTTCCATGAGTCATGATTAGCCATGAGTGCAATTCATAGCTGCTTAGCATTAACTTATTTTACACATGACTGGACATGATCTTGTCATCTTCTAAACCACTAGCTGTTCAGTCCTGATGAGTGGGACGTTGATCCGCAAGCGCTTTCTGAATACCACAGCTATAACAATGCCTCTAATTATATTGTGTCTGTTGCTGTCTCGCTGTTCCAGATGCAGATGAGACATGGTACCCTCACCTCTGTCAGCCTGATGTCCTCCCATTATGTTCAATGAGTCAGCGGCTGAGTGTTCCATAACACCGCTCCGCTTCATCAGAGCATGTGTTGAGGTAATCAAGTATTATATTCAGTACCAAGAGTTTCAAAATAGCATGATGCTTTTGAAGATCATGTCATCAGTGAAGCAAATCTTCACCTCTCTTGTCTCTTTTGCACTCTCTCACTTCATGTATTTATGTCTGTTGATGTGATCAGCCTTTATTATCTTTCACATTATTTTCGGATGATGGTCAATTAAAGGTAGGTGATTTCGGAAAGGCTAGCAATAGCAAGCTAGCTTTGAAAGCATAAGATCCCACACTCCCTGCATAATCACTCTGCAAAGCCACGCCTCCTCCAAAACACATGAACTTGCACAGGCAGGCCATAGGCTAATCAGTGACATGATGAGATACGGCGTTGTTGGAGGATAGAATGCAGTGCTGACAGATTACCTCATGTCTCATTCACCTGTGAGAAAACATCACAGTACAAAGCGCATAATATTAAAATAATAATGCCTTCCATTTTCGCTCAGTCTGCAATAGCGTAATGGAAGGCGCTATCATGTCTGCACGAACAGGGTTCGATAGGATGCAATACATATGTCGTTGCCAGGCAGTAGAAACCCCTATTGTAATGTTCAGAAAGAATAATCTGATTGTCGAAACATTTTTATGGTCCTACGCTTTCCACAAACAATATAAAATACATAATAAATACATTAGACCCCACTAATCTTAGTGATGTACGGGATGTGAAGGATTTCCACCAGATAACAAAAATTGTTTTTGAACCATATCATCTACCCTGCCTTTAAAACCTGCCTACTGTGCAGTATACACTATATGTTGCATAATATGTTGTGTCTGTGTGTATTTACTGTACTGTGTGCATATTTAAGTGTCCAGTAACTTTTTAAAAAAAAAATGGTAATTTTCATCAATTACGTTTAGCAAAGTCTTAAAAGATGTGTAAAATGGCTAAGTAATCAATAATTTATAAAGATCTTTTGATAATCCCGCTTTTTAAAAGTTTGGGGTGAAAGGAAATTACTACTTAATTCTGCACGTACAATTAAATGATGAAAAGTGACGGTGAAGACATTTATAATGTTGCAAAAGTTTCAAATAAATGCTTTTTTATTTTTCTGAACTTTCTTTCATCAAAGAATCATAAAAAAATCACAGTTTTCATAAAAAATATTGAGCAGCACAACTATTTTCAACATGATGTGCTTTAAATAATAATAGAATGAATGTTTCGTGAGGTCTAAATCGATGTACCCCACAGTTTCTTCATGGGGCTGTGACATGATCGACTGCAGTAATGATTGTCTGAATATCCAGCTTCATCACAGTGTGAATAAATTACTATTTGTGAAATATTTGTATTTAAAATAAAAACAGTTACTTTCCCTTGTAATTCGATGCTCCGCCTCCATATTATGGTTTTTCATCAAAAGCGTATCTGGGGGTGACCTGGGAGCCTTCTTTCAACCCTACATTATGGCCTTCAAAGAATATTTAATAGTTTCCGTTTTATCTCTCATAGAGAGAACGCCAAGCATTTATTATTGCTCATTGCATGTGATTAGTGGTTTGTCAAGCGTAATTTATTAAGCCCAATACTTGATTTTGCACTGGCTTGTCAGTTTGATTTTGAAATGGTTTGTTTTTAAATGCCATTGTGTCCCAACAATATTACACGCTTGTCTGTGGTGGCCATATAACAGTATTTTTAGCAGTGTTCCATCACGGCTTTTGGCACTGCTTACTGGTTGTTGTTACACTGCCAGAGATCAGAATTTCTGCACATGGTCGAACAAAAGCATTGAAAGAAGCGACCTCATGAATGTGACAGGGGTCACTTGCTAAATTTAAGCATCCCATTGTATTACATAAATCTACTAAGATATCTTTTTCTCAGAAATTGATGGTTGCATCTAGAGTGGCATGCACAGTAAATGTGATTTTTTTTTTTTGTTCTGTAATGCTATAATATCTTTTAGAATGTATTTTTTAAATAAAGTTAAGAGTGGCAAACTGCGATGTACAGTACAGCTGCTACAGATTCCAGCTATTTTTTATAAACTTTGATGGATGAAAAGCACCGAGGTGAAGACATTTTATCGCACTCAGGAGCAGGAGAGGTCAGCATGTGCAGTTATTCACTTTTTGGCTTTTAGTACTTGGACTCTTTCTCACTTTTTCTCTTTTTGGCTCTTTGGTAACAGTTCCTCTGTGGCAGTAAAGAAATTGAAAACCGTGACTCACTGATAAGGAGCACAATTGGGGGCAAGTCTGAGGGCTGTCAAATGGAATATACTGTCTGAAAAGACAAGAGAAAACGAGGGAAGGGCATGTCATGTTCTTCAAGAGTTTTTTAAACTTATCTGCAAGATTTTTGTCCCCAAGTTGCTCCTTAAAATGTAATTGTCCTGTCCTTAATAACTTTATCCAAGAGGATTGCTTAGTCAACAGCTTTTTTGTAAATGTTATCTCGTAAAGTGTTGCTATACTTGTTTAATTCACATGTTTTAGACATATCTGAGATGATCAGATTCACTGGCTGTCCCAAACCGTATAGTGAGCCGACTCACTATCCATATATATCCACATAGAAAACCTTAAAAGGCAGCATCTTTAATGTGTTACTGTGTGATTGCTAGTTGTTCTGTGGTTGCTAGGCTTTGCCACAGCAAATCGCTGTTCTTTAATGTTTACACTTGATACAAACACATTTTGACCATAGCATTTTAGGTAAAACAATATATATATAATAATTATATATCAAAATCAGTCACAATTTAATCAATTATTATTATCTAATTTAACGGTATTAAATATATACTCTTTTATATATTGGCTTAATATCACCATAAGGTTTTAAAAATGTGATGATACTGTTATGATACATTGTTGTCAGAATTGATATATACATAAAATGTATAAATAAATAAATAAATAAATAAATAAGTAATGTTAATAAAACATAAACATGAAAAAAACCTGAACTTTTTCTGAAACCAGAAAAAAGTGAAAGATTTGCTTTGAAGGAATTTATGGTTATATTTCAAAACGGACTTGCAGTGCATTATGGGATGGGCCTTGTTTGTGAGAAGGACCCTTTTCACATTTCCAGGGTTCTCGGAAACGAAAGTCGTCATAGGTGGATAAACTTCAATAGTCGTGACTGGGAAACTACAACAAATATATTTTGTGTTCTCATTTGCCATTTTTATGACTTTCCAAAAGAGGAAAAAACATATCAAGAGATATGAAATGATAGAAACATGTCAAATTACAGTTTTAAGTTTAACACAAAGTATAGTGTTATAAATGTACATTCAATTAAAAAAAAAAGAAAACATCAAAAACTTTGCTAGAGCATTTAACTGTGATAACTGTGGATAACTGTGGAAATGGGTCATCACAGTCTGTGAAAAGGGTCCCTACATGCAATGCTGAATTATTTTAAATGCGAAAATCAGGTGTCTTACACTCTTAAAAATAAAGATGCTTCACGATGCCATAGAAGAACCTTTTTTTTTGTCTAAATGGTTCCATAAAGAACTTTAACATCTGAAGAACCTTTCAGTTTCACAAAAGATTCTCTGTGGCGAAAGAAGGTTCTTCAGATTAAAAAAAAGGTAAGAAAGAGATGGTTCTGTAAAGAACCTTTGACTGAATGGTTCTTGTGGAACCAAAAAAAAAAATGGGGGTTTTTTTTTTCTCTATGGCATCGCTTGAAGAACCTTTTGAAGCACCTTTATTTTTAAGAATGAATGGAAAATTCTTGCTACCTACTGGAAAGTGTGCTATGATGTCTAGAAGTGCTGTCTAAGTAGTCAGCTCACTAGAGTTTGAAACAGTGGGATTCTGTTTTACACCTGTGTGGTGAGGTTATATGGTTTATGTTCATGAAATGCTCTTGATCTCTAGAAGGCCGTGGTCATGTGACTGTGACGGACAGCCAGGGACATATGTTGCTGTCCCACAGGAGTTTTGTATAAAAGAACCAAAGTTTGTGTCACACACAGTGGAGTGTGTGTTGTGTGCCGAATAATGAGCATCCAGCCAGAGCTCCATAAAAGACAGGTGGTCCTACATCTATGGAATTACTTGCCCTGTTCCAAAGCCAGTGAAACAAGGGGAATGTTTCTCAGGTCTGCAGGATCTTACTTTGACAGCAGTGTCACTCTGATGTGATTGCATAAGCCTGACTTAATGCATAGAACCATGCGGCTGTGGTCTGAATTTCTTCTGGTTTTGTTTGCAGTTCTGCCTCACAACATGGAGTTCTGCCTTCTCCTTTGAGTTACTTTTAAATGTAGGATATTATGAAGAACAATCTAGAAAAAAAGCTGAGAAAGAAGGACAACAAAAAAGGAATGTAAACTGACTAGAGTTTGCACATTCTGAATCAAATATAAGTGGTGATTGTCAGTATAAGTTTTTGAAAGAAGCCTCTTATGCTTACTAAAGCTGCATTTTTTGATAAAAAATACAGTTTAATAATTTCTATCGATACACATGTAGAAGGTGCTAGCAATACCAAGGTCATTGTCTGCCAAATGCATAAATTTAATGGATATGGCTCAGGTTTTTCCCTTTTTTCCCCATGTATTTTATCATCTGCCAGCTTAAAACAATCAAATCACCTAAAAAAAGATTAATGCATAATGTATGTCCGCAGTGCAAACAGTGCAGGCTTGGTTAAGAATTGAAGTTTAAGACTTTGTTCAAATCCTTGATCCTAAGCATGAGCAATAGTAATGATGTCTTAGCAAGTACCACTAATTAACCCGAGAGAACTGTAGCCTGTTTATACTACAATTGGCTCTTTGTTGTCTTTCTTTTAGTATGCTGTACAGTTCAGTGCTGTGAATTGACTTGAGTGGTTAATCAAATAAATGGATGGCTGTTCATCTTGGCAGGGACAGCCACCCTTCACTCTTGTGTCTAGTGCATTTAAATGCCGGAACCCTCTCTCAGACCAGACAGCATGTCCAGTAAATCCAATTTATTTTATATGCAGTATAGATTTTAATAACAGTACAGCTTAAGTGTTTCATGATCAACATTCACGGCTCCTGCCAGCACAGTTGCAGGACTAAACTTTAGGAACTGACAACTCTTCTACAGGACCCCCTGACCTCTACGATTTCAAAATCATTTAACATGATTAACATTAACTATCTGGAATGTAAGCAGGCAGTTCTTCATTCCCAGAGGAAAGCTGTCATCTTTCAGTGTACAGCACACATGCAGTCCGCCTGAATTATTGATGGTTGATCACAACCTAGTTCCCAAGATTCATTGTGCAAAAGCAGTTTGCTTTCAGCAAGAAATAGACATCAAAAATGGTTTTGTAATTTCGCAGAGACTGGAATATGTCCAGATTTATTCATTTAGCTTGAGGAAAATAAACAAGGTTGCATTTTTATTTAAATGGTATTGTTACAGCAAATGAAGGCGAGACCCATATATTTCTCCACGTATGTTCATTTCCCATGCTGAATAGATTATAGTCTAAATCTGTTTCTGTTGAATAGTATGGAACATTGAGTGACAGTAGATTGACTCCAGTAATTTATTCAGGGAGGACAATAGAGGTATATTGCTCAAATAGTCATCAGAGTGGAAAAATGGCCTTTAGATTCTATCAGCGTAGGTTATATTCAGCTCTTTGATAGCCACTCCATGAAAGTGTTGTCAAAGGGGTCATATTATGCTTTTTAACTTTTTCAACTTTAGTTAGTCTGAATGTTGCAGTTTGAGCATAAAAAAGATCTGCAAAGTTACAAAGTTCAAAGTCCACTTCAAAAGGAGATATTTTATTTAACAGAAATCACTTTTCAAAATCTGACTGCGACTGTTTGGACACAAACACTGTTTCCTGGATTGTGAGTCACATATCGACGAATGGGATGAGACCTGGTTGAGCTGCACTAGAGAAGGCAACCAGTGTTATCACTATGTTGGAGACACGCTAGCTTTTCCAAGGCATACAAACTTAGAGTGGTTACAATCATCGAGTTTAAATCATGCTCAAATTGATTTGATATTGACTCAATATTTACACTGAAGCTCGCAGGCGGCTATGGGAAGGGGCATGACATTTCCCGAGCAGGCGCCGAGTGCTGCAATCACAACACACACTGCCCAGCTAACCAATCACAACACACACTGGCCCAACAAACCAATCACAACACACACTGGCCCAGCTAAACAATAACAACACACACTGCGCCCAGCTAACCAATCACAACAGACACTGGCCCAGCTAACCAATCACAACACAGACTGGCCCAGCTAACCAATCACAACACACCTGGCCAGCTAACCAATCACAGCACATTTAATATTTCAGAAGGCGGGCCTTCATTTAAAACAAGAACTATTCGAGCCGTTCATGCCAGACTGGGGGAAGAGGTGTTGTAATAATGTAAAATGTATGTTGAAAATAAGTGTGTTTTTTGTTCGAAACAGCCTAGTATGAGCGCCGGTTCTAGTTCACCCCAAACCAAAGAACGACTGTGATAAAAGCGCATAATAGGGCCCATTTAAGGACTACCAGATGTAATCTCAAACGGCGGGATGATGAGTATTGAGACATCTTAATTGCATCAGATTCATCGCACTGTGTATTTAGTTTGAACGAAGTATTGTTGGGGTTAGAGGTCATTATGATGCCTCATTTAAAATCGATATCAACTATAATAATACAATAAATTAAAATGTTAAATATAAGACATTGGTATACTTTTAATATTCTTCTGTATTATGTTTTATTACAATTATTCATTATATTACTTTTGACCCGTTTCAATGGGAGTATCTGTAGCAATTTCCTTTGCTTTGTTACTTCTTGGCAAAAGCAGAGTAGGTCAGTCACAATGATACATGCCTTGATGAGAGCATAGTCTCCTCAAAAAAACATTAATACGAGAAATCTGGAACAAATAAGAACACGCACAAATGTCATGCCATATTTTTAATGCATAATTTAAAACAATGTATAGTTAATTTAAGGAAATATATATAAAAAATATGAAATATTTCATGTTTTTAATATGTTCAATGTGAGAATGCAAACGTGCAAAGATATTTTGAAATGCATTGCATTAATTGAAAGGTTAGTAGCATAGTTAAAACCTTAGGATGTGTTTCAAATAAATAATTGAGGTCCAAGGGGTTGAGCAGTGTTATAGAACATGTTCCAGTGGGACTTTGCTTACTTTATCCTTTCTTTTCACCTGCCAAGGTTCTCCTGCTCTTGTTCTGGGCTTAGCACTTTTAAATGCCCACCTGCTCAGGTGTGTCTCTGGGCAGTTGCTGAAGGAGCAGGATGCCACCTGACATTAACAGTGTGTGTGTGTTGTGTTTGTGTGTGGGTGTGGGTAAGCCTCTGCCTGCAGTGTGTCCTCTGAGTTTGAACAGAACTGGGGCTTAACTCAAACTTTTCCACCCTGAAGTGAGAAGACAGCTGGGCAGAGCAGCTCGCTGTAAACATGACCGCCAGCAAGACATTTTCACTTCGTAGTTTCCGTCAGTTGAGCTTTCCAGTAATGGCTTCTACTTCTAGGTCTTCCTTTTTGACTGTCAGGGTTATTTTAGTACATCTAGCCTGGCATCGCAGATCTGTAGTTGCAGACTTGTGTATAAAATGTAGAAAATATCTATATAGAGCTATATATAAAAATATGTTCTGCATTTAATGAATGATTGTGTGAATATACATTACATGGTGTCACATCATTCTAATATGCTGATTTGGTGCTAAATTATAATTTAATGTGTCTTTGCTGAATAAAATAATTTAATTCTTAAAAAAAAAAAGACCTTATAGTGAAATATTTCTATAAAAATATTAAGCAGCACAACTTTTTTCTACATTGCTAATAATAAGAAATGTGTTTTACTTTTTTTGAGAAAATCAGCATATTAGAATGGTTTATGAAGGATCATGTGGCACTGAAGACTGAACTTTAAAGTATACAGAAAGGTTATTTGAAATTGTGTATAGACATACTCTAAAATTATGACTTTATTGACATTATGTCACATTCTCGTCACAGTAGCTGTCTCAGGAACTAAAACAATAATATGGCCATGCTAAATATGTCCAGCATGTGGCGTGAACTTTTCACCCCTGTAGGTGAATGACCCCTGTGCTGCAGCCGGTCCCGTGATTTAAAGGCTCTGACACTGTGGATGGATGCGCAAAGGCTGACCGGAAGCCCCGCTCCGAACTTCTTATCTTTGACATCCTGTTGGTCAGTGAATGCCCGGGGCCAATTGATCCGTGAACCCTGCTCTCCTCAATGAGATAACCCTCTTTATTTGGCAGGGGGTTGGCCCACCTGTCAGGATCCTAAAGGTTAATGTCAGCACTGACAGGTAAAAAAGACCAGGTAACAAGAGGTGGAGTGAATTGGCGGAGGACAGACAGGACTCTAGTAGTCGATGCATCTGCCTTGGTCTATTATTAGGTGGGCTTTGGTTTGTGAATTCAGGGTGTTTATATAAAATGCACTAAAATAATTTTTAATTGTCAAGGTTAACTGTCAAGATTCTTTCTGTACCTTTGGGCACTTTCGTCCCTGCAGATTTAATAAAATTCCTAAAACACCCTTTTCAGTTTCACATTAGACTAATAAACAGTATATATTATATTATTGTAACAACGTTTGTAGGTCGGGAAGAAGAAGGCGGGAACCGGCGAACATTTAAGATTTTAATAATAAAATAAACACAAAATAGCACGACAGCCCCTCGCGGACGACTGTCGCGCACAAACAAAACCAAAACACAAATTAAAATCCAGGCCTGGTCCTCTCACGTCTTTCCCTGTCGTCACTCCTCCTTTTATACTTCCAGAGCTCCTCCGTGAGACTCGAGACCGGTGAGTGGCGCAGGTGTCGCGCATTCGCAATTACTCCACCGGCCTCGCTCCGTTCCCACGGCTCTCGGCCCCGCCCCTCTCGTCACAATTATTATTGATTTATTATATATTATATATTTTGATTTCACAGCTAGCATATTGTGTAAATTGGATACATAGTGTTTTCACACTAGACTTTTTGCATAATTCGACAAAAGTACAGTTTGATTGGAAATTACTTTAAAAAACAAACTACTGGCAAAATTGTTAGTTATCATGAAAACGATGCCTACTGTCATAATTTATGTAAAAATGAATGCGAATTATTTTAACAATAATTATCTAAATGATTTCACTATTTATTTATCATAGTTTTTAATATTACAGTGGGGAAAAAAGTATTTAGTCAGCCACCAATGTGCAAGTTCTCCCACTTAAAAAGATGAGAGAGGCATGTAATTTTAATCATAGGTATACCTCAAATATGAGAAACAAAATGAGAAAAAAAAAAAATCCAAAAAATCACATTGTATGATTTTTAAAGAATTTATTTGCAAATTATGGTGGAAAAGAAGTATTTGGTCAATAACAAAATTTAAACTCAATACTTTGTTATATACCCTTTAATGGCAATGACAGAGGTCAAACGTTTTATGTAAGTCTTCACAAGGTTTTCACACAATGTTGCTGGTATTTTGGCCCATTCCTACATGCAGATCTCCTCTAGAGCAGTAATGTTTTGGGGTTGTCGCTGGGCAACACGGATTTTCAAATCCCTCCAAAGATTTTCTATGGGGTTAAGATCTGGAGACTGGCTAGGCCACTCCAGGACCTTGAAATGCTCCTTACGAAGCCACTCCTTCGTTGCCCAAGCGTTGTGTTTGGGATCATTGTCATGCAGAAAAACCCAGCCACGTTTCATCTTCAATGCACTTGCTGATGGAAGGAGGTTTTCACTCAAAATCTCACGATACATGGCCCCATTCATTCTTTCGTTTACACGATCAGTCGTCCTGGTCCCTTTGCAGAAAAAAAAACCCCAAAAGCATGATGTTTCCACCCCCATGCAAGTAGGTATGGTGTTCTTTGGATGCAACTCATCATTCTTTCTCCTCCAAACACGACAAGTTGAGTTTATACCAAAAAGTTCTATTTTGGTCTCCTCTGACCACATGATCTTCTCCCATGCCTCCTCTGGATCATGCAGATGGTCTTTAGCAAACTTCAGACGGGCCTGGACAGGTACTGGCTTAAGCAGGGGGACACGTCTGGCACTGCAGGATTGAGTCCCTGGCGGCGCAGTGTGTTACTGAATGTAGCCTTTGTTACTTTGGTCCCAGCACTCTGCAGGTCATTCACTAGGTCCCCACGTGTGGTTCTGGGATTTTTGCCCACAGTTCTTGTGATCATTTTGACCCAACGGGGTGAGACCTTGCGTGGAGCCCCAGATCGAGGGAAATTATCAGTGGTCTTGTATGTCTTCCTTTTTCTAATAATTGCTCCCACAATTGATTTATTCACACCAAGCTGCTTACCTATTGCAGATTCATCTTCCCAGCATGGTGCAGGTCTACAATTTTGTTTCTGGTGTTCTTTGACAGCTTTTTGGTCTTGGCCATGGTGGAGTTGGAGTGTGACTGTTTGAGGTTGTGAACAGATGTCTTTTATACTGATAACGAATTCAAACACATTAATACAGGTAACGAGTGGAGGAAAGAGGAGCCTCTTAAAGAAGAAGTTACAGGTATTTGAGAGCCAGAAATCTTGCTTGTTTGTAGGTGACCACAAAATACTATTTTACCGCGGAAGTTAACAATAATTCGTTAAAAATCATACAATGTGTTTTTCTGGATTTTTTTCTCATTTTGTCTCATAGTTCAGGTATACCTATGATGAAAATTACAGACCTCTCTCATATTTTTAAGTGGGAGAAATTGCACAATTGGTGGCTGACTAAATACTTTTTGCCCCACTGTACATAATATATTTGTATATTTAAATGAATAGATTTTGTAAAATAATAGGCCTATTACTATTATTGAATAGATTAAAATGTTTTCAAATATATTTAATATATTAAATAATAAATTATTAAATAATGCACTTATATATTTAATTTATATAATAATACATAATATATATTTATTAATTTTCATGTAACAAAACTTGTTTGTTACATGAAAATTAACTTGTCCTCTGACATAAAAGTGCAAACACTTGTTTATATAGACTAAGTGAATCCTGAAAACAAGTGCATTATTCTTTGGCTGCACAGTGCAAAATGGCATTCAAGCAGCCATCTGCACAATTAGCATAGCACATCCTCACACTCGACACCTCCGTGCTCCCCGTCACTTCTCTCCAGCACTGCCATGTCAAATCAATGTCAAATTTAAATGTTAATAGAATCTTAAATTATTCACCATGTAGTTTAGCCCCTTTGACCTATTCCTCAGTGTGGAGTGAGTCTCAGTCCTTTTCCAGAATATAACAGAAGGTGGCATGTCCTTTTCCCCTGAGTGCGTATCCATTTTTTTTCATTTGTTCCTGAATACTGCCAATCTGATTGGAAAGTGGGGGATAATTTTCTGTTGATATATGGCCAATTTCTTATTCAATTACAGGGACAGCTGATGACACTAAAAGCTGTTTAGCTGCTAGTGTACACCTGCCGACTGTTCCAGCTTGAACTGCCCTGCACTATTGCTAACTTTAGGGTTAGTTTAATGCAGTCATGCCGGATTTTTTCAACAATGATTGTAAATGATGACAGAATGTTAATTTTTGGGTAAACTATGCTTTCTAAGATACCTAATCTTTAGGCAGTATTTACATGCATCCAGTTATGTCATTTAGTAATGAGAAGTATGAAGAAAAAATAGTTAATGTGCTTAAGGCAAAACCAAAACAGAGTCAGAGGTCTACCTTTGTAGATGTCTGATTGGCCACCCCAGATGCCACCCAAAATTTTCATTTCCTGATGGCAGTTTGATGATTGACATGTCATTTCACCTCTTGAGAAATAACTATTTGTTTTGACATGCACTCCACATTGTTAATTTATAAATGTTGAATATTAAGAGAATATAAACATTGGTTGCAAGATACAGAAGAATACGTTCGAAAGTGGTCGCACATTGCACGAGAAGTGTGTTATAGTTATCTCACATCGTTGTTAATGTACATAATGACTTCACCATATAGGCTGGAAGAGTGTGTATAGACATTTTTTAATAATACATTTGTCTTTCTGTGGACTGAATAAAGTCTATGCTTCATCTAGAGAGATATAAATAGTATAGATTGCTCTTTCCGTGTGCACTGTTTTTACAGCAAAACTCATCAATGCCATTATTTTCATTCTTGAAGCGAACTTTTTGCCTGTAAGGTGATTCGATTCGGTGATTAGATTTTGGACTGTTGCCTTGAACGTGAGAACATGATGGTGTGGCCTTTTTTCCAGTGGGTTTAGGTTTCCTGAACAACTTCTACAAAAGTTGAGTCACTGTATAAATTAGCCTTAGACATTTTGCTTCATTACAGTTAATCAGATAATAGAGACAAGATCGTTCCAAATTTAGCCTAACATACACTTCTGTACTAGTAATACACACAGTGCAGTCACAGTATCATGAGTAAAATCGGAACACATTTGTCATGTTAAACTTGTGGTTACGTGAATTATCACCTCTACCTCTAATCAGCACAGGACCGGTTCCAGAATCAAATCACTAAGGGTGTTTTTAAGTTTTTTTAAGTTTACTGCAAAATATGCATATATTTAGGTATTTTGAGAACATAGGGAGACTGACTCGATTATGGCATTCACGGTGCTTCATGAGATAGGACTTTCCCTGCAAGCTCTTTTAGCGCTTTTCTTTCTTTCTTTCTTTTTTGGTCACTGTTTTGTGATTGGTGGATTGGTGGCACAGCATCATGGGTAATTTTTCACCATTATATTATATTAAAAATAAGTTAATAATCAACGAGAGCATATTCCATTGATAAACTACATCAGAGCTCACAACAGGTGTTTCTTTAAAGGTTTAAAAGCTATTGTTACAAATCAGTTTCCCTATGGAGAAATTAAATCAATTGGAAACAGCTGTGAACCTGTGCAGAGTGGCATTGCTGGCCATATATTATGCTCCGAATCTCTCACTTACTGAGTTTCTTGACAGTTGGGATGTTGCCTCAGAAGGCAGCTGAGTATGTAGGCAGTAGGCGGCTCACTAGGTCTTGGAACAGATCTCCCATGTAGTCTTGTTTTAAAGTGACAGCAGCGGCAGGAGGGTGAAGAGCAGCCCGGAGAATCAAATTAGCTGGTGGTTGTGTTTCCACCAGAGACTGTGGTTAACATCGAACAGCGCTTTAATACGCATATCACCCTGACCTTTAGAAGAATTACGGCTAGGCTGCAAGAAGGCCATCTTCCATACTCAGCTCTCTTCTTCAAGCATCCAGACGTGGCCTTTCCAGCTCGTGGTTCAGGACTTGTTTAATGTAATAGAGCTCCTAATGCCCAGACCTCCATCTGGCCCAGGTCAGGTCCCTGACATTAATGGATTCCAGCACTCATTAAATTTATTTAAATCATATCTCTCCAGCCAGGCGGTGCAGTGGGGGGTGGGACCCTTATCCGAGGAAAAGGCCTTCAGACTATTGCTCTGTCAAACCGTGCACCGGAGTGGATACCATCTGCAGATTTAAGGGTGGGACCAAGGAGAACTCTGTCAAAACGTTTCCTCGCAAAGAACACCTTGAGCTTTTACGAGCATGATGAGGTAGGCACTAAACATTCATTAAGATGGGAATAAATCTTAAAGTGTAAGCAGTTTCACAGCTGTTAAGGAGAAAATCGGGGGATTAATGAATATCAGTAAATCAATTAAGAAAAAATGCAGTCTAACTCTTGCTATAAATATCACTGATCCTGTTTACTGATCTGGTGATACTAATAAAACAACACGATACAAGAGTATGTTTTCAGTCCGACCAATTAGGTTTCAAAGAACAGCTGGATTTGGAAGTGTCATAAAATCTAACCGTAATGCCGTGGGAGGGTTAACATAGTTTTATAGACAAATAAACAGCACCCCTGAGAGTCAAATCCATGTCCCTTATTTATTTTTACACTGCCTGAGCAGGGAGCCACTGTAGTGCCGTGTCATAATCACAATTCATGATTACAGTGGCAAAATGAAACCTAACCGAGCATGATGTGACAAGTTTCTAATGATTTAGTTAATAATTTGTCTGTCTACACAGAAAACAGAAATGGTATGAAGGTTGACAGCCAATCATCATTTTTTTTATTTATTTTTTTTAAAATACGGTTATATGGGGTGGCATAGTATAGATGACACCAAAATAGAAAACAAGCAACAAAATGTAATGTGGTAGCGTGTTTGACCAAAAAGTCTGATTTGTATTTCTGTCTGCTTATCAAATATTTTATTGTGAATAATCATGTTTTTTTTTCAGTTGCTTGTAAAAAAAAAAGAAAGAAAGAAAACAATATAATGTGTGCAAGTTTTATACTGTGCATCTGTGTGGATGACACATGGCCTTTGTAATGCAGATGGCACATTCAACGAATACAGTACAATTTGGTGACCTATGACACAAATCATACGTTTTTTTTGTTGTTGTCAGAAATGTTAAATATGATGGATAACCTATTATCTATCATTTAAATTAACCTAGCATGAAAAGTAGCTAGTTTTAAATGTCTGTGTATATATATCTGTATATATTTGATTGCATCATATAATAATTGCTGTTAATAGTGTTCATCGTCTGTTTGATTACATCTTTAATTGATTTTTCCGTACATTTCTGCCTTATGTACATTAACTGACAATCACCACTTTTAAGCTACCACTAAATATTGTAGAAACCTAATTTGCTGTAAAGTTGATTTGCAACAATTTGCATTGTGAAAAGAGCTATACAAATAAACTTGAATTTAATTGAATATTTTTTCAATGGTGATTTGAGTCACCATTTGTCAATAAGTGTATCAATAACTACAAATCACCGTCTAATGCTAGGGACTATACATTTTCTAACCTGCCACTAGTGACAGTTTAGACTTCTAATGCTTTTAATTTCATTTTATTTTTTATTTTGTCTGTTTAGTTTTAATGTTTTTTTTATGTTAATTGCTAGAAAATGTAAAATTCCATAAAAATGAATAGAAATTCAAGCTTCATCATTTAGTTTGACCTCCTGAGGTTAAAAAACAGCATTTTCTGAATGTTAAGCTCCTCTACTCACTGGTTAAATATGTTTTTTTATTTTATTTCAGGCCCTAATTTGCACCATATTCATGAAAATGACCAATTGTGCTACTTTGTGAGTCTGTTTTTCACCCATAGTATCTTTTTGGGTACTTAAAAAATATTGCTGTTGGTGGTAAATGATATCTAGTTTGCCATGAGACATTGATAAAGGGTATTACTTCAATATTTGATTCTTACTGAAGGGCCAGTGTGGATCCGTAAGACAATAGCAGTTGTGAAATGCTGGTGAAGTAGAGGATTAGTGTTTGTGAGGAAGCCGTAAAGAGGTGGTTTCAAAGATTGGGTCAAAACTGAAGCCATAACAACATGAGGAAGATGCAAAGTGAAAGTGCTTCCATTGGCTGAACTTTGCCCTTGCATTTTCTTTGCCACACAAGCACACTTTTACGATATCAGTGCTTATGCAGCCTGATGTCTTTTACTCCGAGTGTAATAGCTCTTTGCTAGCCATGCCAGGTGAATGATAAGTGATGCTTTCCTCCTCTCAAAAGCTGCAAAGTGAAAAAAAAAAAAAAAAAAAAACAAAGGGGGGTACACAAACATCCCTCAAACAGATCAGAGCTGGCACAGTGGCAGCGAAGAGCCGTGCCCCGCACCCACCCTCCAGCTAAGCATTTTAATAATGCATTCTCAGAGGATTCCAACAGCTCCCTTCCCTCTGGAACCGATTGGCATTTCCCTCTCATTACAGCTCAGAGATTGATGATTTTGTTTCAAGAGCATCTAGATTGAGACCGGATGGATGGAGGGTTAATAAAACATGAGGAACATTAGTATTCCCCTCATACTTCCCTCTACAGCAGGTCCAATGTGGCATCTTTCCTCTCCTGCCATCCCTCAGATGTTCCAGAGCCAAATGCTTCAGCGGTGGGCTGGGAATTGGAAGGAACAGGAACAAGGTCTGCTTCCACATAAGACCTCTGTAGCTCATCAACATATAAACTCACATCTGAGCGACCAAAGTGTCCACATAAGAATCATCGCTTGATTTTGACGAAAATAGACTTTTTTCTGGATATTGACATATTCATTAGCTAGTGTCAAAGGTTGTTTTCAGTACTTTTCTGTGATATGCATGAACAATGAATCCTAAATGAGTGTATTTTACTCTGTTGTCTTGGAAAACAATTAAAACGATGGTTCGCCCAAAATTACATAAAACATAACATATAAAAGATATTTTGAAAAATTACTCGGGGGTTTTTTCCATTTTTCCATACAAAGTCAATGGGGTCTAAAACAAAAAATCTTTAAAAAATATTATTTTATGTTCTGCAGACAAAACGTCATACAGGTTTAAAATGACATAAGTGTGATTAAATTTTCATTTTTTGGGGGGTGAACTATCCCTTTAAAATATACATTTTGGTTGTGGCCTTGTGGTTTGTTAATTCTAATATATCTACTGTCCCCAATACTGTACATTTTGATATTTTTAATCTTGTGTTGTGTTCTAACTGGGACATTTTTTTTTTTCAAGGTGCAATTATAAGTGTCTAAAGCCCCAGGTAATTTGTATATTGACATCGAGGAAAAAGACATGTCCTCCATTTTTTCATTTTAATTATCTTTTTATATTGCTTTGATGGAAAAAAAAAAAACATTCCGCATTGGACTTGGAAATGTCTTTGAAAATGAGTAATTAAGAAGCCTTATACAACTCAAAAAAACAACATAATGGTGGAAAATAAGTCTTATATTGTAAAATACACTGCAATTTTTGCAATTATGCTAATAGGATCTCTGGAGAATCAAAGATTCTCTTTGTACAATCCAGCTGGGAACATTATCTTCAGTCATTGCAACAGTCAATAGCACACCATTAATTGTCCAAATGAAAGGCTCTGTTTAATAATTCAAATTGCCGTTTGTGTGAATTAAACAGAGGGCTCTATCTGAAGAGTTATTGTTCGCGGGAGTGAATAGCTCGCCGCCTCTCACACAGTATACACTGGCAAAGCTCTGGGGATCACATGAACATTTCTGACTTATTGTGATTGAGTCTTCATTGGAGTGAGGCGATTTGAATGAATTTTTTTTACCTCCTGTTGTGCTTATTTACTGCCAAGTTCAGACTTCTTAGATGAAAATGCTTGCACCAAGCATCTAGAATATTTAGCAGCAAGATGAACCATCTGAAATGATTTTCCTGACACAGTCACTTCCTGTGGGCTTGGTGAAATGTACAGGCTCACTGTGTCTGAAACTTAAAGCAGTCAATAACTTACTAGGCAGTGTTAAATCAGTCAATAAACTCCTAGGCTTCCAAGGTTTGAAGTTCTAAAATTTATTTGATGACAAATTTAGTGATGACAGCAATTATTTCTCAACATTTTTTTCTTGTTCCTTTTTAGTGAAACGGAAACATACAGAGCAAAAGTTGTAGACCGATTACCAAACAAATTACTCTTGAACTGGTTCTTTTTTTATGTGTGTGAATCAAACACATATACATGCAACCATTGTAGTACAATTTCTGAATAAATGACTCCTTTGATCTGGTTCTTTTTAGTGAATAAAATATATTCAGCACAACCAGTGTCCGAAACCTAAACGAATGAATCTCTTGAGCCAGTTATTAGGCTTGTTCGAGATGCATCGGCACTGTGCAGAACGATCGGTGTATGACATCAAAGTACCATAGAGAACCATAATAGAGCAGATGACTCTTTATGCTTTTGAATTGCTCTCACGGTACTTTAATGTCAAACACCGATCGGTCTGCCCATCGACCATGCATCTTCAAACACCTTTTTTATTGATCTAAAATATACAGCTTAAGCACTGCTTCCGATTTCCTGAATGAATGACTCATTTGTTACATGTCTGCGGGTTTGTTTGGTGATTTTCCTTTGACCTAGTTTCCCTTGTTGTATTGATTATGTCATTCTGTTCACCTGTGTATCATCAATTACCTTGTTAATAATCTCGTTTGCTCCTTTGTAGCTGTTAATAAGACTGTGAAAAGTCATTTAAAGTATGTTTAAACATCTTTTGCCAATTTTAAATTGACGTATTATTGAAATTCTCATCATGGCAATGAAATTGCTTTAAAAAAAAGAAATGCATACCCCTTACTTCTTTTTTTTATTCCTTATTACTTAAGAACTAAAAGAGTTGTTAATGGAACTATTCAAAAACTGGAATCTTTTTTCAAGTTTCAGACACATCCTTTGTGTATTTGGCCTATAAAAGAACAACAGCCCTCATTTGGCCATGAGATCACAGCACAGTCCAAACACCCACAGATCTCCCCAAATCAGAGTGCGAGTTTAGCATCAGAGCGCCAGAAATGACAAGCGAATAAAATGGCAGTGTGTTTAAAACGCCACACAGATACATTCTACATATGTCCTTCTATCATTTGCACCTATACCTGGGCTCTGTTGCTTTGGCTTTTGGTAGCTTCATCTGACAGCCTTGCGGAGTGACAGATAAGAGGGAATAATTAATTTATCAGAGGAGACCAGACTCTAATCCCCGGTGTCCCGGTGATAAGGTTGTTTTTTTCTCTCTCTCTCTCCTTCCTTTAGATCTCTTCTGGTGATAGAGAGCTCTCCCTCAGCAGGTTCCCGTTAATAAGCCTGTCAGAAAGGCCAGGGAGAGCCCGTCCAGAGCAGGTTATCTCCTCACCGCACACCCACGTCTCTGCCTGACAGCGACTGGCTGGCCACTCAACGGACCTTTGAAACCTCAGGAGCACCGGGCCGCGTTCTGCAGGCCTTCGAGGCAACCCTGTCATTTGAACTGGCTAATTCCAGCATCGGGGGGGGCAGAAAAGGGCCAGAGGACTAGGCGGCTGACAGACTCGTCGGCACAGGCCGGTATGGAACTCGACGGGGGTTGAATTTTCAAAAAATTATTTTGTGAGGGATCTAAATGCTGAGGGATTTGTTTTCTCTTTTTCATATTCCTCTTCTTTTACTTTCCAGCCATCGCTTTGGGTTTAAACGCAGGCATCTCTCCTGAGCTGGTTGTGCATGTTTCATATTGTGTGTGTGAATTCAACTGCCCCTCACGGTGTGAGAAGCTTTTGTGTGCCTGGTTTCTCCATCTGTGCAGGTCTGTCTGGTAGCGCCAGTCTGGATCTGTCTTCCCCGCACAGCACGAAATGTGAGTGTGTTTTGTGTGTATGTTGTGTGTGTGTGAAGAGATGAAGGGCAATAATAAAGGTTGAATATCATGTTGGAGTTTTTAAGCAGACCGAGTCTTTAATTCCGTTTTCAAAACAAAGACACATTTCTCAAAAAGTTTAACAATGAGTAGTTAAACATTAGGTAGCAAAACTGATGACACACCAATCAGAATCTCTGACTCCCCCCTAATATAATGGCTAGGGAAACACTGGCATAGATGATTACTTAATGGTAATACAATATTTGTGAACACAACTGTGTATGTCAGACCTTAAATCCCAAAAAACTATGCATGGGGGCTTGCTTTGGTGTTGCCACCCCTCATAGACCCCATGCTACCCCTTTGCCACCCTAAAAATAATTTTCTAGATCCGCCCCTGCTCGTCGGAGGGTCAGAGTTTAGTGTCCTGCAGAGATTACTGCCCAAATCCAATTAAACACATCTGAACCAGCTAAGCGTGGTCTTCAGGATCACCAGAAAATTCCAGTCAGGTTAAAATTAATCCCTGCAAGACACTGGCCCCCCAGGAGCAGGATTGGCACCACTGTTTTAACTATATTGCTATCAGACTTGTTGCAAAAACAGTCTTAAGGCCGTTTCACACTGAACGCGATGCAAAAAAGCGAGGTGAATCGCCGACGAATGGTGCTTTCACACCGAGCTCGAAACGATTGATCGCCTTCTGCTGATTCACGCCTGCATGCTAGGTGGCGCCGACCAACAATGCATTTTTTCCTCAGATATGTATCTCGTATATGGATTTAACATAATCTTCTGCTCAACAGCATCAAATTAAGATTAAAAAAACAACAACATTTGGTTCTACACCAGAAACACAAACTATCTATGTGTCGTGACAGGTCGCTGTCGCTGCCGATCATCTTTTCCTCTTTTACCTGTTTACGCTTAAAATAAACATGAATGAACATCAGAAGTTATCTTGTTTCAACCGCGATAAGACGTCAATACACACCATTTTTCAAGTTTAAGTCCACTGACGTAAATCTACTCTCCTGTTTGGTTTGTTTGTCTGACAAAATGGCAGATTCAGCATTATTATTGGTCAGATCACCTGTCAATCAAACTCCCTGCGAAGGGTCAATTTGTGGGGAATTATAGATATGTTATTCTGTATAAAGAACATGTGAGAATAAATCTGTTCTCAGATACCAATGATAACAAGAACTCAGCATCCACTCACTTCTCTCTCAGAATACTCTTCGGTGTTTGTTTTCACTGGTTTTTGAAACAGAGCCACTACTCTCGTCCTTTTGTGCAACAGGAGCTGCTCCGGGCACGTGATCTAAGCGCAAATCTAATTGGACCACTGGTTTCATCGTGGAGTGCTGAGGAAAAATTGACACACAGGATAAAAACAAATCCTCGCTTTTTCGCGGTCCGATCATTCGCATTTTCGCATTCAGTGTGAAAAGGCTTTTAGGTGGTTTGTGGGTCTTAGCTGGTGTTCCAAGCTGGTTTAGATTGTCATCTAGCTGTCATTTTTGGGTATGGTTTGTCCTAGGGACTAGTTCCAAAGTGCTTCTTTTATTTTTGCAAATGAAAACAATATGCATTCTAAAGTCGGCTCAAAATATTAAATGTCTGATATCCTCCAACTGGATAAAATCATAGCCTGGAGTTAAAATTTTTTAGTTTGTGACAATCATGCACTACATGATTTTCTATGAAATCTGTCAGCTCAAATCTGCAGTTTTTGCAAATAGTGTCAGCTTGTCCAGACTGTAAATCAGAGCAAAGATCTGGGCAAAAGTTGTATGACAGTCTTAAGTAATAATTTGTAAAAAATAATCTTCTTTTACTCACTGCACTACTTTAAAGGGGTCCAATTATGCTTTTTCACTTTTTTAAATTTTAGTCAGTGTGTAGTGTGTATGTTTGAGCATAAAAAAAGATCTAGACATTTTCAAATCTCAAAGTCCACTCCAAAGAGAGATATTTTGTTTTTTTTAAATCCCTTTTCAAGAACTACAACGAACGGCTTGTTTGGACTACAGCGTTTTTTTTTCCGGGCTTTGTGATATCACAAAGCTGCTCATTGGAATATCATTACAAATAACTCCCGCCTACAGAAATTCGAATGGTTGGGGGCTGGGGAGGGGCCGAGTGTGGTTAGAACGCTTGGTTGGTTGAGTGCATCAGACGAGACGATGAAGAAGTGCTGCGGCAGAGTTAGTGCATCAGAGAAAACGAAGAAGAAAAGCTGCTGTGCTGTAGCGTAAAATTTTCGGCATGTCTAGAACAATTCTTACAAGTATAACACAACGTAGCTGGACGCCACGGACAGACGCCGAACAGCGCCGCCGGTGTGCCTACACTCACAGAAAATAAAGTATTTTAATTTTAAAGACGTGGCACAACGCGACGCTGCGCTTCTCGTCCAGTGTGCGACCGCCTGAAATGCAGAAACAATGTTGCAATTAATTTTTATCTCGTCCTGAGCATTTAATAACCCCAATTTTGCTATTTGTGGTCATGCGCATTTTACTGAGGACAGCTTCCACAACACGAGGGAGTACAGTGCCGAATTCAACCAAAAGTCTTTGTTGAAAGACGGAGCAAGGGGCGTTGCAGTACTGAAACAGTATAAGCTGTTTGCCAATCACAACGCACTGTGACAGCTAACCAATCACAACACATTTAGTTTTTTCGGAAGGCGGACCTTCCCTCAAAAGCCGAACAATGAGCCGTTTTTTTTTTTTTTTTTTTTCCTTTGCCTGGGGGAGAAATGTATTTTTATAATGTAAATTATGTGAAAAATAATGTGTTTTTCGAACAACTTAGTATGAGAGCTTGTTCTAGTACACCCCCAAAACAAAATCAAGCCTTTGTAAAAGAGCATAATAGGACCCCTTTAACCCACAATGGCTTTCCACAGGCTACTACTTTTATTACTTGGAGCAAACGTAACTCACCCTAGGAGAAAGCTAGTTCATTGGACAGTGAAGTCTGTTATCATATTGCGGCTAATCAAATTGACTGATCCTTTTGTTGCTCCGCTATTGATTTGTTTTGTCTGCTGCAGGACTCCCTCCCTCAAAACAAGAGATGAAAGTGTCTGGTGGGTAAAGATCATTCCAAGGTCAGTGGCGAGTGATTCGGTCCGTCCCAAGCCCGTTTGTCAGTCTTTTTGTCAAACGGCAGCTCTTCTGCTTCATTCGATCAGGCAGCCGGCTGCCACCGAAAACCATGGCGGCTGATTCCTAGGCTTATCTTGCTGATACGTTTAATCTCCTCATGGGCTTGGTCAGAGGAGGAAGGAGATGCTTGTCATTGTCCAGGGAGGTGAACTCGTGACCTTTTCAATTTCGGCCTTCGTTTCAAAGCCCTGTCCGTCCAGGCAGCCGCACGTCCCGGCACAAAGGTGCCATTTGCTTTTCATTTCCTGCCCGATAAGAGCGGAGAGAAAACATTGTATATTGTAATGCTCTCTCAGCCCTTTGACATCAGTAAAATGGAAGCCCGTGAGAGAGATCAATACAAATTAAAAGCAAATACAAAACCACTACCGAGAGAAGAACACTAAAACGTTCAGAAAGCCATTGGCTGCTGCTTGTCACTCTCTGACTGAACATTGTTTGTTTGAAGGTTGAACGATGGAGGGATTGAAAAGTAAAGAGAATCAAAGTTGGAGGAAGTAGAAGGGACCTTCAGTGTATCCCAAATCTGAACACATTCTCACATTCTTTATAAGAAATGATCTTTATGCTGAAATTGTATTTGAAATGTATTAACACTATTATTCAAAATATAAAAATTTCAGGGAGATAGTTAAAGGCTAAACAACATCGACCTGCATGACTGTACAAAGTATACACTATCGTTCAATCACTTTGCATCTATATTGAGACTCAACTGTTTTCAGTTTATATATTGTTAAAATGACTTTTGTTCCTGTGATGGCAAAGCGGAATTTTCCCATTGTTTCAAAGTGTTGATTGTGGCATTATCTGAGCATATTGCATCATATTTCTTTTTACGCGTTCCACAGCGTTGCGCATTATAAGCAATCACACACGATTCTGTTAAGCTTAAGAATGCAATGACCAATCAGAGGCATTCAGATGGAACGTACAATGTAAGTACGATATTCATTTCACAGTGTAGGCAGCTTCAGTGATTATAATGTGAGTTGTTTGAGAGTACTTAAACTCATGCTAGACTATTGTCATTGATAATGTGATCATGTAAATTCTTTGTTCACTTTTGGTATATAATTTATTCGCTGTTTAAATAACTGTGGAATTTAAACAAAATAATGAAATAATTTGTAACATACAATGTTTTTATTAAACTGTGATCACGTTAAATATAAATTCAGTCGTATTAAAATATTTTATGACATGACACTAAAAAAAGAGCGGTTTATGATGTGCATAGTTAATAGATTACGCACTAACATTAGGCTACTTTTACCTGGAGGTGATTCACTGCCTATGTTGAATCACCTGAAGCGGTTTCTCAGTCAGTAAAACAAACAAGAACACAGAGACCAAACTGTGCTGGATGAAGTGGACAATCAACTACAAACAACTGAAACAAAAGACTACATTTTGAAAGTTAACTTTAACAAAATTAAGCTGAGTCCTGTGAATAAAAGGCCATTCACACCTAATTGGTTTTTGTGTGCACCAGCACTGTTTTTCAGTTGTTTTGCTATGTGAACATGCGATGGATGTCTTTGACCATTCCGTTGCTTTTTGTATAAATATATATAAAAAAAAGATTTTCACGTGTCTAGAGACACCTTAATTTAAAAAAAAAAATTGTCTTTGTGCGTACCATCTGCTGAAATCCTGCAGGTGCCCCTGTTTAGAAGTGTTAATGATTTTCTAGTCAGATTAGTTATTATTTTATTTTATTTTCATTTATTTATTATTATTTTTTTTTTTACATCCCTTTAAATGGTTTCGTAGTTCCCACCCTGCCTTTTAATACCCTTGGGGAATGAATCTGATGTTCATTTATTTCACACAAAAATTAAAATTCTGTCATATTTACTCACCCTCATGTCATGATTGGATACAAAACTGGATCCCATTGACTTTCATTGTAGGAGCAACAAAACAAACTTCTAAATGTACCTGTTTTCCACACAATATAGAAAGTTTACAGCTTTGTAATGACATGATGGTGAGTAAATCATGGTTTACTTTTTTGGGGTGAACTATCACGGCTAGTCAAATATTCCCAGTTATTTTACACGATTTGTATTCATTATTGTAAGATACTGGTACTGGATAAAAAGCACCAAGAATGCAAAAGCAATGAAATAAGAGAACCACTGTAAATGTGAGGGATCCACAGACAGCAAGTAAGAGGGACAATGTTGTTTGCAGGTGTTGTTGTACCTGCCAGAAGCTATCCATCAAAAGCAATGGGATTAACATCACTACAAATTAAAAAATAATAAGTGTAGATGGAAATAGTTGAGGAGATCAGCATCCATCATGCTTTGATTTCTGGTGCGGTGACCCGGAGCCTGTTGGGTCAGTGAGGCAGTGAGCGTGAATTCAAGCAGACTCATTGCCAACTTACTGGTCAGTCAATAACCTATTTAATTTAATGTCACAGGCAATGTGGACCAGGAATGTTGACGAGGGCTTGAATGTACCTTGGAAAGAGAGGGCGGTGGGATGGCAGACCCCAGGTGCAGGTACCAGATAAACCGTGAAAATTCAGTCTCTCTGAGCATGATACCTCTTGCTCCTTCGAACTTATTGAAAGTGCCTGGCCTCTTATAAAGTGTAGAGGACGTCAACTCCACAAATTAATACCAGTGATTTGGAAAAGCCAATATGCCCACCTGCAATCGCTCTTTAGATGGCCTGGCCTTTGCCTTCGCTTCAGCTCAATCAGGCTCTGCCCTTTACCGCATGCCTGCAAGACTGCTTTCTCCCACGCAGAGAAAGACACAACTAGGTGCTGATGTTCAAGACTAGCATCTTTTAACATGAACTGTTCATTAGTGGTTTTCAAATTGCAAATGCTATGCTATGCGGTTGTTACAAGTTTCTATATATGTTTTTAGCATGTTGCTATGCAGTTGCTATGTGGTTTATAAAGGGTTCTGAGTGGAATTTAGAATGTTGTTATACAGTTGCTAAGGTATTGCTGTGTGGTTCCTAAGGCGTTTTAGGGATTTTAGCATGTTGCTGTGTGATTTTTTTTTTAAGGTGCTCTGAGAGGATTTTAGCACATCGCCATGCAGTCTTATATTGTATTCTCATCTATTTTATATTTGCACTCATTATTGTAGGATATTGAGTATGAAAAAGTAGCAGGGTGTTACTATGTGGTTGTTAAAGTGTTCAGAGTGGAATTCAGCATGTTGCTACTGTATGTGTTTGCCAGGGTGTTGCTATGTGGTTGCAAGGTTTTCTCAAAATGATTTAGGCACTTCTTGCTAGGTTGTTTCTTGGGTGTTCTGGGTGGTTGCCAGGGTGTTGCTATGTGGTTGCTAAAAAAGAAAGACAGCTAAATTGTATGTTCAAGTCTAGCATCCTTTGGCATTACCTTTTCATTGGCTTTTTTTTTTTTAATCCTACAAAACCCGAATTTAAAATCCACAAAGCCGCAAATACAGGACCTCCCATCAATAGCGTGCGGACTAGGACAGTGACAGTGACATTTGAAGGTGCGATCATGTGCGAGCCCGTTCACTTTGTTGCCCCTCCAACAGTCAATAAAGCATTTAATCTTGGAGCTTTAGAGGGGTCAATCGCACCGATGTTGTGCCCAGGAGTTGCAGCATGTGGGAGAGCTGTCCGGCCCTGATAAAGCATACATTTCCCAGTCCCCTTTGTCTTCAATTTGGATAGAAGCAAAAGGCCCCTGGACCATTTCAATAATTCATCTGTGTGTTTAATGAGCTCCAGTAATCCGCAGTGGTGAGCAACGGCAAACTCAGTGCCTCGCAGTGCTCTAAAATGAACACGATTAGAGGATTACTCCCACACATTTCTGTATTCATGCGCTAATTTACAAACATGACAATATCGTTCCACTGGTTTGGCTGCTATGGCAGCTTTGAAAGATTTGAGCCAGCACTTTTTTTATTTTTAATCTTGCCATGGCAGAATTTTCACCAGGGGTCTTTTTAGGCCCCTAAGTAGGGCGTCACCCTCCAATCCAACACATGCACAAGTTTAACCTGCACATCTAAATCTTTCTAAAAGCAAAATAATTTTTTTCACCTGATTAAAAATATTAACAATGGATATTTTGTAATCTTTTAATAAGCTTGTGTTTGTATTGCACTTGTTTAAAAAATACAAAGATTGTATGCACTATAATTTTTTTTTTAATTTAAGTTAAAGCAGGAGATAAAAAGCAATTGGATTTATTGATTATGATCACCTGATGTTTGTTGTTTTCTATAATCACTGAGAAACAAAGAATTGTTATAATGATGAAGGCAGATAGCCGAAAGATCAGTTGTTAATTTTAAAATATAAAAAATAATAATAATAATACAAAAATAGAGTGCATTCTAATCTTTGTAATTTTTGAACATATATAGGTCTTGTCACCTAACTACTGTACCTGGGAGAGTATGATGAATGCATTGATTGGAAAAGTGCTCCTTGTGGAAACCAGTGCCAAACAGGGAGAGAAAAATGTCAGTGCAGCTGAAATAAAGCAGTAGAGTGTAGTAGTCCATCAAACATCTTCATCCCTCACCTTCCCCTGACTTTTCTCTCTCTTTCACTCCACACAAGGCCACACACTGGCGATTAATCAGATGAAATCTGTCTGGTTCTCTCTCCAGTCAGAGGAAGACACTGCCAGACTCTCACAATGCCTCCTGTGTGGCAGGATGTGCTGGAGTGAAATAAGGAAAGAAAAGGTATGACTGATTCTGATTCACACTTTACTTTAATATACATTTTTTTTGAAAAATGTCAGCAATAAAAATATAGTAATAAAACCTTTCAGTTATCACATTTTCACTATGATGGTCCATTAAATGGTGGACCGATCTCTGTTGGGAGAAAACCGATCCAGTTCTTGAATACATTTGCATTTCATTGATACGTCTGAATCTCTGAGAATAAAACCACAAAAAAGAGCACGTTAAGCTTTACGTCAAGACAGTCAGTGACTTTACAAGATGTGCTGTTCAGTCTTAATTAAATTTCAAAAAGAATTAATATCTTCATTGTAATTTCCAGGCTTTTCTATAAAAAAAAGCTTTTATGTGTCAGTTCTGAACCTTTTTAAACGATGTAATAATTTGTACCTTATTTTTGTGATGTTTTCAAATTCGTTTAACATGTTTAAAAAATTTCGGGAGGAGCACGTGTAGATAATTAACACAGCCAATCCATCATCAGTAATTACACCATCTATACAATCAGCACAATAGAGAACCTCTATAAATAATCAAAGCAGTCTTACCTTTGTTATCTCTAGTCTTTCAGCATTCGGTTCGCTCCTTTTGCCATTTTACCACAGACCCAATTTCTCGTCCAACAAAGAGACCTATACTGGGGATTTTTCAAATCCTCCGCCGCAATTTGCCGGCCCCATGATCACTCCTTCTCCGCCAGACACTGCCGCCGAGCACCAAGTGTCATCGTGGCCGCTGCTCTTCTCGGCCAGCCACACGCTCTCCACGACGGCGAGGCTTCCAACTTCCCCGGCATCCTCGTATCATTCGGCCGTACCAGCAACTCCTCCGATCGGAAAGTGGACAGTATTTAAGCCCGAGGCAAAGGCTGATTAATTACAACACACCATTCTCCCGGAGGGTAAACAAAGCGGATCTGTACGATCTATTCGTCACCCTGCAAATTAGCCAACCTCACTCCTAAATCCACTCCAGCTGCCAAGGCAGCCAATAGACCATACAAAGCCCCGAGCTTGCCTCACTCGACACCACCATCGTCCCGCACAAGACCCGGCTCTCCTCAAGCGCTGGGTCGCAGCAGCAGCAGGCCTTCAACAAGCCTGGGCCGTGTCCCAGTTCTCATCGCAGCAAAGCCTCACTCGCTTACCGCTTCGGCTCAGCCTTTCACCTTCTCTTCCGGCCGCAATGCCGTATGCAGACGGGCCTCCAGCTCTCGTAGCAGACACTAGCTTGAAGCTGCCTCTGCTAGCGGCGCAGGCCGTGTTGCAAATTAATACATTTTCAGGTGAAGTCGGCTAAAGTTTGTTAAACGATGTTATGACATAAACGGATGTTGATGCCATTTTGTAACCATAAAGCAAACAAGGCGTTTTTCCAAAGTTTAACATCCACACTGAAATATCTGAAAGCATTACATTCGCCTTACTGTGCATGTATAAAACCTCACTGAGATGATACAGACGGAACAGACATAATAAATTTCACGCAATTCTTCTGGCAGGATCAATTAATTTACGGAAATATTTCACCATCCACTGGCGCGCTCACTCAGAATGGATCAAAAACGCAACTGCCCTCGTGTTTTGCCACAGGACAGCAATCGTGAGTAAATTTTCTGTCGTCTTTTTAGGACTGTAATATGAAGAGTATGCAAAGTAAATATCTTTAGCAACAGTGTGAAAGTGAATAGCACAATAACTGCAAAATTAACGTTACCGGTATATACATGTCTGTTGGTACAATATGGGTCACATGACTTAACATGCGTCATTGTTTTCAAAAGCCTCCATTTCCACAGTCCATACTACAACGTGAAAACAGCATTTTCAAATGTATCCACTCTGGAAAGCGTTTCAAAAGTTCTGTTTTCCTGGACTCCTTGTTTTAGTGTGGATGGAATGCCAAAACGAGAGGAAAAGATGCATTTTCAACGGAAATGTTTTAATGTGGACAAGGCTTGAGGAGTTCCAAATCTAGCAACAAATTGCTAAGTCAGCAACACCATAGGCTACCCAGGCATTTCAGCTTGTCCTGCTAAATGTCACTAACCCTTCCACTTTCTCACGGCCTACAGCTACAGCAGCCGAAGCAAGCGTGAAGCTGCTTCCGCTTGTAACACAGGCCCTCACATCTCAGTATTCCCGTCCTGTTACTTCTAACCCCCTTTTTTCCTTTCAGCAGCCTCCAGCTCCCGTAGCAGAGGCTAGCGTGAGGCTGCCTCCGCTAGCAGTGCAGGCTAAACAGGCTCTTCAGGACATCACAAACCCCACACTCTTCCCATGGCCTACAGCTACAGCAGCTGAAACAAACGTGGCTGCTTCCATTGTACCACAGGCCCACACTTCCGCTTCCTAATGCTACTAATAACTTTTTTTGTTTCAGTTTGCCTCCAGCTCCTGTAGCAGCTGCTAGCGTGAGCACGCCTCCGCTAGTGGCGCAGACCCATCCACAGCCCTCTCTTTCCCCCTCTTTCTTCCGCTCCCGGCGCCGCCCCAGATGTGAGCATGCCCTCGCTAATGTGCGCTCAGGCCCGACGCCCAGCTATCCCTCTCTTTCCCCTCTTCTTCGCTTCCTGGAGCATCGCTAGTGTGAGCATGCCTCCGCTAATGGCGCAGGCCCCGACGCCCGCCATTCCCCCTCAATCTTCCGCCCCTGGAGTCGTCCCAAGTGTGAGCATGCCTCCGCTAATGGTGCAGGCCCCGACGCCCGCCATTCTCCCTCTCTTTCCCCCTTCTTATTCCGCCCCTGGAGCCGTCCCAAGCGTGAGCACGCCTCTGCAAGCGGTTCCGGCGGCTACCTTTCCTCCTCCCCTCTCGCATACTCGCTGTTCCTTCTCTTTATCTTCCGCCATGCCCCTACTCATCCCTCCAAATGCTCTCGCCTTGGAACCACCCCCCGTAGCCAGCAGAATCAGGACACAGATTTTGTCAGAAGTTCAGACTGTTGGCACCAGAGGCGGAACCACTCCCAACCCCAATCCCTCCCTATTAAGAGCTGATATTCCCGTAAACCATCCACTGAAACCTCTCCTCGAAGCTTCCCTCAATTCTATCCTACAAGCTGTCTCCCCTAGGACCCCCCAATCTTATCTAACAGCATGGAAATGCTTTAAAGCATTCCATTCTGCCTATAAACTGCCGTTCCCCGATTTTTCCCTACTCTCTATCACTTAACTTATATCACACCTCAACATTAACAAAAACCTCCAAATCAGCTCAATTAAGGGTTATCTAAGCGGAATCCATTTTTTTCACAAACTCTTATACGGTTCACCCTCACCCAGATAGCCAATTCTCAGACCTCCCCACTCATCAAAGGTATCCAAAGATCCCATCCCACTCGCCCAGACACCAGGCAACCCATAACCTTAAAAATATTGACTAAATGTATTTCCACCCTCCTCAGAGGTTACCATTCCATTCACACCGCCCGCACGCTTGACACCATGTTCATCCTGGCTTTCTTCAGTTTTCTCAGAAGCTCTGAGCTCGCTATCACATCTAGCTTCAACCCAAACATCCACCCCACTATCTCTGATCTAGCAGTGCTGGATGACGAAACCATCTCTTACTTCATAAAGCAAAGTAAAACAGGCCAGACCAAGAAAGGCCATTTCATTTTCATTTTCAACCTCCAATCACCCCTACTACCATACCAAGCCCTCCTAGCCTTCATCCAGCTCAGGAAATCACAGTCCAAACTCCCATCTGACCCCCTTTTTACAGACGACTCCAACCGCCCCATCACTCGTTTCTGGTTTCAAAAGCACCTTAAGTCTGTTCTGCTCCTATCTGGTACCCCAGCTGATAACATTTCCAGCCATTCATTCCGAATTGGTGCTGCAACCACAGTGGCCCAAAAAGGCCTCTCCCAGCAGCCAATACAAGCACTCGGTCGCTGATCATCAGAAGCTTTCAAGAGCTACATTCGATCGGACCGCTCCCACATCAAGGAAGCCCACCGAACCCTCATTGGCCGCCCCCTTTAACGTCAGTACATCCCCGTTCACTCAAACTTCAGACCCAACATAGCTAACCCCTTTTAACATCACCCACTCCAGCCATCCCAGCAGCACCCTGCTTCCGCAGGAGCCTTACCTAATTCCCACATTGCTGCAGCAGTGTCCGCTCCCGCAGGAGCCTTTCCATACCTCCCCACTGCCGCAGCAGTGTCCGCTCCTGCAGGAGCCTTTTCATTTCTCCCCACTGCTGCAGCAGTTCCCGCTCCCGCAGGAGCCTTTATCTGTATTTCCCCACTGCTGCAGCAGTGTCCGCTCCCGCAGGAGCATTTCCATATCTCCCCACTGCCGCAGCAGTGTCCGCTCCCGCAGGAGCCTTTCCATACCTCCCCACTGCCGCAGCAGTGTCCGCTCCTGCAGGAGCCTTTCCATTTCTCCCCACTGCTGCAGCAATGTCTGTTTCCGCAGGAGCCGTTATATGTATTTACCCACTGCCGCAGCAGTGTCCGCTCCCGCAGGAGCATTTCCATATCTCCCCACTGCCGCAGCAGTACCCGCTCCCGCAGGAGCATTTCCATATCTCCCCACTGCCGCAGCAGTGTCCGCTCCCGCAGGAGCTTTTCCATATTTCCCCACTGCCGCAGCAGTGTCCGCTCCCGCAGGAGCCTTTCCATATCTCCCCACTGCCGCAGCAGTGTCTGCTCCTGCAGGAACCGTTATCTGTATTTCTCCACTGCCACAGCAGTGCCCGCTTCCGCAGAAGCCACATTCTCTTTTCAAATGCCGCAGCAGTGCTCGCTTTCATAGAAGCCACATTCTCTTTTCAGGTACCACCGCAATGATTCTGCTACAAGCGATGTCCAGCAAATTTTGGGGGGTTATCAACGCCCCTCTCTGGCTGCTGTCCCATGCTAAATTGCATCTTTGGGGGGAGCGCTCTGGGTCCGGGCTAAAAAACCGAACTCGGACCCTTGTCCCCGGACAGGGGGAGTACTCCGGGCTTGAGAGTAATTACCAAGCTCGGAGCCCTCTCCCCAGACAGCACGCCAAATGCATAACCTTTACTCAGTTTATTATATGTGAGTGTGAACTCATGAAATATAGATTTTTATAATGTGAGTGGTGCTTGTGCTTGAAAAAGTCATTGACTTGATGTTTGTTGTTCTGGGTAGTTGCCAAGGTGTTGCTAAATGATTTTTGGTGTGTTGCTATGCAGTTCCTAGGGTGCTCTAAAAAGCAGTTGCCATGCTAGTTGCCACTGTGTCCACGGTGATGCTGTGTGGTTGCTAAGGTATTCAGAACTTTTTACTGCTTCTTATGGGTTTTGGTTTTTATTAGGGCTGCCCTCGACTAAAGATTTTTTTTCTGGTCGACTAGTAGTCGTTAATTTTAAGCATTAGTCGACTAATCGCACGTTTATTAATAAACCATTTAAATCATTATTATGAGCCTTTAATTGCCTACGTAGCCTAACATGCGCTCAAGCGCATGAATAAAGCTTGCCACAGCACACCGGCAGAAGTAATGGTTATGAATTTGTCAGTGAAAAACAGTAAGGAGACTGCATTAACATTTGATAAACTAGTGCTTTCTTTGTTTTCGGTTTAAGAGATTAAGTCGGCGACATTGACTCGTCATCTCCGCAGTATGCGCCTGTATGCATGTTTCATACGGATTACATAATTGAGAATATTTGTTTTCCATTTGAATTGTTTCATTTGAAAGTAGACATTTCACTCTCTATAGATATATTTCATGTCCGTAAGGTAAAGATATACACTGAGTTTTGCATCCAAGTTCACAAAGAACGAGACGGCAGAAAGCACATCCTGTTTGCTTTCATTATTTCACAAAAGCACAGTGTTTTGTTTTTATTGTGAGTGCACACAAATAAACTAGAGTCATCTACAGATTTGAAATCTGGTATTACTCTTATCTGTATGAGCACCCCAAAATGACCAGGATTTTAAGAGCCAAGGAGCGCAACACCGGCACCTCCACCTGTTCTGCAGTGAGCGCGCCACTGTGCAGTTTCCACACTCCGCCACCGACATGCCATGTTAAAGTTGCTAATACGTACATATTTCAGATGATAAGCCATATTTGAGGTCGATGAATGATAGGTGAGCGTTTTGATGTCCTGCCGGATGTACTGTATTACCACATAGACCAGCCGTTAACAATCTGTCCATCACAAACTGCGTGACTTCGCCTTTGGAATTTTTTTTTTTTTTTTTCCACGACTAATAAAATTTTGGTCGACCAAGCCTCTTCTGGTCGACTAACAATTAGTCGACTATTAGGGGGCAGTCCTAGTTTTTAGCATGTTGCTATGTGGTTGCCAGGGTGTTGCTATTGGGTTTCTAAGGTGTTCTGAATGATTTTAGCTTGTTGCTATGTGGTTGCTAGGGTTGTTCTGAATGGTTAGCCAGGGCGTTGCAAGTGGTTGCTAAGTTGGTTATTCAGCTATTTAATGGTGTTCTGGGGGTGTGGCAAGGATTGTGTGCTATGCGTCGTGCCAGGGTGTTGCTATGAGGTTACTAAAGTGTTCTGATTTTTAGCATGTTGCTGTGTAGTTGCTAGGGTGTATTGAGTGTTGCTATGTGATTGCTAGGCTGTTCTGGGTGGTTTTTATTGACTCATGAAAAAGTGTTGAAGATAATACTTATAGTTAGGGGTGTAATTAAAAATATTAAATATATAATTAATTTCTAATTAATATAATGATATGTGTATGCTATAGTTTATATATTTATGTATTTTCTATCTAAATTTAGTCATGTCAAGACCATTTATTATATGTTGATATGGAGACCTATATTACATTTAAAATACTGTTTATCTAGCTGACTTTATTCAGTAAAGCTATGTCAAATTAGCTTCCTCTATTTCTCTGATGTTCATTGTTTCTTTCAGGTCTAGATAAAGAAGAGCGGTGCTTTCATTCTGCATGCGGTTTCACTTTTGTCTGAGATGTTTAGTTCGATGCACCTACGTGTCTGCTTGTGGTCTAATCTAAACACACTCTTCCATCCAAACATGCATGTAAAGAGATGCGCGGCCCCCCATGTGTTGTTGAACGCATCTGTCAGAGCCCATCATGAGACCAGAGCAGGTGACAGATGAGGTCCCTGAGACACACACACACACACACAAAGTACACACTGCGGGGAGGTACGAAGTCCTGCACACACTTGTGTTGGCAATCATGCAAAGCGACTTGATGAGAGATAGCAGGTCGAGTTGATTGACAGTCCAACTAACAGGAGGTGAAGGCAGCGATGAGGCAACATTGAGAGCAGAAGAGCAGAGGCGTAAGTCTCCACCCCTGACACGTGCATATAAACCCCTAATCACTGACCATGATTAGCTGCCGTCTCTGTAACTCAGATCGTTCGTGTGAGCGATTCAAGTCTCTGCAGCTCCGTCAGGGACTGTTTATAAGTGTACAGCCACACTACTTCATTATTATAGTCCTTAAAGACAGTTCACTTTGGCATGTGTGGCAACTAACGTTTTCTGTTTTCTTCAGTGACTTTAAACTCTGGCTGAGTGTGAAACTAAGACATTGAGACTCATCCAAACCCACTGTATGTGTAACATCAGGTAACATCCATGTTCTGCAACCTAAGAAATTATGATAATGAGAAATTATTAATCATTGTACAACATTTATATTAATCAGTCATGTGTGTGTGTGTGTGTAAAATTCAGTCTTTGCGTTTGTGTGCTATGTATGGTATGTATTCATCGTGGATATGCAGTTAGTAAAATCATATTTAATTAAAATTGTATTTAAATTTTATATATATATATAATAATATATTATATGATATAGTAATATTGAAAAAAACTACGTTTTATTAGTATTTTATTACTAAATTATTTTTATTTTTCCATTTTATATTATTTTTACATAAAATAAGTTTTTTTTTTTTTTTTTTTTTTTGTACGAGGCAGTGTTGCTGTTTAAATGTCCTTTTTATCTAAAGTATATTATTGGTCAAATGTAGTGGTGAATTATGCCTTCAGATATATTTATCTACAGGACTCAGGGAATTCCTTTTTTTATCTGCTTTAATTATATTCAGCCATCTCAGTAGCATCATTAAGTCTTTAACCCTGCTTCTAAATGACCCATTTAGCGTCTACATGGTCATTGTTAATCAGTGTTTATGGTTCCTTGTTAAACGTGCAGGTTCATCTTAACTAATTAAACTGTCTTTTCTGAGCTCAGATCTACTGTGCACTTTTATTGTTCATGCGTTTAAGGTATTTAAAGGTGACAGAATGTATGTCTTTATGTTCAAGATAGCTGTCATGATAAAGAGAGAGACGTAAAAAAAATCTGAATGGCTCTATGTAGCTGAAAAGAAAATAGAGGGACAGAAATATCAGCAAAAATTGTTATCTTTAATATCTGTTTAGACAGCAATGGAGACTTTTCCTTTAGTTCTCTGCTTCTTAGATTTCCTCCTGTCAAAAAGACTTCCATAATCTCACATGTTTTAGATCAGTATTCAGATTTGCCATGCAATTCAGAATCAGATATTTAAATATAATAATTACATTCAAATTCAAATTTATTACAAAGCATAATGTTACATTCCAAGAAAAATATCTTCAGCTAGGAAAGAGCAACATTTGAGAAATACAATGTCCTCTGGATGCTGTAGGTCTAGTGAGAATGAGTTTAAACTGAAAATGTCCTTTTAAATAAGAGAAAGACAAATAGGAAGAAATTAGGTGGAACCACCTATAATAAATGTAAATTATAAATGTAGCATATGAGTCAGACAGAGAGAAAAAAGCGGCCAGCAGCCATGCTGTTTGTGTATGAGCAGGGAGCCATGTGTATGAACTAACTTCTTAATTGGTGTGAATGGCAACGTCCGCTACCTGACCAGAATCATTAATCAGAGCAGATGAGAGCTGGAGGGTGTCAGCCTCTCTACTCACACACACACACACACACACAAGCCTAATTCTACGGTTACAGCTGTGACTATCACACTCTGGTACTCTGTAAAATCAGCAAAGGCCAGAAGAGATGATACGCTAATTAAGAAACATGGTCACCGACAGCCCGGTCATGTGTGGGTTCAAAGCCATATCTATCTATCTATCTATCTATCTTATCTATCTATTATAAATGCAAAGTTTTTGTTTTTATTTTTATCTAGCCAAAAAACGTTTAAAATTGTACAGCGCTTTGCTACAACACTTGTTGTTTTTAAATGTGCTTAATAAATAAAACCCTGAACTTGAACTTGATAAAGTGCAAAAAAAAAAAACAAAAAAAAAAAAAAGGAAAATAAATAATGACCTTCGGGTTTCAGTTTAGTTCTGGCTGAAGTAAGTTATTTCTGTGTTTGTATTATTTTTATGAACAAAATGCACTGACTTGAATGGATTCACTACCTGTTTGTCTGACCCAACTGAAAGCAGAAGCCTGCTTTAATAAAGGAATGGAGGGATGATTAATCTTGATCAGCTGTGTCTGGCCCTTGGACTCGTATCCAGAAGAATTCCACAAAGTCAAATGGCAGAAGACATGAATGGTTTTATAAAAAGTGGGTCAATTCAATCTCGTGTTACTGTACTCTGCTGAGGTTGTGAGGGCCAAACAAGTTAGCAGAGGTCATGAAAGCAAATACCAGCTAACATCTTTCCAATGTGCCCACAGAATTTTTGTTTCTACAATGTGCAGTTTACTTTGAATGGCTGTGATCTGTATAACACAAAAGTATATACATAAAATGAATTAATGAAAATGCATTTTTAAAACAATTGTATAAATTATAATATATACTTAATGAGACAGTTATCAAAATTATTTGACAAATATAATAGATGATTTTATATATATATATATTAGAGCTATTAATGACTCTAAAACTGTCAGGACATATTACTCTGCTTTTTTGACATCACACATTTTAGCTAATGAGCCTCCTAAATAAAACAGTGTTAGATGAGCAACATATGTTAATAAGGTATTACACATTCTCTCTCTCTTCTCATGATCTCTCAGACTATGGAATCACAATTATGGAAACACCATGTGTTTATGATAGTGTGTGTGATCATTCAGATAGTGTCTACTAAGGCACTGTGAACATTACAAACAGAAACTGCATTATGGGATAAATTATAATTGCAACTAATGAGAATAATACGAAGCATTTCTTTGCATCATATTGATGATATCAGTAACTCTGACCATAGAATCCTTGGACATCCCAAAGACTTCCAGTGGGGTTTAGGTCAGGATTCTGTGGTGGCCAGTCTTTCACAATTTGAGCCTGATGAATCTTGACATTGTCATCCTGGAAAATGGACAGGGGTACGTCTTCCAACATGGTTATCTGAGAAATAAAAAGCTACACACTGCAACATTTGGGGTTGAAGGAATTGTGGCCAAACATAAAACATGACAGAAACATGTTAATCAGTGCAATACTGATTCAATCTTAAAATATTAAGTATTTCCTTATTTAAATCCAGATGGCAACTTTATTTTTGGCAAGGCAGTGTACAGGTAGTGCTTGGGTCTGTTCTCCGTGGTCTAATGCTCATATAGGTCTGTTTTTATTCTCTCTTGCATGTGTTTTCAGACTGCCCTTGAGGACAGTCATTTCCACAATACTGTGCAAACACTCAGCACTTACCAACACAAAGTGCTGGCCTCATTGGCCTGGATCATGACTTCCCCTGGCTGTTCTTTTTCCCCCCACTTTTGTTGTGCTCTTTCATTCTTTTCTTCCTCATTTTCCTCAGGTCACTTCTCCTGATAGAGAAAGAGAGTGTCGCCGCAAGGCCTGACAGCATCTTTCCTTCAGTGTTTTATATCTCTCGCTCTTGCTGTTGTACTATTAGTTGTTGACCGTACGGCAGAGGGGCAGAGAGGAGGTCACTCCGACTGTTGCCTTTTTCGCAGGCTATTCAGAGAATGCTATTAAAGGTGACACAAAAGTGTTGTGTTTGTGTCATCGGACTTGTTTGCAGTCTTCATTTCCTCCATCTCTCAGTACTTGTCCCACTTCTGTGGCTCTCTGGGAAGAACTGAATGACGTGGGTAATATATATATATATATATACAGTATCTATATTATACAGAATGAATACATTACTGTTGTTGTACCGGTACCGGTAACACTTTACTTGAAGGGGTGTGCATAAGACTGACATTGCACCTTGATAATCATGACATGACACATGTCATGAAAATGAAGGAGGTTGTATGCATGTTTATGACAACTGTCATTAAGTTTCATTCGCTCAGTTATGTCATTTTTAATGCAAATATGACAATTATTTGACCTAACCCTAACCTAACACTATGCCTACCCTTTACCCTTAACCATAGCCCATAACAAAGACATCTTAAACAATGTCATCTTTGCATTAAAAAATTACATAACTGAGCGAATGACACTTAATGACAGTTGTCATAAACATGCATAAAAAACCTTCATATTCATGGCATGTGTCATGTCTTGATTATGTAGGTGTCATGTCATGATTATGAAGGTGTCATCTCAGTCTTATGCACACCCCTTCAAGTAAAGTGTAACCCCGGTACCTCTGGTTTTAAAGGCAATCTATGCATGGGCATAAAATTGTTTGAGAAAAGACACTGAAATTGTTATCCTTTAAAAATAGTCAGAAGCTTTAGTTTTACATCTCATCCAGGCAAAACCATGCTACTTGCAAATGCTTATCTTTGTGAGGGGACATATTTATTCTAGGGATTTCATTACATCAAAAAATTGCATACAAAAATGAATCAATACTTTTGGTCAATACATGTCTTGTGTTCGAGGAGAAGTAGCATAGAAGTGGCCTCAAAGCCAATAGCCATGTAAAAAAAATCAATAAAAACAAAAAACACAACCTATATATTACTATAGAGAACATTTCAATGGGATACTTAAATCAAACACTGGCTTACAATAGTTAGCTGTGATTAGTATAGCTACTAATTTCCTACAACTTCAATCCGGGCTGTTGAAAGAAAACGAACGACTTCCCCTTGACCTTTGTTTGTCCTGGAAAACTGCTGATGAAGAGTTGCATTGTGATTAATCTTCCCCTAATCTTTCACCGAGGGACTTTTGCATTAGAGGAAATGCTGTGTGAGACATTCTAAGAGACTGAACTTCAAAGAAAAACATAAATCCACCAGGTGTTCCTGAATCACCACTGCACTTGCGCTTCTGTCACTAACCGTGTATCCATCCATTCCACTATATTGACTTTCCATTAATCATGCTAATCCCTAGAGTTGATCCTATCAACTACAAATGAAGCGTATTCAACAAAGTGTAAGAGGCTCAAAAGGTCACTGACAGCTCTGTAAATTACTTTCGCCACATTGTTTGCTTATTTATGTATGGTAGTTTGAGGTGCAGTACGAGACAGTGGAAAGGAAGCAAGTCTGAAGCCATAATGTCCAAATTAGAACCACAGTTCAACATGCCATATACAGCAAGAAACTGAATAAAAATAAATCTGCATTTCTCCTTGTAGTAAATCTATTGAATGAGTGAAAACTGGAAAGTAGGTACATCTCAGTGTCAACAGAGCACATTCTCAGGCTGTACGGTGGAGGGAAGTGATGGAGTGACAGACACACTGAGACTGTATACACACATACGCGTACAGTCACTAATCTCCGGTCTGAATCTGGCTCTGCTCAGCACACAGCAGGCAGCTGATCGACAGCCATTACACACCTCTGCAAACATGCCTGATATTCTTCCCTCTCAGTGCTTCTGTTTGTCCTCTAGCTCTCTCACTCTTTATATCTCTCTATCTTTTTCTACACTCTGTACTTTTCTTGGCCTTTTAAAACAACATGAATTCAAAATGGACCCCATTTACTTTCTTAATAAATGTTTTTGGTCTTATTGAAAAAAGGGAATAAAGTGTTGCTCATTTCATGTGGAAGTAGGTGTTTTTAAAGGCACAGCTGCCAAAATAATATAATATATATTATATATATCTATATAATATATATATATTTTTAAATATTATTTATTCCTGTGATGCAATTCTGATTTTTCAGCATCATTACTCCAGGTTTCATTGTCACATGATCCTTGAGAAATCATTCTAATATGATGATTTGGTGCTCAAGAAACATTTCTTCTTATTATCAATGTATATCAATAAATAGACAGCTGTGCTGCTTAATATTTTTATGGAAAGATTATTTAATTTCCAGAAAATTCAAAAGTACAGCATTTATTTGAAAATAAATTTTTATAACATTATGAATATTTTTACTGTTGGTTTTGATCAATTTAATATGTCAGTGTTTAATAAAAGTAAATAAAAGTATGTTATGTTTGTTCTATAATATAATTTCTGGTGCAAGAATTTTTGCATTATAATTGGAAATTTTATTTAAAAAAATAATAATTTTGCAAAAAAGTATGAAATGACCCTGTTAAAGTTTGAGTACAATTTCTTATGATTAGAGCTAGATGTGGCCTGTTGCCTTCATCTTTTCCTTCTTTGTTCTCTTCCTATTACATTCCTCATCAATAATAAAGCCCTTTCAAATTAACACCTGGATCCATTAGAATTTGTGAAGCAGATGTGACATAATGATACGGTTCTCTGTCAGGCCAGCACTTCACTATTGTGACAACACTTTCCTCTGTCTTCTCTCCTTCCTCATTAACCTCACTGGCAGTAAACCTCCCCTCCGTCTCGTTTCATCGCAGCTTCTGTGGAGGATAGTTAGTGTGGAAAGAAGCCCTCGTGTCCTTGTGCTGTGCTCCACTGAGCTCTACTCATTGGTGTTTGACAGTATGACTCAGAGACTTACTCCTAACAGTTTCTGTGCTTGATGTGTCCCTGCCTGTTTGACCTCGTCTTTCTGGGTCTGCATGCAGTGAAAGCATTTAACTTCCGCATCTCTCCGTGTTTCTCCATCTCCCTGGGGTACAAATAATTTTTTTCAAGGTTAAAGACTGATGATGTGTCACCACTAGAGAGCATGCAATAAAGAAAATAAAAAGGAAGTCATCTTTATATTGAAAAATACCGACTATTGCTGTTTCCAAATAATTTATTCCATGGTTGCAAGTTGTGATAGTCTTTTCTTCCCTATTGTAATGTATAAATGAGTAAAACAACATCTATATTTGCTCATCAGGAATTGATTGTGGTTGCGAGGGAGAGGGGGCAATTAAAGCAACTGTATGTAGTTTTGTGTATTTTTACTTGTCAGGGTTATTTTCTGTTTTGGGTTTAGTTCTGTGGTGTCTTTTGTTCACATTTTTCCCTCCACTCATTTGTTTCCATAGTTACTCATTAGTTCTCACCTGTTAATCATCTGTCTGTTTAAAGGGGTCATATGATGCTGCAAAAAAGAACATTATTTTGTGTATTTGGTGTAATGAAATGTGTTTATGTGGTTTAAAGTAAAAAAAACACATTATTTTCCACATACTGTACATTATTGTTTCTCCTCTATGCCCCGCCTTTTTGAAACGTGTCGATTTTTACAAAACTCATCTGTCTGAAAAACGAGGTGTGCGGTGATTGGCCACTATCCCTTGCGTTGTGATTTGGCCACAATCCTCAACGTGTCAGCGGAATATGACGCCCCTCCCATACTGGTGATGCCGTGTCCGGCTGGAGCTACGAGAAAACAAAAACCCATTACAAACGAGGCAATTGTTGTCATATCCAGTGGGGACCTAATTACGATTATAATGACTTATACGTCTTGTTAACGAGTTGCGTTGCAGCCGTAAACATGAAACCCTGTCTTATTTGTAAGCAGAGAATGACAAACAACAAGTGCTACTCTAACTCTACTGCCCCAAACTCCGTTTCATCAGTGGCAAATCCTTTAAATGAAAACGTACTTACAGTCTGTGAGTCAGCCGGCATTGTAGTCTACTCTCCCCAGGATCAGGAAACAGTCCTCCATAAAATGTGCGCACACATCTGAATATTTGGGTTGAACTTCTGGAACAGTGTTGTAAATACAACTTAAACACTGATTTGTAGTCGTGTCCTCTTTTGGCAGACCAAACAAAGTAGTTACGCTTTCACAACGAAAAACACAGCGGTGGCCTAGAGTGAGCGGAAGCCGGCGGCTAGAGTGAGTGGTGGCCGGCGGATTCGACGAAGGAGCGGCAACCACATGTGACGACCCCGGGCTGGACTCCGCTTCGTCCACGGTGAAAGCCGATCCGGCGATCCACAGCACTAAATTGATGTATGCCCTTAGCGACCAGCACGGATCAGCTCCAGGCATTATTAAGCGGATATCGTCCTCTTTTGGAACCAAACAAAGTAGTTTCGCTTTCACAGCGAAACACACAGCGTCTCCACGATATGGTGGCGGCAGCAACAATACTACAGCAGAATAAAAGTTACGCCTTCTTTCTTAGCGTGACTTTGGGCGGCGTTATGCAAATCTTCCCACATAGTGAGGTAGATATGTGGGGGCGTGTTAGAACGAGGCATTTTAGGTAGGCGTGGTTAACTCTTAACTTTTATAAAGAATATCTCTTTGGATTTGAGACTTTAGTCTTTGCAAGTTTACAGATCTTCTTTATGCACCAAGAGCTTGTAACACTCCAAAGAGAAAGGAAACATTTAAATCGCATCATATGACCCCTTTAAGTTCTCAGTTTTAGTCAGTTCCTTGTCTGGTATTGTTTGTATCTTTCAGTTGGTTTTTGATCCTGGTTTTCCAGAAACTATTCCCATTGGATTTATTATTAAAGACTGTTAGTTTGTTGACTTCTCCTGCACTGTGTACTTGATCCTGCACAATGCCTTACAATACTGTTGTAAATATACCACTGTCATAATTACAGTGCATAGCTGTACACATAAATATGTATAGGTAGATGCCACAACATTGCGCAGCCTCTGGTTGAAAAAAAGGCAAAAATTTAAATTCCTGAAGAAATAGGATAAACATTCAAATGTAAGAAGTGCTGGTTTGTTTTTTTAATATGTATTAACTCTATATTACGTTTTTTAAAACTATAGTGCCTTTTAAACGTTGTGTTAGCTAACGGCTTTGTTTTGTTGTGTTTAAAGCAAAATCATCTGCTGAAGTCTATTGTAGATACAGATATTCATATATGCGTTTAAATAAGGTTGCAGACATACAGGCAACTTGCTCTCGAGGGTTCACAGACCTGCTTCGACCATTCCAATATGGCAGATGGCTTACATATAGTGGTTACGTATTGCACTAATAGAGATCTACCTATACATACCTATGGCTGTACACATGCATTTGTTGCTGCCGTAAAGCAATCTGATTCAGAGAAAAATTATGAATTAATTCAGTTACTGTTGAGCGTGGTGCAGAGCCAAAATGGCATTGAGTGTTAAGATGGCGGCCTCCATTATCAGAACATGGGCCATGCTAAATGGAATTAGCACAGAAAAGAATGTATTAATCCTATATTCTGTGAAATGGATTTCACTTTATTCTCAGTTATTGTACTGTGAACAGTGTTACATGACAATATGTGCCAACTCTATTCAGTGTGTACATTGTGACATTATTATATAAATGTAATATTAAATGTTGATTCTATAGAGACTGATGAATATGAAAGAACACAGAGACAATTTAATTTTTAAAACGATACTTTATTCTGTTGAATTTAGGCCTTTGGTTGTCTTTACAAGTCATGTATTTTGATGAAAGTACAGTATGCGGTTTTGGAGCTGGATTGTATTTGTGAATGTCAGTGTTGTTTATACTTTGAAAAGAAATTATTTCCTTGAACTTGAAAAGCAGACTCAATTAAACACAGTCCAGCTTGCACCTACAAAACATCTCTGACATTCTCTCTGTTCTTAAAGTTCCTTTACCTTACCCACTTGGGCTTCTCTCAGGTGTGTAACAACGGTTACACCAGTATATAAAAAAATTTTAAAATGTAAGACTCGCTACACATTTCGTGAAGAAGGTGTATTCATTCAGTTCCAGCCAATGAAATGCACCTTCACAACCACACTCGAATGCTATTGGTTCAGGGTATAGTCAGTCTTTGAAGGCCAGTAGACAGTCACATGCTTCAAAAGGAAGTGACTGAATGGAAAATACTAGTCATGGAAGACTTTGTTCATTTAAACATTTTGCTCAGATTTTTGCTCAAAATTGTTCATTAAAAAAATGTTCTCTCAAAATTATATATCGCTCCAAATAAAAATCAAAATTAAATAACTCGTTTATTAATATTACTAGTATTGATTATTATTAATAATAATATAGTAATACATATTATCGTTATTTATAGTAGTACTACGAGTATTAACATTATAATTTTTTTTGTATTTTCAATTGTCAATTTTCTTGAAAAAACTTCAGTCAGAGCCTGAGAACAGATCATGTTTGTTTACTGAGTAAGACATTTTTATACAACTATTTATATCCAGAATGGCATGCTTTATATAAAATTGGAATTGCATCATAGCTCATTTTTGATCTTATAGTATAGAAATAACAGCAGGAAATATACCATATTTTCAATTTAGGTCAAAAACAGTACATAATGTCAGGCATTCATCAGTGAATGCTGAAGTTTTAGAGTACTTCCCTTCCTGCATGCTGTATTTGTCTTGTTGAAGGAACATGTAAGTGCATTTGAATGCTCATTTTTTATAGATCTCTATCGATCATTCCTGGGAAGGAGCATGGCTCTGTGCAGATAGCAATCAAAGTGTGACATCGCAAGACTCCCATTTCCTCTCCCGGTGTCAGGTGGGATTGATTTTATGGGCTTGAAGGTCTTTCTCTCCAAAGAACACTGGAAAAACTTTACAATGTGAGACCAAAGACACAGCCTGGAGCTTCAAGTGTGCCTTTTGCCTACATTACACAGGAAGTGTCTAAAGATTCCCACCATTAAAGCTGGATTTTAGAAAACACCGCAGGCATACGGGAACAGAATGTGTTTAATACAACGATGCAGGGAATGATAAACTGATTACAGTTGTTACATGTTGTCAATTGCTCACAAATATCTGCAAATCACCTTAGACTGCTGAAGATGACAGATTGCCGCATGCTCCAGTCTGTTTTTAATTATGTTCAAGATGCACGGCAGGCTTGATTTTAGAGATTCAGTGGAGAATGAAGACTGACATGAAAGCAATTTTCCATGCGCTCTTAATTAAAAATGCTTTTTCTTCCCTCCCCTTGTCTCCTTCCATTTTCCTCCTCACTGTCTTCCTGTTATCCCCCTTTACTTCTGTCTTTTTTGTTTAGTCGCATATTAGATCCAAAACCTAGAGAGCTGCCTATGGATGCAACAGTGTAAAACATGACATGTGAAGCCTGGTCTAAAATATCTAAATTATGCCTCCTAAGATATTTTGTTTGATGGACAAAGTTTAAGGCAGCATTGCATGTTATATTCCCAGAATACAGAGCTCAGTAAAATAAATCAATCAATCAAAATGAAAATCCACGCCGGCACCAAATCAAAGCAAGCAAAATGAATTATAAATATAAGAATACTAAAAATAAAATAAATAAAAAATGAAAAATGCGAATAATATATAATGTGTACACATTTAGTAATACAGTCGTTTTTTTTTGCAGTTGAGTTTTGGACACAGCTAAAACTAAAAAAACAGACATTAATTATTTGAAAAAATGTGACTGTAATAAAATGTTATTCGCTCAGCAGCATCCTCATTTCATTTAGATTAAACTTTACTATTAATTACCCTTAAATCAACAAACTAATATACATTATAAAACTATAAAAAGAAAAAAACAATATAAAAACAACATATATACAGAAAATGTTAACAAAAACTATAATAGTATATAAATAATACAAAAATAAGACTGTTATTTGAGTGTTATTAATATTCTATGTAAGCAATAGACAATGAGGCTGTTTGCTAGTTTTTGGAACAGAGCTGTGTTTAACCTCAGTATACCATAGCAGATGGTAGAAAAAAAAAACAAGTATGATTTTTTTTTTCATTTGACAAAAAAGGGACTTTGAACAAGCCTCCAAATTGAAAATGAAAACAGTTAATCTCTGTAATCTAAGAAGGCGTGGTTCTTCATGCACTAGGCAATTTTTCCTCATTAATACATGATCATATTGTACTAATTTCTGTGTAAATCCCCACAATTGTTCACCTGGAGGAAAACGAGAGTAGCAGGGGGGAGAGGTCTGCCCCGGAGCACATGCCTCCTGATGACATGCTCACCAGAGGCTGTTAGGGAATGATGAGGGAATATTCTGTTTCCCTCCGATAGAGCCTTTAAAATATTCAGTGTGAGAGTCCTCGTTTGTGCTCTTTCTCGCTCTCCTGTCTCTTTCTCTCTGGGTCCTCGTGGCTTTCTCCTCATCAGTAATAGACTCCTGGTGTCACCGTTGCAGCTCTCAGCATGGGGTTAATGCAGAGATGGAGCTGTCGCCGGGAGAGACCAGCCACCGCAAACGACATACATTGTTCAGCCCCCCCCCCGCCCCCTCCTTCGGTCTGCAACAACCAACCCACCTACATACTCTCCACCATTCCTGAACGGAGCCAGTGTCATGCCAGACAGAACATTACATATCTAGAATAACTATTGTTTATCACACAAAAGTAAACTAAAATGTCCTTAAAATTGGACATTGAAATTTTAATACAATTTCCATGAACTACACAGGCTTATCAGTTTGCAAAGTTATTAACATATGGGAAGTTTACATATTTTTGTAAATGCATAAACAACCAAAGTGTATTTGTCTTTTATTTTTGTCAAATTTAAAATTCCTTTAAATCAATTCAATTATGAATTCAATTTTAATGTACAATAGGTAGCAAATACAGAATTGCACTAAATGTTAATGTAAGAAAGTAGAATTAAAATAAATTGGCATGCAAATATATTCATTCCATGGATGGATGGATGAATGAATAAATGAATGGAGGATGGATGAATGAAATAAATCGATCTATGTATCAATAGATGGATTGATAGATACATGGATGGATGGGTGATTGGGTAGATTTGTATTTAGTATTTAATTTATATTATTCAACATATTTAATAAATCATTGTTTGTGGATTGGGGTGAATAAAACTTCATTTCCCAGAATGCATTATTGTGTTGAATTTCTTTGAATTGCAGTTGAGTAATTTCCTCTTCCTGTCATTCCAATTCAGAGTTTAGAATGAACATGAGCTTGTTTTATCTCCATTTCCAATCCAAACTCTAAGGGGAAAACTCAAGCAGCTTAACATTAGGGTTTCTTTCATTAAACACAAGCTTCAATTACAATCAAATTTGGCACAGCTTTCCATTTTCCTCTCTGAGCAATGTAAAATAATCCCTACGACTTCATAACAAATTCATAGTATCATGTACTGACCTCATGCTCAGCAATCAGACAGCAGAAGTCTTTACACTCTCTGGAAACATGATCCTGTGACCTTTAACTGAGCTCATATTCTCCTATCATTGCTACGCTGCTGCTGACCTCATGCAGGAGCTGCGATGAAATGGCCTTATGACTTCAGATGCTTCATGGTTAACTGTATACAGCATTCAAGGTAAGCCTGTATACCATATAAATAGAGCTGCACTGAGCATTACATATGCCAATACTGGAAATCAACAACAATGGATGATGTGCACTTTATTACGTGCTCACTTCACTCCAGAAAACAGCAAGTTTATATTCTTACAAATTTGTCTGCAATAGATTTTGTTCACTATCTGAAAAGAGAACAGGCAAGTCACTTTATTCAGTGGATTTGTGTACATAGTCAAACCTTGTGTGTTAGCCAAACTGTTTCATATCTGTCTTTTCCCGTGTGAATTAAAACAAACTTACAAGACAGTATTCATGCATTTTTGTTGTACATTTTCTGATTAGCTAGGTACAGAGACATTTATAGTTACAAGAGTCATTCTGAATGAGGCTGATTAGCACCTGCATCATGTTGATGCTCGAAATTCATTAGAAATTCAGATTTCCGTGATTAGTCTAGCACCTCTGCATTAATTCCCAAAATAATCTCGTTTTATGCTTAATATCTCCCCATCTATCTCCACCTAGCATTTCATTTGGATTTCTGCAAGCTTAGAAAAGGTTGATCCATCAGTTTTACAAATTACATGCGTTCATCACGTTCATTCATGGAAAAAGTTTGCAAAAAAAATAGCCATGGATCGCTGAACTACCCTTGAGATTGACACGATAATACGTGTACTTCTGATATTATGTCGAAGCACTTACAGTAAATGTGTCTTTAGGGGCATGAAAACAACATTAGCAACAAAAGGTAATGGTAGGTAACAACAGGTAAAACTCCATAAAATTACTGTGTTGACAGATTTTGTGTTGAAACAGGAAGTTGGAGTGGGGCATATGTATCAGAGTGCCAATGGTTAAGTGCAACAATTATTATTATATTGTTATTAAATAGAATACATAAACAACATAGAATACACACAAACAACAACAAAATCAGGAGTAATACAAGATTAACCAAAAAAATGTATTAGAAGTATGTGGCTTTAGGAAGGCGGGACATTGTCATTCTAAAGAGCATTTGATTGGACAGAATGAGCAAGTGCAAGATGAGTCATCAATATTTTTTGTTTCATTTTGCTGAATGCACACATACACATATATATATATATGCACATCAGCCTCTCCTCAGTCTGACACTTGTACAAATGCAAATGCTCTTTTTCAATCAGTTGAAAGTGATTACCCACTACCTGCTCCTGACATCCCATAATTACCGCAAGCCCCATTAAGAAGAGCCAGGCGCACATCCATAATGGCGCTTATGGGGACCGTTCCCACTGTGAAGCGTTTTCCAAAGAGCAGGCAAAGTAAGGGGCTTTGTTGGATTGGTGTCTTAATTGCTGGACTCATCAATCAGCACTATTTTGGGTTCACTCTGGCGTTATTAGCATATTTACATACCCAGGCATTCAGTATGGGCTGGTTACAATGGCCCAAACCCTTGACCCCTCTTAGTAATTTGGACCTCTTGTTTGATATAATAAGTAAACAACATTTTTATTCACAAATTGTTTGGAAACTGAGGCACTCACAACCTTATTGTTTGACATTGTTTTTCGATGTTAAAATATTTTAATCTGTCCTAGCCATTTATGAGTTGATTTGAGTGACTCTTTCTGCAGGTTACATCATTACTGCAGTAGGTGGCAGCATGCCTTAATAAGTGAATTATGAAATCATTCATTCAATGATTCATTCAAAAACAGTGATTCATTCATTAATGAAACAAGTGATCTCTATGTGCAAATCATTTGATTATTAGTTCAACTGATTCATTAAAAAATCTTATTCAGAATGCAACATATTTCTGTCCTTGAGTGAGTCAGTGAATCATTTGTTCAATCGATTTGTTCCAAATTCTAATGTATTCATTAAAGAAACAAGTGACTGCCTTTTTTGTGTGAATCATTTAGTTATTCATTCAGCCGATTCTTTCAAAATCCTGATTTGTTCAGTAATGAAACAAGTAACTGTCCTCATGAGTGAGTCATTGAATCATTCATTCAATCGATTGATTCAAAAACGCTTATTCATTCAGAAAGTAAACACCACTGTTCATAGCCAAACATATTAATCCTTAAAACAGACAAAAACCATTTTGGCTTTCGTTGTGCATCATCATATAGGCTACCTATATAAATTGTCTATACTATGGTGTTAACTATGAATGTGACTGATTATAATTTCACTGATAGCTCTTTTTGACTCCTCAAATTTCCATGCGTATAAAACAATTGGAACGGCCTTGGCTCTTCAAGCACTTCCAGGAGATCCAAAGGTGCCTGACCAGCACAGAACCCAGCTGCGCCTTTTTCAACATGACTGGCAAAAGATGGGGATCCTTTGTTTTGTTTATTTCCTACTTGGCTGTGTGAAGACAGTTTCAACCCAGCTGTTTGAGAGTGAGTCACATATACATATTTATGGCCATCTGTTTGTGCAGAAAACAAAAGAAGACACACGGCATTTCCAGACATCATTTAGTCTTTGAGTGAAAGCTGGGATGCGCGTTCTCTAATGGCACAGTAAAACATCACGCAAGCTTGTATCTCTCCAAATACTCAACTTTTAGCCTTGATCATTCATCAAAAGGGAGAAAATACGCCCATCTGAAACGAAAGGGTTTACGGTTTTGACTGACACCTATACACTTTCTTGGCACGCGTGACGTGGACTCGAATTTCCACGTGTGTAAAGTGCCAAAAGGAGAGCATTTGCCATGCAGCAGACCTGAAAAGGGAAGGCTTCTCAACTCAGCATGCTGACAGTGGCTAATTTATCTGTCACGTAGGAAGCACATGCTGCAATTATAGTCATTTTCTCACACACATTGTTCCGTGCTCCTGTGGGTGGTTTGCATGCTCTGAGCGTCGCCTGCACTATGACAAAAGTGCGCATTAGTGTGCATTATGATATTATGAAGTTTTGATCCCGAGCGCCTTGCGTCTCTTTCGTAGTGAGAGAAGATTGAGGTCGCAAGTGAGACTGTCCCTTAAATTAAGGCCCATTAAGACTCCACTGCAGCAAAAATTATGCATTAGTTGTCATGATGAAACAAAGGCAGTGTCTTTGCCAACAGATAAGCATTGAGACGGTGATGAGTTATTAACTCTAGCCTGTGTTGTGCATCTCAACTATTAATAGAATCATGGAGAGCTTAATGTCAGGTGGTTGTCTATCAGGTACTTAGTTGATTTCAAATCGACATCAAATCTTTTTAGACCATCATAGTCTAATCCTTAGTAAGCACTGCAGTTTCAAGTCACTTCAAGTTCATTTTAATTCAGACATGCTTAAAATGGTAATAATAATGCAAAAAAAATGGTAATGCAAAAAAAGTTATTGTGTAATAATGTTACTTTTATCAGGTTTTGTTAAATTATGTAGCAGAGCTAAACATAACAGACAGAAAGAAGGAAAATAAATATCATTCCACTCCAGTTGTATTTCCAAAGCTACAAGAAAGCCAGAGAATGGCTTTCTGCCATTACAGACCCATATACACCTGTGTATAGTGTAAATGAGAGACTGATGGGGTGATTTTCCCCTGAGATGTTGTCCCAGATGTGTGGGCTGAAGTCATGCTGGATGGAGTCATCTAATGTTGATTATAACATTCCATGGTACCATCCTCAGAATAATTCTAAAGTAAACTAAGATGATCTCATCTTAATTTTCTTCTTATGCTTTTCTTTTTAGTCTGTATCATCTCACTATTACATTTGTTTTTGTCTGTTTTTGTCCATGCAACGTGGTCCAATATTGCTCTTCAAAATAATATATTTTTTTCTTCTGTTCTACAGAAGAAAGAAAGTCATACATGTTTGAAATTATATATGCATTGTGGTACTCTTGTGAACACACGTCGATTGACAAGGAAGAGAAGATATTGTTGAATAAAGTCATTATTTTGGTTTTCTTTGCAACAAAATGTATTCTCGTAGCTTCATAACATTACGGTTGAACCACTGATGTCACACGGAATATTTTAACAATGTCCTCACTCACTACCTTCTTGGGCTTTGAACGTGGTAGTTATGTTGCTGTCTATGCAGGGTCGGGATCTTAATTTGTGTTCCGAAGATGAACGTAGGTCTTATGGGTTTGGAACGGCATGAGGGTGAGTAATTAAAGGGGTCATATGATGCTTTTTTAAAGATAATTATTTTTTTGTATTTGGTGTAACAGAATATGTTGACAATTTAATGTTCACAAAAACACATTATTTTTCAAATACTGTACTTTTGTAGGTCCTCTATGCCCGGCCTCTCTCAAACGCTTAGTTTTCTACAAAGTCCCTCCTTTGACCAGCGCAGTCTGCTCTGATTGGCCAGCTGAACCCGTGCATTGTGATTGGCCGAACAACGCAGCACGCTCGTCGGAAATGTTACGCCCCTTACCATAATCGCTAGCTTCAGCTTTCAAAATAAATATCAAGACAGAGCCCGAAAGGGGAACAAATTCGAGTGACAGACACAGGGATGAAGCTGGTATGTGTTTACAGTACACAAGCCACGGTTAAGAAACAGCTGATTCACTGTGAAATGTGACCCCCTCTCTCTCGCTCCGCTTCTCGCTCCTCTCGCTCCCCTCGCTCGCTCTCTCGCGCTCGCTTTCTCGCGCTCTCTCTCACACACACGCACGTGCCCGCGCACACGCACACACACACGATGCGCAAAAACAGTCAATAGCAAATATTTAAACTAATAACAAAACAGTAGCTGATTCAGAAGTGCCAGATTGTCATAGCAAAGTCAGAATTACCTCCTCTTCCAGGTTCACGAAATGGTCGTCTATAAAATGCATTGCTGTTTTGTTGTAAGTAATCTTAAAAGATTCCTAAATGCATCTACTTCTGGAAGGCCAAATAAGTGCTTTTGCTTTCGCACTGAAACACACAGCGTCTCCCTGAAATTGCTGCTTCAACACTAACTGCGGTTACTGAAACCACGCCTTCTTTCTTTGCGTGCACATTTGGGCAGCATTATGCAAATATTTCCACATAGTGAGGTAGATATGTGGGGGCGTGTTAAAATGAGCCATTTTAGGGGGGCGTGGCAGAGTTTTAACTTTGATAAAGAATATCTCTTTTGGTTTTGAGACTTTAGTCTTGCAACTTCAGGGATCTTATCTATGCACAATCAGCTTGTAACACTCCAAAGAGAAAGGAAAACTTGAAATCGCATCATATGACCCCTTTAATGACAAAATTTTCATTTTTGGGTGAACTAACCCTTTATGATTTCAGCATAGTGGACAATAAAATAAATAGGCCAGCAAGCAAACACCTAGCAACCGCAAAGTCAACCACTATTTCTCTGCATTTCCTTTTCTCTTTCTCTGCTCTCTCTCCATTTCTTTCTCTCTATGTCCACCTCATAATTCTCATATTTTTATTCTAGCTAAAAAAGCAATGGTCTGTATATGTGATTTTGCCCTCTGTTAGTTACAAACTATTTTTCTCAGTCTAATAAATAGATTTTTACATCTCTCTCACACACATCATGTTTTTTCTCGGCTGGCGGTTTGGTGTTCATTGAATCGGATGCATCATTTTTGCCTTTTCTCTGGGTTCTGTGGTCTAGTTGGAGGTTTATTCTACATCGTTGCCTTCCAATTTTATCTCTGAATGAAGCTGATTAGTTGGTATTTGTCTTCATGAGTAAGACGTGGCCTTGTTTTTTCAATCGCATGGATGATACACAGCACATCCACTCAATGACATCAATGTTTCCCTACAGAGTTGAATGGATAATGGATGATTCGTTTTGATAGACACCATTTCTCTCAAAATCATGGCTGGATACTGCTAAACAATTCAGATGTGTCACCTTGACATCAAACCAAAGTCCAGTAAATATACAAGATACCCAATTGAGGCACATAAAATGTCTATGAAAGGAATGAAAGCATAAACTGACTGTTTATATTAGTCTCTGCACAGCAAACCTCTTTCTTTTTCAGTGTTTTGGCTTTCTGTGGTTATATTCAGAAGTGACTATCAGTGCAGTCTGACTGTCAATGCAATCTGTGTTTCTCTATGTCTGTATCTCTTTCTTTATCTACATTCTTCACCACTCAAATCCCCTAAACAATTTACATATAAATACCTCAAATAAATATTTTAAATAAATCTTTAATAATGAAATTCACCTCAAGGGGGCAGTGTGTCAACCTCTATGTTTCAAAGTCTACCATTCTGTCCTAAACAGACTAAGAATAGTGATATTAAACTGTTCCCTTTGGTTTGTTTTTGTATTATTATTATTTTTTTTACAATGAGAAGACTACAGATGGGAAAGATATTCCCCTTTAACGTCCTTATGTGGGGTGAAACTGAAAGTTTATTTTTAATGTGTGTGAGTGTGTGATAATGTTTCCCTGGCACGTTTCACTGTCGAAACACAATGCCAGCTGAGTTTGGATGATATCCTTGTGGCAGTGCCTCTCTTTTTGTCTCTCAGTTTTGCTCTGTGATATTGATAAGCATATTAGAGCAGGATAATACCCTTCACATTTCATATTCTTGGTCTTTGTTGATTGTCAGGGTTTGTAACCGAGAGAGAAACAGAGCTTTTTGGGAGGTAGGGGGCATGTCATTTATGACATTCGCAGCATTTCTCAAAGCAGTGAGCTGACAGTTAAAAGATGTTAAAGGGATAGTTTACTCAAAAATAAATTTCGGTCATCATTTATGCACCTTCATACTTTCACAATGAAAGTAGATGGAGACCAGAGACAGCCACAGACAACTTTCAGTTTCACAATTACCTTTTTATTTTGAAATAAACTAGCTGAGTAAATTATGACATCAATGTAATTTTGGATGCACTATCCCTTTAAGAAGGCGATTTCTTGTGTTTTCAAGCCATAAAACTCATATGCAAACTTGCATTAATTTTTTTATTTTTTTTAATTTGGAGAATTTCTGCATGCTGTAAGCAGCACAGTCAGCATGCATGTGACCTTGATTCATACCATTATGAATGTCTTCCTCCCACACCAGCTGTGCTGGGGAGTGTGACCTCGGCGAAGGTCAAGCCCCAGTCTTCTCTGTCGACTCTATAGCATGAGCTTCTATGTTTGCTAAAACACACACACACATATGTAAGGGAAACAGGTCAATAATTTAGCTCAAAGGGAATCATTTAAGATTTTAAAGGGAACTCCACCAATAATATGTAAGGGAATTAGGACAGAATCACAGTTTTACGGCTGATCACTGAGACGCCCAGCGATTCAGTGAACGAGCCGTATGACATCAACTCTGCAATGGATATCTATATCCAAAATATAGTGAAAAAACTATTAATTAACACAGTAACAAGATCATCAGTTTAAGACATTAACTTGTAAGCACAAAACACAAGAATCCCTTTTCTTTGCCATATTTTATTAAAATAGGCTTTATTGGATAAATCTAAGACATATAAATTAATCTAACACATGAACACACGCATTCACACAAGTTTTAAGAAAGAGAGAGAGAGGAAATAATTAAAAAGAATGAAAATGTGAAATCCCAAGTTATAGCAATATGTGCAATTGTATAGACCTGAACAACCATCAATCACTTAATGAACCCTTGAATTGAGTTCCTCAATGAGGTTAAATTTAGATTAACTGCACCAGTTCAGTTTTTAGAATCTGGAGGTACTTGCTTTCTGTGTGCGGGGTTCCCTTTCTTGTCTGGTTGCCGAAAGGGGTTTCACGAGGTTGCTGATTGGCTGGAAGTTCAATCTTGGGAAGCCAGTGGTTGGGCGTTTGCTGGCGACGCGGAGCTGTGGTCTGCAGTTGAAGGGTAGACAGAACTCTTCTGGAAGATGCGGCGTTAGGCTTAGCTCAGAACACGAAACTCTCAACGGAACATAAAACAAACTAAAGAAATAGAAATAGATGTAAAGTTTGACGAGAACAGGTGGCGTTTCTCCTCATGGTTTTAGAGAAGCTGGCGTGTAAGCCAGAGCACGCTAAAAAACTAAAGAAGCATGACTAGGAGTGAAAAAGCTAAAAGCCGCATGGCTAAAAGCTAGACACAAAACGTCAGACCCGCAAAAAGGCAAAAGGCAAAAGGCAAAAGACAAAAAAAAGCTAAGTTTGATGGTGTTTCTAGTATTTAAACCATGCTGTTTAACACACCCCAAATGGTGTCTCGACCAGTTGTAGCTCGGGGTGTTGCAATGTTTATCCTTCCCATTCATAAATCAACTGTTAACTCATCATTCACATGACCTGCGTTTTCCCCGCTCTGGTAGAGTATACATTTTGAACATGATTTCTATAATGAGGATATGATACATTTGACCAAGAATTTACTGGGAGAAACGTTTCAAGCATGAAGATTCAAACACACACATACTAAACATTAATAGCAATTCTTAAACTATTCAATATTTATTCAAAATACATTCACAATAAATAAGGCATGATGGTTAAACATGTGGGTTAGATAAATAATATGGAGTTATGCATAGCAATTATTATTTGCTTAGGTCCTTTTAGTGTCATTTAGATGCATCTTCACATGGAAATGAAGTTTCTTTGGCATTATGTGGACGTAAGGAGACCAGAGATTAAAATGTCTGTAAGGAATTTCCGACAGTCTGTTCTTTGTCTTGAAGTGGGGGAAGTCAATTTACGAGTAGCTTGTGACTGTAGTTACTATCGTGGGATAGTCATGCGGTCATCTCTTTTGACCATTCTTCTTGATAACTTGCCCCAAAATTTTACAATCCCCTTGGACTTGTCAATGTGTTCTTTTATGTTAATGTTGAAAACTGTTCTGTGACGGGGCTTAGGTTTAGCTGCTTCAGAGAGGCTGGGGTCTGGATTATGACATACTGTGGTTTGGCCTCTGTGGGAAATTTTTGGATCCTAGGCCTCAACCGGTTTTGACCCAAATCTTAGATTGGTGATTCGGCGATAGAATACTACCCCTTCGATGGCGATGTGTGAGTTGAATACTCGGCGAGGCTGGAGAAACCCCAGCAGAAGAAGCAGGAAAACACAGCAAAACAACACAAGCACTCCATGACAAAGTTACTGTACGGGCAGGACCAGGTTATTTAGGACAGGTTGGTTAAGTGTCCATTAGTAATAGTTTAGTAAATTGAAATATGTTTTAGTTCAATCTGGAAATCGTTCTAATTTGGTTCCGTACGTTGATTAGTCAATCAAATTTTGCGGATAACTTTTTTTGGTTCTTCTAGGTTGTCTTAATTTAAAAATTTTACTGTTCATTTTCTAGTAACATCATTTGCAATTAAATTAATTGACCTATCATGCATGGAGCTCTCTGGCTCCCATTCAGTTTAGAATTACTGGCGGATATTAGGTGTGGTGAGTCAATCATAATATCAGACCTTTGACCCTTGCAGGGTGTCTAGGGGTTTCACCTACTAAGGAAAGAGAGGAAGGAAGCAGGATAGGTAAAAGAAGAACAAACAAAAACAAAGCTGCTGTGGGTTTTCCTAGCATGGCTTACAACTACTGTTGAGCTAGGATGTTGTGTGCAGCTAGTGTGTCATGTACCTTAACTTAGTGTCAGGTGTTCTACCTTTGTGAGGAGGCTGCTATTTCTTCATGGTGGGCAGATGTAACTTTATGTTACGCTAAAATTTGGATATTCTACTTGTGGGAAGAAAATGTTAGTTGAATGTGTTATCAGTAGATGTGGTTACCTCTGGGTGTAGGTAATGTTGTGTGTGTTAATGGTGTAGTGTATGTGTGGTCAGATCTGTTTCAGTCTGTGTTGTCTCCCCCCTTTTCTTGCATGTCAGTGAAGACTGGCTCTCTGCATCCTTGGCTTGGATGAGGGTGTGTCCATGATCTAATGGGGGTCAGTCCAGCAAGGCAGGAAGTTCTTTAGCAGACAGTCGGAGCTAGTTTGGCATGGCTGTGTGAAGCTGGGGTGCAAACTTTGTCTCCTATGTTGCATTTCTCTTGTGATGCCTTCTGGTTGTGGCAGACTTTCTGACCTTCTGTGCTTGGGTGGTTGCTGTTGCACAGACAGGAATGTGGTTCTTGGAGTTGATTTGACAGTTTGTTATTGAGCGATGGGTGACTGAGGTGATGTTCTTTTGTACCTCAGAGTTTCATCAACAGTTGTCCGTGAGAGACTTGCTCGTTCTGGGTGTTTGTTGAACGGGTGCTTGTCATCTCTGATGTGGTGTACCAGGTGATCACCGGCCTTCCGTTCTGTCGCTGATCACAGCGAGCATGACTCAACTTTGTGGTCATCCATGTTCAGCTTTTCTTGAAGGAACTCTTTCATTTGTCTCATGACTTGTTCCATGTCATCTGATGGTAAGCTGTCTTGTTCTTCTGCATACTCAGCACTGTGCATGTCTGAGTGGTGCTGAGGTGGGTTTTGCTGTCGCTTACTCACACGAGTTGCTCTTGGATGAGTCAGGTGATTACTTTTGGATGTCTGGTTAGGTTTCCAGTTTTTCCTATCTTTTGGGTTTCTTGAGAAGCGGGGCTGTTCCCATGGATTTTTGCAGCGGCCGGGCTGAAAGCTGTCGTGGACATGGGAGTCACGTTCTCTGTGCTCTTGATGGAATACTCTGGTGTCGTTATGCCACTGGGTGTCTTCCAGTGCAAGGCTTGAGTCTTTGGTGACAGAGTTCAAGAGTGTGGATGTTTTATTAACTTTCTTTGAGGCCATCTTCTGCTTGATGTAGGCCTTCTGTGTTAGGTCACGCAACCGTTGGATGGTCATGGAGCGTGGACAGTCCATGAGCCCTAGATGGTGACTGACTCCAGGGTGCAGGTTTCTTAGGAAGAGGCTTTTGAAGTTCACATCCTCTTCGAGGTCAGGTTCGTTGTGTGCACCAACGTAGGCTTGTCGGAGTCGGTTGTAGTAAGCTTGTGGAACCTCTTTTCGACCTTGCTTGATCTCCAAAGCAGTTAACAGTCCAAGTTCAGAATCAGGGTCTGTAAACTCTTTAATAAGGACCTCACGACGTAGCTGGTAGCTTGACTTTGTTTGACCGGGCTGTCGATCTAGGAAGTTTCGTACCTCAGGACTTGTTGTGGCTCTTAGGAGGTATAACCTGTCTCTGTCAGTCACACGAGGTCTCATTTCCAGATGAAACTCGATATCTTGCAGGTAGGCCTGGATGTCGTGGCCCTCTGCGGAGTTTGGGTTGAAACTGCTGATGTTTTTAGACAGCTTGTTGAGGTCTTTGATGGTCATCCCATGTGCAGCTCCAAGGTCTGCTTGGATGGGAGGTATTCTTCGTTGGCAGGAAAGGCTTGTGTGGCGAAGGCAGGGGAGGTTTTGGGTTGTGGCCCTTCGCGCCTTTCATATGCCAGTTCTTGGATATGGGACTCCGCTCTGCTCAGCAGTGGTGAGACAGAGATATTTCTCTTTTCTTGGCTCTAGTTTCAGCTCATAAGCATATTTGAGTTATTTTCTGACCATGTAGAGCTCATCATTGGCATCGTCTAGTTGTTGGGTCAGATTGTCTATTTCAGTTCTATACCTTTCAAGGTGGTCTTTCAGGGTACTGATTTCGACATTCTTGTCTCTGATGTGATTCTTGTCTTTCTCTAGTAGCTGTTCGGCATACTGGTGTCTGTTTACCAGGTCTTTCTGGACAGCCTTTTAATGTTGTTGGTCGAGCTGTGCTGCTGCCAGGGCTGCTTGGAGCTTTTTAACTTGTTCCGTTGTTTGCTGCTCCTTCTCGTTGGGTGCTTTGAGTTGATCTTGAACTTTCACTCCCAGCTTGTCTATGCGGCGTTGAGCAAGTGTCAGCTCCTATTGAAGGTGGGTGATGTGCTTGTCGCTCAGTTTCAGCTGGTTTGTGAAGGCGTAGCTTAGGGAGCTGGTGATTTTGACTAGCTCCTCGTGGTTGTTGTTCTGTCTTGAATCTTGTGTCAGGAATCTTCTCAGGATTAGGATTATTATTAAAAAATAATAACAGTTCAAATGTCTTGGGGGTGATGCTGTCTGTCATGCCTCTCAGCCAAGTATTCACATCTTCCCCATGGGCGATGGGGTCTGCTGTCTGCGGCATTTTGGCACGCTGGGGAGAAAAGAGACTGACACAGATCTGTGTAGATGTAGAAGCCTATGTGTGGTGGGACAAATAAGTGTGGTATCAGTGACTGTGACCAACTAGTGAAGTGTGGTGATGATTGTGTAGATCTCGGTGCTAAGTAGATTAGGGATGCCCCCCACCACCAGACTTCGTCACTCTACCGGAGGAAATAGGAAAAAGAGAGCACAAAGGTAAAAACATTCCGCAAAAAACAATTCCTTTTGGTGAGCATTTTTTTTTTCAATTTAATGTGGTTCTCAGAAGGTAAACACTATTATTTAAATCTGTGTTTTAGACAAAAGATGCAATAATATGTTGATATCTCTTTTCTAGTCTGACAGGTTGACACGTACACATTAAAGTTCGTGCCGTCACAGGAGGCTGCGAAGGGGACAGTGTTAAACTTATTATATTAAAATCGATCTCGCGTGGATGAGATGCTAAACATTTGGAGTTGCGTTCCAAATGTAGGGGAGGTTGGAAGAACAAGGAGGGGTTGATGACAAGCAAATTCAATACGATGATTAGTCTTTTTCAACCAGATTATGTATTTCTGCAAATAGGATTTGATTGAGGTTCTACAGGTCCCTACGCATGTGAAGAGGTACGAGGACAGAAAAAGCAGGAGGGACGGAGGAAAGGAAGAGCGCTCGGAGTTTTACTCACAACCTGCGGGATAGCGGTCTCCATTAGCAGGCTCTGATGCTGTTATGCCCGACTAAGAGTAGAATAGTGTTGTTTTTAGTTGCTGCACAACTAACCAAACAAAAATAAAATTTAATTGAAAGAGAGTTGTCTTTCTAATTTATTTGAACTTGTAGTGAGGGATAACACTGTCTCCTATTTTGGGCTCAGGTGTGTCGTTCCCAAGCTAGGGTATACAGAGGAAAGAGAATGGTAAGTAAAGTAAAATTAAAAAGTAATAATTGGGCAAAGTAGGTAGAAAGGAAATTAAATAACGAAGGAAATCAAAATAAAACAATAATGGCAAAGTGTATAACCACAGGAAGAAAAGGAGTAAAACGCAATAAAATAATGAGTAAGAATAAGTCTGAATAGAATTTATTGATACGTAATAAAATCAATTAGGTATAATAAGTTTATTAAACTTTAAAGTTCAAGGCTTATTCATACCCAAGATGATTAGGCATAAGAGGGAATACCAGAAATAATGATCATATGAAATGATCCGAGGGGAAAATTTGATTGATTCCAAATAAATTTAATGTTTTAATTAAATTTGAATTTGGCACAATTAATAATTGTGAGTCAGTATCTCCCTTTCTAGTAAAATAAGATAAAGTGGTAAGAAGTGAGAAAAGGGAGGAATAAGAGAGAGAACGAGACCAATGCGTGTATTAGTTTAGATGTTTAAAGGGTTAAATCACTTTATCGTTGCCCAACAGACACTGAATTCAACCACTGGATGTTAATGCTAACTGCTAACCTTTGAGGCTAAAGGCTTTAGCATAGACTTCAATGTAAACAACTGTTTCGTTACCTTAGCCACCCGTGGGGTTTGTTTACAATAGCGTCGCCGTGCTGCGCGTGCGCAGTTCAGAGTTGCTTCGGAAGTAGGTTAAGACTTCCGTGTCACGATCGTAACTACGGCAACTAAAACAAGCTCTAGTGTGTTAGCATGTGAACAGTTGCATTGCAAGTACAGTTAAGCATATTACATGAAATGTTGGCGCATTTCAACACTGTACAAATAACAACACCGCTTTGGTTGGTTTTGCGATGTGGCGCTTAAACTCTCGGTTCGTTCTGAGTTAGATTTAACTTTATTCAGATAGCAGCTTCGTGCTGCAGTTAGGCAAACAGTGATAACGATCTCAGCATATCTTCAACTCTCCGTGCCAGTTTCTCTGGACACGTAAACAACAGATTTTCTTCGCTGTTGATGCAAAGTTAATATCCACTTACACGCAGTGTTAAGCGAGATTAAATTCACTTTGTGACAGGACTACAGGCAGACCACACATTATTCGTAATGTTTAACTTCAGGGAATCGATAGCATTGGCCATAAACAATGGAACACGCATTGTGAAATCAAAAAAAAAACTATGAATAAAAGGCTTTGATAGAAGATTGAGGAACACGTTCAAATATTCTATCACGTTTATTCCTTTTAACTCTGCGTTTAGCGGGTTCAGCTAACGGGGCATGAGATTAGAGAGAATAGCGATGAAAAAACTGGAACCCGCAATGAATCAACGCAGTCTAAAACAAGGCATTACAAAACATGAGGAACACGCCTCAATTTCTACCTTATGTACGATCTAGATGTTAAACTTGAGGTAAACTTACTGCAGTTAACCACGGAGAGGCGGACTCGGTTTCCGCCTTCCTCTGTGTTCATTCATTAAGCGGTCGCGCTCTGCTTCCGTCAAACACGCGGACACAAACCACACACACACCCCAGTCTAACAGAAGTTCTATATTCTCCGCAGCAATGGAAATATGAAATAACTTGGCTTTTTGCTCACAATTTAGGTTAATCTGCCTGCATTCTCCACCAATAACTGTAAGGGAAACAGGTCAATAATTTAGCTCAAAGGGAATCATTTAAGATTTTAAAGGGAACTCCAACATTAATATGCAAGGGAATTAGGACAGAATCACAGTTTTACGGCTGATCACTGAGACGGCCAGCAAGTCAGTGAACGAGCCGTATGACATCAATTCTGCAATGGATATCTATATCCAAAATATAGTGAAACCACTATTAATTAGCACATGTAACAAGACCGGCAGTTTAAGACATTAACTTGTGAGCAAAAAACACAAGATACTTCTCTTTTCCATATAAATAAGGCTTTATTGGATAAATCTAAGACATATAAACTAATCTAACACATGAACACACGCATTCACACAAGTTTTCAGAAAGAGAGAGAGAGGAAATAATTAAAGAGAATGAAAATGAGAAATCCCAAGTGACCGCACTCTGTGCCTGTATAGAGCGACCAACTCATCACTATCCTTAACCCTGCACTGAGTCTCCGGCGGTTAAAATTTAGATTACTGCACCGTTCAGTTCTAGAATTCTGGGCGGTACTTGCTTCTGTGTTGCGGGGTTCTTCTTTTGGTTGCGAACCGGGGGTTCTGAGGTGTGCTGATGGGCCTGGAGGTTCCAGTTTGGGAAGACAGTGCGTGGGCGTGGCTGGCCCCCGCCGCGGCGCCTGTTGGTCTGAGTTGCAGGGTAGCCCGCACTCTTCGGAGATGCGCGGTCGCTTCAATCAGAACACGCACCTCTAACGACTCCCCCACCCTCCCGACCTCGAACTAGCTGTAAAGTTGACGGGCGGTGGCGTTTCTCCTCATGGTTGTGGAGGAGATGGCGTGTTACGCAGAACCCGGCACGCCCACGCAACCCGGACTAGGAGTGACCCAGCTACAAGCCGCATGGCTCCCAGCTAGACCAAAACGTCAGACCCGCCCCCCGGCCCCCGGCAACCGACCACCAGCGCCGCCGTGCGCGCCGTTTGATGGTGTCCTGAGGATTTAAACCAGGCTGTTTAACACACCACAAATGGTGCCTCGACCAATTGTAGCTCGGGGTGTTGCAATGTTTATCCTTCCCATTCATAAATCAACTGTTATCTCATCATTCACATGACCTGCGTTTTCCCCGCTCTGGTAGAGTATACATTTTGAACATGATTTCTATAATGAGGATATGATACATTTGACCAAGAATTTACTGGGAGAAACGTTTCAAGCATGAAAATTAAAACTCACACATACCAAGCATGAATATGACCCCTTAATCTCTTCAATAGTTATTAACAATACATAAACAATAAATGATTAAAACATGATGGTTAAACATGAGGGTTAGATACATGATATGGGGTTAGATATATAGCAATGGTTAGCTGCTTCGAGTCCTTTTTAGTGTCATTTAGGTGCATGGAAAGGAAGTTTCCGTGCCTTTCTGTGAATGTATGAAGACCAGAGATGTTAAAATGTCTGTAAGGAATTTTAGTATGTCTGTTCTTGTCGTGAAGTGGGGGAAGTCAATTTACGAGGAGCTTGTGACTGTAGTTACTATCGTGTGATAGACATGCGGTCATCTCTTTTGACCATTACTCTTGATAACTTGCCCCAAAATTTTACAATCCCCTTGGACTTGTCAATGTGTTCTTTTTTGTTAATGTTGAAAACTGTTCTGTGACAGGGTCTTAGGTTTAGGCTTGCTTCAGAGAGGCTGGGGTCTGATTTATGACATCCTGTTGTCTTGGGCCTCTGTGGAATTTTTGTGACTCCTCGTGCCTCAACTCGGTTTTGACCAAATCTTAGATTGTCTGATTCGGTCTGATATCCTACACATATGTATGTTCTTAGTTTTTAGGCAGAAAGGTCACGAGTGCAGCATATGTGAAGAATACATTCTGAGGTTTCAAGAGGTCTTCACTCCTGGTTCAAAGGGCCAGTTAACCTGAAAATGAAAATGTTGTGACAATTTACTCACCTTTGGGATGTTCCCAAACCAATGTGGCATTATTCCTCTGTGGCTGTCTCCTAAAAACACCATAAAATCACCATAAATCATCAAAATCACCATGGTCCATCTGTCTCAGGCAACATCTACATTAATCCGGATACATTTGAAAACAGCGTTTTTGTTTCAATACACTCTCTGTCTGATCGTTTTCAAGTGGTCTCCATACATAAACTGTCATAAAAACTCACTGTAATGATACAGACAGATCAGACATAATAAAGTTCTGGCACGATATATCCCACCATTTACTGGTGCATCCAGGTCACATTTAAAATCAATATTCCATATATAGTCTAAACACAACTGCCCTCATGTTTTGCTGCAGGACAGCAATTTTCTGTCATCTTTGCAGGATGTCATCTCTGAGTGTATTTTCTGTCATCATTAGCAGGACTGTAATATGAAGGCTGTACAAAGTAGCATTTATTTTTAACAACACTATGAAAACGAGTAGCAGGCAGAATAATGCCCGTATAATGACAGATCAGTGGTTCTCAACCAGGGGCCTCAGCAAACTTTCAAGAGGGCCTCAAGATCATTTTAAACAATCTAAAATGAGACAAAACAAGCATTAAACTAAGCAATAAAATAACAAAAAATCAAGATATTTCTTATTTTCAACAAAACTCTCAAAAATATGGATATATACGACGAAGCGTAATTTGAAAAGTGATTTCTAGACCTGAAAAAGTCATGTCAATACAACTGTAATACTCCATATATATGTTTCTATTTATACCAAGTTCTAAAATATTTTATGAAGTAATTTTGTGTAGAAATGTTTTTAAAAATCCTTATCCAGTAAACATGAACAGCTGGAAAAAACATGGAGTCTTTGAATATTGTTTTCGACAATGGGGACGTCTTCAAAAAGCTAATTTGTTGCAGGACAAAAAAACGCTGTCTCAGTGTAGACGGAGGGCTAAAAAGTATAGAAAAAGATGTGTTTGAAATGTATACAGACTTTATGTAGGCATAACCTCATACACTGTATTAGAAGTCTCTAAAGCTATTTTTTTAGGAGAAAAAGGCCAAACTGTAACTCGCTCTCTCTCACTCATTATCTCCCTATCTCTCTCTTTCTCCCTGTCTCACTGTCTCACCTGGACCATCTGTCAGCTTACCTTTGTCTGTCTTTCTGCAGTCTGTAAATTACAGTCTGTTCATGACAGCCATACTCCATACAGCCATACTTCCCGTTCCCTCTCTTTTTCATCCCCACCACATTTTCACTCTTTAGCAGACCTCTCTGTCTCTCTGTCCCTGTGAAACGCAGAGCACAGACTTTATCAGGTTATTAAGTACATGGTGTGCTGGAGGAACTGATGGGCCCTGTACCCTAACAATGAAAGCAGGTCAGAAGATGAGTCACTGGTGGAGGCGATTCAATTAGGACCCGGCCGTATGTCCACCATTCACTTCATAATAGAGCCTCTAACAAACTCTCCTGCCCGGCCAGATAAAGGCCAATAGCATTGCCTTTTGTTAGACTTCCATCTGAGGCTCCTTCTGATAGGCCCCCAGATGCCCCAGTCGCCTAAATTGAATGCCCCCATTCTCCTTGGGGGTTTCAATGCAAAATAGCAATTTCCGCTGACTCGTCGCACTTCGTCCTTCCATCTCTCCCCTGCTTTCTTTCTGACGCATGCCCACAAATTTCATTAAGGGCTCCTCTAGTACATTACCCAGCAAGCAAATCAAATTGCCGTTCTCTAGAGGCTGGAGCGGGGTTAAATGAGCCTTTCAGAAGACTTTGGCCAGGGTGGGCTCTTATTAGCTCTGCCAGGCGGCACACTTCTCCTTGGTGTGCCCTTTGGACCCCAGGACCCTCCACATGCCTGCACTGCATCTTTTCTCTTCCCCGTACATATCCACTACACCACAGTATCCAATTCAATCACTCTTTGTGATAGAAAGAGAAGGAGAGGAAGAAGGGAAAAAAGAGTGTGAGAGAGCAAATGTATTTTTGTCTATCTTTTCTTCTCTCTTTTCCTCTATATGTTTTTTCTCTAAAAGGGTTGCTGAGCTGAAAGCACTTTAGTCATTTTGTGTGGGTGTGTCATTTTCAGATTTTTTATACACACAACCAATAAAAAGTATATATGTATACTGTATACTGGTTGTGCATCATTATATACATGATAGCTATGGTAATTCTTTTAATTAAATTATTAATGAAATAATATATATAATATTAGTGCTGTCAAGCGATCAATCGCGATTAATCGCATTCCAAATAAAAAATTGTAAATAACACGGTTTGTATTTTGGATGCGATTAATCCGCAATTAATTGTTTTTTACATCATAATATATATACTATAGTAATATATTATATATATATATAGAATATATATCTAATATATCTAGATTACACACAGACGCAGTTTAAGAACTAATGGGTTCAATTAATATTTACCACGTAAACCCATTATATGAATTTCTAAAACCACATATAATCAATATATAAATCTTTTCTGGATTGTGTCAGATTTTGTATATTTAAAAAAAAAAAAAAACACAATTTATATAATTAATGGAGCATAGCACTTTTAAGACCAAGAGAGAACATGGGAAACTGAGAAATCCTTTAGTGCTCTGATACACAGGTGGGCTTTTATCCCACCAAGCGTGCTGACAGACAGCTTCAAGAAACCGAAACCACAACATGGAGACTCAAGGGCAGTGGACCACACAGAATGCCTTAAGCGTTCACCACCAAGCATGAGTTGTGTCTCATGAACCAAACCAGGAGTTTTTCTTTTTGCTTGTTCAGGCGCAATTGCTTCTGAATCTTACTGTCTTACATTTTTTGTCAGCTGGAGAGGAAAAGTGTGGGGAATCCTGGTGGTTGTAAAATGGGGGTCACAGCTGACCATGTGGACATGGTTGCAGAAATCTACTTCTTGTTTTAACAGCGGGCTCAGGATGAACATAATAAAATAAACTACACTACCGGTCAGAAAATTGGAATAATTAAGATTTTGTAATGTAAATGAATGAAGTCTCTTCTGCTCACCAAGGCTACATTCATTTGATCAATTACACACCAAAAAAGAGTAATAGTGATAATATATTATTTTCCTTTAATATATTATTAATTAATTACTGGAACTCATTACAGGTGACAATCTCAATAAATTAGAATGTCATGGGAAAAGTTCATTTATTTCAGTAATTAAACTAAAATTGTGAAACTCGTGTATTAAATAAAATCAGTGCACACAGACTGAAGTAGTTTAAGTCTTTGGTTCTTTTAGTTTTAGTTGTGATGATTTTGGCTCACATTTTAACAAAAACCCACCAATTCACTATCTCAACAAATAAGAATACTTCATAAGACCAATAAAAAAACATTTTTTTTAGTGAATTGTTGGCCTTCCTGGAAAGTATGTTCATTTACTGTACAATACTTGGTAGGGGCTCCTTTTGCATTAATTACTGCCTCAATTCGGCGTGGCATGAAGGTGATCAGTTTGTAGCACTGCTGAGATGGTATGGAAGCCCAGATTTCTTTGACAGCGGCCTTCAGCTCATCTGAATTTTTTGGTCTCTTGTTTCTCATTTTCCTCTTGACAATTCCCCATAGATTCTCTCTGGGGTTCAGGTCTGGTGAGTTTGCTGGCCGGTCAAGCACACCAACACTATGGTCATTTAACCTACTTTTGGTGCTTTTGACAGTGTGGGCAGGTGCCAAAATTTTGCTGGAAAATGAAATCAGCATCTTCATGAAGCTTGTCAGCAGAAGGAAGCATGTAGTGCTCTAAAATTTCTTGGTAAACGAGTGCAGTGATGTTGGTTTTCACAATGGACCAACACCAGCAGATGGCAATTCACCCCAAATCATCACAGACTGTGGAACTTAACACTGGACTTCAAGCAACTATGAGCTATGAGCTTCTCCACCCTTTCACTCCCAGACACTGGACCTTGTTTCCAATGAAATACAACTTGCTCTCAGCTGAAAAGAATGACTTTGGACTCACTGGCCACATCCAGTTCTTCTTCTCGTATCCCAGGTATAAGACGCCCTCTGACGTTTCCTGTGGGTTCATGAGTGGCTTCGACAGAGTAATCACGACCAACTGTAAGGCGCAAATCCTGAGACGTCTGTGTGTATGGCTCTGATATGCATTGTCCCCACGAGCCTCATCCTTCCTTTTTTAAGTTCACTCAAATTCTTGAATGCGTGTTGCTTGACCATCCTCATACTTCTGCGGTTCCTCTCGGTTTGTTGTGCATCTTTTTCTTCCACACTTTTTTTCCTTCCACTCAACTTTCTGTTAACATGTTTGGTTACAGCACTCTGTGAACAGCCAGTTTTTTGGCAATGAATGTTTGTGGCTTACCCTTTTTGTGAAGGGTGTCAATGATTGTCTTCTTGACAACTGTAAGATCAGCAGTCTTCCCCATGATTTTGTAGCCTAGTGAACCAAACTGAGAGACCATTTTGAAGGTTCAGAAAACCTTTGCAGGTGTTTTGAGTTGATTAGCTGATTGGCATGTCACCATATTCCAATTTGTTGAGATAGTGAATTGGTGGTTTTTGTTAAATGTGAGCCAAAATCATCAAATTAAAAGAACCAAAGACTTAAACTACTTCATCTGTGTGCATTGAATTTATTTAATACAAGAGTTTCACAATTTCAGTTGAATTACTGAAATAAATGAACTTTTCCACGACATTCTAATTTATTGAGATGCACCTGTACTTCCAGAATGCTGGTTGCTAGGCTGTTGCTAAGGCCAGTCAAAACAGCCCACCCCCAAGTTTCTATTCATGTTCAGTGTTAATTTTAGATTCCTCTCATGACCCATTTCTATTTCCTGTGTTAATAATTACTTCTGAAATATCCTGTGCTGTCCATTTGCAGTTATTAACAATATGTGAAGGTGAAAGGGGAAAATTCTTGTTAAATGACAGTTGGGCCCTTGGCCAGTTCTTTTCTTTGGATTGCAGTCGATTTGTGTTTGTGTGTGTGTGTGTGTGTATTAAACTCCCTTCTGTCCTGGGTACAGGATCATGTTGTGAAACCCCAACTGCAGATTCAGGGTTCTGGCTGTTCACCCCCATTAGCGGGTCAGAGACCCCTGAGGAGGTAATACTATAATTGGTTTAATGGCAAAAGGGGTGGGGGAGGGATCAATCACTGGAATAATTATGGGATTTAGTTTCACACCACATTAGCTTTAGAGGTGCTGGTGTCGCCAAAATGACAGTCACAGACCAGGACAAATAAATAAATGTGTCAAATCTGCAGGGTACTGACAGACAGAAACACACACAAAAATCTGCTCTCTGAGATGGGAATTGTACATCTGGAGAGCTGTTTTTAGTCTCAAAAAGCCTCTTAAACCTTGACTGTAAAGCCTAACACAATAAACTACATAAGTAAGGACTTAGACAACACAATGCGTTTAATACTCTTGAATTTGCTTTAATGCAAGCTGAGTCAACAATCAACATAGGAGTTAAGCAGTGAGCAAACATGGGCAAAGCACACCCGCTGGGAATTGATTCTTGCGTAAAATCATTTCGGCTGAAATGTGAAGTTTTATTCCACGCTGAATGTACATAAAACCATGTTTTATCTTGAGGTCTCTTTGATCAAACTGTCTGGCACAACAAGCCATCAAGCGCTAAATACGCAGCCCCCAGAGAGCAAAACGCAATGAATGTCTTCCTTTTTTTTTCAGTCACCTTCCAAAGCGGAAAATCTGACGTTTCCAGGTGTTCGCTGTTTATATACTTAACCGAAAAGACAGAGACATATAAGAGGAACGCACCTGTACATACTGGCACGGTGTAGTCTTTTCCACCATTTAACGTGGTGTTTGGCAACCATTTTGTTTAGTTTGTCCCGGGACTGAAATGTCAGTGAAATGTCAGCTGTTGAAAATGCATGAGTGATGGGATGGGGAGGTGTTTGCCTCCATATTTACATTAGATGAGTTCTCTCTTCCATGCTTTCCCTTGAGGCACTTGCCACAGTGTTTGTTTTTTTCAGGGGGCGGATTGGGAAAGATCAGTGTCGCCGTTTACAGAGCTGCTCAGTGGTAACTGAATTATAACCTCCTCTCCACCTAAACAGGATTGGTTGGTGTGTTTTAAAAGTGCAAACTCCACACTTTTAGAGTAATTGTCCATAGAATCTTGTTAGCCAGACTGAGTGACTTTCCACTTAATGGAGGTGGGGTTGCAAGCGTAAGGCCTTGCTAATGGGTATTTAGTAATGCTGAGCATTTTTAGTATTACTGAGAGAGTAAAACCAGCCAGTTCAGCTGTGTCCAACTTAGATTTTCTCATAGTGCAATCCCAGCTGTGCAAGAGGTGCTTATTTCAGTGAGTGCTGAGTACTGATGGGGGAAAAAATTCTAACTTATAATTGGTGCTTTGCAAACTCACTGCTGTGGCATTAGGGTGTTCCTTTGCAGTTGCTACAGTGTTTTGAGTGGTTGTCAGGTCATTGTGTGTTCTGCTTGATTGCTGGCTGGCCCAAGTCCAAACAGTCCACCTCCAAGTTTCTATGTTATTTTGGTTCGTAGAAATGACTTCTTCAATGTAAGTCTATGGGATGTCATCCGTTTTATAGCCAGTGACATTTTAGTATCATTGAGATGCTATTGTGATTTGTATTAATATTTCAAATATTTTTTTCTTCCCATTTTCATTTTAGTAATTTTTTGAATGTTTTGTCATTATTTTATTTATTTCATTTTTAGTTATTTTAGTACACAAGTTACTAAATGTAGAGAAATGTTGCCTTTGGCTGAACGCAATAGCATTTTTTTTTAATTAATTAATTAATTAATTATATTTTATTTCAAGGACAAAAACACTTTTTTGATGGTTTTAGTTAACTATAAAAACCCTGTTTATAGTCTTCCAGGCTAATATTTAATTAATATTTTAAGTTTCCACTGTTCAAAACTTTTGTAATACTGTAAAGGTGATTAAAAATTATAATAAAGTTAAGCCTATGCTATTTTTAGTCTAGCACATTTTACTTAAGCGTGCGAGATAAATCCCAACCGTATAAACGTTTTATAGACAGCAGACGTAAACAAAACATATAATATTACAAAAATTTGAAATAGGCTGAAAAACTAACTAACTAGCTAAATAATTAAAAAATAAAATATGCCACTTCAAGTTTATGAATTGCCAGGTGCTTCGGGTAAAACCTAAAAACCCAAAAAGTTTAAGCTAAATGACAGAGTAGGCTATGCAAAATCTGCCATTTGTTTAGAATCAGAATTAGCTAATCGATGCACGTTTCGCAAATAAAGGACTCTGTTGATGCGGTTCTTTTCCATGGTTCGAACACTGAACTGTTTGGAGCGCATTATTCTCACTCCGTGATACAGTAATGAACAGGATGAGCTGGATTATGTGGATACTGGACATTTACCCACCATCCGCTGAGACCAAACCTGCCAAACCATCCAATCATTTGACAGAGATGAAGGTCTTGCGTAGGATCGACACCTGCACGTGGCAGCTCACGACTCAACTGTAGGCAAAAGTTTTCCAAACAAAGTATTATCAAAAACAGTAAACAAACCACTGTACTAAAATGTAGGCTATCATAAACATTATACTGTATGTACCATAATAGGAGCCTGCATGATTGTAGATTTCTTTGAAGTACAGGGCAGGCTAAATACCATAAGCAATCATTTAAAGTAGCCTCCTTTATTGTACTTTGTTGACATCTGTATTGTTGTCATATGAGTGCTGTAAGACGTTAGGAGTCTGGTTTCTTTAACAGTCAGGGCAATAGTTACTTGCTATGGTCAATGAATTGTGATATGTAGGGGGAGATTGGGGACGGTTGCAACACTTTTTGCATTTCCTTTCCTTTGAGACTGTTTGTATTAGAAAGCCAACATTTTAATACAATAAAGCCACATCTGTCAGCTACTCACCCACACTACTGTAACATGTGTACATATGACAATATACGTACAATTTATACTTGAATAGACAAAGTCAAATTTTGCAACTGACCCCATAAGAGGGGACGGTTGCAACAGTCCACAGGGGCAGTTGCAACATTCATTAAAATGTAATTTAAATCATTTTCTTAAAAATAATTTTGCAATTTCTTTATTTTATTTGTGCACAGACAGGGTCTTCAAGATAAAGTGGTTGTATAACAAAGGATAGTAAATGGAAAAAAATTCATTTTAAAGAAACAAGTAACAACCATGTTTTGGTTCATTATTACAATGCATCTGAACTACAAAACATTCATTTATCAAGACACTGAAATGTAATAATAGCCTACTTTTGTTAACTTCTGTGAAAGTTTACTGAACTAGGGCCAGTTGTATAAACATAGCCACTATCTTAAAACTGTTTCTTAAGAACTAGTTTGTAACCCCCACCCCCCCCACCTATATTAGTGTTTTGGATGTGTTTATTGGCATATTCTTCTGTTTTTGTGCATGTGTGTGGCAAAGTTCTATGAAGTTTTTAAATGGTGTTGAATTTAGCCCTTTGTTGTTGTTTGAGCACTTGTTGTCATTTTAATTGTGGGTTTGGTTCAGTTGATGTCCATCTGCAGATAACTGCTGGCTATGCCAACCCAGCTGAGAAGCTCCATCAGAGGGTACAATTTCCGTCTGATTGGGCATCTCACCACTCAAATTTATGCTGCAATTAACTGGCCAATTAAAGGCCATTTCCCCTGTTTCCTGTTAATGGCTGTAAAGTGATAACTGCTAGAGATGCTTTGGATTTGTATGTCCTCCTCGACACCCAGCTGAGCCTGGCTTTCCTCTAGTTTGCGCTTTTTGTGCCTGACAGCTCCATAGATGTTTAACAGGTCAGTAAAGTTGAACCAGGAGATGGTACACACTTTCTGTAGCAATAGAACTAGACAAGGGTCTTGGGAATAACACTGAACCTGTGTTAGAGCAGCAATGGCCAGTAAATCTACTGTAATCATGGGACAAATGTGATGAGAGTAAGATTAGTTGCTGGACTGCTATTTTGGATTGTTGCTCAATTTGGTTTTCTGTAGGCTTCCAATTCTGTATGTTTTTATGATGGGTAAGGAGTGTTTTTAAGACATAAGATGAACCATTTACCACATTATTGGAACAAATTCAAGTATTTAAGCAGGCAAATGATATATATATATATTTTTTTTTTTTTTTTTTTTTTTTAATTTATTAAGGCAGAGCTACCCTAATTTAGTTTGGCAGGCCTGTTCCATAATGTGCGGCTTGCCACTGCAAAAGTTTTGTTTCCTTGGCTTTTTAAATGAGTAGTAGGAATTTGGAGTTCTAAGGAAGTATTTATCCTCAGATCTTAAGCTTCTCAAGAGATTATAGAGGTTGAGTAAGTTAGCCAGGTAGCTGGGTGTTTGATTATTTAATGATTTGTATACAAGCAGCAAAGTTTTTAATTAAATTCTGTAATGAACCGGCAGCCAGTGTAAGGATTTCAGAAGGGTAGTGACTTGAGCAAATTTCTTACATCCCTTCAGAAATCTCAGTGCTGCATTTTGAAGCTCTTGTAAGCGAGAAATTTGAGGCTTGTAATGAAAAGTATGGATTGTAACTTCCAAAGAATTCTCAAAACGGAATAGCTTAATTTTAGCAAGTGAATGAAGATGAAAAAACTAGAACCTATTACAGAGTTAATTTGCTAAATTTTAGACAACTTTCAAACTCGACACACAATTTCTGCACACAAGGAAAAAACGAAAGAATTCAGATCCAAGATCGATCTTATTTCTCCCCAGAGAATCTGATGGGCCAAAGTCAATAACTTCTGTTTTATCTGCATTGAAAAAGAGAACGAGCCAAAATTTAACCTCATCAAAACACACCGAGAATTTAAAGCAGTCTGATTGTTTCAAGCCACAGGCAGGTAAATTTGCGTATCATTGACATAGCAATGACAGGAAACACCACGTCTCCTCAAATGGAACCCAGGGGAAGCATAGCATATACATTGAAAAGTGAGCAGGTGCTAAAATAGAACCCTGAGGCACTCTGCAAACTTTCAAAAGTGTAGTATAGAAAGCTTCTAACACGCTAGCTAACATTTGTAAACATTAGTTGCTGAAACGTCAATGACTGCTGCGTGAGATCACATGAGGCGCTCACTCTGACACAATAATCTTAATAATCTTAATAAATCTTAATAATAATCTTAATAATCTTAATCTTGTAGTGTAGTGTGTGATGCGCCACGATTTTCTAATCTTGTAGTGTGCGTGTTTAAGATTTGAAGGAAGAATATCTGCAAAGATTTTCCTTATGTGTGTGCTGCAACTAGATTTCATGATTGATTAGGATTTTAAAACTCCTGTAATCTGAGCCCGGCTTTAGTTAAGATTTAAACTAACTTACAACTGTCCCCCCAAACCCACACAAGCTGACTCTATGGCTGACTCTACAAACAACTCTATGGTCCAGGGAAGCTCATCTGGTGTAATGTGCCTTTGGTGTAGATCATTAGCGCTTTCAGATCTCAGTTTAGCAATGGAAATCACATCGGTGCTGGTGATTTAGGTTTTGGGTCCTCTGGTCCATTCCTCATATTGGCAGATGTTGTGAGTTCAATGAGCAGAGATGAATGTTATTTCACCAGGCTGTGGTACAGAGGATTCATAACTTTTCCTTTCTCCTTTCTCACTGTTTTGCATTGCTTGGCCTCACACGTCTACATACATTAGCCCTTTAGAATGATGCTCTGGTGTTTTGTAAAGAAATAAAAGGAATGAATAGCTGGCTTCAGCAGTAAAACTCATCTTATTCTAGATGAGTCTCCCTGAGTGTTTCTTCTGAATAGAGGCTTACTTTGCTGAGAATTTTATTGACATAGACCTTTTTGATGCATTTCTAGCATCTAGTTTTTAGCCATATAATGCCCTTTATGTAACATATAGACTGTACTTCAAAATCTTAAGTATTTTTAGGACACTATAACCTGCCTTTCTGAATTGGCAACAGCAATGAGAAAATGAGATTGCATTGATCAGCATAAGTAACATGAACATCCATTTTAAATTAGTTTCATGTGCAGTGAATAGACTGACTGACATACTTTATATGGACAGTTAGACAGATGAATGGATGATAAAAAATAATTTAATGCACAAACAGAAAGCATAATTTTATTTTCATTATTTTTATAAAAATTTTTCAGCAAGGATGCATTCAGTTTATCAAAAGTGACAAGACTTTTAGATTGTTACAGAACAATATATTTCAAACAAATGCTGTTCGTTTGAACTTTCTATTCACCAAAGAATACGGAAAATTGTTTCCACAACTATATTAAGCAACTTTGATTAAGAAATGTTTCTTGAGAACTGAATCAGCATATTATAATTATTTTGAATGTTATCAACTATTATGTCAAACTGAAGACTATAGAATCTGATCATGCCTGAGAACTGAACCATTAACATTGAAAGAATGTCCATATTTAATGTTCACATTTAAGACAATTCTCTCTCTACACACTATAAAAACATCTGTAAAAAATAGGGTACAATGTACTGTATTAAAATGAAGGAATTTTCCATATAGTTTTTTTTTTTTTTTTTTTACAGGTGTCTTACGTGTATTTAGAATTTTGCATATTACTCGCAGATTGTGTGTTTTACAGTTAGAACTAAATAAAACGAGTCCTTAAAATTAATGGATAATGTCCTGGCAGAAGATTACCACACATGAACATTTTTTTTACATTGTATATATAGAGCCCATATTTTGTTTCTATTATACAAGAGTGTTGAGGTTCAGAGAGGAAACACTGAGGTAGGCAGATATAACAGTGCAGTTATTTTGTGACACATGTTCACAGTCCTCCCACAAGTGGAGAGAAAATCAGACATAACAGTCCCGCTCTGAGAAACCTACAAATCCTAACTTTCTGTAGACTTCAGTGTTTACTTTGGAAAAGACTTCAGAGTTTTAAATACATCTTACCTGACACATCCTGTGACCGCAGCGACCCGCGAGGGCATGTTAGAAGTGTACAGAGGAGTGCTGACGTTGTAGGCGCTTAAAAGGCTTTGATGGGTGAGGAGAGCCATCAAAACCATCTAAGGCTCGTCTCTGGATATCACGAGGGGTTGGGGTTATATTTTAGTGGTATTTTATGACGTACAGGGCTTCAGAAAAGGCTGAGTGATCAAAAATGATAGTGATGTTGGCTCTGGCTGTTTTCTTTTTTTCTGCTTGCTTGCTTGTCTTTCCTTATTAAATCCTTTTCTTAGTGGTTTGTCTGTTCAATATTTGTCACCTCAAACGTTTTTATTATGTTTTAAACAGTCTTTCTGTATTTCCGAGCCTGAAATCAAGCATAAATACTTCGTAGCACTTCTTAGCTAAGAAGTACATATACATCTTAGCACTAATGCCATTTATCATTGAAGAAACATTAGATCTAGAAACTTTGATTTGTTTTCCCAAAGGAGTCATATTACGGTTTTGCTTGTGAGAACTTTGAGATGATAAAAGTGTTAAATCGTATTGGCTCTCTTATGGTCAGGATAAGAGAGATTTGGGAGCTAGTCCTAAAGCCCCGTTCACACCGCCAGCGACAGAGCGACATAATCCCATTCATTTTCAATGGAGAGCTGGCGACTTCCGGCGACAGTGACCGTTGGCGACGGAATGTGGGCGTGTCAAGCGACAAAAGTTCAGAATTCTTCAACTTTATGCAAATAAGCAGCGAATTTCGCGAGCGACAACCAATGGGAGTGAAGTCAGTGGAGAGCACGTGATTCATCTGCTGTGGTGGAGTGTTACGGGGTAACTAGGCAACCAGTAGTGGGAACGCCCACTAGCGACATCAATTGCCAGCTACAAGCGGCAAATAGCAAAAAAGTCGCCGTTCACACTGCTAGCGACGTTTTCGCTGTATGTCGCTAGACTCTGTGCTGTGAAGATGCTTGTGGGCGTTCCTGCTGTAGCTCTAATGTTATTGGCAGACTGCACGTCTTGAGATATCTTTAGAAAATGCAATCACAAACTATATATATTGCCGGTAAAACTAAAATATCATTCTAATATGACTAGGAATTAAAAGAAATACAACTACCATTCTGCTGTTGGAGAGTGTTGTTATATAAACTACAGCAGTGCTCGTGCATTAAATCATTAACTGGTGCTAAACTGCTCACTGCATCATATAATTAACAACTCGAACCATCAATGTATGAATCAAACTCACAACAGTTTCTTTTCTACGCATCATTTTTTTATATCCATGTAAGTGGTTACAGTCAAATCATATAAAACAGTGAAATCGGTCCGGAAATCTGTCCTGTCTTGACTGCACTCGTATCGGTGACGTATGAGCGCCACTGACTGATTCTTCACTCCTATTGGTTGTCGCTCACGAAATTCGCTGTTAATTTGCATAAAGTTAAACATTTCTTAAAGGGGTCATATGATGCTGCTAAAAAGAACAGTATTTTGTGTATTTGGTGTAATGAAATGTGTTTATGCGGTTTAAAGGTTAAAAAACACATTATTTTCCAAATACTATTATTGTTTCTCCCTCTTGGCCCCGCCTTTCTGAACCGCGTCAATTTTTACAAAGCTCATCGGTCTGAAATAGCGAGGTGTGCTGTGATTGGCCAGCTATCCAGTGCGTTGTGATTAGTCGAATACCTCAAGCGTGAGACGGAAATGTTACGCCCCTTACCATATTGTGATGATGCCTTGTCTGGCCGGAGCGACGATTCAAAAACATGAAAACCCATTATAAACGAGGTATTTGTTGCATCCAGTGGGGAAATAATTACTGATGATAATGACTTATACTGTCTTTTTACAGGTTGACTGCATGCCGCTTAAACATAAAACCATGCCTGCATTTGGGATCAAAGAAATGACAAACAACAAGCCCTACTCCACACTGCCCAAAAAACTTGCATTAAATATATAAAATATAAAAATCTTTAAATATAAAAAACTTACTTACAAACAGTCTGTGAGTCAGAACAGCCGGAATTCTAGTCTACTCTCCCAGAATCAGGAAAAGGTCCTCCATAAAATGCACTGCACACACCTGAATATTTGGGTTGAAGTGTTCTGGAAACCTGTTGAAATACAACTTACCACTGATTCTAGTCTCGTGCCATTTTTTGGAAAGCCAAACAAAGTAGTTTCGCTTTCACAACGAAACAGCGTCACACACGGCGGCCTACAGTGAGCAGAGGCCGGAGGCTAGCGTGAGGAACGGCCGGAGGGTTAGAGTGAGCAGAAGCGGCCTACAGTGAGCAGAGGCCGGAGGCCTAGAGTGAGCAGAAGCCGGGGGCTAGAGTTAGCAGAGCGGTGGGCTTAAACGGCGCGGGCGGATTCGACGAAGGAGGCTTGCGGCAAACACATGTGATGACCCCGGCTGGACTCCGCTTCGTCCACGGTGAAAGCCGATCCGGCTATTGACAGCGCGAATTTGATGTTTTTCCTCAGCGACCAGCACAGATCAGCTGTAGGCTTGACAAAGCGGATATCGTCCTCTTTTAGACCAAACAAAGTAGTTTCGCTTTCAAAACAAAACACACAGCATCTTCACGACATGACGGCAGAAACAACCAAACTACAGCGAGAATAAAAGTTACGCCTTCTTTCTTTGCTTGAACATTTGGGCGGCATTATGCAAATCTTCCCACATAGTGATGTAGATATGTGGGGTCGTGTTAGAACGAGCCGTTTTAGTTAGGCGTGGCTGACTCTTAACTTTTAATAATAAGTATCTTTTGGATTTGAGACTTTAGTCTTTGCAGATTTACAGATCTTCTTTATGCACCAAGAGCTTGTAACACTCCAAAGAGAAAGGAAAAATTGAAATCGCATCATATGACCCCTTTAACTTTTGTCGCTTGACTCGCATCGCTTGACACGCCCACATTCTGTCGCTCCTGTCACCGGAAGTCGCCAGCTCTCCATTGAAAATGAATAGGAGCATATCGCTTTGTCGCTGTGTGTCGCTGGCAGTGTGAATGGGGCTTGAGGCGTGGCGTACATTTTTAATGTTGTTTTTATAGATAATGCTAGTCCAGAAAGCCATCCTACAGGATACATTAGTGGTGCTTTAGAATTATTTTATTTTGAATAATACATGATTAAAAATTAAACTTGGAATGAATCTTGTTTAAATTTAAATGTGCTGCAGGAAGACTGTTAGAGAGAGACTCAGAGGAGGATGAACGCAGCAGAAACACACATCAGTGGCGTGGATCTCTCTCTTTTTTGGTGTGTTTAAGTCCAATATAAATCTGTTTTTTAGTTTTATTTGATGTTTAAATGGTTTCTAAATATGGAAGAGTATTTAACTTATACTATCAACAAGAAAGAAAATACTACTATGTAAACTACTATACCAAGTTTGTACGTTTGTTAACTTTTTTACATTGCTTCAGCAATCATGAATGCGATAATACAGTAACAAGAATATTTTTGTCATTCTTTTTTGTATTTGTATGTTTTACAGCTTCTATTGTTTTTCTATCCATTATTTGTCTCCTTCTTTTCAGAACACGAGTCACCGAATTCCTAATTATTTTAAGTTTTATTTTGCTTGTTGATGTGACCAAAAGTTTGTTCATTTTTTGTTTATTTTGATGCAGGAGTCATTCAGTTGAGAACATCATATGCAGGTTGTAATCAGACTTTTCGCCCTGTATTTTGCTCTTACCTCCCTCACATTCATGCCACGCATTCCTGTGATTCATGAAGGTGGAATATGTTCTCTGAATCTACAGTGATCTTTTTTTTGTGTGCGTGATTACCCACTGTGCACTTGAACTTGACTGTTTTCTTTCAGATAACATATTGAACAAATTGAACTATTAATATAACACATCACATCTTTATTTCTCACATATTTTGTATACATGATTGGTCTCAAAAAAGTATTAAAACACTTTATATTGTATGAACGTTTCACAATTTGTGTTTGCATGCGGATAAATGGACTTCCAGTAAATGAAAGTTTACATGACAGCACTTTTAGTTTGACAACCAGAAAGTGTCTCTTTTGAACAGTGCTATCTATTTTTTTTTACCACTTAAAAACCTATCAAGCTTCTTTTTGTGAAATTCCTGAATAGTGTGCATTCACTCCTCAAAATAAATTAAATTTGATGTTTAGATATAGTGTATAATGAAAGGAGTTAACTGTGACTTACTGTATGTGTTCAAATTGGTCTTGGTTTAATGTTTTAATCAGCAGTACTAGTAATACTATGGAAATATATATATTTTTTTCACCAATTAAATCCCATCCTGTCGCCATGAGGATACAATTTGCCACATTTCCTTGCTGTTTAGCTTCCTGCAAGGCCACGTCCTTGTCATCTACCTCTCTGGCACTGTGACGGATGAGGCCAGCTCTAATAACTCTGTCACGTCCTGATCCCTGCCATCCTTCCTTTATTTATCCGTCCATCCTCCATTTACATCCTCCTATCTGCATAGGCTTTGGTTCGGGTCGGGAGTGAAAGGCCAGGTGGGATTAATGTATCAGCAGCTGTCTGTGGTGTCTTGGGATGGGCGGACGAAAGGTCTAAATCCCCGTCTTGGGAGACGGCGTGAGCGAGTAAACCTTCATCAGTCTCACTCTTGTTCTCCATCACTCCATCTGTTCCCCTGGCGATGGAGAGCAGTGACACGTAATGCTGAACGCAATTGTCTCTTCCTTTGTGCGTTCTGCATCCCTTGGTCGGGGATATTAGCCAGATGAAATGAGTAATGTATGTCTGTTGGCATTTTGGGGGGTTTAACGAAAAGGTAATGGGATGAATTTGTGATGGGGCGTGTCTGGTGTCCTTTGGCTCTGCTCATGAGAGATGGAATTATTTCAGATTAATTGAGCTCAGTGTCACTTGAGTTGTGGAGGGCACTGCAAACATTGACATGCTTAATTAAAAACTGACAATCATTGTCTGATGGGGAAAAGCTGAAATATAACCTGTCAGGGTTATATTGCTGCTTGGTTATGGTTCTAACCTTTAATTTCCATATGACTTGTGTGTAGAAATGATTCTGGCTGAATTGCACCAATTGTATAAAATCAAAATCAAATAAAATGCTAAAAAACGAATTCAGTTGCAAGGTTTTGAATGCTACACGTGAATTTAGGCATCAAAACATTATAAAGTGCATTTTTATTTATTTTGTAGACATTGGCCTCAAAAAGTATTTAAACACTTGAAGGGATAGTTCACCCAAAAATGACACTACTTCATTTACTAAACCTCATGTCGTTCCAGTCAGTCAGACTTTCGTATTCTCCTCGGAACACAATTGAATATATTTTAAATGAAATCAGAGAGGTTTCTGTTCCTCCATTGACAGCCTAAGCAACTGACACTTAGAAGGCCCGAAGCTCTGGAAGTGTGTCTCCATGTTCTCCCTTGTCAACTGTAATTTTCTGAAGGGACATGAATTCTTTTTGTCATTGCATTAGATAACAAAATATCAAGCCAATTGATGCTGGAGCTTGTGTCAGAACTATAAAAATGGATATACATTTTTAGATTCACTGAATATTACATTTATAAAATTTTGGGTGTTTTAAAATATTACCTCTGCCATCATTTAATGCTCACTGAGTTAATTTAAATGTTAGAGGAAATGAGCATGTGCAATTAAATATCTATTACTGGTCAATTTGATCAAATAAAATCTCATTTAAATAAATTATTTAAATATCTAAAATAAAATTTTGCAATAAAAAAATTACTACTTTTATTCAGTAAGGACACATTAAATTGATCAAAAGTGAAATTTAAGATAATAATAATAATATTACATAAGATTTCCATGTCAAATAAATTCTGTTCTTTTTTCAACTTTCTATTCATCAAAGAACCGTGTATCCCCAAAAATATTAAGCATCAACCGTTTTCAAAATTGATAACAAAATTGTGCTTTGCCATCACAGGAATAAATTACATTTTAAAATATGTTAAAATAGAAAAAAAAGAAGAAAAAAAAACATTAAAATTCATACAGACCCAACTTTGAACAGTATAAGGTTTTGAACAAAATGAGGATGAGTGATCTTCTTTATATCTTTATAGCAGAGAGATGTCAAGACTGTGTCTTTCTCTGTATGCTCTGTATGTTTTCTTTCATCTAAGCTTCCAAGAAAACAAATTTTGTCCTTCAGTTAGTCCATCTGGGAAATGGAAATCAACAACTGAACCTCAGGCAAAACAACAAGATGGCAATGTCTGTAGAGGAAGGCCTATATCATGTACATTTACATTCATGTTGTCGGCAGATGCTTTTTTAAGTGACTTAGCAGAAAAAGTACCAGTAAAGGGATGACTTTGTGCTCTTCTAGAGATGTTTTAGATGTAACCTGTGTGTCACTGATGTGAAGTTCTTTTTATAGAGAAATATATTTTAAAAAGAGCCTTCTGAACATAGCAGAAATTCACAACTCCTTGCTTATATGCAAAGTAGACTATTAGTATGCACACTACGCCTCATTACTGATTGTGGGGGACATAATGACAAAATCAACAGGAGATTACCCTATTAAGCAGTGTGGTTCTGCTTAATAGCCATGCGTCTGATTTGGCCGGAGCCGTGCAGAATTGTTGGGACGTGCTTACGCCTGTTTCCGCCCGCTACGGTAGACGCCGCTACATTGAGAGCTGTTTGGCGTAGCAGGGTGTGGAAATCTATCTAATTAAAATCAAATACATTATCAAAATCCACGACAATGAGAGAGCTGGGCAAACACATAGTAATTTCCCAGAGACTCACGTTCGGATAAGCATCTTATTAAAATGGAGGCCAATTTATCATGCGTGTAATTTTTGCAAGCGCTTGTGTTGCGTGTTTATCAGACTTGGTGAGGCAAGTTTATCTATTGTCTTTATAAATCATATCTTTGAATATATGACTGTGTGTATGTTTGTGTGCCATTGCACGACTCCAAACTTCGACTAAAATTAGTCGCACACGTGACAAAAAAATAAAACTGTGCGACAATAATCTAGTCATTCAAAGATTTGTGTGCGTCCATATGCGGTTTATCCAGATATTGTCCTGTGCGTGCCACGGTTTCAAGAGCTCTAAACCAGGGCTGCCCAAACTCGGTCCTGGAGGGCCGGTGTCCTGAAGAGTTTAGCTCCAACCCCAATTAAACACACCTGAACCAGCTAATCAAGCTCTTGCTAGGCATACTAGAAACTTAAAGGCAGGTGTGTTGTGGCAAGTTGGAGCTAAACTCTGCAGGACACCGGCCCTCCAAGACCAAGTTTGGGCATCCCTGCTCTAAATGCAATGAACATCATCACATCTGATTCATGCAAAATGACTCTTTTGAACTAAGTCAGTCAAAAAGATTCACCTGTTTTACTTGGTTTGAATGAGTCATTAAATCGTGAATAAGTTCACAACACAAGTTCAAGTTATTGTCATTCAACCCAGACAGAATTTTTTTTTTTCGAAGTTGTAAATAAAAGTAATTTGACTCCTAAATGTAAAATTTTTGTCTGGAGCCTTAGGAATCTTTTGTGAAAATGAGTCATTGCAAACACTGAAATGTGTAAATGACTCTGTTGCGAAAGTGGCGTGCTTAATTGTTTTTTCCATCATGATCTTCTCTGGTAGGAGTGTGGATGATGTTTATGTGATACGGATGGCAGCACTGTGTTGAAGGCTCAGCCATCTGTGTGGTTCAGTCTCTTCATTGCTGTCTTTGTTTCTGCTAGCACCGCTAGCTGACGAGGCCCGTCACTCTCTCCCACGCACTGGATGTGCGAGAACGCAGTGCTGCTGCGAGTTCCCTCCCCCCCATGTCAGTCAGACGCCTTCAAGCAAGGGCAAAAACAATAATAAACACTTCAGCGTGATATGTATCACGACATAGACACACAACCTGCTGGCAATTACAGACTCTCTTGTGTTTGTCTGTTTGTGAGAACACAACAGAGACGGAGAACTGAATTTTATTTTCTGAAGAAGTAACTGAAGGTCCCCAGAGGGCATCATATCGAAGCGTTTTCATGATGTTTGTTCTCTGTCGAGCATGAGGGTCTTTCTTTACTGATCAGATGGGTACAAAAACATGATTTAGCCATGGAAACACGTTAGAGGCTCAGAAATGTTGAAGCAGAGGTGAACAGTTCAGACGGGCCTCTGACAATTGCAGAATGGAGACTGAGTAGACGTAACTGTTTCTTCAGAACACATTGATCGATGCTAAATGTCCTCTTAAAGGAAGAGTTGACATACAAATTCTGACATGCTGTTACTCACTATCATGTTGTTGCAAATACATCAGTGGCGTTCCGTCCATATAAACTGCGAATGCTCCGCATACCCAGGCCATTTGAGAGAATAAGTTCACAGGATAATTCATATAAACATGATTATAAGTTGATCCCTTGTCATTTGAAATGTAACTTAAAGCTTAAAGAGTTAGGAATAAGGACGTAAAATGATTTTTTTGCCAAACGGCAGTAATTTTCTGTAAATCTACGTCAGTTAGGCCTGTCGCAATAATAAATATATCGACTTGTCGCGCAATATACGTACATATATGTACATGACCTCAATCATTTTTGGTGACGCAATATATCGCCCATTATATTTACTTTAAAAAATGTATGTCACCGTGTTTTTTACATTCCACTTGCGCCTGTGTCTTTTGCAGCTTCTCATACATAATGTGGTGTAGTTGGTGCTAGTTCAAATAAAAAAAAACTCAAAATTTTAAATCCCTTGTTTAAGAATCTGTGCTCTTGTGGCGTACGGACATCTGACTGCCCCTCCCCTAATGATTGTGTTTTTCAGCAAGAGTGTGGGAAAAATCTGTAGATGGAAAAATCTCCATACAAGTTCTTTATGCATTTTTCTTTTTTTGTACTTGTTACTTTGCACTTTTTGTTAGAAAATGTTTATTTTATATTTATTCAAGTTTTTTAAGGTATCTAATATTTTGATGCTTAATTTCCATTATCTAAATATTCTTAAGAATTAAGTTTGTTGTCATTTGAAAGTGTGTGTTGGCCTTCTTGCATTATTATGTGGTTACATTATGATTATATATTCAGTGGCATAAAATTGTCTTAAAATGACAATAATATTGTTTATCACAATTATTTCTGGGGAAATATATCGCACAACAAAAAGTTATCGTGACAGGCCTAACCTTCATATTTGTTGCTTTCGGCAAGCGGAGTGTCCGCAGCTTTCCTTGCCTCCGCTCTGTTGCATGACTCGCCAGGATTATCGAATATATAATTAATGCGCGAGGTAAGCTGTCAGCGAAGCGCTCGCCCAAGCGGAAAAAATGCTCTGTTGCTGCCAGATCTCGATTGCCGAAAATTACGTTGTGTTTGATGCAAAACCAACTCGACTAAATCAAAAGAAAAAAACACTAACTGTATATTTTTATTTTCTCAAGCAAAGCAAATTTTAAAAGTCCACAGAAAACATATCTTTTTACATTTTTGGTCATAGACAACATATGTTGAAGATATACGTTATTGTCAACGTTATTGCCTAAGCGGTAAAATACATTTTTTTATATATATATAAAAACGTGGACTATATAAAATTTTAATAATAACAAATATCATATTGTTTTGCGTATGCTCGTGTCACTTACAGCTGAAGTCCTTCTCTGATTTTATTATTGTTTGCAAGGTTGCAACGTTACTTTGCAATATTTTAAATACTTTTGGGTATTTTGCATGGTCTGTTATTAAGTCACCCGGGTGGGAGTTTTAACTCCTATTCACTGTGAATAAAAAAATTATTTAGCTGATGCAGAGAGACATATAGACTGGGGGAATCCCCCCATCTCCCCACCCTCTGATTACGTATAATAACTTAACTACGTGTAAACCTTATTTGGCGTGTTTTACTTGGAAAACCAGCTATATTTTTCTTGCATTCAAATAACAATGGATAAACCTGAAACGATAGAAGAAGGATTGGTTAAAGCATACCCGGTTAAAAAAGTCACTGCTCGCCACTGAAATACATGTGACTTACTTTTTTCTGATGAAACAGGAGGAGAAAGAAGAATTGAAGAATGTTCAAGCTGCTCTTTCCTAGCAGAAGTGATCAAGGTCTATGAATAGTTCACCTAAAAATGAAAATATTGTTATAATTTACATATGCAGTTCCAAAGCTGTATGACTTTCTTTTCTGTGTAACATTAATAATATTTTGAGAAATCAATGGGCTCCCGTGTTGTTTAGTTCCCAGCTTTCTTCAAAAAAATCTTCTTTTGTGTTCCTCAGTCCGTCATACTGGTTTAGAAGGAAATGAGGGTGGTTAAATGATTACAGAAATTTCATTCGTGGGTAATCTTCCTGATCTATGAAGGGATAGTTCACCCCAAACTGAAAAATTCTGTCATTTACTCTCATGTCATTCCAAACCTGCATGTCTTTAGTCTTTATTTCTTCTGTAGGAGGAGAAAATCTGAAGAAATTTGCACAGTGCAACAATGGCATGTTCTAAGTGTGACTAAAGGAAAAAATGACGAAACAGCATCATAAAATCACTATTAAAGTAGTCTATATGACTTGTGTCTTCAGAATAGCTTTGTGTAAGGATCAGACCAAAAGTCACTGACAGTAAAGTGACAAGTGAAAGCCATTGGTTCCTGTATCTTGATGAGCCAAGCTTAAATATTTGAGAGCACGAATGCACAAATGAAATGAAGTCATATGGGTTTGGAACAACATGAGGTGAGTAAAGGATAATTGATTTTTTTAATTTTGAGGTGAACTATTCCTTATAGTTATACAAACACTACCGTTCAAAAGTTTGGTGTCTGTAAGAAAAATGTCTATTATGCTGAATAGTGATGAAGAAACATTTCTTATTATCAATTTCTATCAATATAGAAATCTTTGTAGCATTTTTTTATCAGTATAATGCATCCTTACTGAATAAAAGCATTAATTTCTTGGAAAAAAAATCTTAATGACCGCAAACTTTTGAACCGTGGTGTATATTTCTGTATATTCTTGTAACTATTTTATTAAAGGGGATGCGATTTCAAGTTTTCCTATCTCTTTGGAGTGTTACAAGCTGTTCGTGAATAGATAAGATCCCTAAAGTTGCAAAGACTAAAGTCTCAAACCCAAAGAGATATTCTTTTAAAAAGTTAAGACTCGTCCACACCCTCCTAAAACTCCTCGTTTAAACATGCCCCCACATGTCTACATCACTGGTGTGGAAGTATTTGCATAACGCTGCCCAAATGTTCACACAAAGAAAGATGGCGTAACTTTATAGTTGCTGCCACCGCCGCCGCCATGTTGTGAAGATGCTGTGTGTTTCGTTATGAAAGCGAAACTACTTTGTTTGGCTTTCCAAAAGAGGACACGACTAGAAATCAGTGGTTAAGTTGTATTTACAACACTGTTCCAGAACAGTTCAACCTAAATATATTCAGATGTGTGCAGCACATTTTTTATGGAGGACTGTTTCCTGATCCTGTAGAGTAGACTACAATGCCGGCTGTTTTGACTCACAGTCTGTAAGTACGTTTTTCATATGTAAAGAATTTGCCACTGATGATTCAAACGTGAGTTTGAGCAGTGTAGAGTATGGCTTGTTGTTTGTCATTTCTCCAATCAAAAAATGCAGACATGGTTTTATGTTTACGGGATGCGATGCAATGCGTAAAAAGACAGTAAAAGTCATTATAATCCGTAAGTATGTCCCCATGGATGCGACAAATGCCTCGTTTATAATGGGTTTTATTGGTTTTCTCTCGTCCTGCTGGGAGACGGTATCACAGTATGTTTAATTGGCGTAACATTTCCGTCACACACTTGAGGTATTCGGCCAATCACAATGCACTGGATAGCTGGCCAATCAGAGCACACCTCGCTTTTCAGACCGATGAGCTTTGTAAAAATCTACGCGTTTCAGAAAGGCGGGGCATAGAAGAGAAACAATAATAAAATAAATAAAATAATGTAAAATTAATGAAAATAGTGTGTTTTTTTAACCTTAAACCGCATAAACACATTTCATTACACCAAATACACAAAATAATGTTCCTTTCAGCAACATCATATGACGCCTTTAAGCCTAATTACTCCAGTGGTTCCAGTTCATTCTGATTGGACAAGCTGTGTTTGAAACCGGTGTAAAATTACTATTTAAACATACACTGATGCCACATTCTATATTAATGCACCATGTTGCTATTTTGCCATTTGGAATGTTGAACAATATTCGATGCTTAATTAGTTGGTTTAATTCATATTAATTTCACTGTAAATTAAACACCACAGTGCTGCTGACACTTTTGCATTAAAGCAGTAAGTACAATTAATGTGCATTACAGTGATTTTTACCACAGTTTTAGGGGGTTTAAACACTGAGCTTCACTGTAATGCACATCCTCTCATGGCTTATTGCTTCATTTTGCAGTAAGAATTTCTTAAACCCATGAGAGTTGCAGTTGAACTGTCTGTTATGTCTTGCAGGTGAAAATGCTCAATATCTCCTGAAGTGTGTAGAACGAGTGCGCGTTTACTCCAAAAGAGGCCAGAAACTCAGTACTACTTTTCGCATCAATAGCACACAGTCATAATCACAGATTGAGACAATGTTCTAATGTGCTCTATCTGTGTATAAGAATCAGCTGTTGTTATGGCTGGTGTGTGTTGTGTGAGCTTAGTGCCATGGCTGAGCTGAGAGGTGGAATGGGTCTCCCGCTGAGCTGACGGAGTCACGCTTGCCCTTCTGACGCTTTCAGACGGCTCAAGAGAAGGGGAGATGAGACGCCATCGAGCGTCAAAGCTACAGCGCCTTTGAAACCTTTCAGCTCGCTACAAAATTACGGCATGTTAGCACTTTGATCCACAAACGGATGAGCAGCGGTCTTGCAGTGGGCCATCGCCCTGCATTACCCTCTGCATTATTCCTGCTCACCCCTGCGTCTGATTCGCCCACTGAGCTGATCACCCGACAAATCGAAATCGGCTCAGTGCATGGCTTGGAATCACACCATTCCATAATACAATGCAATTTAACCCCACAGAACCCATGCTCTTGTCTTGCTACATCCTCTGTGATGGATAAAAATTACAATTGTCGCCTTACGTCGTCTAATTCTTACAATTAGTTCTTTCACCTTGGCCTTAAAATGAATGGCGTTGCATTTGGATTGCAGATACGTTGCACTGACTGACATTAAAGTGGAGAGAGGCTAAATTTGGGCACTGTCTCTCAGCTTCTTCTCGGTGGACTGCTGGCGGGATGCGGCGGCACATCATCGCAGTGGAAAGCTGTCACCAGAGTGAGCAATGACACTTTTGTTTGTCTGTTCGGTGCGGCGCTGAGCAAGTCAAGCTGAGCAGCTGGAGTGACGTCGTGTAGTGTGTGAATCTATGCACTCAGTGGGAACCTGGAAATGCATATATACTATAACAAGTATTTTACATCACATGAAATGAGAAGTGACTAATATTAATAATAAGCATTGATCTTTTTTGAATTACTTCCACTTGTCATTACCCTAATGATCTCTAGCAAACTTAATTGACATGTTTGAAGTGAGTCTTTTGTAATATTTCAGATCCGTTTCACTTTTTCACCATCTGGAAGTTGGACCCAGTTTGGGCGCGTTCACTGCCCCTCAGAGTCCAGCAATCATCAGTAATTAGGCTCAGATTGTACGACTACAGCCAAGGTCAGACAGGGATAATGTTTCATGGATTGTACCAATTATAGCATTCGTTCCAAGGCTGGCACTTGAGCTCAACCTTGAGTCAAGCGGTGCAGTGGTTTTAACACGGGACATGTGTTCTCCGGTACACAGCTGCAGTCTCCATTCACACACATCTGTCACTGCTGACTTCAAATGGCCAAAGTCAAACATTTCCTTTTCGTCGGCTTGAGCTTAAGTAATTGCAGCCCCAGGAATGTGAGAGAATCTGGCCTGATCGTGTTTATGTTTACAGACCCATAAAAACACAATTACAAATTATTTATTTGTCTTTAAAAAGAAAGTATAGTTGAGAGAATCCATATAATTATGCAGAGAGAGAGATATATATTGTGCACTAACCACTAAACAATGGCTCCGGCAAATAAATGCTTTGATAAATAAAAGATTTGTATAGTAAAGTTTCTACAGAACTTTTTGGCACCACTAATGGCATACAGATAAAACAATGTTTTTCTCATTTTATGCAGATGAGAATTCAGCTCACTCTAACTGGTTTGAGCTTTATCTTTGCAGTTCAAATCGAATTCCCTTTTATTTAAACATACTTATTCTCAACAGAACAGTGAATAATGTATTGAAAAAAAAGCTATATTTGATTACCAGTGGATGATGCATTTGAGTTTGTGCAGTGTAGCTTTAATATGGACGGACGCCCTCCAGATATTGACCATGCTCTCTTAAGAATACAGCTTTTAGTAGGCTGTACTTACACAAAACTTGGTAGATGCGCTCTTCTCCTCTGGCAGTTGTAACGAATATCAGCTCATGAGGAAATATGAATAATTAATCATAACTAGTTATAATTAATTATGAATATTTAGATCCGCTGTAGATATTTAGCTGACCTCTCAGGGTCAACTGTCTTGTCAATTCTAAGAACGTTAATTTCCTGGTTAAGGGAAATAACTTTCTTACTGTACAATTCTACAAAAGCTTGTAGCATAAATCTGCATGATTAAGTGACTCCAGTTATAAGCAAACAATGAACCACGTCAAGTGTGATACAAGTAAGGTTTTATTAACTACATAAACACTTAAACTAGTCTAACATACTACATAAACACATAAACTGGTCTAACATCCTACATAAACACTTAAACTGGTTTAACATATACATACACACACACACACGCATACAGTTGGTAAAGGAAAGGGTTAAAGCTTAACTCAGTACAGAAAAGAGACACAAGGAATGAAAATTTATGGAACCATTTGCTTATTCAGCAGATCTACACCTGAGGGAAAGTCAGATTCTTAGTTCAAACACACCTAGGTAAAAAGGTGCAACTGATACCTAATATATCAATTAATAAGACTAAGTTTGATACTTGCAAGTCTCGTCTGTCTGAAAATAGATTCCTGATGCAATCTTAATTAAGGCCCAAGATCTTGCTGAAGTTGGTTGATGAGAAAGAACCAGTTTTGAGTCAGAGAATATTGATTGAAAAGGAAAGGACAAGGCCGAAGCCTGGCACGAGCTTAGAGTTTCCGGGAGCGTTTTTCTCACATCCTCTCAGACTTCAAACAAACCACCGAACCTGGAGGTTGATTATAAGCCTGCATAACGGTATACAATTTCAAAGACAAAATACACAATGACAATAATATACCCAATGACCTGAAGGATTATGTGTGTTCATTCAAAGAAAGGTTTTCCTATTAAATAAGTAGCAAAGAAAAGTCCTTCCCTTGTGGATTTTCCCTATGGGCAAGGAAGCAATTTTCTTCACCTAAATTCCAGGAGGTCGTAAATGTATCGGGTTGCCATGCAACCAGGGGTCTGTTCGGCTTCCTGGGGTGTTACAGAGTATTTGTTAAATCTAGCTAACAAAATATATATTGTGTGTTTGAGTGGTCCAGACGGGGGGCTTTTTAAACCGTTTTGCAATACTTTTGATGGCTGCCACCAGTTATTTTCCCCACTCTAAATTATGATGGATCAGGAATAAGTTCTCTCTCAATGTCCCCTTTTAAGTACAAGAGGCAGCTAAAGAGGCAGGCGCCATGTTGTAGATCCCTTCGGCCTTTAGTAGAGCACTTTTCCATTTACCTCATTACTTATGTCTTTTAGGGCACTCATTTTTTCTCCCTCCCCCTTCTATTGTTTGTCCCGCCACACCCCTTTTTAAAGTTATTCGATCTGTCTGTAGACCACTCGACACTTTCACATCACAGCACTCTCATGCTCGCACCCACGACGTGCAGCTGGGAGATGTGACAAAATTCTGCAGCGTCTCGCTGTGGTTATTCTATAACCTCCAGCAACTTTCCCTGCTGTCAGATCTGAGAATATGTTTTCCCTCCATAAACTAAAAAGAATGAGGAAAAGATTGATGTAGCCTGTAAAAAGGAATTGATGATGCAATATCTCGTTTACTGTAGAAAGAGGCTATTAATGGCCCACTAATCCTCTCTGACAGCCAAATATCATTTGTTGGGTTTATATGGCTCTGCGATGCTGGAAAATATTTCATATTAGATGAAACACAAGTTTTAGCCTTAAATTCCTCTGGAAGGAAATTCTCAAGGAAAACTCTTGTGATGATGCAAGTTTCTTTTTGGAAAGTTGCTGCACTGACCATTATGAAGCAAAATTTGGCTCACAGAATCAAGCGCTTACCTTGATCTGAATGAAACACTCTCCTCATTCACACTGTATCCGAAATGAACACCAGCACAGACAAAAATAGCTAACATTCAAGAATAGCTAGTGATTTGTGACTATGCAGATCTTTTACATAGAAATATTTTTTTGTTTCTATATAATAAAAATAATAATAATAATAATAATCTATTAAGGCGAATGCGATAAAAAGTAGTCCAGTAAACATTCCAGTAGTACAGTAAACGATTTATAACAGAAATAATCCACAAAAGAAAGGACACGCATGATTATTGTGACTAAACAAGCATATCCATGTAAAATTAAGCACGGCAAGATTCTTTCTCTCCCTGTCTGTGCAAAACTGCAAAAGGCTTTAACTATCAAAGATTATTACTGGATGTATCAGTTTTCCTTTTCTTTTTCCAAAGATGGAGAAAGTTATGTGTAAGTTTATATAATATTAAGCTCTTTTTCATTCTAAGAAGAAAATTGCAGATTCTGACTGTTTACTTTAAATGTCATCCAGAGATTTAATACATTTGTTATTTTGGTTAATAAACAATAAAATCTTTTGTAATCATACATTTTTAAATAATTGTTTATTTAATACACAGTGTAGTTAATCGTTTTTCCCCCATTATTTTGAAAGGTAATATTTTGTGGACCCATAATTGTTCCAATAAAATGAAATTATACCCTGTTTGAAAGGATGCAAAGTCCCTGTTGATTAGATTTAGATGGGGTAAATGCATACTTCTGTCCAAAGATGGCACTGTCTAGCAAAATTACTACTGGACTAGTAATTTGCAGCTGGTTGTAAAATAAAGGACAATAAAATCAGATTTACTTGTAAATGGATTTTACATATCATGAGGGAGTCTTGTCTTCACTGCAAAAAAAAAAGAAGCTAATTATATACATAGAATGGTCATAGCGCTAAGCACGTGAACTTCATATAACATCCTTTCATAAGATCTTTGTTGTTTCTGAAAAAGCTTAAAGGTTAAATTTAGAAAATGTATCTTTGTTATTTTTGATGTGATTTTGCCACAGAATTCTTCTTTTGCAGTGCAAAAAGTGATTGCACACAAATGCGTGTGTTTATTGTGAACAACTTTTATTATTATTATTAAACAAATAATCTCCAACTGACGTTGCAGCTAGATAGATAATCATTCAAAGAAACTGCTGTGCCATATAATGTCTACACAGTATAGCCTACAGACTGTATTGCACTATGCAGCGAGCACAGTATAAGTTGAGAAGTATTGCACAGGTAATAAATTAATTATTCAAAAGCTAAATATGCAAATGTACATTTCTAATCACCTCGGTTGTGCATTTGTAAAAAATAAAAATAAAAAATGACCATCGTTCAGTGCATGAAACGGCTGAAACGTGCGACATGCACATAGAGCAGAAAGTGAGTGCTAGCACAGGGGGCTGGGTTTAAACGCGCTGCTACTGTAACGCTGCTGGGCTTCGATGTCTGTGCCAGTCTCGCGTAAAACCTTCACAGAAGAGCAATGAGCGCGTGCATGACGGTCTATCGGAGAGCTGCTGATGAAAAAGCGTGATGTCAAGCCACTGTCAGTGTCAGAGGACTTGGGGAATGTGCCGTGCACTTGGCATATGCGCTTGTGAATGACCATCCTCCGGCATCGACAGATGAAGCGTTGAATTTTGCTGCATAGATCAGTTACCCGAAGCCGCGAGGCGACCGTTCATTCATCGTCTTGCATACAAGAAATCGAGGAATTGTGAATTTTTTGAAGGTGCTCTCTTTGAGGCGGATCTATGTGGATCTATCTGTCAAAACTGAGCTGAACGCAGAGACAGCTTTTAACCGAACATTAGCTACCATCCTCAGCTTTCTTCTGGATTGCAGGTGAGTGGACAAACGGGCTTCGTGAATTCATTTCAGCCCAGAGATGCTTTACGTGCGAGATGTGGCCACGAATACTAATGTGTTCCGTGCGGTGTGTTAGAGGAAAGCATAGAGAAATGAGATCATGTTATAGGACTGACATTTCTCATGAATCGCAAAGAAGTCGTGGCTTACGAGCAGTTTGGTTGGGATAATGGGATTTAATTTGGTAGTTTTGCTTTATGTATAAATATTTGCTTTTGATGATGCTGGCCACTCTAAACATCGTAGCCTATTCCCTTTAGACACAGATAACCTTATCCTCAATGTCACGTTTCAACTTTTTTTATTTAATATGCGAGCCGTAAGTGGTAGCCTAATGATTGTGCACCTATATTAGTTTGAATGGATTTAGATTTTGCGTTCCTTGTATTTTCCCCCACACAATATAAGAGATCAGAATCGGAAATAAAATGCAAATGTTTGTAAATTATTCTCACGTTAGCGAGAAAACATGCAAATAGGAATGTTGGTCATGAATCTTCCTCATGTAGCCTATATGCGCTTTCATAATCCAATTAACTTTATTTTATGGATTTAATTGACGCTCATTTAAAGTGAATAGCCTAACGTTACCTCACACTCTTCACTTTTCGCTCTCCTTGCTATCTTATCTTCTTGAATTTTCGTCTACTGAATCTGAATCTACTGAGTCCGTTTAATGTACGACTAACCCCATCATATATTCAGTTTTGTGGGACTCTGTCAAAGAAAATGATACACGTTCAGAATGTGAAACTGGTTGTTGCGGAGTGGTCATAATTCAGCTCTTCTACCTCAAACTCCGCTCTGTTCATGTGGACTGTTGCACTCACAAATCTTCATTTCCCCTCACACACGGCTCTGACATCGGCTCTAAAGAAAATAAATGTTTCTTTAAGTAGAAAATCGGCCAGCATTTGCATGAGAATCACTGGCATCTGCTATGAAGGACAGGGATGATATTAATCGGTCTGACTAACACAATCAAACGGCGCTTTCAGTGAGGAAGATGGAGGTGAATCCATCTCGAGCGTGACCTCTTCACATCATCGTTTTTATCTCCGTCTTGAAGCGAAACAGCGGGTTGACCTGAGACGGCGTGTCGGCAGGGTGAAAACGGTTCATTCACGAACCGAAAGAGCGCGTTGCTAGTGGATAAAGGACGACATTAACCCAGTTTAGATTCAAATTGTATCCACATTTCATTTGAGATGAAAAAATGAAGCAGATAAACCCCAGAGGAAGTCTTAAACGTTTGTATTTCGGTATGTTTCAACTGCGTTTGCAAACAATCTTTTAGTAACCACAAAAGTTAGGTTACAAGTTCGTTGGTGCGTTAAATAGACGCTCACAGAAATCGCGTTCGCCCGCGGAGGTAACCATAGCAACAGTAGACCGCTCGAGCGCCTTCCTGTAAGATCAGTATCGGACGGTACGTTTACATATCACAAATACAGGCCTAATTACAAAAGTGTTTTGTTTATAAGATCTTTAAGATAGGCTAGCTGACTGTTGGATAACTATACATAATTTAAAAAAAATCACTCTTCACTCAGCTTTTGTTTTATGACACTTTCATTGGGACTGCATATTTGACTGCCTGATTGTCCAATTCAGTTGTAACCCCATAAAGTTATTAGATGTCTGAATTTTACTTCATATTTCACATTTAATTCCGTGGCAATTCTCAAGCCATGGGTTCCCATGGTGATGTCATGCACAAGTTATGTTATTTTTTGCCAATTTAGTAATTCTTTCAACTTTTTCAGTGCTGCTCCTTAGTTAATCAGCATGCATTGTGTATTTGGTCCGGTATGCAATGTTAATTTATAATAATGAACAAGCTTTTGATACATTGTTTCATGTGATTATGATTCCGGTGTAGTTTATGCTGACTCTAAAAAGCATTTATTGGCAAATGTAACCTTAGTATAATTGGTTTATACTGCCATGAAGGCCGCCCCGTAGTGTCCTATACACCAATGGTTTAAACATTGCTCATCAGAAAGCAATAAGTGTCACTTATGTAGGTTTGACTCCCCTGTGTATGGCAAAGTATGATTACATTCTGTACGTTGCATTCTGCTCACTATGTGGCTTTGTAGTGTGTTCTCTTTGATGAGGCGTTGAGAGGCAGAGAAAGCTGTAGAGCATCTCTAGATCACAGGCTCTTTAATCAATAAGGTTAACTACACAAAGCCGAGAGGACAAGTCTCCACTGGGTGCACACCCATCAACTTTACCTGCTTCCTCCTTTCCCTTAGCTCGCAGGCTCCATGCGGTTTGGTCAGAATCGTAAAGTAAATCAAGGGCCGTCTTTTCCTTATCTCACAGCATGATCTTCCTAAATTGGATTTGTGTGTTTGCTCTGATTGTCAAAAAGCCTCTAGCATTTTTACATAGCGCTGCATACTATTGATTTGATTATGTCAGTCAGGTGCATTAAGCGTTTCCTGAAGGGTAATTGGAGGGTATTATGTGCTTAAAAGCGGTTTGTTCCTCTCTTTTTAGCCGTTGGCTCTCAGATAGATGCATACGTTTAAAAGGAAACTGAGGGTCGATTCTGAATGGGGTGGCCACAAGAGACCCATGCTGAGTGCTTATCCTCCTTGCCCCAGTTAAATGCTGTGCTCGAGTGTGTTAGTTTAGGGGCCAATTTGGATATGTGCTTGTATCTTCTTGGCTCGGACTTTGAGGTCAGCGATATTACCTTATCAGTTCATTCAGACGAGACTCTGCAGCTGTGAAAACGGCAATGTAAAGATCCTAAAGTATGTGCTATCTCATCACTCATCTCTCCCATTGTCCACCAGGCATCTAGTGTTTGCAGAACAGCTCCTTGGTCTCTGGCTTTGACTGAATGTTGAGATGAGTACTTGATGGATAGTCACAAACAATCCCCCCAGCAACCTTCGAGTAGGCGTACGTAGCTCAGTAGCGCCACCTATTGATGAGTACGTTGCAGCAACAAACCACAATGTCCGAAACTACCCAGGGTTCCAGAGTGGTTAACCCACAGACAGAGGGGCTTTTGAGGTTGGTGGGTCACACATAAGACCGTGCTTGTTTTAGTTGCATGCTGTGTCACCAGCGTCATGATGGCATACGGGCTTGCACCGTTTAGCTTAAGAGAATTTGACAAGTTGCGATGCATGCAGGCGGAATCCTTGACCTATTTCTTAATGAGTGAACAGTACAAATGCATTCAGAGGGCTGCGTTTGCAGTGCAGGCCTTACCACCGTCCCCCCACCACTCGTGCACACAGACAGACTCTTGCACGCTTATGCCCTGCAGGATGGGCTCTTGTCGAGTGAGTTCATCTGCTTCCTTTATGCTAGTCTCATGTATTAGTGTGTGTATCCAACGGTTGTTTGTTTTAACGCATTGATCTTGCATTCTCTTTTGCAGCGTTGCCTCTCGACTGTTTATCTATGTCTCTCTACCATCCATCTGATCTGTCATAACAAAGATCGCTATCACTCTTGACCTTTATTGCTGGCTTAAAGCGTGTTTTCGGTGTACGCATACATGCATCCAAGTGTACCAAAGTGGAGCCAGATGTGGTGACGATTACAATTATCCTGTGGCATTGATGTTTGGAAGCAGGATGCAGATTCACTGTAAGTAGAAAATGGTGTGCACTGGTCTTCCAAATAGTTAGCTCCAGCTGCCCGGCTTCTCTGTCTGTCTTCGTACTTCGTACATAAACAACCTGTTGTGATAATTTGTTTTCAGCATTGGTGGATTAGGCATGGGGTTGATACGGTGACCCGGCGTTTGGCAACACTGTAATTAGACCTGTGTTTTCTGCTGCAGCTAATTACCCTTGAACAGTTGGTTGACAGACTCTCGCTTGGAAGGTGCCAGGGAGAGAATTGTGGGTGTTGATGCATTTGCAGCTCCAGAGTGTGGGCAAGAGAATCAGACGAGTCAAACATGCGCAGGTGCCAGTCATTCTGAGCACGCTGCCAGTTTTATGCAACATTTTATTAAGAATGCAAACACATGTTTGCCATAAGATCTGTTGTCTATGTCACTCTCCCTAAGCAAAAGTGGTGTTTTCTCTACAAAATTATTTATTCATCCTTGTGTCAAAAACATGAAAGGCTGTTTTTGTCCATACAGTGACAATGGAGTCTAAAATAACTTTGGACCCTCTTAACTGTCATTCATACAAGCATTATGACATTATTCTGACATATCTGCTTCTGTATTCCACAGAACAACAAAAGGCATAAAGGAATGACATAAAGGTGAATAAATGATGACAGAATTTTCATTTTTGGGTGAATTGTACTTTAGAGCTAACGTCATTTTATGCCACAACACTCCTACTGTAAAAAGTTATATTTAGAGAACCTTAAGGCACTTGTACTCTGTTTTTTTTTGCGCCGTGATCATCTGCAAAAACTGATATTGCTACTAGTAGCTTGTTGAGACCATTTTTGCTTTTGACTATCTGAAATGGTGCTTTCATATGAGCAGCTCAAAACACAGACACAAAAATCAATTGCCTCCCATTTCTCCAATACAAACTCAGACCCTCCACTGCCTTTTAATGAGTGGGCCAATAAATGCATGCTGTTCTCAAAGAGAGAGAACTTTTTGAGGGTAACGGGGTGAGCGTGGTTTTATGGCTAGTTGTTATTATGTGAGATGCTTTGGTTTGGGATGGCTGGGGCTTTTTGGATGTTTGGGCCGTGTCTGTGCTTAGTTTTATCCGGCCTTCATGATTGAGTTTTGCCTCTTGAGACTTTGGCCAGAAAGAAAGCACTTGAGGAAGACAGAGAAAAGACTTTGTGTGTGTGGAGTGGGAGAGAGAGCGATCGAGAGAGAGCAAGACACATGTTGCCGTGTGCCTGGTCATAATAGGCAAGAGTTCTCCAGTTAAACCCAGCACTCCCCTTCTCCTTCTCTCCCCCTGTAGCCGCCGCCAGCTTGCAGAAAACAAAAGCTTTTGTTTAGATCTTCAATCCAGCAGATGGGAGGAAGAACAGTAAATGAAAACAGCAAAGGGAATGGAGAAAGTGGACCATGATGGGGAGCATACAAACTTGGAGGCCGGTCCTTTGGGAAGAGTAACGGTCCCTGAAAAATGCTGCCACGAAGTTCCTGCACTGTATCGGCCCTCTGTTACTTTTTCATCCCAAGCCACTGACTGAAAGCGTTAGTCAGAGCCTCCAGGCTCTCTTGGGGCCCGGGCTGCTTTTATTAAGATGTTAATGGAATTGCCTTCATGACACACTTCTATAGGACAGCCATTCTTCAGTGCCTCAATCTGTCTTCTGCGTGGAACACATTAGCAGCTTACACACAACAGGTTCCTCGCGCATTCGAGGTTCACTCATTGTGGTACTACTCTAAGACTCTATAATTCTCTCATGTATATAATCCTTCCCGCCACCTGCATGCCATATTTCACAGCATGTGAAGACCTCCCATTTCGGCGATAACAGTAATAATGTATGGACTATACTATAGTGCTTCTGTTTGTTTGTCAGTGAATTGTAGGCTGATTGTATAGTAACATCAAATCAGTATGTTAAACCTTTTTTATACACAGCATCTAAAAGGAGGCACGGTATGCTTACGCAAGCCTTTTGTGCCTTCCACAAACCGCTAATGATTTCCCTCCCTTAACCACAACCCCTCATGTTGTGTTTGCTAAACCCGTACTTGAGATTCCATTTTTTACAGTCCGTAATTTGTGTGTGATAGAACTGCATCCTATCAGTATTGGAATTCTTGCTTACTTGTCTTGTTTATTGGAATGGTCACTGGCTGTGTAATTACCATTCAGTGAATCCTTTTGATTGACAAGTGTTAGCTAACTGACAATGTAATAATAATGTAATAATATTTGATACTTCATTTTTTTAAAGGGCAGTGCACTCAAAAATAATTTTCTCTCCCTTACGTGATTCCAAAGTTATGACTTTCTTTCCTCTGCAGAACTGTTTTGTATATAGAATGAAAGTCAATGGGGTTCAAACCAATTTGTTTTATTGTACTGACAAAATAAAATGCTGAGACATTTGTTGTATCCCTCAGACGAAAGAAAGGCCATGGGCAGGTAGACAAGTGTTACCCAAGGTTCATGTTCTGTGGATATGCACACTGCCCCCTGTTGACTGGAGGTTGTAGTCCTTGTTTTGAAGTTGTCGTTTCAGTGTTGCATTGATGTTCTTTCTAATTCTCTTTTTCTTTTCTGCTTGATTCAAGAGCAATGCACATTCAAATCACACCTTTTCCGGCCTCTGAGTGGTGCACTGGTGGGAATAATTCTTTTGTTGTGGCAATATAATTGCTTTTAACCTCCTTTTACCTGTCTGAGATTTTTGGCTTATGCACGTACGCTGACGTGTACCCACCTGCATCCATGCTGTCTGCTTTGTTACAATTCTCAAGTCAGCCATGGCCTTATCAGGAGAGATAGCTCCTCTTTCCTGTCAGGAGGCAGACGCCTTAACACATCCTCTCCGCCTCAGCTGGGAAAAGAGCTCCGATAAGCCTCCCAAATTCATTCCTGAGCCTGATAGCAAACAGGGCTCCTCGGAAAAGAGAGAGAGAGACAGAGGCAGGAGAAAAGGGATCTCAAGAAGATAAACACTTTCCACAGCACAGAGAAAAACAAACTGAAAGTGATGATGAAAGTTGATGAAACTCTCAACTTTCAAAGTAAAAAATATGACACATGCCATCTTTGTGTACCCATGATCATAACTGGTTTGTGCAAGCACATTCACAGAAGGCCCGGCTGGTGCCAGGAGTCTTGGACACGCTCCTTTGAAAACAAGAAGTATCCATACTTAGAATGAGAACAGAGGGTCATACCGAAGGAGCGACTCAGAGTGGGAAAAGTATTCTGGACTGAGAAGTTCTCCCTTATGCTCAGCATTCTGTTTGAAATCTTTACTTTAGCTTGGGTAGCACTAGCAGCCACAGTGAATTCAAAGGTTCCTTGAGTTCTTGCTAGTTATTTCAAATGTATACTTCACATAGAGAAGAAATATTGATAATAGGGCTAGGTTTTGACACAAATTTCACGATTCGATTCGATTCTCATTCACAAGCTTGCGATTCGATTCGATTCCATTTGATTCGATTCAATATCGATTATTTTGTATATATATCAGGTACCGTACATGACAAATTTTCTCAAGGAAAAATAATCTCTTAACTAATGCTGTAAAATATACATGAGAGTCAGTTGGTACTACATTACTATAATATTGAAGGTTAAAACTGACTGATTTTTTTAAGCTATACAACTGCTTAAATTACACTTAATGACGTTTTTATAATAAAATAAGTTACAATTACATAATAATATTTCTACTTCAGTTCGTTGAAGAACATTGAAGAACAGTAAAAGTTATAATGAATATATTATATGGTGCATATATTTAGCAAAATGCTCCTCTCTACAGTTAATTTTTCTAGCTGACAAATGAGATTATGGTCACCGAATATGTTTTTTCTGAGGTAAATGTGACGTTACGTGACATTGTTTACAAGCCGTTATATTGACGTCTTTGCGCCGAGGAAACACTGATTGAGCGATTACTTGAGACAGGATACGGATTGTAAAGTTGTACTCTTTCTTTTAACTTATCTTCGGATGTTTAGTCTTGATTATTTTGTGCTGAAACTGGTATTAATGTGGAGATGATCAGTTCAGGTCACCTCGCGCTGCTGCTTTTTTTTAAAAAAGAGATATCGATATTTTTTACCCAGCCCTAATTGATAAGGCCCACCCGTAAAAAAATGCAGATTTCCACAGAATCTGAACACCCATCATGCCCAGTATTACATTTGTTCCTGAACATTTCAGTGGTAATTTATTCTCTATTTTGGATAATTGATCCAAAATACAGGTTACAGCTTAAAGGTTTTCTTTCTGAGGAATACTGACTACAGCACTTAGCTATCTTGTTGTTTGATAGCTTGTTTTTCAAAGGCGATAGTCACAATGAAACTGGAAAATATAGAGTCATTTCAAAACATCAAGGTCATTGGGTGCACTAGAAATTGATAAGACCACAAATCTGACCTTTGGGGGAAGCGTGATTGTTTGAGCATGTACAAATCTGTCCGGAATCATGATAACAATGAACAATCACTGTTTTCCTTTCTCAGCTTGTCAGCTCTCCTATCAAATGAATCATTTGTTTGTGTTTTGTACATACAAATTCTTGTAGCATGTTTTCTAACAGCTTCTGTATCTTTTTTTGACCTGCTAACGTACAACAGAGATGTCATAGCATGATTTCTGCTGTGTCAGACCTCAACAATATTTCCCTTCAGCGTTCCATATTTGAGGTTGAAAAGGCAGCACAATTACGCACATAAGCGTTCGTCTTTTGGATTACACCACAGGAAATAAATAATCAAATGTTGACATCATGTATAATTCACAGGTCAACAGCAATGTAGGTCAACCACGCTTCTTTTCTTGAGCATTTAAGGGGAGCGACTGTCGAATTAGGGTATCTAAGACAATTATCCCAAGTGTGACAGCACAGAGAGTCTCAACAGAGGACAGCAGATCCCTGTGTTGTTCGACCGAGATGTTGATTAAATATGACTGCACTGAAGCTACTGCCTGCCGATGGGGGATGGGGAGGGACGGGGCAAGAGAGAGGGAGGGATAACGGAAGGGTGGTTTCGGCAGGTTCTCTGCTGTGAATGAATAGCGGCTCAAGTCTGCATCAGTAGCAGTTTAGGATTATGGGTTAATGCTGTTTAATGCCTGCCACACAAGAAGTGAAAGCGTGGAATCTGTGACACGCTGTCACTGTGATGTAATGGTGTCAGCTGGGTGTTTACTCAGCACGGTGCTCTTGCACTGATCTGAGTCCAGCTTTTCTGGATAGTTCCTATCAGGACTTCTGGAAGCTCAGCAGATCACAGGTTATCTAGCTGTTGGCCATTTCCTGGGGCCTTCCTCAACTTTGAAGTCAACATGAACCAAAATGGATGCTATTTACTTTCTTAATACACATTCCTGATCTGATTGTCCACTAATTGGTGCATGTTATTCCAAGGAAATGTACTCTGTTTCTGAAATTACACTGAAAAAATTATAATATATTGTTCCGGTATTACACGATGGCATATTGGTACCTGTATGTTTTACAACTAATAAAGTGATATAATTTTATTATATACCAAGCAACATAAGTCAATACACGTACAGAGACTAAGCATGGTCTCTGTACAAAAAAAAGCAAAAACAAAACACCTTCAGGTTAACACACAGCCCTAAAATAATGCAATGAACATGACCTAAATGTAACACAAAAAACGCTCAGGTTACTTATGTAACCATGGTTCCCTGAGTAGGGAACGAGACACTGCGTCCTCTAGGGGTCGCTATGGGGAACGCCTCGTCGTGACCCGTGTCTGAAGCATACATTGAAAAAACACCAACACGTTGGCCGGCGACAGCCATGACGTCACTACCGGTGCGACTACAGTATAAAACGGTGCCGGGAGCTACACATCATTCACTTCTACGTCTGAAGCTTGCGTCCAAAGCATGACAGGAAAACTAGAGGACGCAGTGTCTCGTTCCCCAACTCAGGGAACCATGGTTACATAAGTAAACAGAGACGTTCCCTTTCAAGGGAACTTCAAACTGCGTCCTCTAGGCGTCGCTATGGGGAACGGTATACCCACGCCACCATGCTGAGGGGAGTGCAAGCCAGAACCATGGCGAGCACTAAGAACCAACTCTACCATATTGCTATGGGAGTTGCCCCTGGGACGTTAGACGGCTGTCAGTGCCGTTATTCCCTACGGCCAAAGGCCTAGGCTACATACCCCAAAAACTTACCTGTTAGGGCGAGACTCCTGGGCCCGGGGTAGAGCTCAAAGCTTGGAATCAGAAATAGATTCCTTTAAAGGAATACAACCAAGAGCCTAGAATCATACTAGTCTTGGCCTGTCACACAGGGGCTACCGCACGTTTGTCTTTGCATGTGGTGAAGGAACTGTCTCAACAGATCCTTAGTAGCAAAAACCCTGTTAAGTAGGTATCCAGAGGAAACATAGGTGGAGTTGTGCCCTAGGTGGAACCGGGGCTTTAACCAACTCAAAAAAGGGCACGTAACCCTCACCATACAGGATTTTAGAAAAGTGGGCAAAAGCATAACGTGCACACTTACCACTTATGTGGATTTTAGAAAAGTGGCAAAGCATAACGTGCACACCTACCAGCTATGTGGATTTAGAAAAGTGGGCAAGCATAACGTGCACACTAAACTTGCATACCGTTCTAGGGGTTCTCGTGGCACCCTGAAAAGGCAGCCTATAGATAAAAATAGCGTATCCCCAGACGCTATATCTACGGCTATAATGCTGGAGTGGCTAGCAGTAAATCTGTAGCTGGGGAAGAAACATCCAGCTCTCAATGGAGAGGGAGCTCAACCTACAGCATGTTCCCATGGTTGGAACAGCTAGCAGTTATTCAGCTGAGGGGGCAACACACTCAGTTCTCAAACCGAGACGGGGCTCGACCTGCAGCATATTCCAAACTGGAACAGCTAGCAATAGATTACTTAGCTGTGGGGGCAACACACCCAGTTCTCAATCCGAGAAAGGGGCTCAACCTGCAGCATGTTCCAAAGCTGAAACAGCTAACAATAGTTTACTTAGCTGTGGGAGCAACACACCCAGTTCTCAAACGAGAAGGGGGCTCGACCTGCAGCATGATTGAAAAATCAGAGGGGTAAGCATACTGCCGTCTAGCCAGACTCTCATTCCAGGTAACCCTTTGATAAAAGGGGAGCATTGTCTCAATACTACCACGAGGACAGCCCATGGAGCGAGGAATCTAACTCCTCAGAGAGGATTAACGCTCGAAAGAAACATCATACTCACAATAACCCTCAATGGTGAGGGGGGGGTAATGCTTCAAGAGGATATCCTGGTGATCAGGAAAACCCCTCAGGGCGACCCAGATACAATATGCCAGTCAGGGTAGCATGAAAGCGTAAACCCAGCCCGGACGTCCAGGAAATTTTTGCAGTGACACCGGGGGCCTGATAATCACAAAACTCCCGCAGAAACCTGTGTTATGGCCGCATGATCCAGGAAATATGAAGCCGAAAACCGGCTTACTTACCGTCTGGACATATATCGACGAGGGAAATAAACACTGCAGGTCGAGCACCCGGTTTCTGAACCCAGCACGGGAAACACTGCAAAGAAACTAGCAGAAGTGTACACACAACCACCAGTTTCATAGCACATACACATATTTATATACATATATTTAGACATTGATCGTACTCACCCACCACGGCTCCCACATTGGAGCTCTGTCCGGAAAAGCCTCTAGAACGGACCTTCAGTAAGGTGGTTACTATGATTAACCATAGAACCAACCAAAAACATCATAGGTCCAGAAGGAGACTGTTATGCAGGAGATATGGTGGTTACAGGGGAATTAGGAAGGGGAAGAAAAGGGTAGATGTTACACCCCCTGAGAGAAAGAGTGGATACCTAAGTATTACTCTGATCCGGACGAAAGCGCTGACGCCTTGTCTGGATCACATCCCTCAGGTCTTGCCTACCTCCCTTCGACCCACGATACTTCCTACCCCTACCCGCAGGCGGAGGAGGAGCGCGAGTCACGACACTAGCCTTCTGTGCTCGTCTCTGATCCTCAAATCGAGACGGGCCAGGACCCCTGGGTGGTTCGGGCTCAGACCTGGACCTTCGTAGAATTAAGGATTTGAAGGCCGCTGAGCGCGCCTTCGCCTACCTGAACTTTTCGACGACCGTCTCAATGGATGTACCAAAAAGTTCAGAGGGCGAAAACGGGGCATCGAGAAGAAAGCCCCTTTTTTTCTTCCCGATGTCTGCCAGGTTTACCCACAGCTGCCTCTCCGCTACTACCATCGCCGCCATAGATCTGCCCATGGCAGAGGCAGCCTGCTTAGTAGCACAAAGAGCAAGATCCGTGGTGCGGCGTAACTCAGCCATCTCATCAGAAGAAAGGCCCTCGCCTTTATCCAGGTCTTTCAGCAGATAAGCCTGATAAGCCAGAAGAACCGCCATGGTATGCAACGAGGCTGCAGCCTGACCTGCTGCTGCGTATGCCATGCCATTCATTTTTTAGATGTAGATTGAAGAGGCATGGATGGCAAGGAGGTAGTTTTGAGAGATGATGTCTCTCCCATAGATAGATAGCTAGCTAGCGTCTCTTCTACCGGGGGCATTCTCTCATAGCCGTTTTCGCGCACCGCCCCGATATTCGCATAACTGGTATGCTGAAACCGATGGATGCGTGAGGGAAACGGCTTCTTCCATTCCTTCTCGACCTCCGTATGAAGATCAGGAAGAAAAGGAAGGCTCACATGAGCTGGAGGGCTATGGCCAGAAAGAAAACATTCATCGAGACAACCTCGTGACGTCACTTCCTTAGTCCGCTTCCAAGGCAAATCAAGCCTTGCCGTAGCGCGATCCATAACCTCTAAGATCTCATCATACGCAGGGCAGGAGGATTGAGAAGGCTCAGCCTCAGCTTCTTCGCTCTCATCATCCATGTCCTGCTCTTCCTGGGCTGAACCCAGCAGAGCACTGGCACCTGGATCAGATGATGTTAAAGAGAGAACGTCATCCTCCAGCGGCTGTCTCTCGCCACCCGCCGATGAGCGCGAGAGGGAAAGCCCCTCCTTAAACCCATCGGCCAGGTCCACCTGAGAACCCCACGAGCTCATTCTCCTCCGTGCCACAGCAGCGGAGGGTCCGAACCGCGGAGGAAAGCGCAGATGGCTGCCTCTTTACTGAAAAGAGAGAGACAAACTGAGAAGGAGTTTTCATTGGAAAACAATGAAGTGCAAGAAGACTGGCCCCATCGAGGACCATAGCGTGCTGCTCCTCGCCCAAACAAACAAACCCATAGATAGGGTGTGTCATATGGTGTCAAATAGCGATGACACGGATGCACACACCTTCTAAATGCTATACTAGTGCTCGCCATAATAAATAGACATAGCTCTTACTTTTTCCTTGGAAATACACGCTTCAAACAGAACAGTCAATGAAAACGAAGAAGAGAATGATGTGTAGCTCCAGGCACCGATTTATACTGTAGTCGCACCGGTAGTGACGTCATGGCTGTCGCCGGCCAACGAGTTGGTGTTTTTTCAATGTATGCTTCAGACACGGGTCACGACGAGGCGTTCCCCATAGCGACCCCTAGAGGACGCAGTTCGAAGTTCCCATGAAAGGGAACCCTTAAGTACATTACTGATAACGAAAATGAGGAGAGACAAAGTAATTTATATAGAATATAATCTTATGCACGTATATTACATATTTTGCACTTCAAAAAACACCGATTTTACAGTACAGTTATGCGATGGTAAACCATTTACAGTTTTTCACTCTACATGATACTCTACAAGGTAAATTACTGTTAACCAATAAACAGGTTTTTAGTTTCTTTTTCTGCAAGAATTCCTGATAGATAAACAATTACTGATGTACTTGTTTCATTGTACTGTATAATATGTCATTTTGTATGCATCAGTGAAGGATAATGTGTTGAGTGCCATTTCATGATTTTGTGGTTGCTAGGATGTTCCTGGGTGGTTGCTATGACATCAAATAGTTGCTTGGGTGTTCTGTGTGGTTGCTAAGTTGTTGATGTGTTGTGTTGTTTTGGTTAGTTGATAGGCAGATGCCAGGATTGGTCAAAATACAGAACTGAAAATTGGCACCAAATATTAGTACTAATCAAACTTCTTCCATTCATTTCAGTTCTACTTCTATGCATTCAAATTTATATCATGCTGTTTTGCTGATGTTAATTCAAATTCAGTTCAGATTTAGGAATTACATTACATTTTCACCAGGGCGCACAACCCTGATGGTCATCTAGTCAGAAAACAAATGTTCTAAAATCGTTTTAGATAAAACAGCCTGATGAACTCTGAAAATATACAACTTTGCAGAAACATTCTCATTACCACAAGCGCTTTAGAGGCTTTTAGGTTGAATTGTTTAGTGAGTTTTTGGCAGTAACCAGAGGCGTCTTAACTGCTTGCAAACACATTCGAGATGAAGTTTCTAACCTTCAGCTGAGTTGAAGACGGCGCTTATTGCCACGGGCAAGAGTACAGAGGTGAACTGAGCTCAACCACCCACCTTATATGCTCATTGCATTGGTCCCACATCAACTGTTTTGGAAATACTCCAGTTATGTAACGGACTCGAAAAAGGCAGAGCTGCTGTTCCTGGAGGCGATAAATATTTCATGATCTCTGCCTGTCATTATTATGCATCAGAACGATTCTGTAAATTGAAGGCTTTGTTGAAGAATTTTTCGAAAGCAAGCATGCCGCAAAACAGTATGGTTTGTGAGAGCCTGAATTAAAAATGAATGTGCTTTATAATGTTTGTTTGTTTACTCATTTAATTTCAGCCTGACAATTAACAGCTTGTAGCAGACAGCTTTCCACCCCTCCTAAACACTGTCCCTCCTTCGTTCCTCTGTTCCCCCCTTTGTTTGCTCAGTGGGGTGGAGGAAAGAAGTGTTTGTGGCTGCAAGCAAGCATATGTGTGCATGCGTACGTGATGTTGGGTGGAGTTTTGTTCGTGTATGTTGGTGCTGCGGTGTCGATATAACCATGCCCTCTTCTGTCAAGCTTTATCTGGGTTGTTGCATCACCTACTGATCTTTGCAGGACTTTGGCAGATGCCCAACGTGTCTGCATTAATGACCAGAGACACACACACCTGTCCTTCTTAGAATGAAAGGCAGGTCTCTGATTGTCTTTCCATTGATGTTGGATCAGTAAAACGAAGCCCAAGGTATCTAAGTGTGCGGCCGTGACTGGGTTCTTCTTGTGGATTCGTGCTTCTGTCTAGCCAACTGGCCTTAGGCTTTCCACACTGAGTCAATACGCTTCAAATCATGCGGCTACTCTGCTTTGCTCTCTCTCAGAACAAAAGATCTTCACCTAGATAAGATCCTTGCAGAAACACCTCAGGTTACGGCATAAATTGTCCCAGTAACTCTGTCCGACAACCTCATCAGTGCACCGTGACCTGCTATCAGCCTCAATCTCCTTGATGTTCTAACGGTGGTTAAAGGAAATCTACTACAGATCATGTCTGTGTCCATCATCGCTGTTGCACGCTGTGATAAGTGGATGAATGAAATGAATGTAGAGATTATGGTAAACTCGGCAGTTATGTACGCTGTCCGACATACTGCGTGCGGGGTCACAGCCTATCAATCCCCCACATCTTCAACACGTCGCTCCACATTTAAATCCTTCTCTGATGCTTTCTTGTCCTCCTACGTGTGACAATGACATTTATTTTTCATCAGCTAAGTCTTGATTTGTTTAGCATTTTTTTCATACCTTTTCAGTGCAGAGTGGGAGATCGTCCTCTCAGTCAGTGCTTCATTGTGAGGTGTTTGTGTCTCATCTTCTTGTATGTAGAATGTAAATTACTGTGAAGCAACAATGAAGATTGAATACTACAAGGATTTTTTTCTTGGTCCTCCAGAAAGATCGATTTGTATTTTTTTTCTTCTAGAAATATTTGCGAATATATATTGCATGTATTTGTGTATAGTATATATGTATGTGTGTGTGTGTGTGTGTATATGTAATTTGGAAACAATTAATACATTTATTTGGCAAGGACATATTAAATTGATCAAAAATAAGAAATGTGCTTGAGCACCAAAATCAGCATAGAATGATTTCTGAAGGATTATGTTACACTGAAGACTGAAGTAATGGCTGCTAAAAATTCAGCTTTACATCACAGAAATAAGTTACATTTTTAAAATATATTAAAATATATTTTTTATATTTTAGTTATATTTCACAGTATTACTATTTTTACTGTATTTTTGATCAAATAAATGCAGCTTTGGTGAGCATATGAGACTTCTTTCAAAAAGCATTAAACAAATTCTTACTGACCCCACACTTTTGAACAGTAGTGCCTGTAATCAATTATTCAATTTTATTTTTAACTACATTTTTTGTTTAATAAAATTAAGCAACAAGCTGATTTTTTATTATTATAAGTGAAATATATTATCCATATGTGACCCTGGACCACAAAACCAGTCATAAGTGTAAATTTCTTTAAGACATCATCTGAAAGCTGAATAAACAAGCTTTCCATTGATGTATGGTTTGTTATGATAGGACAATATTTGGTCAAGATACAAAATCTGGAATCTGAGGGTGCAAAAAAAATCAAAATATTGAGAAAATCACCTTTAAAGTTGTCCAAATGAAGTTCTTAGCAATGCATATTACTAATCAAAAATTAAGTTTTGATATATTTACAATAGAAAATTTACAAAATATCTTTATGGAACATGATCTTTACTTAATGTCCTAATGATTTTTGGCATAAAAGAAAAATCAATAATTTTGACCCATTCAATGTATTTTTGGCTATTGCTACAATTACATTGCTATACCCCAGCGACTTAAGACTGATTTGTGGTCCAGGGTCACATATAATCATAAACCGTTTTTAGTTTTCTCTGCATTTTTACTGATGCTTTCAAGACTCAAAAGTAATTTTTTTCAATTTCAACACAACCTCATCTGTGTTACTCTTGTAGATATCATTATTTTGGATATTAAAACTCAGAACTGATAACTATAAGGTTGCTGGTCTGGTTTCCTCAAGAATGAGCTATCTCCACTATTGTGTTATTTAGCAAGTCACCTAATCCCAAATTACTCCAGGGGAATTGTCCCTGTAAATAAATTCTTGGTGTGATTTATATAGTGACTACATGTGAAAATTATGCAAACAAATTCCTTAGCCCTGGTCACTTGGTGTTAAATGATAGTTGGGTTCTACTTACCTTTTATGTTTTTAAAAATCAGAGGCGACACTGACAGTACTAAGTGTACAATACTGGCAATATCCTTTGGCAGTACAGAATATGACTTGAATTGGGAAACAAGAAAGAAGGAATGTGAATAAGACCTCTCTGATTGTTCCTGGCAAAAGTGAGTCAAACAGGAAGAGGAAGGGAGCAAAAAGGAAATGGGCATTATATTAGTCACGCTCAGGGGAAGTTTGATGGATGGGGCACGGCATTGGTGTGACTGTTCTCACAGGACGGAGGAAGTGGCTTACTGTTTCACATGCCGGTCACCGAGGATGACTGGCACGCTGCCATGCTAAGATCAGGCAAGATAAGTCACCCTCTCTGGAGAGACGCCTAGTCAGAGGCTCAAGTATATTCTTGCACTAAAAGTCATTTCCGATTCTCCACCCAAATTATTTCTGTCAACACCTGGTATAAAAAAGCAAGGATCAGCAATTTTGCTTCCTTCCCTCCCTCTCTGATTAATGTAGTTTGATTTTAGCAATCACATACTTAGTTTATGAATGCATTTCTCATGCTCTGACATTGACCTGTTTTGTTTTGCCTGATGTAGTTTCAAACAACTTCCTGCTCTGTTTCAGCGTTTGCGAATGACTAAGTCAGTGAAAGTCAATGAGCCTCTTGTCTCCATGAAGTAACTTGTTAATTCCTGGTTGGATGTATTGGCTGTTCACTGACTCACATAGCCTGCAACAGTATAGGTCTCGAGGAAGAAGTCCATTCAGAATCTCCATTGAGAACTCCATTTAGAATTGAGTTGCAAATGCCTTTTACGTTCCAATTTGAATTTTAATTGAATTTAAATTGAGGTAGGAAACATGTAAGCTGAATTAAAATGAGCGAAATTCTAAGAAATTAGAAATGTTAACTTTTAACAAGAAACGTTTATCAAGACAATCCTTAAATATTGTTTGACAAAGCAAAAAAGTTACAGATATATATATAGCTAGATAGATTTGTGGATGGATGGGTATATATATATATATGGATGGATGGATAAACAGAGAGAGGGATGGATGGAGAGAGAGAGCGTGAGAGAAAGAGAGATGGATGGATGGATATGTGGTTGAATAGATATAGATAGATAGATAGATAGATAGATATACGGACGGATAGATGGATAGATGGATGGATAGCTTTTGTGGACCAGGGTGAAAGAACACTTAAATGAGACATATTATTCCCCTTTTTACAATATGTAATATAAGTCTCGGGTGTCCCCAGAATGTGTCTGTGAAATTTCAGCTCAAAATACTCCACAGATAATTTATTATATAATTTTGAAAATGCCTATTTTGAGTGGAAGCAGAAACACGCTGTTTTTCGGGCCTGTTTCTTTAAATGCAAATGAGCTGCTGCTCCCCGCCCCCTTTTCCAGAATAGAGCTGCCCATTACAGCTCGTACCTGCTAAAAAACATCTGTTTTGGATCTGATTATCATGTTTATCATGCTGAAATCATGCGTTTTAAACCATATGAGTTTAAACTTCTGATATACGGTTTTCTGAGTGCGCACGGACAGAAAGTGCCCACCACACAGCATGTGAGTACTAAACTAAGTTCTCTTTCACACACAAGTTTACGTTAAAAACACACACGAGTTACAAAACAGTCGGTTATGTCTGTGAAGGTAAACAGCTGGGAAATAAATTGCATGTTTATTTTAGATCTGTGTGGCAGCAGCAATATACAGTAAATAAATCAATAAATCCACTGCTCTGTTGTCTCCTCTGAGGCTAGGACTCTAAGTAGTGTTCTGTGTTCATCTGTGCAGCCAAAGACAGAACAGTTAGCATGTTTTGCTCAAATTTTCACCATGGCGTTAGAACTGGCACATCGTTGTTGCTTTCGAAAACACAATGACGGCGCCGTGGGTGGAAACTTACAGATTAAGGGGCGGTAATATTATAATGAGATCCCTTTGCCACGTCACCAAGGGAGCGAAATCAGACGCGCTCGTTTTCTCAGACGCTTGCAGAAAAAGGCTTACCAAAACAAAGTTACTGGGTTAATCTTTTTCACGTTTCCTTGGTTGGTAGATGCCCCGGGGACCTGATTATAGCACTTAAAATCTGGAAAAGTCAGATTTTCATGATATGTCACCTTTAATTTCCCAGAATGCATTACCATTCAGAAATTTTTTTCCTCTCATTCCAATTCATCTTCAACTTCAGCCGTATAAATCAGTCTACAGTATCTCTGTTTGAAGTTGGCATGATTGGCAGAGATGGCACATCATAAATCATTACATATTTGGAAAAGTTTCTGGTCCCATTTAGTGTCAGATCTTTCTCTATTTCCATCTCTTTCTGTGTTTCTCTCTTTTTTTCTCTTATTTCCTCAAATAGCTTTGGGTTCAGCCGCTCCCTCTTGCCCAGCTGAAACAGATGTTAATTTGAATCATCATTCACACACAGATTAGTCTTTGATCAAACTTAATGCCCAAGGAGCGTCTGTTGCATTTGAAAGGAGAAAAAAACCACCCTTTCATCTGTTCTGAATCTACTCTGCGAGGGAAAGAGTCAGAGGCGCAGATGAGGGAAAGAAGCATTTTAGATGGTTGTAGCCATTCAGGTTTGAGACCATGACCAATGCGGATTGTCCAGAAATGATGCCTGAACTGCTTAAAAACAGCATGACCCTGAGACTCACACCTCAATGTTAGTCCCAAAGGATCTGTGTGTGTTGCATATGGTCTACTTAGTCAGTAGTATAATTCTATTACTATTCTGTTCACATGTGGGGCTGGGTCTAGTAAGTCCCTGCTCTGAATTTCAATTCCTGCTCTTCTGATGTATGCCTGTGTATGAGCATGTGATTCTGTCAGTATATATGTGTCATTAACAAATGTTCATTCAGGTAGGGTTATGGTGGGGTTATTCTTATAGAGCAAAATAGGAAAAGAAAAATATCAACATTTTTCTCAAGAAAACAAAACAAGTATATAAATAAATGAATAAATAAATGTATACACAAACAAGTTTATACATAAATAAGATAAACAATAAATAGATATTATTTACTTAAAGGTAATTTATACAGCCTAAAATGTTAAGCACATACTTTAACAAAAAAAATAAAAAAAATAAAAATAACTCAACTAAAACTAATCATCATAACATGAAAACAAAACAAGTATATAATTTAACAAATGCATAAATAAATAAATGTATAAACACTAGAATATTTTATTATTTTAGGTAATTTATGCAACCTAAAATTTTAAGCAATTATTTAAATAAATAAACTAGAATAGTCTGATAAAATAGTCTGAAAAATCTAAAACTGAACTAAAAATAATAGTCATAGTGAAATCAAAACAAATAAAACTGAATCCCAAATTGAAATACAAATAAAGACTAAGTTAAAATGTAAACTTGTAATAAACCTGTTAGCAGCCACCCTAGCAACTATGGCAATGCCCCGACAACCATGCACAACACATTCACATGGTAAGGAACCACTTGTGTTTTCACTTTATGAATACTAGGTTTAGTTTAGTTTTAGATTTTGAGGTTTCTCATTTAACTATTTATTTAGTTGATTTTTTATTAATTCTTTGTTTAGTTATTTTTGGGCTGCCAAATTAAAGCTAAAGTTTAATTATTTTTTATTCATGAAAATATTTTAGTTCAGTTGCAGTTTTTCTCAGTTATTTGTTCACAATAAAACTAGGTGGTAGTATGTGGCAAAAGAGTCACCCACCTCTCTGTCCAAGATGCTCTCGTGAAAGAAGCACCTGAAGAGAGGAATTGCTAATAAAAGATGAGATGGAAGCCATCAACTCCTTTTTGACACTTTGTGTGATGGGCAATGCCTTTGAAACCAAGAGCATGAAATCAAAGTCCCATTGCTTTAGCCTTTTAGCATCTCTCTCTGCTTTTTTCTGGGCATCAGTACTGCCTTCCTCTCTTCCATTGTTCAGCGATGTTGCCTATTCATGTTTCATCTGGTGCATTTGTTATAAGGCCTGATCTCTCACACCTGGCCTGGTGTGCTAGATTCATGCCTCGGTGGAAAAAGTGCTTTGGTGTTAGTATCACGACACAAAATTCTTCATCCGTTGTTGTAGGTCAGTGTGACATTCACTACTCTCCGCAGCTCCTCTGCAGCTCGATTTTCAGTTTCAGATTTGTGAAGAATGGAATATTAGCATGGTTCTCTGCTGCTCTCGGTGAGCACAACAAAGAACGGCTGAGAGGATTGACTGGTATTTTTCTTAAAATGTACTATAAGTCTTTTTGGGATTTAGTGGCCTTTAAAAGTTGCAGTCTAAATATTAAATGTTAAATTGTCCTGAAACTCTACGACATTGAATGGGTCTTGCTGGTAGTCTGTGCAAAAGGAAGTGACCTCGTCAAAGATCAAGGGTCACATGATGCCAGAGCTCACGAGGTGTTTGGTCTACAGGAAGCAGCCCTCTTATTTTCCACTTCACACTCCTTTTCTCTGGGCGTTGAACTCTGAGCGGTCTGGAGAGTAGTGACTCAGCATTTCCGCTGGCTAGATACCATGGTTGTCAGGGTTCAGGATGAATAAGTTGGCACTTCCAAGCGCTCAAATATTACTGACCTTTTCCCTTTCTCTCAGGCCGGAAGATGGACATGCTACTCGTGCTGTTGGCAGCAGACCACTTCTTGCCTCACCAGCTATGAAGCTGTCAAGTACTAGACTTTGATTTGGCTATTCACTAATACATTTTAGAAATAGTTTGGACACCTCAGTCATACATAAGGGCAGATATGTCTATTTACCGGAGTATTTTTTATATTATTATTTTTTTTTGTATTTTTAACGTATTTATTTAGGAGTAATAATAATAATAAGATTTAATAATAAATTTATAGAATAATGTAAAAGCTGTTTCATTTTACATGGAGTAGGTCGCCTCATGGGGGCTGCCATTTTTAGGTCACATGACTAACAAAACAGCTATATTGACTAGCACATCATCAATGTATGTATATGTATACTATATGTAACCTCTTTGCATTTGAAATGAATAACAAGTAGTTTAAAATTGTATCAGTGTTGATCATATAAATGTGGGCAGACATGCTAATGACCTTAACACCATGTAATTTCCAAATGACATGTTTTTGAAGCTTAGTTGCTATTAAGAGTTTCGGTGGACTGAGTTTAGTATATGCATCTATTTTAAAATCCCATTTTTCCATGATATGTGAAAACCCGCCTTGATGATAATAACAATAGCCGTTAAATGCAAAGAGTAAGATCCATATATGACCCGATGGTCGCTCAAACACTGCATTTTCATTCCAATCTGGTAGCTTTTGACCTACTTCTGTCGCCATGTGGTACTTAACCAATCCACTAATTGCTTTCATTTATTCATACCCATGTGAAGTTTAGCTGTCCCAGTCATCTGCCTGTCATCTGCATGAATTCATTCGGCGCAGCAGCGTGTCTTTCTCTGCAGCCAACTTAAAAGCGATCACGTCAGGCTGGGCTTCACGGTGTACATCCTCGAAAGGGATGTCTGTCTGAAGGGCAAGAGGAAAAAGAGATATATTTAGAGAGATAAAGCCATGCCAGACACTCTCAGTGCTTCTGTAAAAGGCTTGGAAGTCTTCACTAACTAATACAGGCAGTGCTGTTCCCTTATTGCCTCGATGCAGGCAGATATTAAGCTAAGTAACAAGCCGTCGACTTGATTCGCTCAGTTTTTATCACCCTTGATGAAATTATGGCCTTCGTTGTGGAAACTGTGGTTGCTGGAAGAGTACAAGAGGATGATGGAGAGAGAGAAATAGTACTTTGGAGAAGCTCAGACCTTGTCTAATGTAATAGACTGAAAAAATGGGTCCTGTATGTGCTAAATAAGATTTTAAGGTGTCTGTGTGCTGAATGTTAACCGTAAAGGAGAGAAATAGAATCTAGGATGCATTTAACACGGTGCGTATCAAGATAAAGTGGATGAGATGGCAGAGGGAAAAGGTATCTGTCCACTCATTGTAAAGCCTCTCAATCTTTCTGCCTTAAAGTTACGTGCTTATTGTAGCTTGTGGCGCGAGCAGCTTTTCACTTATGTTTGATTGCATTTGCGGTAGTGTTAACTCACTCTATGAGCTCTGGGAGAGATCGGGTCTTAAATCACAGCAGCTTCCTTTCTCGGAGTAATACAGCAAACATGTGGAGAGACCCTGGAACACACTGGTGTATTAAATCCATATATAAATGCATAAATGAGTAAAAGCAAGGAGCTGGGCAATTCCAGTGTGACCATGTATTACAGTCACTCTCTCAGCGGGGCTAATAATGCCTTAGTTTTGATCAATAGAGATTTAAGCCCTCAATACTGGTGAATAACTCAGCAATGTGTGTATTATGTATTTTGTACCTGTTTCACAGATGTAGTTGTCATGCAGAAACTCTTAATTACATGTAAATGTGAACAAATAAGAGATGAATGGGCATAAGTTCAAACAATACCTATAAAAATACATTTTGAGGCAGTAATCTGTAAGCTTGATCATTTATTTTTTTATCTTGCACCCTTGAGTGCTATAGTTTGTAGTCTTTGGCACAGGAAAAAATAGATTTTATGCATTGTGATAAGATCTTTTTTCCCTCAGCCATCCTTATTATAAATATGTTTAAGGGCCAATCTCAGGAAAACATTTCCAGGTCTTATTTCACTAAATCAAAAGAAAAAAAATGATGAAAAATTACTGTTTTAGGATCGTTAGCATTTTTTGGCGTTGTGATATTTTTATGATGATTATGCTAATTTTCCTGATGGAAATATAAAGACGCCTTACACTCCAACCATCTAATGGAAACAGGATATTTTTAACCACACAAACAAAAAGCACTTCAGCTCAATTTGAGCTCAAAAAGTGTCCATATAATACAGTTCCTTACAGGGGCACAAAATGAATCTGCTCCCGGCCAGCAAAACGTGATTGGTTATGTGCTGCGATTGGTCAGCGAAGTGTGGCTGTTATCTGATTGGTTTGAGCAGACGGTGGGTGGAGTCCACGCATTTGTGGATTTGTCAGCGTTGTAAATGTTTTAAAATCCGACATTCACAAATGGTTTGTCGATTGACTTGTGTGATTTAAAGAGTGTCCCTGACTTACTGAGCCGGGATAAGAAGAGACTATCATGGGGGTTCATTGGCATATCTCCATGCCTGCGCTTGCTGTGTGATAAATCAGCTGATATCCCCTGGATGTGGCTGGGTAGATGGACATTGACTGAAAGACATCGGTGGGCCGCTGGATCAATAGCGCTGGTAAGAGATCGCGCTTCCACCCCCAGCCCTCTGTTTATTAATAAACACACGCTCAGTGACAGTATATACTCAACAAAGAGGATGTCCTATATGCCTGGGGAGAGTGTGACGGATGATCCGGGCCTGTACAGACTGCCGTGACACTGCATGCAGTTGTCATTCTCTGTGTAGACAGTAAAGCATTTCAGTGTGGCTTCCTAACATTCCATGCCTGAGCATGGAAAGCAATACACAGTAACGGCCCCATAAGACTATAATTAACAGACAGATTTATGACACCAAAGCAGTTATTTCAGCAGCATTTGCATGATTTATTCAAGTACTCGACAACAATGATGGTGTAAAATACATCAACTGCTGCAAATCTGTCCCTGTCTGTACCATAAACTTCTGTAGTTAATGGTCCCACACATGTATTAGTGGTCAGGAAGTACATTGAGGTTTTTGCATTGACTGAAGGAGTCTGTAATATTTCTGAATGACATTTTTAAGGCCGTCTGCTGTCCTTATTGTTTGTTAAGCTACGTGGCAGCGAGTTATTACAAAAAGGATTATGAAAGAGTATACTTTAGCTTCGCTGTCACAGATTAACCTGGAACATTGTGGCCCCCTTTACTACTGGCCATTATGGGATGCTCTACTGCACAGCAGCATTAATTGGATTGGCATCTAATTGATTAGACAATAGTGAGTCAAGCAGAGTACTGTAGGTAAAATGATTGTTGGTCTACTACCTGCCATTTGAAGTCCATAACTGAAACCTCTTCTTGTGCTTGTGTTGATTATTTTGGATAGCTGTTAGTTGAACCTTCGGTTCCAGGGTTGTGGTTTGAACGGTGGTTTGAATCCAGACTGGAGTGGATAAATAGGTTAAAGGCTTAGTTCACCCAAAAATTTAAATTCTGTCATTAATTACTCACCAGAATGTCAATTCAAACCCGTAAGACCTTCATTCTTCGGAACACAATTAAGATATTTTTGATGGAATCTGAGAGCTGTCTGACCCTGCATCATAGACAGCAATACAACTGAAATGTTCCCAAGTCCAGAGACGTAGCAAGGAGATCGGTAAAATAATCCATGTGACATCAGGGGTTCAGCCGTAATTATCGAAGCTACGAGAATACATTTTGTGCGCAAAAGAAAAAAAAGACGCATCACCCTGTAGCGCCATTTTGGGAGAGATGCTGGACGTAAACGTTTGTATGCTGTTCTGTGTCAGCTGCGTCACGCGGATCTGTTTTCTACGTTGTTGTGATTTGATCTGAACAAAAACAACGTATCCGTGTGACGCAGCCAACATCAGAACAGCATACGCTGTTTACATCCAGCGGATACTCTCCACAATGGCACCAGGGTGACGCGGAGAAGAGGGAGAATTAATTGGGATAAATGAATTGGGTTTTTTTCTATTGCGCACAAAAAGCATTCTCGTAGCTTCGTAAAATTACGGTTGAACCCCTGATGTCACATGGATTATGTTACCGATCTCCTTGCTACATTTCTGGACCTAAGAACATTACAGTTGCGTTGCTGTCTATGCAGGGTAAGACAGCTCTCAGATTCCATCAAAAAAAAAATCTTAATTTGTGTTCCAAAGATGAAAGAAGATCTTATGGGTTTGGAACGACATGAGGGTGAGGGTGAGGGTAATTAATGACAGGGGAATTTTTTTTGGGTGAACTAACCCTTTAAGTAAACCTGCTTAGCACATTTGGCACATTAGCACATTTTATTTGAGTAAAATAAAGGTCTATTAAATTTCATCAATTTTATGGGCATCTAATTTGATGATAGTAATAATAATGATAATTATAATGAGTTATTCTTATTATTAATATATTATTTTAAAGTCTGTCTGTTTCATTAATTTATGGGAAACAAACACACAAAAAAATAAACTATTGTAATGATATTATTATTACAAAGTCTATTCGTTTCATTAATTTATGGGTAAATAAATATACTTTCTTATTATTTATTTACAAAGGTCTATTGCTTTCATTTTATTGGTGAATGAATGAATGAATTATTTATAAAGAATTACTAAAATAAATAATAATAATAATAATAATAATTATTATTATTATTATTATTATTTAGCCTTTAGTACTTCGGCTCTATCAGTTAAGTCATGCCCATTTATTTATTTGTTGAATAAGCTGGATAATGGCATCAGTTGGCCGCTACTTACTGAAGACTGTCACATTTGCTAGAATTGCATACGCGCCACAAGTGTGGCGTCTCCGCCGTCGCTGTGTGATGAGTGTGTGTTTAAATCTCGCCGGCGCTAGCTGTGCCTCCCACTGTGTGTGGAGTAGCCAGGTGGTAGCTCTGAGTGGCTGTGCATACAGTCGCTGTGTGATTAGCACACTGGATGCTGTTGGCGAGCTCTTATTTGAAACAGTGGGAGCAGAATGGAGTGGATTATTCTGACAGGTGCCCTCTCATTTCCCTGAATATCTTATGTAATGCGACAGATTTGAGAGCCAAGCATCACGGAGGCAGATTGAAGTAATATTATGCAGTTCGGTCATCTCCGTAACACTGCTGTCCGTCTATTTATGCCGTCTTTTTCCACAAACATTGTAAATCTTTCTTGTTTCCCCTTTCTCACTGACTTTCTTTTTTTTTCAGTTCTCTGTGCCAGGCTGTGTAAATCTGCCCCAGATAATAGTCTATGTGTGGGTGCCAGTTTTTGGAGTTGTGACTGCTGTTGTAACGGGTTGTTGCCCAGCTGGAGTAATGAATAGCTGGGCCTCTGCTGCCTCTCCCTCTCTCTTGGGTGCCAGAGCTTCATACGGCCCCGTCTCCCTGCCAGCCAAAACCTAGACACACATGCATATTTATACACTGATCCAAAGCTGAGGAACTTCTTTGGGAGAAATCCACTCCGTGGCATAATCCACGTGAAGGTTAAATTCGTTCTTTGACTTCTTTGAGTCTGTTCTGAGGATTTGATCAGATTTCATTGTGTTTTCTAAATAGGAGATAAGTAGGGGTGTATTTTAGAGCCATGCACGGGCCTCAAATATAGGCCCTAGCCCGGCCTTGGCCCGAGACGCTCAGGTCCTAGCCCGGCCCGTTTCCGACAGCTTATCAGAATTACCGACCCGAGCCCGTCTTTTTTTTTTCCCTTCTCCCAAAACAGCTTACTACTTTTTCCGCTATTAAAATAGTTCAGTTTTGTATGTAATAGCAAAGTGATTATATTTCGTTTCGTTTTTTTATTAAGTTAATTTAGAAACACGTTTGGAACATTTTTTGTTCGTTTTAAATAATGTAATTTTGTTTTTTAAGTAACGACCAAGCGGCCATGGCAGACAGTGAGTTAATCATAGCCAATGTTTGATCAATTTAACCTTCTCAAATAATCACGACTTGCCTAAAATAAAATCTATAGATATAAACAGTTCAAGCATATAACAATGTTAAAACGTTAAACCCAGATAAATGTGCGCTATTGAACATATCAAATTTTTTAGCGGGGAAGTCTGAAAAGTTTCAGCAAAGGATAAATGGATTTCCAGCAGTGAAAATCACTTGCAGTAGCTCTGCTACTAAATTTACACTAAATTTATTTGAAAATAGCTATCCCTGTAGAGCTATGATCAGCTGTTCCTCCATCTTGGCTGAGCTTTCAATGTTGTTACAGAAAGGGTGAAGGTGATTGGTTGGTTCTTGTCACATGACCTGCGGTGCGCTTGCAGCATTCTAAAAAGCTGAGATGTTTTTCCCTGTGTTCCATTCGGAAGGGCTCATCCCTACACCCTAATCCCTTCAAAGGTTTACCCTCCGGAGTGAGAGCTTCGAAGGGTTGAAGGGTGTAGGGGACCAAACAACTGTTTCTTGATGTGCCCTTCTGCGTCATCATCCCGTGCCCACACGGAGGTGCCGTCATCATGCAAAGAATCTGTGCAAAGGATCATGGGAGCCCGAAGTGTTCATCAGTTGTACCCTTCAAAATCCTTCATTCCGAAGGGCCCTTTGAAATGGCCAGTTTTGAGCACTTCGGTTTGGAACGACCCTTCAATATGGCGGCCATGATTGTTTTCACTCCAAAGTGCCCTTCGGAGGGCGATATATCCCGTTGGACCGCACCGTAAATCTCGCTGCGTTGCAGACGCGCTGGAAAAAAAAAAAAGAAAAAACAAGCTTGTCGCACCACATGCGCGTCATGACCGTGTTGCTCTCAATTTGCGTGCACTTGCAGCACATCTACATTTGAAATAACGAATTTGAGCGCACTAAAGACGTGATATGTGAACGTCCCCTAAAAATATTTGATGCAGGATTTTGGACCAATGAGCTTTCACTGTGGGCGGGGCAACTGAAGGTGACATGACAGAAATAGAAACCGTGTGACCAATGAAACTTTTTGCTGCTTATTACATTTGTGGCTGGGTATGACAAAAACACTGATTAATGTGAGACATTTTTTATTTTTTTTATTAGGATCTGGTGTCAGTCACATCTCGAATAAATCTTTTGTTACAGTTTTCACAAACTCGCATCAACCATCCTGCAAATAAACAACTTCTGATGGAAGCAATTGAGCTGAAAGAAGAAAATTCTAAACAGACAACAGCAGATTTCACTCACTCTTTCATGTGCAACACTTCGCCATAATGTTGACTTTCAAAACTCGCACACTGAAAAGCATACACTGAGCTTCCTGATTGATAAACGAGCGTTGCGTCAATCAAAGCTCTTAATTCAATTCAAAACCGCAGAGCCGAGGGAGGTAGATCTGAATCCCGTGGCCTCTGGTGACTTTTTCCGTTTGTGTCTCGTGTCTTTCCGAGGGCTCCCTGTCTCCCACTGCCACCCTTTACAATTCAGATTTATGGAAATAAGCCTTAATAGAAACCTGTGCCAAGCTTGACAGACAGCTCTGATGAGAAGTACTTCCTGTATGTGTGTATGTGTAAATCCTTAAGCAGATTGCCAGTCGTGGTAATAGGTGGGAGGCCGAGACACTGTTGGAGTATGTGTAAAGAAGTGTGTGATTTTGATACAAGCTCCTGTTTGTGTGCACGTCCCTGTTTGTTAGCCGAGGAGGTGGCGACTGTGGGAGGGAGAACAAAATGCATTAGAATAACAATGATATTATAATCTCTCCTCAGTGGAGTCGCAGGACTGTGTCAGGAGCAAAAGAGGGAGTTTATTTTCACAGAGTCCAAGTGTGGAGGATGCGGGGATGTCGCAGCAGGTTGTGGGTGAAAGGCAGAGATTAGATCCGCACACCCTTGTTTGCATTCGGGGATAAGAGCGCCTGCTGACGGCTGCTAATTCTGATGTCATGTTGACATGGCTTTTTCTGTGGGAAATCACAATGTGTGAGGGATTTAATAGACTTTGATATGCTTCCGTCAGACTGCATCACTCAGTGTTCTGGTGAGAGACAGACCGAGATAATAGTGGGAAGCTGGTCTTTAAAAAGTTGCCTGAGGATCAAATTGTCTATCATGCACATTGTGTAGCTGACCGCACAGCACAAAAGTTCAACACTACAGTTGTGCTAAATAGGACTGTGCTTTTTAGTGGTTTTAGTGCCTGTTGGTTTTTAAATACTGACCAGTTAGAATGAGGCGTAGGCTTCCTCTACTTTTTGAGTGGATATGGTAATAAGAAGCTGTCTGATTGTCCAGGTAAATGTGACATCATCAATTTAAGGCCTTTTAAGGTCTTAAAGTGACATTGTTCCTATTTGAACAAAATATTTAGCCAGAAAAAAAACTTTAATCCATGCAGAATGGATTTCATAGTCAAAAGTGGTCTCTGTTGCATTTATTTTTACATGTTATTATTTAACAAAAATATATATATTTTTAATTTATTACAATTTTTCCAAATTATTTTTTTTTAGTGTGTGGGTTTTGGTGTTTGTTTTTTTCATGTTTGTCCTTTTGTTTATTGTTTTATTATTTATATATTATATATATATATCTTTTTTTGATAGTTGGAGGGGAGGGGTTGAAAAATAAGGTGACAGCTGAAAAGGAGAGTTGCTTAAGAGGCTGAGCTAGTAATTACATTTGGGAAAAAGATTGCAAAAACAACTGTTATTTTTGTTTCATCATAGTAACATGCACCAACAAATCATTCACAATAAGACCAGAAACGTGTATTAAGAAAATAAAAGGGGTCCATTTTGATTTCATGTCAACTTTAAGAGTAAAAGTAAATGAATACGTTTGCTTTTTTGCTAGTAATTTTGCTATTTCACACATTCAAAGTCTTAGTTTCATGAAAGAAGAGTATAAAAGCGCCTGAGTAGGCGAGAGAAGACCAACAGGAAGCCATGTGGTCAGTGAGAGTGTAATCTGTCCCTAATTCACACTGTGTCATTTCCCTATGGGGGAATGGATGCGCTCGGCAGTGGGAGCTGGCACAGAGAGAGAAGCAGCCATTACCCACAGAGACAAAAGAAATTATAAATATCACTACACTGCCACGACACCCTGCTCTCACAAAGCCTCTCATTATCACCACCAGAGAATGTCAGGGAAGAAATAAAGACTAATGGACTAACCTCTCCTACTAATCGTTTTTTAGACGCACTCCCACAAAGTGCTGCTTCCCTCAAGGAAAATTAGACTTTCTATTTTTAACCTGCTAAAAAAATGGCAATAGAGATAAGACTCTTCGCTGCCAAGCGATCGACCTTTTCAAATGCTGCAACTTTTTGAACTTCGGTTTCTTTTTCCTTGCTGCTTTATTTTGTTTGCTTAAATAACTTTCTTTTCTGTGCCAGTATGACTAGTGGTATTTTTGTTAACCATTTAGATTACATGCTCAAAGATTAGTCGTTATTAGGAATGATGGATTAATCCCAGGCATGAAATTCCAAAGTGTTATTTTTTTTTCAGTTGCACAACAATTAATAGGATTTTCCACCATAACGGGATTGTGGTTTAGGTTCTCTATCTGAAGCAGTACAATAGCTGTAAATATGAATTTAAAAGACCAAACAACTTTGGTTCTATTGTTAAGTAGCTTATAAAAGGAGGGAAAATATGTCACGGCACACGGGGAGGCGGGAGGGGGTTCGCTTTGCTCTCATATCCATAGCTTGAACCCTTGAGCCAGGCTTTCTATACAGAGATCAGCCCTTGGAGCTTAAAATTACCCTACTGTCCGTTGAAATGGTTCATCTGTGCTTTGAATTGTGGGTAGAGTCTGCGATGAATCACAACATTGCATTACTCTTTCATTCCTCAACCAATTCTAATGTCCCTATGCCAACGCTAATATAAAGTATGGCTCGTACTTCCAGATATTATGAAGCTACCACAATGTCCCTGGCAGGAATCTGATCATTACATTAGCACACGTTCTATAGATGAGGGAACCACACAAAGTTAGTCACAAGGCCGCTGTGTGTTTATACAGCACTAACATGTGGTTTGTTTTGCCTTAGTGTTCATTAAGGAAAACAACAGTTTTCCTGTACAATAATCACAGCCTCAGTGCTCACTGGAATGCAGCGGTTTTCCTGTTCCTTCAGTCTGTACGCTCACATTTAGCCCTGCATTGAAATCGAAGACCGTGTATTCGGATATAACACGCTAGAAAATTCCAATTAACCCCTTTTTGGAGCTTTATCCAGTTGGATACCGCAGTGTAAAAGATACCAATGTTGCCTGAAAAATCAACTCTGTGCCTGTGCACATTTCAGCAGAGGAATGGTTTAGAAGCATAGCCTCGAATTCACCGTGGTTCACAAGAGATTAGTGGTGCTAAATTTGGATCCCACCTGAACAGCATTGTATCCCGGAGGTCAGTTTAATGTAAATGTGATGAGAGGATTATAACCCAGGGATGGATTTTCACATGATAAAATGACACTCGGTGGAATCATGTGCTGATGCTCAGTCAGATGGAACTGAAATAACAGTCAGGGGCTCAGTGGAGTACTAGTGATGGTTTCTTCATTAGAAAGCGAGTGCTTTAAATCCAAAGTGCCAGTGGTTACGGTGCAGAAGCAGTGCCTACTCTTTTACCTGGGGTAAAGTATACTGCATGTATTTCCAAATCTTTTTAAAGCCCAGATGGATTTTGCTGATTTTTTTCTGTGCTGTAGTTTTTGGGGCAAAATCTGCAAAATCATGATTAAATGGTGAAAGTGATATATATTTTTCAATTAATATTTTAATATATAATTGCATACTGGGGTTTGAATTAAAATTTTTTTTTAATTAATTATTCAATTATTAAAATGCTAATCCCTAGAGGGCAGTTACGGTCTTTTTATGTGACTTACTAATGCAGGTGCAACTCTGCTACAAATCAAACCTGAGACAGTGGCAGGACATTGGAATAAAAGCGCAGTCTCTTGTGGTTGTGAAGTAGGGTTGTGATGGTGAGGAAATTTTCCCAACGGTTAATCGACGTGTGACAACACCGATAATACCAGTAATACCATCGTGGGGGCGGGGGCGTTCCCTCTTTTTCTCGCTTTCCTTCGCTTTTATATAGCTTGTAATAGCGGTGTGCGCATTTTACTTTCACTTTGAAATAGCGGCAATTCGGTGAAAAGCAATTGTTAGTTTTTAGTTTGTTTGAATTTTCCCTCTTTTCCTCGCTTTCCGTCGCTTTTAAATAGCTTGAAAGTACCGTGTGCATTTTACTTTCACTTTTCGAATTAGCGGCAATTCAGCGTCAATTGCTTGAATGCAACAACAAAATACGACGTCAAACTCCCATTAGCGTATATATAAAACATAGAACTTTTATTAACAAAATGAATAAAAATACACCATGCTATAGGGCAGGCTATGCCTAATATAAATTAACTAATAACTTGCATAAAGTTGAAATATGTATACAAAACTGGAAATAAGTAAACATGTATAATATATAACCAAATAAATAAGAAACGTAGAAAGTTTATTAGCAAAATGAGTAAGAAAGCTTGGAGGCACGGCATACACCTTGATGTCAAATAAAATAAATAAATTTTAAATAAAGTAAAAATCAGCAAACATTGTGGAATCAATTAAATAAGAAACAGATGTTTAAAAAAACTTCCAAAATCACCTAAAACGGCAAAGTCACAGGCTTTTCAAAATCCAAAATACTGCCAAATCATCCGCAATCGTCTTGTCTGTCCTCACTCTTCCTGTCAGTCAGTTCGACTCACTCTCCTCACTGGAGAAATGAAATCTGATCTGAGATGCGACTGTCGTTCGGCACGCTGCATTGAGCAGCCGCGTTCAGTTTTTAATTTTTAGTGTCTGTTCTTTTACTGAACTAAATTATTTTTATTACTATAAAAAAATCAAAACGACGGTGGGGGTTGGTGCCGTGGTGGGCAAGTGACGTAACCGGTGTTGCGGCTTAACAACGGTATCAACGTCAGCACCTTCTAGCGCGGCAAGCCTATTGTGAAGTCATAATGGAAATGCTAATGAGGCAACTGTTACCTTTCCATTGGTGCACTGTATGGATGTGAATCACTGTCATGGTGAAATACAGCTCTTCCCAAAATGCCCGTGCTGTTGTCTCCACAATACAGATGCTTGTTCTGACAAACCTGCCTAAATCGCGCCATTATCGCTATAGGCTCTGGTGTGACGAACCCATGATTCACAGGTGCAAACATTGACATGGTAATCTCTTCCGAGAGCCAAGTGTAAAGGACTGACTTCAAACAATAAAAGGAAGCTAAGAGGCGAATCGGTCTCATCTATTCAGTTCTTTGGCCAGGCTGCATAATAAGCAGAGTCCTGTCAGGCGATGCAGAAAAGAGGGGAAAAACACAAAGCATAATAAACAAAGCCCCTATTGCTTCTGTTCCTGACAGCACTGCTGCTAAACTTTGAACAGTCGTTATTTACACCATTCGGTCCCCTCTTCAGTGCAGCTGTCGCTATGACATAAAAAGAGAGAAGCGCACTTGCTCCGAGCCAGCAGTCAGCAGGGAACAGGGGGGAAAAGGGGTAGGGAAAAGGAAGAAAAGAGAAGGGAGGTGGTAGTTAAGGGAGCAAAATCATACAAGATAAATCCAGTGATGTTTTACAGTTGGAGAGAAGAGGTGATTGTGCTCGTGAAGGTGAGGCCTAAAAGCCAGAAGGCTGCAGAAAGTTGCTTGCTCTGCAGATTCCAGATAACACCTCCAGGGGAATGTGCCTTGCACCTCCAGCATGTGCGAAGTCACACAAAAGAGCAGCGTGAAGGACAAAACCAACCCTAGGACTGGGTTTTACAACTCCCTTTACAGCCATGCTAATATATTGCACCTCAAAACTGAGCTAGTACACATGTATGCTAAGGAGGACAGCTTAGCTAGGATATTAGCACTGTTATATGTAAGCAAAGTGCTGTTTATAATTCTGCACATGTTGTTTACCTTTGATCACTTTGTCCCTTTAGCCTCTACATGCAAATCACGAAGAGACTTCTATATCTTGACATGTTCGAGCACATTAGCAAAGCCCTGTTCACTTAAATTCATCACCATGTTTAAGCTAATTACAATTGTTGGACTGCATTGCTTAATCATATGTGATTATATGTTTGTTAGCCCTATTGGACCACCTAGCACTAAAAATGCATGCAAATCAAATGGAAGGAAAAAATAGGAGCGGAAATATGGTGAATGTGTTCAGACAGTGTAGATTGTATATCTCCAATGGCTGCCTTATTCGTTTAGAGAGAAAAACAGAAGAACAGAATTGGAAAGCATAATTAATGGATTCAGATCCTGTTAAACAGCCCCCTTACAGAGCAGATAGTAAAAACAGGGTGCGTGGAACCGGCACCAAATTTGTTCACACTTTGTTGTGGTAGTAAGATCCAGGCCTCCCTCGTGCAGTGGATTGGATAATTAACTCCCTGGGATAAATGCAGAAGAAAGGGGGCCCCTTTTGATTTATCATATGGGGGAGACGGCACTATACCGGCCTTTGCAAACTGCTATTTCATAAATTGCTTTTTTTCTCATTGTACTTTTCTCATTGTCAAGACTGACAAACAAGGTTGGGAAGTGTAGATAATAAAGAAGAAGCAAATGTCAAAAAAAATGAGAGGGTGATGTTAATGTTTTGTCATAAAGGAAAGCTCTTAAAGGGATAGTTCACCCCAAAAAAAAATTAGGCTGAGTTTTACTCACCCCCGATGCATCCTAGGTGTATATGACTTTCTTCTTTCAGACGAATCCAGTGGGAGTTATATTAAAATGTATCTTTGATCTTTAAAGGCCTCCTGTAGCGAATCGATGTGTTTTTGTAAGAAAAATATCCATATTCAAAACATAATAATCACTTGAATCTAGCTTGCGCTCACTGTTGTAACAGAAGCAGTTCCGGGGGAATTACGTATGAGGTCAGCTTTGCGCATGCGCCACTCAGAAGTGACGCACGCGGAGAGATCGAAACAAAACAACAGTCACTAATTAGAAGTACAAAACGAGGATTTGTAAAGAAGAATGTCGGAGGATTTCGATTAGTGATGCACGGTCATGATTTTTCATAGCCGATTCCGATACCGATTTTTTACAAAGCAAACTGGCCTATTCCGATAACGATTTCCGATTTTTTAAAAAATTTTATCAAGCAACAAACAAGAAAGAATAAAAGTACACATAAACAAGATGTTTATTTGGTATTTAACAGGCTAAACTGGGTTTTGGCTATTGAAAACAACAACTGTAACCATCTGAAATTAACAGCAGTAACTGCGCAGTAAGTAGGCTACATTCAATACAAACATAGGTAGGCCTACTGACAAAAGCATTTAGCTTTTGTTTTTAAATTGGGTTGAAACTATAAACTGGCCTTAAATGAAAACATTAACTGTAACCATGTAATTTTAAAGGCAACAACTGCATAGTTCCACAATCCAAACAACACAATCAAAACACATTCAAAACGCCAAACAAAGATGTTACGTAATCAGCATTCAGCATTTGTTTTCGTTTTTAAATTTGGTGTAAAGAAAAAAGATCTTTACCAGTGAAACTAAATAAAACCAAAGTAGGCTATATAAATAAATTATTCCAAAATGTTAACTACGGCAGGTGCTTTTTAAATCACATTAAGTCAATGTAATTTTAAGGTAAAATAAACAATATTAATCCTATAGCCTACAGAACTGACGTTTACTTCTGGCTTTTCAAAAGTGCATGCGAGTTCTTCTTTACAAAAAGAAGCATTTCAGCTTTGTCACAAGTTAGTCTGTTTCGTTTCTCATCCAACACGTGAGAAGCTGAGCTGAACAAACGTTCACTGTCTACGCTTGTGCAGGGCGCGGACAGGTACACTCGCGCAACTTCAGCGAGTGCAGGAAAGCGGCTCTTATTTGTGCGCCAGTACACCAACGGCTGTTCGCTTCTTGGTATCTGACTGTGCCTCAGACAGGCAGCTCTGCATTTCCAGTGCTGTACGGCTGCCCGTATCCTTAATCACTTCAGATTTTCTTCCAATATCTCATCGTGCATTGCCAACAGTGAGCTTGCTCTGCGTGGTATTTTTTCTGCTGGCGCCTTTGTGCACACTTCCGGAAAAATCGGACGAAAAAAATACAAAAATCCGGCCGGTTGCCGATCGCGCATTATATGCAAAAACCGTCCGGTTCCGATTTATGGCCGGTCAACCGGTGCATCCCTAATTTCGATATAAGCCAGAGGAGACTGGTTTTCCTTTGATAAAGTAAGGAAACTTTGCTTCTTTTCATCCTGTAAACAAACGTTGGTTTTCACGAGACTCACCGGCGCATGCACAACGCCGACATCTTACATCATCCTCCCGGAACTGCTTCCATGTACAACTGTTGGCGCAAGCTAGATTAAAGTGAGTATTATGTTTTGAATATGGATATTGCTACAGGAGGCCTTTGTTCACCCCCTGGAGCCGTGTGAGACATTTTTTTATGGATGGTCGCTTTTTATTTCCACGTCTTTGACCACACCCTGAGCAAGAACACACGCTGAGTACAACGATAGAGCTTGAAAGATCAAAGACAATTTTTTATATAACTCCGACTGGATTTGTCTGAAAGAAGAAAGTCAAATACACCTAGGATGCATCGGGGGTGAGTAAAACGCAGCCTAATTTTCATTTCTGGGTGAGTACTCTCACCCCTCTTAGGCATGCACTCTAGTGCTTGAACTGAGCAAACTGTTTCTATTTTCCAGCACCCTAAACAAGATCGCCCCTTTTGGGTAGGGACACAATCACACCATACAATATTTCGGTTTTTTTGAAGCTGACACAAAGAAGAATAATTTAAAAAAAGATTTGTCAGACCTATTCAGAAATACTTTTGCTACAGTTACCTTCTTTCTTTCTATTTTTGATGTTAGCTCTTGTAATTGACAAAACAGTCACTTCTTTAGAGAGCTCTGACTGAACGCCATTCTTAGAAACCGCTGTCTCAGAGAACCAGCATGCAGAGTGACTCAGGTCATGCTAATTTCCGTTGCTACGATGTGCTTCACCTTCCTGCTTTGTGTAATCCTGCCCAACAACTCCTTTGGAATGTGAAGATAAACCTTTCCTGCCATTGTCCCTTAGAGAAGCCGCCCCCTCCTCTTGGGTTAGTTGACACATTCCTTCAAAGGATGCAGAGGGCCTTGGTTTAGTAAATGAGGTGCAATTTCCATTGTCGGTTTCCTTTTGCGAGTCTAGATGTTCTGATGCTGATTTATGTACTCATTACTCTTGCTCTTCTCTCTTTCAGAAACATGCGGAGACGCTGGTGAGGAGCTGCACCATAGAGTTAGCCTTTGGATTACGAGGACGAAGATTGAGCCTTCTGATACTTCTTTAAACTCTTAATTTTCTAACCTGTTGGGTCCCTCGGACCATGGAGGGACAGCAGGATTCAAAGAGGACTTTGAAACAAAGCCCTGGACATGGTTCCAAATTGTCCTTTACATGCTGGTTGTTAGTCTTAATCTTGCCTGGAGTGTGTTGTGAACAGTCCTTTACAACGTTTCACCCTGAGCGACGAGAATGGGCCTTCAATCACATGACAGTTCACAAGACGACAGGAGCACTCTACATTGGTGCTGTCAACCGTGTCTACAAGTTATCGGGAAACCTGACATTATTAGTATCCCATGATACTGGTCCAGAAGATGACAACAAGGCCTGCTACCCTCCACTTATCGTTCAGCCTTGCTCTGAACCATTGGTTTCTACCAACAACATCAACAAACTTTTACTTATCGACTACTCTCAGAACCGACTACTTGCCTGCGGAAGCCTCTACCAAGGTGTCTGCAAACTGCTACGGTTGGATGACCTCTTCATTCTGGTGGAGCCGTCTCACAAAAAAGAGCACTACCTCTCCAGTGTCAACCAGATGGGCACTATGTATGGAGTCATTGTGCCCTCACAGGGTAAGGATGGGACCCTCTTCATTGGTACAGCTGTGGATGGGAAGCAAGACTACTTTCCAACCATCTCTAGCCGGAAGCTTCCTCGTGATCCGGAGTCTTCAGCTATGCTGGACTATGAGCTACACACTGACTTTGTTTCATCTCTCATCAAGATTCCCTCCGACACCCTGGCATTGGTCTCTCATTTCGACATCTACTACATCTATGGCTTTGCCAGCGGCAATTTCGTCTACTTTCTGACCGTGCAACCGGAGACGCCCGAGAACAGCTTGTCTTCCAGCGGGCCCTCAAACGACCTGTTTTACACCTCTCGAATCGTCCGACTCTGCAAAGATGACCACAAATTCCACTCCTATGTGTCATTGCCTATTGGTTGTGTCCGAAACAGAATTGAGTACCGCCTTCTGCAGGCGGCCTACCTGGGCAAACCTGGACGAGTGCTTGCGGCATCCCTCAACATTAGCGCTCAAGATGATGTCCTCTTTGCTGTCTTTTCCAAAGGTCAAAAACAGTACCACCATCCACCTGATGACTCAGCCCTCTGTGTCTTCAGCATTCGGGACATCAATGCACGGATCAAGGAGCGAATGCAGTCCTGCTATCAGGGAGAGGGGAACTTGGAGCTCAACTGGCTGTTGGGAAAGGATGTACCTTGTACCAAAGCGGTAAGAAACCTTTTTGTTATTACTAGCCACAGCAGCTAGCTTACTAATTAGCTTGTTAAACCAGCTTTGAATTTGAAGCATTGTTAGATGTAGTATCTGAAACCCTAATCATGGAAGCTCTTTACAAATTGTACTACTTTAATTGAGCTTGTTGTGTGCATGGCTTATTTAAGACCTTTATTTCGAGTTCTCTGCCTTTGAATGATGTTCTCTTGGCGCAATATACATTTTTTTGCCCTCTAAGAAACTGACAGTTCCCATGCCTGCTTTTGCTCACTAGAAAACCTCAGAAGATCAAAACAGTCAGAAGGGGAATTGTTACTAATTTTATGTTTTCTTTGGAATAAAGATAGGATCTGCATCATAATGTTTATGTTGCTGGTTGTTGTTCTTGCATATCCATATTTCATTCTTAAGAGTGTAACAGGATACTATCCAAGCAATCCTGTTGAACATTGCAACCTACAGGATTGAATGTCAGGCAGAGTTAGGGTTAGTCTAAGCATGAAAGCACACCCCAACAAATCCCATGAAATTAATTTTAGACTAATCCTTTCAACTTGTTTTTATAATTGTAAATGTTTTTTTTTCAAAATATTCTTTATCCATCTGTAATTATGGGTAATTGTTTAGCGCTGATAGGATGAGTGGCTTCATTGAAGTTTAGGTAAATGGTGTCATGTCAAAGTGGTAATATTCCTCTCCAGAACAAATTTAATAAATAAAGCAGGAAGTCACAGGATGTCACACAAAAGACCACATGAAATTACTCTTGCGTTTTCTTTGTTCTTTACTAGTCTTGCTCCAAAAAAAATCCCAGTCCTCAGAGTTTTTGCTGTTTAACTGGGGGTGTAAACAAATTGAATTATAATAATTCTCTGTATGTACGTTTATTTACAAGTTATTTACAAGTGTTGTTGCTTATATAAATATAAATATGAATGTGTGTATTGTTTTATGGCTGTCAGTAGGGTTGAGTATCATTTGAAATTTTTCGATTCTGATTCTTATTGATTCCTAGTTTCGATTCCAAAAAGATAATAATAAAAATATATAAAAAAAAAAACAACTGAACAAATTTCAGGTACAGAAATTGAAATGGTTCTAAAATGGAACTGGATCTCGATACCCAACTCTAGCTGTCATTGATTGTTTTGCATCTGTGTACGTGAAATTTAAGAGAGAGTCTTAATGACAAACTATTGCTATGTGGTTTCCTCCAGGGCATTCTTTATTAGCTTCAGTAAATTCGCCATTAGCATGATGTCAGAGGTGATTGTCACTCTGAGGAAAACATTATTGAGTGTCTGAGCAGGGTGGTCTTCATAGTAGCAGACTCCACTCTGGCCCCATTAAGGACCCTAGAGGATCCCCTGTCTGACCCCAGGGGGGCCTTCAGTGGCTTATGATGTCAGCCAGCCCTCCTCCATGTTTTTCTAGGCCTCATTAAAAACATTGCACTAGAAACCTCTTGCGTCTTCTCTTCTGGTACTAGAGGAGTGTCAGGATTGACTAAGGAGGAGGTCTGAGATATTAAAATATGAAGATATATGTTCTGTAAACACTCCTCAGTCAATGCCGTTCAATAAATCTATGGTATTATGCAGGTAGATCTTTAACGATTAGCATAGCGAAGTCTGTGAGCCCACATGAATAAAACGCCACAACTCACCATCCTCTTGCTGCCACCAAGCTTTTTGTTTACTCCCTTTTCATGACCAGTAGGAGTATGAAAATATTTTTACAGTAAAATAATCCTCCTCAGACGTTTTCATTTGCTATTAGAGCTCATTTTACCTTAAAAATACTGCTAGAAATCCCCTACCATGATGTTTTTGTTTAATTTCCTGTCAGTTATTTCAGGCTATTTTTGATTACTGGAAACATGTCCTCTGCGCTGACTTCGGTCTAGTTCCTTCGGCTTCAGTGTCTCTGCTGAATCACAGAGAAAGTGAAACTTTCACACAGGGTGATAGGAAGAGAAGTCATAAGCCGAGAAGACTGAATGAAAGATTTATCACAGAGCCCAGCTTGCAACTGTCTTCCTGCCTGGCCATCCTGCTCGCTGCTTTACATGCAGCCCTTTGATGCTATTCAATCATTCAGCCGGTGTTACGATTCATCAGGCTGCCTGATCAAGCCTATCGCAGTGCTAGTTTGAGCACTGACCTAAGGAGGACACTCTTTTGATCAGGTGGCTTCCAAAGTAGCGACCCTTTTTCCAGATTTGTGTATGGAACAATAACCCCCTACCTGAAACAGCAGTAATAGGAAATGGGTTCCAGTGATGAACATAAGCGTTGCATGTGAATATCTAATCAGGCACTTTAGATAGGTTCCATAACAAAGAGCACAAGGGAAGCAAACTTTGGCGCTGAAGGTTAAAAAGCTCACACTCAGTGTAAGATTTTTTTTAACAACATATATAACATGTATCAATTAATTCAAGTTAATAATCATATTGATTGGTTAAATTCTATAAATTTAGAAATGTAACATTTGCTACTTTAGCTCATTTAAAGTAGCAACATTTATGATACCATCTTTGCCAGATTTCATCATCAATTTGGGAAATTTTGATCTTTCCCCATTGAAGTACATAAGATGTAGAATGAATCCTTTTCTCTAAATTAGCATAAGATTGGCAAGACCAGAATATAGCTGCCCTAGGGCATTACCAAGATGAATACAGAGTGGACTGACTAAAAAGGACATTGCATACAAACATATTTAAATAATGTAGTCAAAGGCCAACTGTATTTGAGGAACAGATCTGAAAATCTCTAAGGAGGTTATTTTTGGATTGAAAAATAAAAGAAAACATGATGAAGAAGGGCTGGAACGAGATCTGCCGAGTACGCGGCATTTACATCCCTGCTTTATTGCTGTCCCCCAGCTTGTGAAGGGCTGGGAGGCAGTAAAGATTTTATAGCGTGAGCCTGTAGTCGAGCAGGCTGATATTAAAGGGCTGCGGAGTGTTGGGGACGAGCAGTGCTGCGTTCAGCATCATGACCGAGCGCACAGTATCCATCTCTCTTACTCTACATGGCACTTTGAGGCCAGTGTCAGTCACAAACTCCGATGACCTGAATCTAAATGCCGCTGAGTGTTGTAACTCGCCGCCCAAACTCAAATGAGGATTGATAGTGGCCCATGCATGCATGTGGCATGAAAAATGGACCATAGGCCCTCCCATTAGATTGTAAATGTTTATAAGCTTCAATCTCTTTAGTTTAAAGTGGTGTGTATGTGTGTGTCTGAGAGAGAGGGGGAGATACAAGCGGAGAGCAATAGAAAGCGAGCAAAGGAAAAATATGGTGTTTCTTTTGGCCCTGTGGACACATATTTCACACTCTGACTAGTTTGTCTACTAACAGTGTCCAAAAGTGGATATACATGGAGAACCAGAGGATTCTGTACATTTTCTGAAAGTCATTTCCAAGAGTCATTTCCACCACATCTTAAATGATGTTTAGCAGCATTCGGTATCGAAAATTAAATTTGTCAATTCAAATTAGGTAAATAAATAAATGAAAATTATAATTTGACAAAATTATAACTTAATTGAAAATACACACTAAAATATTTTGATATTCATATTTACTTAAAAGATGGAAATGAGGGACAGTTGTAATAAATAAATATATAAAGATTGAAAGTATTTATTTATTTATATGCTCATTTTATGCATTTTAATCGTATAAGATTGAAAGTCTGCATCTAGAAAATAGCAGAAATAAAGGTGGCGTGGTAAAAAGTTTTTAAAAGAAAAATGTTACAATTTGTTAGTTTTAATAAAAAAATCAATTGCAACAAAGAAGTGCCTGAACTTATAGAAACACTCTGTCCATGACTAGATCATTTAGATCAGAATTAGAGACTGTGTGCTTATGGTTTTATCCCTGGTCTCATCTGTATAGGTGTTGTTTTCGGCTGGTGTGGTGTGTAAGTGTGTGTTAACGTGCTTTTGTCCCCAGCCGGGGTGAGCTACACTATTCTTATAGCACAGGGTAATGAGGCAGTCAGGGAGCCAGGCAGGACTCACCAGAGCAGAGCGGGAACATGAAAACCAAGCATCTAGCTGGGGAAACCACACTCAGTGGTCCGGTTACTGTCTCCCCTCAGAAACTGAACAGGAGTCCGTATTCTCTGGCCTTCACTGCAAATGCAAACTACCAGCTGGTTGGGCATCACTTGATAGTGTAATACACTAGTAAAACTGAATCCCACGCTAACCGTAAAACCTGTAAATGTCAGAGAATTTTTAAACAGTGATTTCCATGCTTGGAAAAGTCTTGGAAAATTTCATAGTGAATATACACTACTGTTCAAAAGTATAGGGTCCGTAAGATTTTTTTTTTATATTTTTAAAGAAGTCTCTTATGCTCACCAAGTCTGCATTTATTTGATTAAAATTACAGTACCAAACAGTTTTTACTGTTTCAATGAAAAACAATTAAAAATAACTGTTTTCAATTTTAATACATTTTAGAAAGTAATTTACTGTATTCTTTTGATGCAAAGCTGAATTTTCAGCAGCCATTACTCCCGTCTTCTGTCACATGATCCTTCAGAAATCATTCTACATGGCCCTGATTTTCTGGGCCCAATGAAAGAATTTCAGTCTGTTTATTATCAAAGTTGTGCTGCTTAAAATCTTTGGGAACACCATGGAAACCAATTTTTTAGGATTCATTTGATGAATCCAAAGACGCATTTTTGAAATAGAAAATTTTTGCAACGTTACGTAACTTTTGATCAATTTAATGCATCCTTGCTAAAAAAATTTTTATTAAAAACTAAATGAATTAAAGTGCACAAATAACCTTTCAAGTGGTAGTGTGTAGGTTTTATCTTAAAGCCATTGAAAAATATATATTTTACAGTAGTCCCAAATACCTACATTGATTTTTTTTGGTAGACAGTAAAAAAAAATACTACTACTAGTAAAACAAGTTACAAATCATCACAGCACAACATTTCAGACAGTATTTTTTGTGTGAGAGTGGTTGTAAAAATCCATAATTTTGTCTTAACAGTTTTTGATTTTATTTATTTATTTGCACTAAAAATGGTGCAAATTGACCTGTAGTGTTCCCTGATCCATTGCTTACCCTCACTTGACATCAAAACAACCAGCTGACGTTGGATCGGTTAATGTGATTTGCTTACAAAGTGCTTGCCTGTATTAAAATCAGTGCAACCTTTTCACCCTCTAACTGATGTCTGTATAAACAACCGAACTCACCTTGACTTTTAGATTCAAAGCAAACTGCTGACTCTCGGTTGACCTTTCTCCTCCTGTAGCCTGTCCCTATTGATGACTCCTTCTGTGGTTTGGACATCAACCAGCCCCTTGGCGGCTCTCAGCTGGTGACCGGACACACACTTTATACAGAAAGCCGTGATCGCATGACCTCGGTGACGTCCTACATCTATAATGGCTACTGTGTGGCTTTTGTTGGCACCAAGAGTGGACGACTGAAAAAGGTGAGTCTTGTCGCAAATGGGTTTTTTGTTTTGGAACGTTGTGCTGAGAATCTGAGATGTGTACAGAGTTAGACGTGTTTGAGTTAAATGGAGAAGTTGTAGACCTCTCACCTCACGTACAGGCAAACATTTTTGGTCGCAAACAGTGTGTCATGTTAGTTATTAATGGTGTCTTCTGGAGCACTGCTTTGAAGTGCTCTACTGGCCTCATTTAAAAGTAGAGATGGAAAAGAGGGAACCAGAAACTTTTTGACTAAATATTTAATACTTTTTTGTAGGATTCTTCTGGTTCTGTTCACTTTCCCGACCATAATGGGCAGCTTAAAGCGACCTCAGGGGTTCCTGTCTGCCTCCCTAGTCTATTAATTTTAATAGAATGTCTTCTCAGCCAAACCCATGGAAAGGATGTTAGACAGAAGAGCCAGACACTGTTAGGGTTATCATATGCGTTATTATAATCTCTTTCAGATAAAGGGCATAAAGAGAAAATGTGGTGTTAGATGTACCTTTTTGGTTGGTAATGGCAGCAATAGACGAGAAACCATCACTCAACTTCTATCACTTAAGTCAACATGAAACGCCTTTCACTACCCATTAGATGTGCTATATTTAACAAGAAACAGATTTATATATATACAGATAATTTTATTTATCTAAAAATGTAGACATAAATTACTGTGCTAACTATTGCCACAATTTTAGAAAGGCTTTGTTACCTACAGTAAACATAAGCCAAAACAATAACTAATAACATTTTTAGCAATAGGATATATTTAGTTCTGCTCTAGATGTCTCCGCGCAAAAGAAAAATAGTTTCTGAGCCAGAGACAGTTTGGCCTTTTTGATTTAGGATTATGAAAACATTTTTTTTTTCTACATTAACCACTTTTATTTTAATATTATTTTCTAATTATATAGTATTTAGTAATGTTTTGAATTATAACTTATTCATTTACTTTCCATTTTTTAATTTAGTTTAGTTTTATTAATTTTTAAGTTTTTGGCATTTTAATTTTTTTTTATATTTTCGAAAAAGCTTTATATTTATTTTCAGTTTTTAGTTTTTATTCATTTTTTACTAAACTTATTTCTTTGTTATGTAATTGGCCAAAGAAACTTACTTATCCATACAAAATTTCATATTTTATTCGCGCTTTATTTCAATTACTGAAATGGATTTGCAATTATTTTAGTTAACAATAACAATACTGACAAAACTAGGGTGACCATACGTCCATTTTCCCAGGACACGTCTACGTTTTTGCTTTGTTTCGTGTCAGACCAATCGGTGTATGCCATCTAATTACCTACAGACGCTTCCTTATGCTTTTAAAATGCTCTTGAGGTACTTTGATGTCATACACCGATCGGTCTGCACATGCAAACAAAGCCAAAACCTAGATATTTTAGGCAATATAGAAATCCTGACCAGGACGCGTTCTGGGAAAATGGCACGTATGGTCACCCTACATAAACATTAACTGAAATGTGCACGATTAATCCAATAAGTGTTTTGAGAAAGTAATTTTGATTTCATGTTGACTTTACAGATCTATTTGTGTGGTTCAAAATGTTTGCCCTTTGTTGAGCATCCAGTTCATTAAGTGTTGACATGTTAGCATGTGGCTAATGGAACTGCTGTGGTTATTAGCAAGATGAGACTACCTGCAGTAGGCAATTATGAAAATGACAAGGGTCATTTGGGGAAGCCGTCAGCTGCTTTTGGGACTCATGCCTACTTTGGGGCACGATAGCATTGAGTGACAGGCCAGACCCTGTTAGACGAGCAGGAACAGGCATGTCCTCACCCCACAGCAGCTGCAGGAGACACCAAAGGGATGAAGACAGAGAGAGACCTGCTCTACAAACATTGGTTTTGTCCCTCGTTCCCACCTGCCCCCCCTACAAACACACACAAATAACAGCTGCCTTCCCAGACGCAAGGGAGAGCGGACAATGTCAAAGTGTCAAACCGAGTGTTTGTTTCATGCCGGTAGCACGGCAACGTCCAAATTGTGTTTTGCGCCTTGATTAATTAATTTATAATTGAATAGGCACTGCAATCAGGAAGTGGCATCGGAGGCATTCGCTCTCTGTAATCCTCTTGTTTTAGTGGCTTATTAATTAATGTTATTTTTTTCTCCTCGCGGTTGGTGAAATTAAATTAGGCCAACAGCGCTGTGCTCTTAGAAGTGCTGCCGTGGCATGTTTTTCTAGCCTCAAGCTTGCTTGGATTCTCATATCGCCGCCCTAGTGGGCAGAACGGAGAATGAAACATACTGATATGGTGGAATTAGAGAGGTATTACCCTAGATGGAAATACTGAGTGTCTTGCGATAGTCTCTGCAAACCCTGAGAATTCAGTCACATCTGCACAAGGCGTAACAGTGTCGAGGAAGAGGATGAGACGGCCTTATGAGAGCTTGTGTGTTTTGGAAAGGTTAGGGAGCTATCACAGCCCCAAAAAGTGTGTCTCTTGGAGAATACACAGACGAGCCTTGAGAAGCTGGGATTTGTGAGATACTTTGTTTTGTGTCCATGAGCCTGTTTCCCTGCTGTGCAACTCTTGAGTATCTGGCTTTTGTGTTCCAGCTAGGGCTGGATGATAATTTGGATATTTATTGAACATTCACCAAATGTTTTCTATGAGATTGTTGGTGATATCAAATTAAACAGCATCATGGATATTGCAGTGATTTTTATTTGGCCACAAAGATTCCTATTGACCATGTAGTTTGTTTTGAAATGTTTGAAAATATGTTTTAATACACTGATTTCAGAGCAAAACTGGCACTGGAGCTTGTTAGTTCAATTAATTTAAATTAGGGATGCACGATATATCGGCCACCATATCGGTATCGGCCGATAAATGCTCATTTTTTCTGTTATCGGTATCGGCCTGATAAGAAAATTTGGCCGATATCTTAAAGCCGATAAATAATGCATTATTTCCTTCAGAGACACTTCAGATGCGCGCTGTTCGTTTTGTGCAATTGTATGTTGTAATATTGTGTTTATTTGATGTATATCTGATTTACCTCATATAGAATGCGTTTGGTTAAGTTAAAAAGAGCGCTTCAGTTTACCGGTGATCATCTTTAGCTCAGCGCACGCAGCTCAAACAGCAGTGCACAACATTAATAACTATGATTGGGAATGTCGTGTATATAACATTCTAATGAGAACATTATAATAAAACGTTGTGATTCTTTGGGTTAGTTGCTTTGTTTCACAACAGGATTACACATTCTGACTATAGCACGCAATACCTGCGTCATTTTGTATATATATAAGTTGTAATATTATGTTTATGTTGTATTAATATTAATCTCAGGATGCATTTCCTTGAGTTAAATAAGCTGCCAGCAAAACGCTTCAGTTTACCTTGTTCATTCAGCTCTTCAGCTTCAGCATGTGCAGCTCAACGGCTGCTATTTAAAACGGTGTTATTAATTTGTTACTTTTTCAAAATCTTTGATACATTATTAATAACAACAACCACTTGTATTTTTCTCTTATTATTTTCATCAACAATATGGTTTAGTAATTAAAATCATTTAATTATTGTCTGTGCAGAGGCTATTCTGTTTTATTGATCTGTGGCTTATTCATTTTGATTCTTTACACGTGTACTGATGTCCAGTGACTTGTTTGCATTATTTATGCATTATTTTATTTATTTGTAAGACTTTTTTATGACTAAGTTTGGTAATGGGAGAGTAAAATTATTTTTTAAAACGTACACTGTTCAAACTAGGTTGCTTATGTTGAAGTGTTTGGGATGTGGTTTTTAATGTGAGACTTTTTTTTTGTAATCAGGCTCTCAAAAAGTCTGTGTGTGTGTGTATATAACAATTTGGATATAGATTTTTTTCGGCCAACATATCGGTTATCGGCTTCAAAAAATAAAGAATTATCGGTTATTGATATCGGCCAAAATTTTCATATCGGTGCATCCATTTAAATGAATCACTGTCCATTTAATCCCCCCCCAACAAAAACCCAAACCACTGATTCAATGATTTGCTTGCGTCTCCTTGTGGCATTTTTTGCATATTAAAAATATTATGTAAATATGAATCTAATGTAGTTAAAAAATTAAACTTTGAATTACTATGTATTATACTGGTGCATATAAATTGTTAAAATATGCAAGAAAATACAATAAAATAAATATACAAGATCTTGTAATATATATTAAATGATTCATTGAAAGAAATGAAAAAAAAATAATAATTATTTTTAAAACCAGATTTTTTACTGTATTTTACGTGTATACTACAATCAAGACATTTTCTATGTCGACTTTCTATACATTTGAAAAAATGAATACCGTTACTAAGAAATGTATTTTTGAGACATTCATAATATGTATGTGTTGTGTGTGTATTTTTTTATTTTTATTACATAGTAAAATTGTATAATAATCATATAACACATTTTTTATATATCATATATCCATTTATTTAATTAACAATTTTAAAAGATGATATTTCCCCTTTTAGCTATATGACCTAGCCCTAGTTGCGGCCATGCTGATGTTACAAGATTTTGATGCTCTATAGGTGATATATTGTTGTACAGGGGTGAGTGGTTACGCCTCATCTTTGAAGAATGGAGTCTGTTGCATTATCTGCCTGTTCCTGTCCTCCACCTCCAGAGGAGGGGGAGGGAACGAGAGAAAGAGAGAGAACGCGTAGCACAGCAGCAGCAAGAGAAGGGAAGAGACTGATGAAATGTGAAATTTAGCTCAGCTGAAGAAACCGGGCTTGCACTGCTGCCTGTAATTGGATTGGCTCCTTTCCCAAAGAGCAAACCCACCACTCTCTATTGCCACTTTCTCTTTTTCTCTCCCTCCCTCTTGCTCGCTCTCACACACATACAAAAATTCCCCATTCAATCGACACAGTTCCCTGCCGTACCCTCCCGCGCTCCAAGCAGAAGTTCCATGCTGGTTGAGCTCTCTCTCTCTCTCCATCTCTCTCTGCTCTCTATATAAAATATATATATATATACAGTGGGTACTGAAAGTATTCAGACCCCCTTAAATTTTTACCTCTTTGTTATATTGCAGCCATTTGCTAAAATCATTTAAATTTCTTTTTTTTTCCTCATTAATGTCACCCAGCACACCATGTGACAGAAAAACAAGAAATTTTTGACATTTTGCAGATTTATAAAAAGAAAAAACTGAAATAAAAAAAAAATCACATGGTCCTACAGTATTCAACCCTTTGCTCAGTAGTTAGTAGACGCACCCTTTTGATCCTATATCACATGGTCTTTTTGGGAAAGATGCAACAAGTTTTTTCACACCTGGATTTGGGGATCCTCTGCTATTCCTCCTTGCAGATCCTCCTCAGTTCTGTCAGATTGGATGGTAACGGTTGGTGGACCGCCATTTTTAGGTCTCTCCAGAGATGCTCAATTGGGTTTAAGTCAGGGCTCTGGCTGGGCCTTTCAAGAACAGTCACAGAGTTGTTGTTGTGAAGCCACTCCTTCGTTTTTTTTAGCTGTGTGCTTAGGGTCATTGTCTTGTTGGAATGTAAACCTTCGGCCCAGTCTGAGGTCCCTGAGCTCTCTGGAGAAGGTTTTCGTCCAGGATCTCCCTGTACTTGGCCGCATTCATCTTTCCCTCGATTGCAACCATCGTCCTGTCCCGGCAGCTTCAAAACACCCCCACCGTAGATGCTGCCACCATCCATGCGTCCTTTTGGGACTGTATTGGACAGGTATGACATTGCCTGCTTTTCTCCACATATCCCGCTTAGAATTAGTCCAAAAAGTTTATCTTGGTCGCATCAGACCAGAGATCTTATTTTTCTCATACCTCTGGAGTCCGTAGTGGTTTTTTATTATATCAAAAAAAAAACCCCCCCCCTCCATGCGGGCTTTCATGTGCTTTGCACTGAGGAGAGGCTTCTGTCGGGCCTCTCTGCCATAAAGCCCCGACTGGGGGAGGGCTGCAGTCATGGTTGACTTTCTACAACTTTCTCCCATCTCCCCGACTGCATCTCTGGAGCTCAGCCACAGTGATTTTTTGGGTTCTTCTTTACCTCTCTCACCAATGCTCTTCTCCCCCATAGCTCAGTTTGGCCGGACGGCCAGCTCTAGGAAGGGTTCTGGTCATCCCAAACGTCTTCCATTTAAGGATTATGGAGGCCACTGTGCTCTTAGGAACCTTAAGTGCAGCAGAAATTTTTTTGTAACCTTGGCCAGATCTGTGCCTTGCCACAATTCTGTCTCTGAGCGCTTCAGGCAGTTCCTTTGACCTCATGATTCTCATTTGCTCTGACATGCACTGTGAGCTGTAAGGTCTTATATAGACAGGTGTGTGGCTTTCCTAATCAAGTCCAATCAGTATAATCAAACACAGCTGGACTCAAATGAAGGTGTAGAACCATCTCAAGGATGATCAGAAGGAAATGGACAGCACCTGAGTTAAATATATGAGTGTCACAGTAAAGGGTCTGAATACTTAGGACCATGTGATATTTCAGTTTTTCTTTTTTTAATAAATCTGCAAAAATGTCAACAATTCTGTGTTTTTCTGTCAATATGGGGGTGCTATGTGTACATTAATCAGGAAAAAAAATAACTTAAATGATTTTAGCAAATGGCTGCAATATAACAAAGAGTGAAAAATTTAAGGGGGTCTGAATACTTTCCGTACCCACTGTATATACCCTGTTAAAGCAGATACAGTAGCTGGACTAGTAGCTGGACACACAAGTTGAGGAAAAAGCCCTTTGAATGAATTAATGAAAGCAGACCCAGGGTGCTATTGTCCACATTCCACCAGGCTGCTGTAGGTTAAACAGTTCCAACATTAGTCATTTTCACACTCCTTTTCTGTAGCTGTTTTAGGTTGAATGAAATATTGGAGAGTGCTGAATATAAGCAACATTTACAGCCATCCACTGGGCTCTTAGATTGATTAATAGCATGCAGGATTCTGAAAACGCCATAATCACTTTGGTCAATACAGAGAACAATGATTATTTAAATGTAATAACTGATGAATGATAAAGTGTGATGGTCAACTTTTACATGCTTGAAGTGAAATTGAGCATCAAAATGGTATAATGTAAAGTAGAAAAACAAAGATAACAGATTTGTTCTTTTTAGATGTACATTGATATGAATATGAAAATTATTCATATATGATACCATTGCTATGCTGTTTTATCTACTGGTATTTTTAATTTTAATTTTATTTAATTTGGACATGTATTATGGTAATACATTATTTCATTTCATTTCATGATATAGTCACTGCTATATTGTGGTGGTGTTCCTTTTTACTGTCAGAAAACGTTGTGTGTGTTATAGGCTACTGACCTTACATTACCATTAGACTGAGCAGTGCTCTCTGAGCTGATGGGTGGCAGAGCAGCGATACTGTTCACCTCAGCAGGATTGTGGCAGATAAGAGTGGCAAGGACAGTAGAATGAAAATCAGTGGCATTCAATGTCCCATTCAGTCATTTTATTTAGAGGTCAGGATAGCATCTGATTTTAGTAAGCGTGTGAATTTATATTGAGAGGGAAAACATGCAGTTCTAATACTTAACATTTATATTAAAATGAGATCTTATTTGTAAGCAGAACAAGATCTGCCATATTTGCTATTGAAAATGTCAGCTTCTGTTAGCAGTATTGCGTCAGATTAATTAGAGGGCATGAAGTTAAGTTTATATTGTGTTTTAAGTGCAAATCTCAGGGGAGCGTGCGGGCATCCTGAGAGGAGGGGAAATACGTTAGGAGCCATCAGCCCCAGAGGGTTGCTTTTCTCTTTGATATTGTTAAAGAGGAAAAGACTGCATGCTAAAATTAGATCTTTAAAGTTATCCCACTGGGAGATTAGTGCTGATTTGAGATGGTCACACGATCTGTACTACATTAATCCAATCAGAGTGCAGGCATCGCGAACTGGGAGACTGCAGGATATGTTGTGACTCAGGTTTACTAAAAAAAAAAGTCATTTGAAAAGAGCACCTGGGCTAATTATACGCACCCCCATTAGACAGTAGTTTGCATGACCTACATGGTAATTCCACTCATGTGAAAAACCCCAAAGGGACACTATTCTGCATCTGCATTATGTAGTGTTGGGGAAACTGCTTTTAAACTTAGCTACTGATACTTTAAAATAGATAAACAACAGTCAGGCTCCTCATCAAAAATATAGTAGTATTTAACCAAATATATGATTATGTAATTTATTTTTACAATCAGAGCAAGATTTATCTGGTACAAAAATGAGGGATCTCAATAAATGCACTTACTAAAACTAGAAAACACCCATAAGTGACAGATAGTGTTGAACAACAGCGTGTAACTACATATGCTACAAAAGTTTGGGGTCAGTAAGATTTTTACAAATATATTAAAACAAATTGTCTCTTATACTCACCAAGGCTGTATTTATTTGAGCAAAAACACAGTAAAAATAGTACTGCTGTGAAATAATATTGCAATTTAAAATAACCATTTTCTGTTTTAATATATTTTGAAATGGAATTTATTCCTGTGATGGCAAAGCTGAATTCTCAGCATAATGACTCCGGTCTTCAGTGTCACGTGATCCTTCAGAAATCATTCTATCATGCTGATTTGCTGCTCGAGAAACATTTCTTATCTTTATCACTGTTGAAAACAGTTATTCTACTTAATATTTGTGGGGAAGCCATGATACATTTTTTCAGAGTTCTTAAATAGAGTTTAAAAGTATAGAAATCTTTTGTAACATTATAAATGTCTTTACTGTCACTTGATCAATTTAATGTGTCCTTTCTGAACAAAGTATGAATTTCATTAAAAAAAAAAAAAAAAAACGAATCCCAACTTTTGAATAGTTGTGTATTTTGCTACATAAATATGTTAAATGCTGCTTAGACACTAAGAATCAGAATCAGAATTTTGAACTCTACATAGAAGCAAAAAAGGACAGTTTAGAGAAGTATTTTTGATTACTTCCATGGTTTGCGTGACTATAAAAAGCTTAATTCACAATACAACGACAGAAACCAGCAATGTAGCATTATATCATGTTACAACACTAGTTGGTGGAAAAACTAGCTCACTATACTGTTTTGAAAACAGCTGCGCTACTGTCATTCTCCTGAGAAATGTAGTTAGTAGCATCTCTATTTTTAGTTAGCTTCTCCCCAACACTGTTTTTGTATGTTGTTGTTTATGCCGCCAATAACATCTCATAAACAGCGCAGTGGGCACGCATGACCAAACTGATTTCTGTCATCTTGCTTCGTTTGTTAATCAGTATTTGGTTTGGACTGTGTTCCGACAGGGCTGGGAAGAACTTCTCAGGTGGCTTCCTTCTGGCAGACATTTGAGGCCCTAATTGGACAAATGTCTCATTGAACTGGTTAAGTGAGTTTCTGGGCACCCATCCCACTCTCCTCGACACTGACATCATCGCTGACATGGTGGATGTGTTGAGGACTTAAACAGGGACGCAGCGGTGATCTGCAGCTGAATGCGGCACATGAAAGGAACGGCAGTTTAGTGGACCGACACGCAGCTGTGTCCGCTAGTTAGCTCAACCTCCATCACTGCTCTGTCAGAAACGCCTTTACTTTGTTCCGAGCATCCCTTGTGGTCTAAGGTGGTGTTTGATGTGCTAGTTGCTTAAGTCTTTGATGAGCTGGGAAACAGCTGTGTGGTGGCTTTAGCATGTTTAGCTTTCCCAGTCTGTAGCCTTCTGATTCCACCATGTCGTCCCTTAGATTTGGTCTGTAATGAGCCGTGGCTGAAGACGTGCTTTATTGTCTCGGGTGCACAGCAGGAAAGACCGTTGGAAATGTAACATGTTCTCCAGCACTTCTGTAACTTAGCTTTACAGCAACTTCAGAATAAAACCCTGTCCGTCTCATGAGAATACAAACAAAACCAGCACATATGCTCACTGAAATGTAGTGGTATGCATTTTTAAAGATCCCATGAAATGGCTTGGCACAGTTTTCTTTTCTATGCTGACATAGTTCATTTTTTCAAAGCTAAAATCTTTCATTGCACGTCACAGCCGTGAAGCATGACTTACTTGCTTTGAATTGTGTGTATCTGTTTAACAATAATATTTGGAGGACACTAGCATATAGATTTCTCAAAACTAAAGGTGCAGTCACATTTACTGTTGTTCTGTGATTTTTCTCAGCCGACAACCAGTCAAGTTGGCTTCAGGTTGGTCATACCGATTTGTCACGCTGGCCAACAGAAAGCTGCTTGGTTTGAAAGTGACTTCTCTGTGTGAGCTGCGTTTCATACTTCTCTACACTATTGACAATGAACCTTTTTTTCCCCACAAAATTTTGCTGAAATTTCTCCAACGTGGCTGTATCTTAACACACATGGATTAAAAGCCACAAAACTCATAAAAATCACAAAAATCTTTTTTAGAGTCTTTCCTCTCTCTCCAGATGTCTGTACTGCTCTTTCCTTAGAGAGATCGGCAGAGATCATTTTTACTTTAGCAGAAACTTAATGAGTCATTTAGAAACAGGCTGTCAGCAGCAAAAACCCTCACTAGAGTTTGTCCCACTAAGCAAAACTTGCCCGGCAGTTATGTGTTAATTTGTTTTTTCAAGGTGAAGGGAGCGTCCGGCACATCGGTTTTCATACTAGTGGAAGTTTCTCGACATACTGCAACACTACAACAAATTATGCTGATGTGCAGCAACACAAATTGGTGTATCTGCAGTGTTGTTGGCTGAGGTTAAACTTTTCTCCTGCAGTTTCATAATTACTTAAATTGAGTGCTTTTTGTAAAAGCCAAGCTTTTTTTCTTGTTTTAATTCCATATTTAGTGTTGTCGGATATTATCCTTGATGTTCTGGTTCCAGAGTATTTTAGATAAATAAAAGGCCATTGAATACAGTATCTGCTGCCAGATACAAACAGCGGGGAGATGCATTTGTTTAAATGTTCCTCATGGTTTCAGTGTTGTAAGGAAGCTTCAATTATATTGAACACAAATGAGCAAAACAATAGAACATGCGTTTCAATCATCATAACAATTTCTCCCTCCTCCTTCAATTTCATGTTGAATTAGCATCAATCTGCCTGTAAATTGAATTCTTTGTCTTTTTCCGTCTGTCTCATGTCACTATCCACTTTCCACAAGATACAGTTAATGTTCCGATAACTTTGAAAAGTGTTATTTTTTCCATTTATCGAGACTCTTAAGGCTCTGTTTTGTAGCCTGTTTGTGAAAAGTTACATCACATTTTTAATATGTATGGTCTGAGTACAAGTGTACTATTTTCAGACATTTTGTAGTCGCAAAAGCAGTTTTACCAGCAGATGCATCCTGATAGCATGATCAGGTGATTACAGTAATCATTATTGTCTGCTGTGATTGCAGATGGTGTTGCACCCTCAGTGCCACCTTGCTGGCTCTCAGCGAGATTGTGAGCAATCTTCCTAATCATGTTACTCTACACTGGGCAATTCAACTTCAATTTGCCTCCTACCAATAGTGGGAGACTCTGATTGGCTGTTGAAATTAGGAGCTGCGAGAGCACATATTGAAGACTGGCTTGCTCTGATTTTCCAATGGGAGCTTGTTCTTGGATTAGACAAGGAAGAGCCCAGTTCTTCAAGTTGATGCAGCCCCTTTATAGGCAGCCAAGGTTGGTGTTTCAAATATTGCAGTAGTATCATAATGTTGAAATTCCTGTTAAACAGTGATTTATAGTCTCAAATCATAATAATAGTGATGTTTGATATATGTGTGTTTGGTTAGCAGTACTATTTGACCGTTCTTTAGACCCATTTTTGGTGCCTTGACCCCAGGTTGACCCATTCGACTAAAGCAGCAAAGACAAAAAGAGAGCAAGTGACTTCATTCTGCTATTCAGACCAAGCCTCACAGTTCTTTAGGAGGGATCTCAAGCATTCCTGGGCTGGCTCAGGACTGAAGTGCAGCTAAAGAGCCAAAGGCTGAGAGATAGAGGGACCCTGCTGTTCCTTTCACTCATCAAACACACACACACACACACACACACACATACACTTCTGCCCCCAGACCTCTTCCACTTATCTTCTTGGCACTGTCTTCAGTCGGCCTTCTGTCCGCGTACAGTCGTGTGTCCGAACCTTGTGTGTGTGTGAGAGCTGAGTACTGGCCAGCTGTCTTCCTTTCACTTTTGTGCCGCTGTGAGCTCAGTGCTTCGTCTTCTCTCTTTTCTGTGTCTCTGTGTTTTTGTCTCTCTCACACTGTCTTTCTAGCTAGTCCATTACATTACCATTAGACAGCCCACCCTGCAGTGATCTCATTACTGACACACACACACACCTACTCGCGCTCTCTCGTTCACTCTCCTTTTCTTCCTAGCTGTCTTTCGTTTCTCTCCCTCGCTCTGTTTTATTTCGTGAGATTCTGTTTTTTTTTCTCTGTGAATTATCGCTCTTTTGTACTCAGTCTGTTCTTTGTTTCTCCATTCGCTCTTTTTGCTACTGCTTTAAGTTTGTTTTCAAACCATGTTTTTTTGTACTTTGTGCTGTTAAAGAGGCATTTTAAAATTTCTGTGGACGCTCTCCTAGAGTAATATTTTTCTCAAAAATGAAATGCTGTCATCATTTGCTCACCCTCATGGTCTTTCAAACCCTTCTGACTTTATTTAGTCAATGAAACTTAAATGGAGAATTTTAAAGAATTGTACTGGTCGCTTTTTCCATTGAATTACAATAAATGAAGGCTTCTTAGCTGAGAAAAGGACATAAAGGTATGCTAAAAGTAGTCCTTTTGGAGTTTTGTATGAGAAACAGATAGAGACTGAAGTTGTTATTTGCTGAAAATCAAATCAAAATTAGATTTTTTTGAGCTCAACTCACTTAGCTCACTGGAGGAGAATAACTATCAGTGAATAATGAATGAAATTTTGATCTGAAGCCTTGGGATATAGTACACTAGTCCACATGTGGACCACTTTGATGATGCATTTGTGTCCTTTTTGAAGCTTGAATGCTTCAGTCGCCTTTCAGGGTAATTGCGAGGAAAAGACTGACCAGCACGTTCTGCAAAATCATTATTTTGTGTTTTCACGGAAGCTGTATGTCACTATGCTATTCTGAACATAGCCATTGTCTCATTTTGTAGACTGATTGCATTCAGATCAGGAGAGTTGATTAGGTAGTTGATGCTAATGTGTTCTCTCAGGATCCCATGTTCTGCACTCCCGCACAGCATCTGTTTATTCCTACCCTTCTACTTTATTAATCTCCTTACTATAAACTTCTACCTCTTCATTTAATATACTTCATATCGCTTTTCAGGAGAGAGGTGCATTACCCTGTTGACTGCCAGCCGTAATTGGTCTTAACATCATGAGGTTGGTGAATTAACCTTGTGATTAGTGTCAGTCCTCACCAGAGACCTGCATCCTCGGTTCTTGCCGTTATATTTCCCTCTTGACTAACATCAAGATGCGGTCCATATTAAAAGCTCTGTTTCCTGAGACCGTCTGTAAGAGGAGGACAGTTTGATGGAATGTGTGTAGAATATAGAATATGTTTAGAATGCGTTAGACCTTGCATACCAGGTCACATGCTTTCTGTCCTAAATAGTATAGAGTTGACTTGATGCATCCCAAATCATTACATACTGACAATTAGTAAGCCAAATGCACCTAGATTATGCCTTTTGAAGTGTTTTTTTTTTCTTGTTTTTTTTCCAAAGTGTGCATCCGTGAATGGTTTTCAAACTATTACCCACAACCACTTTCACAACAGAATATCTGTCAGCTTTTTCTAGAAAAACCCAATGCCAAGGTTGTGAGTTTGATTCCCAGGGAATACATGCATTATGTGAGTTGCTTTGAATAAAAGCATGTAAATGTATGAGGTAATATGGCAAATTGGACTGAAAATAATTGTTTTTGTTGGCGATATTATCACAGCCAGTTCCTGAATTGAAACTGATGCCGTTTCATCAAACACAGATTGCGTCTGATTGCATTTGACAGCGTTATGTCCTGCGGATAACATTGGGTAGTGATCAACACCTCCATTTTAGATCTGTCACGTCCTGCCGTATTGTACTACAAGGATTTCCAGTGTGATTGTTTGACTGAATACAGAGCGTTGCTGTAATCCAGTCTTTCTCTCTGGCACTTGAGGTCTAAATGTAATCGTGTGAACTAGCGATTTGGGTGGCGGTTTCCACTAATGTCTGACAATATGATCAGAATTGGTAAACCACATAAGAGAAGATCTGCGCTCCCATCTCAAAGACTTCTGTAAGGGAAACAGGGCAATAATTTAGCTCAAAGGGAATCATTTAAGATTTTAAAGGGAACTCCACCATTAATATGCAAGGGAATTTGGACAGAATCACTGTTTTACGGATGATCATTGAGTCGGCCAGCGATTCATTGAACGAGCAGTATGACATCAATTCTGCAATGGGTATTAATATCCAAAGTATAGTGAAAATACTATTAATTAGCACATGTAACAAGATCGTCAGTTTTAGACATTAACTTGTGAGCACAAAACAAAAGATACTTCTCTTTCAATGTATGTAAGACTTTATTGGATAAATCAAAAATACATATAAACTAATCTAACACATGAACCCACGCATTCACACAAGTTTTCAGAAAAAGAGAGAGAGGAAATAATTAAAGAGAATGAAAATGTGAAATCCCAAGTTTACAGCAATATGTGCAATTGCATAGATCTGAACAACCATCAATCACTTAATTAACCCTTGCATTGAGTTTGCTCAGTGAGGTTCAAATTTATATTAAATGCACCAGTTCAGTAGAATCTGGGGTACTTGCTTTCCTGTGTCCGGGGTTCCCTTCCTTGTCTGCTGAAAGGGGTTTCCCGCTTTTCTGATTGGCTGGAGGTTCAGTCTTGGGAAGCCAGTGGTTGGGCGTTGGCTGGCGACGCGGAGCTGTGGTCTGCAGTTGAAGTTTTAGACAGCACTCTTCTGGGAGATGCGGCGTTAGGCAAACTTAACTCAAAACACGAAACTCTCAACGGAAAATAAAACAAACTAAAGAATAGAAGTAAAGTTTGACGAGACTAGGTGGCGTTTCTCCTCATGGTTTTGGAGGAGCTGTCGTGTAAGCCAGACCACGCTCAAAACTAGAGAAGCATGACTAAAAACATAGCTCAAAGCTATCCCTAAAAAGAGGAGAGTAAGAAGGGGGTTGAAGAAGAGAACCAAGAGAACCAAGAGAGTGATTTGATGGTGTTTCTAGTATTTAAACCAGGCTGTTTAACACACCCCAAATGGTGTCTCGACCAATTGTAGCTCGGGGTGTTGCAATGTTTCTCCTTCCCATTCATAAATCAACTGTTATCTCATCATTCACATGATCTGCGTTTTTCCTGCTCTGGTAGAGTATTCATTTTGGACATGATTTCTTATAATACGAATATGATACATTTGACCAAGTATTGATTGGAAGAAACGTTTCAAGCATGAAGATTCAAACACACACATACTAAACATTAATATGAACCCTTAAGCTATTCAATAGTTATTCAAAATACATTCACAATAAATGATTAAGACCTGATAAGTCACATGTGGGTTACATAGAAAATGATTATTTGCTCAGGTCCTTTTAGTGTCATTTAGATGCATATTCACATGGAAATGAAGTTTCTTTGGCATTCTGTGGACGTAAGGATACGTTCTGTGAAGACCAGAGAGGTTAAAATGTTTGTAAGGAATTTCAGTCTGTTCTGTCTCGTGAGGTGGAGGGAAAAGTCAAGCCGAAGCTTGTGATCACTGTCACATGTTTCCATGTGGCGGTCACGCTGTGCATCTCTTTTGACCATTATTCTTGATAACTTGGCCCCAAAATTGACAATCTCCTTGGAATTGTCAATATGTGTTCTTTTGTTTTAATGTTGAAAGCTGTTCTGTGAAAGAGTGGGTTAGGCTTGCTTCAGCCTGGCTAATGCTCGGGTCTGATTTATGACATCCTGTTGTCTTGGGCCTCTGTGGAATTTTTGTGACTCCTCGTGCCTCAATCATGTTTTACCAAATCTTAGATTGTCTGATTCGGTCTGATATCCTACACTTCCCACTAAAGCATTCAGTAGATTAGAGTTGCGCCCCGAACTCATTGCTAACAGATGTCCCTGCGGGACCTCGTTCCAGCGTGTTTAGAAAAGGAAAACCTCTGTAATGACACAGAAACATCCATTTCATATTAGCAGGGCTGTGATGTTCACTGTTCGCTGAGGTTTGGTTAAAGCCCAGAGCATTAGCATAGTGTGGCTAGTCATCAGCATATCGATATTCAACCAGAGCGCCCGGCTCACATAATCACTGCTGGGAAAGCATTTGAAATTCATAGAAATTCCTGCCAATCGTGTTGGCCTTATTGATCCACTACTGCGGAAATGAAACAAAGTTCCATAAGCTCCTTACATAAAATTATAACCCACCTTTAGCATGGAAGGGTATGAGGCCATGAACATGAAGAGGGGAGGGCACAGGAATAGATAATGTGATCAATCGAGAGAGAGAGTAAAAGCATTTATTTGGCTGTGGTTCCACAAATAGATTTCTACTGTCCGTCAAAGTGGACAACTGGCCCGTTGCCAGGCCATATCGATTTACGTTACAAAGCATTTGAATGGGCCAGATATCTGTGATTACCCAATTCATTAGTGTAGTCTCTTAGAGCGGAGGGGAAATTAGATAAAAGCTAAGCCTAGAGATGGGAAAACTTCAAATTGTCCTGCATGTGCATGTCTGGATAGGTGGAGTGCACTTTAAACCAATTAAAACCTGCTTGGCTTTCACTGCAGCAAACATTGTTGTGCGCCATGGGCCCTAGTTGTAGTCTGACCACCCATTATGTTGTTAAAAATGGGGCAATTAATTTAGCATAGGATAATGTTGTTAAATGGATAGTAAAAATTCTGTCATTATTTACTCGACCTCATGTCTTTCTAAACCCAAATGAAGATGTTTTGTACAATGTGCTGGCTTCTGACTTTCCATACAATGAAAGTGAATGGCAACAAATATAAAAAGCACCATAAAATTTGTCTGTGTAGCTCTTCTGAAGCCATCTGATAGCTTTGTGTGAGGAAAATATTGAAATTGAAATCAATATTCAGAGAAAATGCCTTTTACCGTAGCTCTCAAATCTCATTTGTGACACAAAAACAGAATTTCTTCTGAATTGTTTTTTAAAACTCTTTTTATGTATGTTTTCACATCGGGTTCAAGTTGATCATGCAGAGTTGCCGCGTTGACCATGTATGTATGGTTTGAAAGAGATTTCTGTGTGAGTTACGCAATTGACAATGGAAGATTTTGCAGAAATTTTGCTGCCTTGTGACTGTACATTCAGTCTCGTCACCGATTATGACGCATGTTTGAATGTGCATAAATATTTGCAATAAATATAAAGAGACATGCTTCCCTTGAGTGGAAACCAAAAGCTGTGATTTGTTGACGCTGTTGCCTCTCTGAAGAGCTGGCTTTATTAGGTAGCTTTCAAGGAAGGCTCTCTGACTGAGAACCTGAATGATTTTTTAAACAAACAAACAAAAAAACACATTGTTTGTGCTTGTGCGAGAATTTTCCTAATTTCCTTTCCCTGTCACTTTAAATAACACCTTCAAAAAATGTTACACGTCTTACTTATGAACTCATTTTAGCTGACAAGATGTGTTGTGTTCGCTGGCGCCATTATTAGCGTCAAAAGAGTTTATAGCGGCAGTGTAGTGATGTGTTCTACTGAGAACTTCATTGTAGATCATTAACACTTTATTGAAGCATCTAGAAAGAAATAACATGTTACTAAGACTTGGTTTAGCACCTGTACATGAAACATACATTCTCTCAGTTATCTGTGGTGCTTCTTATTTTTTTTAGCTGCTATCAGAGTGTTATTGGTAATTTCCTGTCTTCTGTTGGCCTGTCCACCTCTTTCTCTGTCATTATCACCTAAGAGACAGCATTCAGACGCCATCATCTCTAATGAATCCTGATACTTATATAATAGCATGCGATAATGTCTCAAACGTCAGGTAATAATGTCTCCTTCACTAAGTCATTACCAGGCCCTCACCCCTTTTCCACGTCCACCTTTCATCCGGTCTTGGCATACCAGCCCCCCCCCCCACCCCCCATCCTCCTGTTCAGCCGGCTGGCTCGTGGCAGACTTCCCTGTGACGTCACACTTCCATGCGCCTAATGTGAACTGACAGCCTCACCTCGTTCATGCATCCCAAATGCACTTCCAGTCATTTAGACTAGCAGAAAAAGGAAATGCTTACTTGCCTGCAAATTTCCTAATAATGCTTTGCTTTGCAAATTAATAACTCCTGTTTTATTTACTCAGGGTACCTAGGATCTTGAAGTCAAATACACATTTCTGGTCTGACTGTGCACGATTCATCAGTACATGTTATTCATTATTACATGTTGTAAGAAATAAAAAAAATAACACTACAATGTTAAGTCCTACAATGTTTAGTTCATGCATTAGATATCATCAGCAATACTTTTACAGCATTTATTTGTTTTCATTAAGGTTAATTTCTACATATAGTAATATATTTTTAACCGAGTTTGAATGCTTTTTATTTAGTTAGTTATTTAGTTATAACTGCTTAACTTTATCTTGCTTAACGTTTAAGTTATATAAAGATTTATTTTATTTTTAATAGTAATTGCTTTAACTTTACAATCAAAATACAAACAAAATAAAAAATAATATTCCACTGTACCACAGCTGTACAACCCCAATCTTTTTTTGTGTTTCCGTCATTTAACTGACGACTGCTTCTATAATCTCGGGGAGTTCAATGTGGGAATCACAAGACACTTGCTCTTGAAAGATGGCTCAGTACTCCGTTTATTTGGACCAGGTTGCCGTGAATCACAACCTGTAATTGTGATAAATAATAGATGTTTATATTTTCTATCGACCTTTCAAAATACAGAACTATGGCAATAGGTGTATCGTTTCCGACACGTGCTGTATGCGGTAGACCAATCACAACAGACTGGACCATCTGACCAATCAGAGCAGAGTAGGCTCACGGAAAGGAGGGGTTTCGAGAGACTGAATCTTAGAACTGCTTCGAACGAATTATTTGAGAATTGTTGAAAAATTAGGTGATATTAAATGCATATTTTGAGAAAACAAAAGCGTTTTTTGACCTTGCATGCATGTAAACTTATTGTAGGTGACTCCCAAAACAATATTAGGACCCATAAAAATTGCATAATAGGGGCACTTTAATGTATGTTGTAGTATTAAATGTGTAGTATGAAAAGTTATTTTAAAGTATACCATGGTATTACAGTGATTCCATGTCCGAAAAGCAAAGTATTAATGCACCAAAAACATGATAACAACTTTGTACTTTTGTGTAAGTGTATTGTTGGATCGGTGTTGTTGGTGTGTTTGGCACACACAGTTTGGCTCGGCTCAAAGCAGCTGCTGGTCCGGCAGGGGGTCCAGACCCACGGGCTGTGTTTGTGTGTGTGTGTGTGTGGGTGGTGGTGGGGGGGGGGTTATTGTGTGTAGATTTGGACACTGACCCTTAGTTTGTTTTTCTGTCGCCCTCATGGAGACTTGTAAACAGCTGCCCCTCGGGCTGAGTAAACCCAGAGAATGCTCCATCATCAGTTCAGTCGCTGTCTATGCGCTCCCTTGGCGTCAATGAAGCCATACTGGCCCCAATATCTCCCTGATCTTCTGTGAAGGCTTTTAGAGATTTTTTCTCTTTGCAATTTCCCCCACAGAGCCAATTAAGATGGAACACAATTCAGCTACACTCAAGCCACTTTCATTATGCAGTTGCATCAAATCAGCATTGTGTAAATTGTCTAACTAGCGGCAGAAACCGTCCCGTCCTCTTCTCCCCTGCAGGTATGCGGTGTTTTGACGCGGAGTGTGAGAGCTGAAAGGTGTGCGGTGGATCGGGTGACAGTCTTGGCTTCCTGGGTTGCCCCCGTGTAATGAGATCTGTCTGATGTTTGGGCTACTCTCTCTCTAGAGCGCTGTCTGCTTTAGACAGGGTCACACTGAGCGGCGTGACAGAGATAAGATTAACTGTGTTGCACAAGATCAGGTTTCAAGCACTCAAATGCTGACTTTCTCTCTTTTTCGCCTTCTCTTTCTCTCTTTATGTTAGCTATCCGATGATGATTAAGGGCTCTTTGTACATAAGTTGTTGTGACTTCCTATATCATGATTTTATATATTTAACATAATTATTAAGATAATTTTACCCCACCTGTGGTGCAAGACAAGAAATGGATGGATTTAATATACGGTATGTTATTTTGGGCCAAACAACAGAAAAAACTGTATAAAAATATACAATGTACATTATTTAAATAAATACATTCTGAATAAATAAATGTAAATGTATTTATTTAGGATTTGTATATTTATTCTGGATTTATTTAGTTAGTAATATAATTTTTTGATGATTTATTTTAATTTTTAGTTCCTTAATTGTTTATTTATAATTTTTTTATTTTATTAATAATAGTGTGTAAATTACGGTGGGCCGAACAAATGAAGAAATACTAGACAAGTAGAATCATAAGTTATATTATGATATAAATGTATAATCCAAATCTAAAAGTACTAATCCTGAATATAAAAATTCAAATATATAAATGACTATGTATGTTTACATATATATATATATATAAACAATGTATGTTTAGTTGTATGTTTCTATGTATGTGTTTATTTCTCAGACATAGTAATAGTTTTAATAGATAGAAAATATTGAAAAAATACAGAGAAGAAATGTTTGAAAAAATTATGTTTTGTTATTTTGTATCTTTATTCAAGCTTATGGAAAGTTTTTAGAGGACAGTCTGTTGGCCGCGGACAGTTATTTTATAATCAAGGCCATGGAAGAGGACAAGGCCCAACAATAACTTCTAAAAGAAAAAAATGCAGACCGCTGGGATCATGTAACCAACAATGGCAATGGTGAAAGCATCATGGCTTCAGCTGTAGAGCAGTTACGCTGCCTGCTATTGTTGCCTTGTGAGATGTAGAGGAAATTGTTTCTCCTTTCAGACCACAATGACTTCCCCCATAAAAGAATCATCATCGACTGTCAGAGGAGGAAAACAATATATTTACTCTGCAGGCATCTGTTGTCTGTCTCTGTTTTTACTCCCCTCTCTCGCTCTTCTGTATTTCCAGCATGCTCTTTGTACTCGGCTTTAGAAGGGATTTGGATTTTGCATCAGTACCGCCATCTCATTTCAGATTTAATGTAGACAGTGTGGGTTTGAACTGAGGAATTTAGTTGTTTTCGCTACTCCATGCCTATGTTTTCTCTTGTTATTTCTCTCTTTCTTTCTCTTTTTTGCTCTTTTTACCCTGAAATGGGCCTCACAAGATCATTATAAGATGCGTTTGTAAATATTTCGACTCTCCTCTTGTTCAACATCTTCCACACAAGCCACAAACAGCTAAACAGAAACGGCTTCACTATATCTGAGAAGAAAACAGCTGATTCGACTTATACACGCCAGCCACAAAGACCTAATAAAGATACCATACAATAGACAGTAAATGCAGCAGCTTTTTGTCTAACGGCTCCATTCACTTTTTAAGAGTCTTGAATAGTCTGTTTTCCATCCTCTTTCTCACACAGTATGCTTTTTCATGATTGTCGTTCCAAAACCATATCCACATATTTTTCAAAATATCTTCAGTTTTAAAGAAGAAACTAAATCATACAGGTTTGAGGTTTGCAATCATATGAGGTTGAGTAAATGATGACAGAATTTACAACTTTCAGCCCACTATGAACCTCAGTAAGTCACATTCCTGATCCAATTGTATAGGGACTACAAGTCCCACAATGCACTTGACCGAAAGAGACTGCATTGCCCTAACTGCTGAATGCCACTGTATTTCTACTGAGGTTTTGGTTTTACACTATCGTGTCAGCATCACAGACAGTGCAGAATCAGAAAACTGTTACTTCTCTCTGCGATTTATGGCATCAGAATGCAGAACACAATGTTTAGCTGCACCATCATGCTTTTCAACAGTCCCACAAGCCCATGTTAACTCAGTTATTTGATTGATGGCTGATGGTCTCTAAGCTGATCCATGTTTTGTTTTTTTCGCACATGGGATGGCACATGTACATCTGTCTGTCTAAGTTGCCGACTGATTTGCTTCAACTTCTGCGCTGAGAATATATGTGCGTGAGAATTGCCAGTGAAAAGCATAAATCTTGTTTGAATGAAACAGCACAAATCCCTGGTTAGGAAGCATTTGGATAAGCTGCTTGTACTGAGCTTAGCCCCTTTGATTTGTCCTGAGCTCCTTCTGAAATGGAGAAAACCTTAGATAAGCACAACTTACCAACAGGACAAATAAATGCTTTACATTTGATTCGATTGCTACCAAGCCTGAGTTCTGCACTAGGAAGTTGTAGTGTTGAAAGCACTATATAGAGAATGGAAATGACAGATATTACTCTCTTTTCTCATCTTTTCGTTTGTGAATGTGGTGATGGAGCTGAAGCACATCACTTTAATTTCAGACTCAATGTTTTCCACAACACTGACCCTTTTGTTTCCTGATGCCTGAAGCATCTTTCTCTTCAACCGAGTGTGTGTGTGTGTGTGTGTGTGTGTGTGTGTGTGTGTTGTGTTCTGCACTGTGGTGTCCCAGCGACCTGAGGCTACCCGCCGAGTTCTGTGGTCCTTTTATTACACCTCTTTCCTGTACTTTTCCTTTGTTGTCTCTTTGTCCAACTGTCCTGTTGAATTTTTCTCCCCCCAACTGTTCTTCTGTGCACTTTTGAATATTAGCATACCGTTGCCACTATAGACTTCAACTTTGCAAGTAATGGTTCTCCAGGCCGTCACATTATACGGCTCCGCTTCTTAATGTCAGCCACGAGGGGAACCATATGGACGACAGCCAGACCCCATGCAGAGGGGCTCTGCAAAGCATTATTTTGAAGTCGTGGAAAGTTTATTTGTCTGAACTTGGCAGGAGCCTAATCCAGTGAGAAAAGCAGGGTCAGGATTGGGTGTCATTGCAGGTTAGAGATACTGTAAAGGTGAAGTGGGGTCGACGAGCTGTCTCTGGACCCCTCAAAACACCCCGAACAGCTGAAGGAAACCTGCTGGCCTTCAGATTAGTGATGGGAAAACAACGACTGCTGACAGGCCCTGTAATGTGTAAATAAGCCGAGGTTCCAGTGTCAGCCTCTCTGTCAGTCTCTTGGGCCCTTACGTACTTTAAGTCTAAAGGACTGAACTTATTTGCTTGGATTTGTTTGCCGTTTATGTTCTCTTGTCAGAGTCAAGCGGTATTTGCTATAGCTAAGCTTCCTTTATAACAAAGACATGAAACTGTATCCAAGTTATGACTTTATAAATGGGAAACAGAAGCTTTTAGATGTGTTAGATGATCCTTGATGGCTACTGTAGAAGCGCTGGGTATAGTATCCTTCTATTCCGAACTAAAAATCCAATACAAATGAATGTATTTTGGAAAAATGAGAGCAGATACTCTTACAGTAGAGTTCTAATTCAGCTAATTCAACATGTTCAAGTCTTCAGTGGAAATGATCCAAAAAAACCTCTTGACTCATTACATGCTATACGAGTATGAAAAGGCTTTGTCTTCCTTTTGTTTCTGGTTTGTTTTCTGTTGAAATGTAGCTAAGTGTTTCATGTTCGTGCAGGCTGGATTTCTTTGCGAATCCCTTGACAGGCTGAAACAGAATATGCTGAGTTTTGAGTTCCTAAAATGGCCTCCAGCACTATCCTCATAACCCGGCTAGCCAGCAGGGCTTGACATTTGCCACCTCATTAATGGGCTAATTAGCCTGATTTAGACTCAGACAAGTGCAAATCCATCCATTCGTCTACCCATAAAGGAATTTCATATTGGACATGTAGTACAATTTTATCCTTCCCATTTTTTTAATTTTTGGCTCATACCTCTTAGAACAATAGAAAAGTGCTTTTTGTAACTTCAGGATTGTTGAGTAAGTATTTCTCAAGCTTGCTTTTTTCCGCTTCCACCATTCAATCCATAGCCCAATCCTTTCCTGCATTCCCAGGCCTGCGCTTGGTCTCATTGTCTCTACCACCCTCCCTCTGCAGAGGTTTTTTATTTTACATGCAATTGTTTCTCAGGTAATTATATTTTCATTTTCATACTTCAATTAAATGGCTTTGCACTCACGGTTTCATTATGACAATTTTGGTTATTTATTTCTTCGCCGTTAAGAGGCTGTTGATTTGCAGATGGAGAGAGAGAGAGAGGAAGAGACAGAGAGGCCTCTTCAGGCACCTGACATTTTGCTGCTCTTCATTAAAAAGGAGCTACAAACAGTTGAGGTCTAATTAAGACAGCAATTCAGGCATAGTTATGAGCATTGCACACTTTTTCCGAGACACATCACAGCAAATCTCTTTAATTCCCCTCTTGACTGCATCCATGGTTTTAGAAGTCTGCGCGGCACTATTTTTTTAGTCCCACTCCCGCAAGGTTATATTGCATACTTCATATGCATAACACCAAAGCTAGTGGGCGAGTATCTTTTAGCGATATAAACAAGAAAACAGTTTAGCCGTTGGGTTGAATGTTTTTTTTACAGTACGCTGTTAATAAACTGTAATAGATGTTGTTAATCACTCAACAAAGTTATAAATGGGGTTGTGATTGCATTAGCAGTGTTTGCGTATAGCTCACACTGGCACGTTGTTTCCGAGTAAAGCCGCAATGGCATTTGAATAGTCTTCCAGTTTCCACTGCTAATAACAGCTTTTGCTGTCCACTGTGTGAATTTTTGTGGCGTATCAATTGTGGATTGTCTACTGTTTCACAATTTGATTTAAACTATAAAGATGGCGCAGTCTCATTGTGTATATGGCTCAGAGTTGATTTGCTCTTTACGTTGTAAGGGTTGCTGAAAACATATTTGCCCTTGTTGTTTTTTTGTGACCGCACATGAACACACTCATTAGTGTTTCCTGTACTGCTATTCTGAATCTGTACAAAACCAAAAGGAATCTATTTTTAAAAATAAAATGTAGTATAATAGTTAAAAAAAGATTAGCGATTAGAATACAGTGAAAAGGTTCGTCTGATTCACAAACAAAGGACTCTTATGAGCCAGTTTTATGAAAGAATCAATCAGTGTGACTCACAAACTCACAAGATTTGTGTCTGAATCAGTCAGAAAAGTGAACGAACACACTGAACATCAGACACATTGGCTGAATATTTATATGAAAATGATATAATATGTTACAAAAATAGTATTGTACGTACGTTTTGTTTAGGACAAAATACTGCGGGAATCTTTGACACACACTCCACACAAAATCACATCAGCCATGTGAGTCGAAGCCCCGGGGAGCTAATCTGTGGATGAAGTCTGATAAATTAATTTTGTTTTCTCTAGGCTGCAGCTGAGAGACAGAGAGATTGTCTGATGTGTCTGTCTCTACCATGTCTTATGACTATGAGCCTATTAGCTCTCATCATAGACATAGAGTTAGTAGTATTTATTACAGACATTGTTGAATTTTTCATCTATTTGGATGACATGCGTACTAAGGGTGTTGATTTTTTATTTTATTAATTAACATAAAAACGGCAAGGCTATGAAGTATTTTCAGTTTTGTTGTCTGCATTACAGTTGTTGGGAGATGGGTGTTGTAAGGAAGAGTTTTACACACAAAAGCATTTTAGGGATGAAAACGAATAATTGACTTACAAATTAAATTGAATGCGTATTTATTTTCTAAAATTGAATCACTTTTTTCGGTCATGGCTCACAGGTGGATCACTCTGTTTTTCTATTTTAGCGTTAATTTTTGTCATATGTTGATTTTGTGTGTATTTGTGTGCAGATTAGATTGAGCGGTCAGACAGTCTGCTCCGATTAATCACTGAGCAGTCAAGCGAAGCCAGAATGTTTGCAGTCCGTGTTTGTGTGACCAACTGATTTAATGGCTGCACAAACCGTGTGTTGTTTTGATCTCACATCAGTCAAAATGAACAAAACAGGAATTGAGAGGGCTGGTCAGCTGTGTGCATTTGCACATATGTTATATGTTCATTTCCATACAAAACATGTGTGCAGGAAGTAGGAAGAGACTTCGTAGGCAATAATGATATTGGTTCCGTCATTGAGATCAAAGGTCAGTGAGTTACTGTGAGTTAGAGGACGGGAGATTGATCAGTTCAAACGATGATTGATTGATACGAATGCCTTGCACACACCGATAGATGGATACACATTCATGCAGACAGACTCGGCAGTCATGGGCAATAATTCACTAAGCTGACTGCAAGCCAGCTGGACCCCAAAACTACCCACCCTCACCCCCCTTTTTCCTCCACAGGATGGGGGGCACAGCAGACCCCCCTTCCACCCCTTTACCCCTCCTTTCAGGCATGTGTCAGCTGCACCCGTTCCCCAGGCATCCCCGTGCCTCCAGGTCTGTCAGGGTATGCTCAGTTCATCTGCCCCCCTTTTTTCTAGCCTCTTTGTCTATTCATTGGGGATTAGTGTTATTGAATTATGCTACAGCCCTGTCACTCTCCCTAGATCACAGTTTTACCCCCTCCTGCCATCTCTGTAGGGGGCTACGCATGGGAGGGCGTCTGTCCAGGGTCAGGCCCCCAGATGCACGGCTGAGGGTGAGAGGAAGTGCAGGCCTGTGAAGCGTGACTTCCTCTACCTGGGATGAGTGCCATTGAGCACCAAAGAAGTGACAAGCTGCTCGCTTGATGGATGCGGGGGATCGTTTGATTCCATCTTTAATGTTTAACACATCATGAGCAGGACCACATGGAATCTGTACCTGTAGAAACACACGCCAGTTTAGTTTTCAAATTGTACACATTATTCACCCCTTGTGAGTTCATTTAGTAAATATTTTAGTTATTTTAATTAATATTTTCAGCCAAGGTATAACAAAAAAATTCAGCATTGGGATAGACTAAATGTAAAATATTATGATTCCGTATCCAGTATTATCTATTGGTTAAAGACCTGATTTCAGCTACCATTAAGAGAGTAGTATTGTTAGCTTCTTTTAGCATGTTGAAATTCATTCTTCAAACAAATGACTAATTTGAGCCAGTTCGTTTAAGAAATCAATCAAAAAGACTGAGGCTTTGAATAAATCAGGGTGATTACTGAATTACAGCTGATGGATGTTTGAAATGATGAGAAAAAATAAATCTACACCATTTTATGCATCTTTTTAATACATTTAATTATATAGTTCTATAATATTTTTACATATTAAAAAAAGTTTAATTAAAATCATTTAAAGATTGGACATCCAAATGATAGATTTTATTTTATTTTATCGTGGTATACTCATCTATTAACAAAGTTTGGCAAATTCTTTTTTTTTTTTTTTTGTATTTTTAACTTCGTTCAACAATCATTCCATGTATTCCGTCCCTCCCAAATCAATGCAGAAAAAGTCTGTCAGTTCTATCTGGACCTGCTCAGGACTCAAACGGAGGAATGAATAGAAAGCAAGAAGTACAGCCAAAAGTAAAGGGGCAGGAGACAAAGATTGCAGCCTTGCAGACGCCAGGGGAGATGTCTGTCTTTCCACACGGCTGCCTGTGCACATGAGTGTCTGAACCCATCACCTTGGTCTGTTTATATCATAGCATTCTACATGCTTTAGCAAAAGGCCCTTTAATTCCAGATCTTCATGAGCACCATCAGAAGTCAGCAAGAAACTCACCAACGTTAAGCACTGCTCGCTTACTAGCCAGAACTGCTAGGCAGTTAAATACAAGGCTTGCTAAGCAGACCTCTAGAATTTATAAGCTTTTTTGTAAGTATTGCATGTCCATTACCATCTAAGGAGCTACAGTATTTTTTATATATAATGTAGCAAAAACAACATACTAAAATGACCCCACATCCATCTACACCCCCCTCTCAGACGCCCCATTGCTCAGGCACAAGACTGAGGTCAAATGACACACACACACACACACAAATACACAAAGTGTGTTATGCTTTTATTGGTCTTCACGCCTTCTTTTGAGCCCTCTGCTCCACAGAGCAGCATCAACACTTCCTGTTTAAGAGCCCTCGGGACTGTGTGTTCACATGCACGCATTTTTTACTCTTTTTGAATCTCCCAAACACAAACTCATTTACCTCATCAAAGCATAGTTTTGTGTATCCCCACTAAGACAGGCTGTTTTTGGTGCCTCTTACATATGGAGCCCATTATTCAGGCTTTATTTATTCACACAAAAGGAGGGGGTCCGGCCAACCATAACGTGAGGGAAAGACTGAGAGAGAAACAAAGGGAAAGATGAGCAGACTGTTTATATCCACTGTCCTGAATGTTAGTCATTTGAACATAAAAAGAATGAAAGGTACCGGAAAAAACCTGTTAATGAGTAACTGTAACTTATCTAACCATGTATGGTGAAAATTATAGGTTTATCAAGGCAGTGCTATAATTTCAGTGAAATATTGTAAATAGCATGGTTTTTGGAAGTAAAAAGTATGAATTGCCTTATAATTTAGAGTAAAATTCTATATTTAACAACACAATGCATGTGTGCATTACAGTAAAACATTGCTTGCTTGTTTTTCGTAAGTAAAGCATAATTAATCACTTAACATATTACAGTGAAAAACATCCGTTATTGATTTTATTTAGTTTGTTTTGTTTTATTTAAGTAGTTATATTTATTATTTTTGTTTTGATTACATTAGGCTTCTTTTTGTTAAATTTGTATGTTATTATGTATTATTTTGGTTATCAGTATACTTGTATTGGTCAATGACAAAAAACAATGTCGGAGATGATGATAAGGATAGATATTTTATAGTCAAATATTACCATTTTAATATTGGAAAACTTTTACAAAATGACCCATGTGTCACAGTATAAAGCAGGTTTAAGTAGTAGAATATATATAGTCAATTAATTTTTTTATTTTTATCAGCATAAACCTTTATTTTTTAACACAAATGTATTTATTTTAACAAGAACCTTTTGCTCGCTATCATAAACAAAATAGCCTTGGATTGAGAGAAAGGAAAAGAGGAAATGACACTTGACAGGACCAAGATTGTTTTGTAGACAAAATAGTCTAGTGTTAAGACCAATTTCATCATATTCTAACCACCAAATAAAAGAGAGAAAGGAAGAGAGAGGGACAGACTTTTTTAGAAAGCACACAAGTTCAGTTACTGAAATTGACCAACAGGAAACCCGAGTGTTTCTGGCCTGAATCTGGACAAACACAGAGCCGACTGGATGGAGTCTGTGGTGAGAGGATAAAAGAGGGGAAGAATGAGCGAGGGAAGGAATTTGGTGTGTTCTTTCATTTTTGGCTCTTAGTTCTCTATATAAAGAGTGGGAACGTAACTCTACCTGTTCTCAGACGAGAGAGAAACAACAAATCACTTAAGTATCTGAATTGTTTCTCATAGAGAGAATAAATGGAAATGTTTGCATTGTGCTTCTCGAATGTTAATATTAAATCAGACATTTCTTATAAAAGTTCTTCCAAGACCAAATTATTGGGTTGTGCTAAATTGTATTGTATTTTTAAAGAATTTGTTTAGTTAAAAAATATCTAAACATTTTATTTTTTCCTACCCCATTTAAGAAATACATAAGAACTAAAAATAACATTTTGCAGCAATTGTATTAAATGTTTTACTAGAAAACAAGACAAAGAAATCCTGATTACAGTACAATACTGTATCTCAACAATCCTCTCATTTGTTGCTTTTTATTTCTCCTTAAGAATAGAAACATCTGAGAATATTGTCTGGTGCAGACAGAGAGGCAGCAAGACAGATGGAGACTGAGAGTCTGTCCTTTCCTGGCCATCTCATTCATACGACCATTTTTTTATTGATTTCTGCTTTCATTCCTTTAGAACATTTAGCAACACACAGACGTGGTCCAGCTCACTAAATCTTAAACAGCCGACACGAAATGCAAAACATTCACTTTCCATCTCATTATAACAAACGTCTGCCTCTCACAAAAACAATAGTGCGCATTAAATCAACAGCAACTGGGTTTGATTTGCTATTCGCTCAGTCATGGACACAGCGTCTCGATCGGGCTGCCAGGGCCAGACGTTATCTCACAAAGGCAGTTTAGAGTGAGGAAATGGTTTATGGTGCAGGTAATGCAGCGCAGCATCACTCCACAGAGACGGACAGACAGACACAGACATCCAGTAGCTTCTCAGTGCCAGTCGGGACAAATCAACCCAACCCCTAGCGCAAGACCTGCTCTTCAACTCTCACTCTCGGTAATAAACCATAATTGGAGAATATGACACTTGCTAGATGTCCTATTTTAAACAGATATTTGGGCATCCTGTCGGCTAGAACATTAATTTTGAGTGTCTAAGCAGCTGTACCTGAATGGGCTGTCAGCATTTGAAATAATTTGATTCACTTTTGACCCACATTGGACAGCAAGCTGTCATTCTTTTCCACAATGAGGCTCTCTGAGCGCGCCCTAGGGCCTTAGCAATGGACATTTGGGGGGGTCACACACACACACACTCACCCAAGGCCCTTTTCCTCAGTTGTCTGTCTATAGCACAACTTTCCTCCTGCCATTCGTGGTTTCCTCCTCGTAGATGAACGTTATCATGCCATGTTTCCGCATAGAGTTAGCACACTCAAATTAGACACAAACACACACACAGTGGTAGGGCAATGACCGGCAGTAATGGCATTAATGGTTCTGGCCTACATACAGTGTCTTTCAGGCTTGTGTGCGTGTGTGTGTGTGTGTGGAGCACACAGGACGCGCAGCCAGATGAAAGAAGGAAAAGTTCGATTTGCATACATAATAACTGAACCGAACCTCAAAACATGTGGCAGCTGAACAATAATACTGACGTAAGATAGCATTTAAAATAACATGTTTTTCTCACAGAGCCAGACTTTTGACTATCGCCATGAAGTCTGGTCTATTTTGCAGTTTATTGTGGCCAAGAACCACCCACTTGGACAAGATGTCTGACTGATGTTAAACTGATGTCTGACTTTTGTAAAATCAAAAAGTTTTACAATGCGTTTAGAGGTATCTTTTAAATCGAAAAACAGTGAAGTACTAAAATTTTGCATAATATAAATTAGAGAAAGAAGCATAATTGGCACTCATTTTATTAGCCTGCTTCCTATTGTGACCACATTAAGACGGATAATCAGTGTGAAATTCTGTGAGATAAACGTTTTCATTTGATTAATGTGTCTGTTCAGACCAACACGAACATACGCTGCCTTTCAATACAACAATCTGCCTTTTTAACAGAGGTGAGTTTTTAAACTCTTTTTCCATCTTACTGGCAATACATTTGGCCAGCCAATAAGATTTATGCTTTTGGTCACATGGCCAGAGCTAAAGTATCTGAAGTGTAACCAAATGTCAGAGAATACATTTGTGTGTTCATTCAGCCAATCTGCCATTTTTTAATACATTGGTCTGAATAGACAGATGACATAGGAAAAATGGGGACGAATGTTTGTGCTGATCTTTTTGTGGTTTTTACTGCCTAGTTGCTTTCTTCTCCTTTCTTTCACTCTTTCTTGTTGTCACCCTTACTGTCTTCCCACAATGCCACTGCTGGTCTCCTTTGATCTATCAGATGGTCTGTTTCCCTTTATTTCTTCTGATGCCCTTTTAGACACACACTGGCATGGTCTGTCCTTTTATATTTAGGTGCTCTATCTCTTTGAGATCGGTCAAACACATTTACCTGAGATTCATTTAGCACTGTGGTATCTTGACCAGACATGAAACCTCCGAGTTATGTTTTTATTTAAGATTTGGTGCTAAAAATCTGTACCATGCTCATATACTATGAATGTAAGGCCAGAAGCATACTCAAGTACATGAACAAATATTGCTACCTATGTAAGCTAAATGTTATGTTTCTTATAGATAACTGACATATCTGTTAATATTTATTTAACTGTAAGGCTCGAAATATGCAAGTACATGAACACAAAAGCTTCTAGCTACGCAAGCTAAAAGCTGCATTCCATAAGTCAGTGTAATAAGGGATGCTATACCAGGCATTAGCTTAAATTGTCAATGTAAACAGTATAATGTTAGCAAAAAAATGCATTCCTTGTTTTTCAGGTGAGCTACTGTTGTGGCCTAGCAAAGCAAAACTTGCTGAGAAAGGTAGCTATAACTAGCTAGCTTCCTAAATAATTGGGAAAAAGTGTATACAAGAATATTATCAGCATATTAGAATGATTTCTGAACCGATCATGTGACACTGAAGACTGGAGTAATGCTGCTGAAAATTCAGCTTTACTGTCACAGGAATAAATTACACTTAAAACATATTTAACAGTTATTTTAAATAGTACTAATATTTCACAATATTACTGTTTTTACTGGACAAGAAATCTGTCTGCACATTTGCATACAGTATGTTTCTGGCCTACGAGCTTAACAGTCATAGCTCGGGCATTTCCTTCCCCATTTCACCTCTCACCTTCCTTTAGACTCGTCTGTATAGGACGACCTTACAGAGGGGTCGAAAGAAACAGTAATAAGTGGAAATATATATCAGCTTTATTGTGTTTCTTAGGGAGGGTCATTTGTGGAAGTCAAGCCTCAAATCCCCCTCCAGCCCTCGCCGCACCTCTGTTCTTATAATATATTGAACGGCGAGACAATAACACACATCTGGTTTCCACCTCCCTATGTTTCTGTCAACGTGATTTGCTGCAACCGGGGAGTGCTTAGAGCCAGCATAGCGTATAGTGGTCCACTGCTACTCCAGCCCCCCATATGTGCGCGTCTTCTGTATACGAGGGCACGGCAGCATGTCATTAAGGGGTGATGGAGGTGTACACTGATGACAGCAGGAAGCGAAGGACCTCAACTGAATTTATAGTTGGAGTCAGAGGAGAGCTTTGCAGTTATGCCCCCTCCTCTTTACCCACAATGCACAGAGGTTGATTTAGTGGTGGTCTTGTCTTTGTAGCAAGACCTCCAGGTTTTGTTCAGTTATTGATCTGCTAAGGGGGTATTAGGTGTGTGTATGTGTGCGCTATCAATTATGATGTGGCTCCATGATGTGCTGCCTCTTCTCAGTTTAGGACAATGAAAAAAATCTCAATGATTCTTCAGGGATATTTGTGTGCTTTTGTCTGTTTTGTGTAAGTGTGTGTATGCATTATGCATGGATCAGTAGACTAGTTCATGTTTTTGTGGGTGTTTTAGCTTTAATATTTTAATTAATATTTATGTGCATATTTTTAGCAACCACATCTGATTAAACTGATTTTTTAAAATATTTTTTAATATTAATATTGTTTTAATATTTTAATAACAATGTTTACCAAATTATTTATTATTTTAAGATTGTATTTATTATTATCTTACTACATTTCACCTTAAATTTTTATATTACCAATATTTTAACATTATAAGTAAAACTAATGTATGTTGTGTGGGGGGTAGCTTTTATTAAATTTTAGCTTTTTTGTTTTTTATTAAGGTTTATATAAATATTTATTGTAACATTTTTAGCATCAACAACTTTATGGGAGGTTGTTATAATATTTTCTTATAATAAATGTTCTTATAATTTTCTTATAATATTTTAGCTTTAATATTTTAGCATCTTTAGCATTATTAATTGTAAATATAATTAGTTTTGTAGGAGATGAAAGATTATTCAGACTGATTCAAACCGAAAAATCTTGAGTTTTTTTGAATGGTTAATTTAAAAGAACTGGTTCATAAGAGTCATTTGATCATAAATTGTATACACTGCTAGTGTGGTATGTTTTTGATTCACTTAAACAAACTAACTCATAAAAAATAATGAATCCAACTACACTGCTTGCTCTGTTTTTGATTCCCTAAAAAGAGCCAGTTCATAAGAGTCATTTGCTCATGAATCTGACTACACTGGCAGCTATATGTTTTTGATTTACCAAAAAGAACATGCTCATAAGAGTGATTAGTTTGTGAATCTGAATATGTGTTTCTTTTGTGTGGCACTGAAAAGTGATGCAGCAAAGTCCATGTATTACACTGACACACCTGACTGAATATTCCATTTTGAAAATATATAATTTAACACTACATAATATAGATAAATGAGTCCAGTGTCCCTCTAACGAATGCCCACACCCAAACCATCTTTTTTTATTTCTGAAAGTGTGTCAGACATATGTGCATGTGTTTGTGCACATATGTTGTGGAAATCTGTCATACGTGCACGTGTGATCAATTAGCACAGATCTCACAATACTCACCATAAATCTGTTCACAGGACGTATGCACTGCGCAAAACGAGAATTTGTGCTTGATTGTGCGTGATTTGATATGTTGCGTGTGCGTATTCTCTACACGCGAGTGGGTCAGCATTAGGGCTTACCGCTGTAATGCCCCCTGTATCCCGCGGGACATGTTGTCATGGTTACCGTGATGGTGTCGGCCGATCCTGGGCATTAGGGTTGTGGCCTGCTTTGCTACGGCCATGAAAACAAGCATTCTCAGCAGGTCACATGGCCCTCATCTCCGACTACACAGGTCACGTGCCCTTTATCGCTCTCTACGCCCAGGAGGGCCATCGAACGAGTGGTCGGTCCTGGTAGGACAGTAGAAAGTAGAAAGCGGAGGTGTGAGGGGCCAGATAAGCTACAGCAGGTCCGTAGGGAAAGCCGAACAGGTCATCTGATAAGCAGAACCACACACACACACACAGTTTCCACACACAAGTTTCCCTCATACAAAGCTTCCAGCACAAACAAAGCTGCGCTCCGTCTCTCAACACTTTGATAGTAATTTTCTCTTTTTCTGCTATCCTCATTTGCTCTATCCTGCTTTATTTACACACTTTATACCTCCATTTTTCTCTCTCTCACTCTCTGTCTCTCTCATGTCTGTGTATAGATGTAGAATGGTGCTGTCGAGTGATTAGTGTGAGCTTTAATCAAAACCCTTTGTACAATTGCCTCGCAGGTGAACCAGAAGTTGATTTATTATCATCACAGCTTTCTCTCTCTTCCGCAATCCCTCCCTCAGTTGAATTATTTAGAATTCACTTTAATTAAACTACCAAAGCTGTGCAAAATAAGTTAAATATGGTAAATTAGCATGCAGCTTTCTTCAATACTCGATTCTGATTGGGTTCTGTATGAATAGTCATTTTATTTTATCTTTTTTTTTTTAATCAAAAGCGTAGAAATGACAGGAATGAAGGAAAATGCATTATTTTTATTTTTTTTTATTTGTTTGCTTTTGATAAAATAAAAAGAAATAAATGAAAATATTATTTGATATTTTTATTTTATTAATCAAAAGCATACAGATGACTCTTTAAATCACATGCATTTAAAAAAAAAAAGTTGTTTTTTTTGAAAATTATTGCTTTTGATAAAATAAAATAAAAAGTTCCGACCTACTGTGGCCCATTCTGGGGTTCCAACAATAATCAGGCATCTATAAATATCTGGAGATCCCGAGAGAGACAAATGGATGGCCATTGTGAACCACGCATCATGAGAAAGAAAAGGAAGAACAGATAAGGTCCCTGGATATACTTGTATTGTATTGAGAGAGAGAAATAGACTGACCTTATCAAAGGACAAAGACTGAAAGAGCATTACACCCAAGACGATGAAAGACAATGAGCTACATTTGTGTAGAAACAAAAGGAAGAAAAATTATGCATTAAATAAACAATTACTAGAAATACACTGAATAAATAAGATCTGCATGATATTTTTCTGGCTAATAAGGTGTAGCAGTGTAAGTATCAGTAAATGCTCTCTCTAATGCATCTTTAATGAAGTTAGTATGAAGTTGATAAAGCAACAAACATCGTCTAACAACCTCAGACATGTTGCATTTCTGGCATGTTACATTCTGACATGTTGCATTTCTAGAAGCAGAAATGCTTAATTACTAGGATAATAGTCTCGCTTGGCCTGACTTTTGATTTGCTCCATAAAGTCTCATTCTCATTGCAACTTATTCTGGCCAAGATCCACCCACTTAGACAGGAAGAGACCGTCTGAACATTGCATTGGTCGTGTCATTTAAGGCTGAGACTACTCGGAGGATAAATGAGGGTTTGATTCTGGCTGATCTGAATGAATACAGCACCCGTCTCAGTTTCCGCAAGCAGCTGACATGCTTTCTTTTATCATTATTATTATTGTTATTTTTAGTTTTTTAAAAGAGTCTGCACTTAGTTCACTTTTCACTGTACTCTTTGTTCACTTTGTCAAATTACAGCCTGCTAACTTGCAATGCAATGTGATTGTTCTCTAGGGGAGAAATTTGAACTGTTTTGCATTGCTTTCCCTTTTTCTGTTTTCCTTTCACACTGCATTCACTTCCACTTTCAGCACTTAAATGATAAGAGAGTGAGACAGAGAGATGCATTATGTTCATGCGAGTGATTTGGCGATACAACAAATGTTTTTCAAGTTGCTTTGATAGAGTGTGTGTAATTGTGCACCTATAGATACTAAATTCACCACAGCGGTTCTGAGCAGCTCGGCTGTCACTAATAATTGTGCTGTCGCTCAGGGTCGTTTTGGTTTCTCTGATCAGTTCTTATGCTGAACACCCCGCTGAGATTTGACTTTCTTTTTTCACTGGATCCCAACTGAGATTTGAGATTTGTCTCACTCATTTGGCAGGTTCTGATTTTGATGCTTAATGCTTATCTTGTAAAAGCTGTTGTATATTATTAATATTTAGATGATCTTAAATGGCTACCCTTTATACTTTATAACTTAAAGGTGTATTATGTTCACAATCAATGTTGAGTCTTGGTTTTTAATGGTGTCTACTAATTTGTTTGTGGTTTATTTTAATATGCCGTTTTGATGCTCCTTTTATGAGTCTTGCTGTCATTGTGCAAATTAGAGGGGTTGTATAATTCATGTTTACATTATTTTTCTCCTCTGCACACAATTAATGGGACACCCAATCTTATAATAAATACTCTGCTAGCTATCCAGAGCAGAACACAGTTTTTTCTCTGAAAAAGTACCGTAGCTTCTCTACAGGTCCAGTAAACATGAATAAAGCCATTGAGAGTACTGCAAAATCCATGAACAAAAGTCTAAACAATATTAGTCTCATTCTAATTTTTGTCATGAGCAAAGATTCTCATTAATCTCGTAAGGTCTCTGAACTTAGGAGCCGCTGTCTTTAGTAGAAAAGGTAAAACATCATGTCTGTGAAACTCTGTGAGAGAGAGGAAACCTCAGTGAGGAATTCAACTGCAAAATAATAAAACAGTTCAGGCCAATTAAGTGCAGAAAAACACCATATAACCACTGGTTCAACATTAGTTTTACCTCAAACTCATTTTCAATGAGCTCACTTGGACACAATCCACCAGTCTGGCGGTGGTTCTGTCGTTTTAAGACTTCTCTAAATATAGCCGGCTGGTTGTAGCAGCGAGGCTGTGTGTTGGCATTTTTGGATAATTAGGGATATTTTAGATCATGTTTCACCACAACCCCTTTTTATTCAGATCTGGTTTCTGTAACCAGCAAGAAAAAAGCTGACTCTAAGTTGTGTGGGTTTTAAACTTAGGTCAGGTAATATCAAAGCAGTGACATTTTTAGGAAGTTTATCTTGACATGAAATCCTCCAGACACTTTTGTTTTTATCTCAATTGCAAACATTCATGTAATTAAACTGACCTAGTAATTTTTATAGTACTCATGTGACCATAGGTCACTGCTGAGGGTTTATGACGACATGTTTGTCCTCAGCTTGTTAGATACTGGTAGTCTTTAATTGCTTGTGGTTGGATTATCTAAAGGCAGACTGAATTGGGAAATGGAAAATGCCAATCTTGTCAATCAGTGTATGTTTTATTATTCTATGTATTTTTTTCTTTTTGAATATGTATGTGGCCTACCATCGTTATTGGAAATCTGAGCAGGGCTTTAACCACCATAGACATAAATATATATTCAGAATAGTGGTTGACATTATGTTTTAATGACACATTGTTTAACTTTTATTTGAGTATAACTTCCTTTTCGTGGTTTATTGGAGTGTTTTAATGAAAACCATAAGTTAGAAGTTGGCGACAAAAGTAATGGGACTCAGGAAGTTGGTTAGGAACAGTGAAAACTCAATAAAGAAATATTCACACATTATGAAGCAAAGTCTATTTTAATAAGACATTATGATTAGGTGCTGATTATGCGTTTGTTTTGCGTCTGTATTTATAGCATATCACATGAGTGCATATGTTTAGTTTATGATGTTATGACTTTACTTGCATAATGAACTTCACATAGATTCTACAGTATGTTAAACCGACTAATGAAACTTTCCCCAAAGTTCCTTGTGTTTAGTTCAACTCAATAGGGATATTTTACTGGAAAACAGACAAAAATGATTAAGAATTTTTTTATTACTTATTTAAAATTTTTAATTAAATGAATTTTGAGCCCTGCAAGTAGTTAAACATCATAGTCAGAATGAAAGTGTCCACTCACTCCCGCTCTCTCGCTTTCTCTCTCTGTCCCTGAGAGGTTGAGATCTGCTTAAGTGCTCAAATGCATCTGGATGGAAAGTGACACACGGGCCGAGCAGTTTGTTGCTGTAACACATGCGTTATGGGAGATAGTGTTGTACTACAGCAGCGAGAACAAAAGAGCCTGTTTTCCACTGATAGAAACCATCAGAAGACAGAGAGAGAGAGGATGCGAAAAAGAAAGGGAGAGAGGGCTTGCTGACACCAGAATTCTTCAAGCTGACACAGGTGATGGATTAGATGTGTTATCCAGGCGGACTGGGGCTCAGAAAAATCTATCCAAGAGCAGAAAGAGAGAGAGAAAGAGAGAAATACTGCTGCGCCCAACGGACCTGAAATATCCCTCCACATCTCACCCCATATACAGGAAGAGAAAGAACTGACAGTCCTTATAGACTACTCCTGGTGCTTTATTGGTGGTTTTCTATTTCTTTATCTATCCTTATATCTGTTTGTCTGTCTGTCTATCTGTTTGTCTGTGTGTGTGGGTGTGTGTGTGTGTGTGGGTGTGTGTCTGTCAGTGTGAGTCTGTCTGTCTGTCTGTCTGTCTGTCAGTCTGTATGTCTGTCAGTAAGTCAGTGAGTCAGTCTGTCTGTCTGTCTGTCAGTCTTCAGTCAGTGAGTCAGTCTGTCTGTCTGTCTGTCTGTCTGTCTGTCTGTCTGTGTGTGTCTGTCAGTCAGTCAGTCAGTGAGTCAGTCTGTCTGTCTGTCAGTCAGTCAGTCAGTGAGTGAGTGAGTGAGTGAGTGAGTCAGTCTAATCTGTCGTCTGTCTGGTCTGTCTGTCTGTCTGTCGTCAGTGAGTGCGTAAGTGAGTCAGTCCTGTCTGTCTGTCTGTCTGTGTGTGTGTGTGTGTGTGTGTCTGTCTGTCTGTCTGTCAGTCAGTCAGTCAGTGAGTGAGTGAGTCAGTCAGTCAGTGTCTGTCTGTGTCGGATGTCTGTCTGTCAGTCTGTCTGTCTGTCAGTGAGTGATCTGTCTGTGTCTCTGTCTGTCTGTCAGTCAGTCAGTCAGTCAGTCGTTGTCTGTCAGCAGTCAGTCATGAGGAGTGATGAGGAGTATGACTGGCGTTTGTTTGTCTGTCAGTCAGTCAGCAGTATCAGTCTGTCTGTCTGTCGGTCTGTCTGTCAGTCAGTGAGTGAGTCAGTCTGTCTGTCTGTATGTCAGTGGTCAGTCAGTCAGTCTGTTCTGTCTGTGTCTGTCTGCTGTCTGTCTGTCGTCAGTGAGTGGGCGTCTGTCTGTCTGTCTGTCAGATGTCTGTTCGTCTGTGTGTCTGTCTGTCTGTCTGTCAGTCAGTGAGTGAGTGAGTAAGTGAGTAAGTCTGGTGTTGTCTGTCTGTGGGTGTGGTGTGTGTGTGAGGGTGTGGTCTGTCTATATGTCAGTCAGTCTGTCTGTCTGTCTGTCTGTCTGGATGTCTGTCGTCTGTCTGTCAGTCATGATTGGATGTGGAGTAAGTGAGTCGTCTGTTGTCTGTCTGTTGTGGTGGGTGGTGTGTGTGTCTGTCTGTCTGTCTGTCTGTCTGTCTGTCTGTCTGTCTGTCTGTCTGTCTGTCAGTGAGTGAGTCTGTCTGTGTGTGTCTGTCTGTCTGTCTGTCAGTCAGTCTGTCTGTATGTCTGTCTGTCTGTCTGGGTTTTTCTGCCAGTCAGTCAGTGTGTCTGTTCCTGTCTGTCTGTCTTCAGTCAGGAGTCTGGTCGTCAGTGAGTTGAGTATGTCTGGTGGTCGTATGTCTGTCTGTCAGTCAGTCTGTCTGTCTGTCTGTCTGTCTGTCAGTCAGTCAGTCAGTCAGTCAGTGAGTGAGTGAGTCAGTCAGTCTGTCTGTCTGTCTGTCTGTCTGTCAGAGAGTGAGTGAGTGAGTGAGTCAGTCAGTCTGTATGTCTGTCAATCAGTGAGTCAGTCAGTCTGTCTGTTTGTCAGTCTGTCTGTTTGTCAGTCAGTGAGTCAGTCAGTCTGTCTGTCTGTCATTCTGACTTTGCATAAATGTGCATATATTCATTGATACATTTATAATTATAATAAAGAATTCTATGAATAAATATGTATATGAAATATTGAATAAATTATGTTTATGTTAAGTTTATGGGAAGATAAAAATAATGCTCACTAGATTATAGAGCAGATCCATTGTGTTTGAATCCTTCTGTCTGTTACTAGTGAGTCGAACATAGGAAAAGTTGGGGGTCAGGTTGGCCTTATTTTGACAGTTAACCCTTTCAGTTAGCATTACCCTCTCGCTTACTGGATAAGCGCTGACATTTGACCTGTGAGAGCAGACAATTTTGAGGAATCCCCTTTAGTGTAATTGTATTCAGTGTGTTCAGGTGGCAGAGTCTCTCTCTCTTTCTGTGTGTCTCGACATACTGAATGAGCCTACACATTTAAAATGGATTACAGAAGATCTGAGATAGACCACGGGACAGATTGCTCTGTCAGTCTGAGTTCTGTCTCTGACTCCCTAGCGCGCCCATACACACACATTTAAACAAGGACATCCATTGTGCACAAGTCCCACAGCGATTGGAAACGATATTCTTGAGGTCTGTGCTTTATATAGCCTTTTTTATAGTGGAAAAAAAAGAAAGAAAAATACATATGGGAAACACATTCAGAATTTTTTTTTCTGGTCCTCTTTCTGCTTTGAACGTTCATGCTTAATGTGGTTTAGAGGTTATGGATAAAAATAGACGAGAGTAAATATTGTTGCCGAATATCTTTGAGCAGGTTTATGTTTCAGTGCTTTGTGTTGGAATTAAATTACCCTCGTGCTGTTCTTCTCTTACACCTGCCATCTCCGTCATGTAATTACTTTTAGAAGATTGAATTGTGCTTTAGTAATACTTTAAGAGGTAAACAGAGTTGCATATCCCTCTGGTTGCGGGAGGGTTATGTGGATGTGAGCATTCAAAAAGTTTGATTTGTATTCAGTACGTTTCTAGTACGAGAAGAGTTAGTTAACATGAATAATCTAAAATGGGATCTATTCAAAGCGATGTACCCTAAAGGTTCTTTCAGATGTGGGTGTGCATATTCACTTTATTTGTATTAAGTGTTCATGCACAGTGTGGGAGCGAGTGTTTTGCAGTATGTTATCATGTTAAACAGCGAGAGAATTTCAATGCGAGTCTGGTTTCTCTTCAAGCACTTTTTTGTAGCAAGCTTACATTCTCACATCAAAAGCGTCCTCTTGGCATGAGCGTGTAGCTGGAAGGGACCGGCGGTCTCAGAAGTCCCTCATACAAATACAAACACACACAAATATACTGTACATAAACAATATGTATACAAAGAGCTACTCATATATACTGTAGAGTGCCAATGATTGAATATGCAAAATGAAATATTTAAAAGAAATAGAGTAAGAGACAGCATAGCATGCATATATAGCATGTATATACAGTATAAGTAAACTATATGAACTGTATATATAAATTAATAAATATGAACTAAATATTATTATAAATTGTCAACTTAATATTGACTCAACATAGAATAGCATAGCATTATATTGACATGATCTCAGTACTGATTGACATGAAAATCTGATACACATGTACATATAAAATGCACATCCTTATTTAAAATGGGTGAAGCACACAGAATGCTATGTTATTGTTGGGTGTAGTTCTGCGTGGGCTCTGCTGTCGGAGCATCTCTGAATGAGAAAGACAGCTGCACTTACACTGCAGCCAAAGGGACGGCAACCATCTATAATGTACATACAGGACCGAGGAAGGAAGAGAGAGAGAGAGAGAGAGAGAGAGAGAGAATGTGCCAATAATGAAAAAGTAATGAGCAAATGTTGCAGAAGCTTGTAAGGAGAAGACAAGACTTTGACAGACAGAACAACGATGACAGGACGAGACTCAAGCCAGGTGAACGACAGATCAGTGGTCCAGAGAAAGAGAAACTTTAAGACAGAATCCATTTCCAAAGGCTTTCGGGGAAATTAAAGGATCAGTGTAGCTGAAGACATTGCACATATACCACTCAGAACATTGGGACTGATTTCAAACTAATTTTTTGTGGGAAAGAATGTAAGTGTATGTGTATATAATTATAAAAACAAAAACAAATAAATAAAATTAATTATAAAAAAAAAAAAAGATAAAGCATGTGAATGAATACTAATAAATCTTGATATGACTTGTTTTGAAAAAAATCTATGTAAATGGCTTAGCAATATCAGTGTGTAAAGTATACAGTATCTAACAGGGGGTCATTGCTCCATTTCTCTATCCACCAAGGGATCCTTGGCCTTTAAAGCTGTGCATGCCTCCATCACCTTTATAGATCCATCCACAGAACCCACTTGCAGTGTCCATGTCTGATTGCTTTATAGGCCCCTGTAGGACCAGTGAACACAACATTTAACTCTACAGCCATCATGCCAGACCCACTTCCTGCCTGCAAATGAAGTATGTTTTTCAAAGTGCCCTCTGTAGACTGCTGGACACATAGTTCTCCGTGACATAAGGTCCCTGTGGTGCGTGCGGCAGGTCGTATCAGGGTCACGCTCGGCTGAACAAGAGGAGGCGGGTCTTGTTGACTGGCTGACATGTTTTATGTATGAACACATTTACCATTACGGCAGGATGTCAGTGTGCTGTAAATGTCAGTTTAGTGGATTGGGAGTCTGCCGCTCACAGATGGTTTTTACATTCAGGGGAGTGGACTAATGCTTGAACAGGGCTTTAGTGCAGTGTGGACGTGCTTTGGGCCAGAATTGTGTTGAGAAAGATTGTGATTTGACAGTAATCATAACTGTTATTTGTTTTTGCCTTTGCACTCTGGTTGGTTTAGTTGAATGATCTTTGCTCTCCTGGGTCTCTGTTAGGCTCGTCCTCTATTGTAAAGCACTACTAGACAGACACATGACCTAGGACTGACCCTGATCAGAGACACACACTCCGTGCAGGACAGACTCAATGTGTCCTGGGTTTTTAATTGTCTTTTGGGGTGGGTGAAAGCAGTGGGAGGAGATGGTTTAATGTGAAACCTGTGACGTCAATTAGTATTTCATCTGATTTTATTGCTCTGAGATGACCTTTGACCTGATCAAAACCCCTTTAGTCACTGTAATACTGTTTAAAGTCTAAAAAAATCTATCATATATATAATAATATATAACTATAATGTATGAAATATATCTATAGATAAAGAAATGTACTAATATATTATATTACAAATAATATTTTTATGTAGTATAGAGTGTAATGTATTATATAATAATACATAAAAAAATATACAAAGTATATAAAATAATAGCAAAATTCACTACATATAAAATATTATTATACAATATAAATTATACAATACTAATTATTATATTACATGTATTATCTACAGCTACAATTTTTTTTATAAATAATTTATTTTTAATTTACTTTATTAATAATATAACATTATCCTTAAAAAAAATATATATACTGATATATATAAAGATATTACCATTGTTCGATGATTCGTTTGTTCTCATGATTGGAGGTTTTTCCTCTTTCTCTGTCAGATTCTGTTGATGGTCCTCCTTAAAAAAAAAAGAAAAAAAAATAAAAAAAAGAAAGGTGGCGTCCAGTATGAAACCTGGCCGGTCACAAAGATTGAAGCTCTCTTCTTAGAGACAGGCCTTTTCCCTGGACACAACAGCTACATCTACGTCATGGGAGAGACAGGTCTGAATATATTCATGTTATGCCTTTCTCCTCTCGCGCTTTCCTCCATCCCATAACACTGTAGGACGGAGAGAACGTGACCGCTCCGTCTAATGAAAGAGAGAAATGGGAAGAGGGTAGAGGGACTGTGTCGTGAAGGAGAGAGTGATGGAGGGACGCTGAAGGAGGAAGAGAGTGAAACAGGCACTCTCTCTCGACACATAATGAAGAGAAGGATGTAAATATCCTCTCAATAATATCAATACACACACCCTTCCCATGGGATGCATTGCATAGTAGAGTTGGCGGTATGAGTCATTTTATACTCACAGTAACCCTGTCTCCCAGTGTTATGGAAAACCCCTTTTTGCCTCAGCGTAAAAAAAGGTAATGGACTATTTCCCTAGCAACTTTATTTCTTATAATGCAGCTTTCAATCTCACAATATGATTGACTTTATTGTAATTGTGTAATGTAAATTCTCTAGCGTGTGAATTATTTCTTATTTTAAAGTACTTGGGGAAAAAAAGTATTTAGTCAGCCACCGGTTGTGCAAGTTCTCCCACTTAAAAAAAGATGAGAGAGGCCTGTAATTTACATCATAGGTATACCTCAACTATGATCGACAAAATGAGAATAAAAATCCAGAAAATCACATTGTAGGCTTTTTAAAGAATTTATTTGCAAATTATGGTGGAAAATAAGTATTGGTCAATAACAAAATTTCATCTCATACTTTGTTATAATACCCTTTGTTGGCAATGACAGAGGTCAACCGTTTTCTGTAAGTCTTCACAAGGTTTTTCACACACTGTTGCTGGTATTTTGGCCATTCCTCCATGCAGATCTCCTCTAGAGCAGTAAGGTTTTGGGGCTGTCGCTGGGCAACACGATTTTCAACTCCCTCCAAAGATTTTCTATGGGGTTGAGATCTGAGACTGGCTAGGCCACTCCAGGACCTTGGAATGCTTCTTACGAAGCCACTCCTTCGTTGCCCGGCGGTGTGTTTGGGATCATTGTCATGCTGAAAGACCCAGCCACGTTCATCTTCAATGCCCTTGCTGATGGAAGGAGGTTTTCACTCTAAATCTCACGATACATGGCCCCATTCATTTTTTCGTTTACACGGATCAGTCGTCCTGGTCCTTTTGCAGAAAAACAGCCCCAAAGCATGATTTTTCCACCCCCATGCTTCACAGTAGGAATGGTGTTCTTTGGATGCAACTCAGAATTCTTTCTCCTCCAAACACGACAAGTTGATTTTTTACCAAAAAGTTCTATTTTGGTCTCATCTGACCACATGACCTTCTCCCATGCCTTCTCTGGATCATCCAGATGGTCTTTGGCCAACTTCAGACGGGCCTGGACATGTACTGGCTTAAGCAGGGGGACACGTCTGGCACTGCAGGATTTGGATGATCCCTGGCTGCGCAGTGTGTACTTGGAAAAAAAAAAAAAATGTAGCCTTTGTACTTTGGTCCCAGCTCTCTGCAGGTCATTATAGGTCCCCCCGTGTGGTTCTGGGATTTTTTGTGATCATTTTGACCCCACGGGGTTAGATCTTGCGTGGAGCCCCAGATCGAGGGAGATTCTCAGTGGTCTTGTATGGCTTCCATTTTCTAATAATTGCTCCCACCGTTGATTTCTTCACACCAAGCTGCTTACCTATTGCCGATTCAGTCTTCCCAGCCTGGTGCAGGTCGACAATTTTGTTTCTGGTGTCCTTTGACGGCTCTTTGGTCTTGGCCATGGTGGAGTTTGGAGTGGGACTGTTTGAGGTTGTGGACAGGTGTCTTTTATGCTGATAACGAGTTCAAACAGATGCTATTAATACAGGTAATGAGTGGAGGATAGGAGGGTTTCTTAAAGACAAACTAACTGGTCTGTGAGAGCCAGAATTCTTGCTTGTTTGTAGGTGACCAAATACTTATTTTTACCGAGGAATTTACCAATTAATTCTTTAAAATCCTACAAATGTGATTTTCTGGATTTTTTTTTTTTTCTCATTTTGTCTCACATAGTTGAGGTATACCTATGACGAAAAATACAGGCCTCATCTCATCTTTTTTTTTTTTTTTTTTTTTTTTTCTTTTTTTTTTTATTTTTTTTACTTTTTTTTTTTTTTTTTTTTTTTTTTCGGTTCTTTTTTCATTTTTTTGTTTTTTTTTTTTTTATTTTTTTTTGTTTTTTTTTTTTTTTTTTTTTTTTTTTGTTTTTTTTTTTTTTTTTTTTATAAGATTTTTTTATTTTTTTAATTTTGTTTTTTTATTTTTTTTTTTTTTTTAAGTGGGAGAACTTCAACAATTGGTGTCTGACCTAATACTTTTTTGCCCACTGTATCTCCCAATTACTTTTTTTTTTTTTTCTGAACGAAATAGGATTGTAGTTCCATAGGTTGTAGTTATTTTTACTGGAAATTCATACCAAAATTTTTAAACATATTTCACGTAATAAAGTACCGTGCTGCATACATATATTATATGGAGATTTTGACCCTGGACCACAAAACCAGTCTTAAGCCGCTGGGGTATATTTGTAGCATTAGCCAAAAATAGATTGTATGGGTCAAAATTATAGATTTATCTTTTATTCCAAAATCATTAGGATATTAAGGTAAGATCATGTTCCATGAAGATATTTGTAAATTTCCTACCGTAAATATATCGAAACTGAATTTTTGATTAGTAATATGCAATGCTAAGGACCTCATTTAGACAGATTTAAAGGTGATTTTCTCAGTATTTTGATATTTTTGAACCCTCAGATTCCAGATTTTCAAATAGTTGTATCTCGGCCAAAATTTTGTCCTATCCTAACAAACCATACATATATGGAAAGCTTATTTATTCAGCTTTTCAGTTTATGTATAAATCTCAATTTTGAAAAAATGACCCTTATGACTGGTTTGTGGTCAAGGGTCCATATTATATATATAGATAGATAGATATTATATATATTTATTTTAATGATTAGATAATCTTTATTATATTTAATATATATATATTATATTTCTACTAAGATGAATTGTTTTATGTAATTACTATTTTATTTTTTTTTTTTTTCTTTTTTAAATTGCCGCTATGATAAGATATTCTGCGCAAGCATAGCAGAAACGCTGACAGTGTGAAACATTCTTACTCTAAAAAACCAATATCTATCCGGACTGCCCAACCCTATTTTAGGACTATGAAACAAAGTGAAGAAAGGAAGAAAAAGAGAAAGAGAAAATACTGTCTCTGCTCAGAGATGGATGACCAGGCTGGTTTCTTACATCTCCAGGCTTTTTTTAGCATCCATTCTAGAGGGTTGATATCCCCTGTGGGGTGATGCGTGGGCAGCGGGATGGGGTCGGGTGGCAGGGGGAAATGCCGGTACTGAGAGCGGTGGTTTAATGCACAGCGGGCTGACAGGTTCACATCATATCGCTACACACGCGGCCTGCTGGGTCAGCCCCACTGGGCGGCACGTGTAGTGTCAGATGAGAGAAAAATGAGGAGAAAGAGAAGGAGACTTGTTGAGTCAGCACATTGTGTCTACGCACACATCCTGTCACCCTCTCCAGGGATGTAGAAGTGAGCCCAGCATTTTATCAACTTTGTGACTCGAGTCCCAGGCCCTCGCATCAAACAGACCTGCTGACAATGAATTAACAGAGGGGATATAGACTTACAAAGATTCTGCTATTTCTCTTTCTTTCTCATTCATACACTGTAATATAACACTATACCACTATTTATTATTTATTTTATTTTAATTTATTTTATTTTATTTCTGACACTTTATATTTTGGAATGGGAATCATTATATTTGGGGGGTGTTTGGCATCATAAAGTTTGAAAACCCTTATCCTCTCATGGCACTGTAGAAAACAAATATAGCTTTTTGGCATTAGACTTTGAAACCATTTGTGTGTGTTTTGTGTGTGTGTGTGGTGTGCGTGCGTGCGTGTGTGCATGTGCATTCCTGTGAATCTCTTCACTAGCATTTAACAGTCTTTAACGAATAGTATTCACTGAACCTCACAAGTCCCTCCTCCTCACGCAGTAATTCAGACCGATCCCGTCATAAAAGAGCCATCAGCATGTTCCATCTTCTCTTCACCCAATTTTGTCCTGTTTTAAGTGTTTCAGGTGATTAATTCAATATTACAGCTTATTAAATGGCCGTGTTGAGAGGCATCGCTGTGCTCAATGAGTTCTTTCAGTCTGACTTGGGCTGAATTGCTCTCGGAGGTATTTCTCTTCATAACGCCCATCCTATCTTCTTTGAGTAGTGTTAATATTCAGGATGCAGGTGTGAGACGTTCACTTGCTGAGCTGAGAGGAACAAAAAATGGTGCTAAAGATCACAAGGCGTCCATCACCCCAGCACACTGCTGTTTGAGGAGTCAGTTGGCATAGTCACGCTTCACACTTCACAGAGCAGCAGGATTACCATTCACCTTTCAGCACAAGCTCTTATGCTAGCAGGAAACAGAGCCATCATGGCGGAGTGGAGCTCACTGTGGTCACGGATTGGGTGTAATTTAATGAAATGGAGCCAAAATGGCTGAACTAGTGTAGTTATTGCAGCTCCGTGGGGATGTGTAGTGTATTGTCTTTATGTTCACTGGCTAAGAGGAGTCAAAATGGCAGATTAGAGGCACACAGCAGTCCTTCGTGTCTCTGTCATGCTATCAATCAGAAAAAAAGGACAAGCACAGTGGATGGACCATGGTCATTGACCATAATACATAATAACAAAATATTTTATATAACTGAAATATAGTTTTAAAAAATATTTAAAAATGCATTCAAGTTGGCACTAAATCACAGCAAAAATGTTAAAATAGGTGGAAATGATTGATACTGAATGATTGACCAATTTAATCAAATGTTTTAATAATTTGCTAATATAATATAACATTATAATATAATGTTTTATATAACTGAAATTGTGACCAATAATTTTATTGATGCACAATATTGAAATTCTGTTCGATACCAAAAAGCCAGTAGTTATTTTCATATTATGGGCAATAACCGTTAAATGGCCAGAAAATCTGTACTAATTCTGTACTAAAAAAAAAAAATAATGAATAAATAAATAAAATTCAAAACTTTGTAATGTACAGTAAGAAATATAGAAACTTATTATTTATATACATTTATTTTTTTTAATTTGCTAAAAACAAAAACAAAAAAAAACTATATTTTAAATATTAGTTTTTTTCCCGTAATCGTTCTGTCTAAAATGTAAAAATAGGTAAAAACAATTGATGCTGGTAATTAGAAAAAAAAATAAAAAATTATTGGTTGTACCGACATCGTCCATATATAAAGTAATATTATAGCCTAACATTTTTCACTTTGCCATGATTCAGTCAGTATGGTAATGTATAGTGGACAGTCCTGTGTTGTTTCCCTCTAATTATTCTGAAATATGTAAATGTATCGTGTTATGGAACTCAAATGTGTTGCAAATGTTGTTTTATGTTGTCTTATCAAGGGTTATAAGGTCCATGGTCATTTGCTATTTGTGAGTGTATCTGTGCATGGTTGATGTGAAAAGCACTGTACAGATGAGTGTGTGGGTACAGATACACAGATTACAAATTTACATACATGCACACATGCATCAGACAGCGATGGATTTGCAGTTAGCATTCAATCATGCTCAAACCAGCATGTAATCTTGCTTTAGGCAGAGACACATGCACAAACACACTCCATTTTTACCCACAAATGCTTCACGCTACCTCATTTCCCATGCGGCATCTATAATTATTTTCTATGATGCCGTATATTGTGCGTTTCCTCAAAGACTCACATAAATACAGCTCATTCCAAATGCATAGCCATCCCTCACTTGAACACAAATAGATTTCAAACGGATTGCCTCACGCTGACATAAAGAGAAATACACACATACGCACATTCATAGACTTCAGGGCCCATTGTCTCAGTCTATATGTGCGAATGCTATGTAAATGGTCCATATTTATTGGTTAGAGCAACACAGTGGAACTGAAAGACAAATGAGCTCCAGACAAGATGTGTCCACGACCAGAGCAGTCAAAAAGCACAGGTTATGTCAGCCGTGTTTAGCCAATGTCTGTGAATGGCTTGAAAGAAAGAGTGTTCAGAGCAGAGCAGGAGTGTCTGCAGTCTTAGATCACGCAGGTGGTGAGATGGTGTCCTTTCTGTGGTAATTCATAGTCTTGTGATAAAGTGCTTTGGCTGTTTGGCTGGGAAAGAGAGCCAGAGGCTAACAGCTATGAAAGGTCAGAGCTGTTTCAGCTGATAACAGCTTTACAGAGACAGAGGGAGAGAGCGGCGGGCAAGGAAACAAAAAGGGAGTCGTTGAAAGAGACATGGAGACTTAGCAATGTCATGCACATTTGCAAAATGTGTGTCAAAGACTGCTTCAAAAATATCTCATCTAGGTTTTACATTCCAGCCGACTGCAAACCGTCTTTACTCGTCACCTCTCTGTCAAACTGATGGCGCACGAGTGGGAGTCTCTGTGAGCTGCATTGACAGCATCCTAACGAGAATAGAACCTCATGAAAGGACTGAACTGCTGCACTTATAGGCCATCTGTCTATCGTTTTATCTATCATTCTATTGTTCCATCTATCTGTTGTTCTATATATCATTCAATCTTGCATTCTATCTTTCTATCTTGAAATAAGTATTTAATTTATATTATTGAATATCTATCTATCTATCTATCTATCTATCTATCTATCTATTCGTCGTCTGCGAGCATCTTATCGTTCTGTCTGTCATTCTATCTATCTATCTATCATCTATCTATCTATCTATCGTTCTATCAATCCACCCATCGTTCTATCTATCTATCTATCTATCTATCATCTATCTATCTATCTACTATCTATCTACTATCTATCTATCTACTATCTATCTATCATCTATATATCAGTGGTTACTGAATATTCAGAACCCCTTAAATTTTCCCTTCTTTGTTATCATGCGCCATTTGTACAAATCATTTAAGTAATTTTTTTTCCCCGCCTCATTAATGTACACACAGCACCCATATTGACAGAAAAACACAGAATTGTGACATTTTTGCAGATTTATTAAAAAGAACAACTGAAATTTCACATGGTCCTAAGTATTCATACCCTTTGCTCAGTATTTAGTAGAAGGCACCCTTTTGATCTAATACAGCCATGTTTTTCACACCTGGATTTGGGGATCCTGTGCCATTCCTCCTTGCAGATCCTCTCCCATTCTGTCAGGTTGGATGGTAAACGTTGGTTGGTGGACAGCCATTTTTAGGTCTCTCCATAGATGCTCAATTGGGTTTAAGTCAGGGCTCTGGCTGGGTCATTCAAGAACGGTCACAGAGTTGTTGTGAAGCCACTTTTTCGTTATTTTAGCTGTGTGCTTAGGTTCATTTTCTTGTTGGAAGGTAAACCTTCGGCCTCATAATCATTCGGCCTGAGGTCCTGAGCACTCTGGAGAAGGTTTTCCAGGATATCCCTGTACTTGGCCGCATTCATTTTCCCCTCGATTGCAACCAGTCGTCCTGTCCTTGCAGCTGAAAAACACCCTCTCAGCATGATGCTGCCACCACCATGCTCACTGTTGGGACTGTATTGGGACAGGTGATGAGCAGTGCCTGGTTTTTTTCCACACATACCGCTTACAATTAAGGCCAAAAAGTTCTATCTTTCTCATCAAACCAGAGAATCTTATTTTTCACCATCTTGGAGCCCTTCAGGTGTTTTTTAGCAAACTCCATGCGGGCTTTCATGTGTCTTGCACTGAGGCTTCCGTTGGGCCACTCTGCCATAAAGCCCCGACTTGGTGGAGGGCTGCAGTGATGGTTGACTTCTACAACTTTCTCCCATCTCCCGACTGCATGTCTGGAGCTCAGCCCCAGTGATCTTTGGGTTCTTCTTTACCTCTCTCACCAGGCTCTTCTCCCCCGATAGCTCAGTTTGTCCGGATGGCCAGCTCTAGGAAGGGTTCTGGTTGGCCCAAACGTCTTCCATTTAAGGATTATGGTGGCCACTGTGCTCTTAGGAACCTTAAGGCAGCAGAAATGTTTTTGTAACCTGGGCCAGATCTGTGCCTTGCCACAATTATGTCTCTGAGCTCATCAGGCAGTTCCTTTGACCTCATGATACTCATTTGCTCTGACATGCACTGTGAGCTGTAAGTTCTTATATAGACAGGTGTGTGGCTTTCCTGATCAAGTTCAATCAGTATAATCAAACACAGCTGAACTAAAATGAAGGTGTAGGACCATCTCAAGGATGATCAGAAGAAATGACAGCACCTGAGTTAAATATATGAGTGTCAGAGCAAAGGGTCTGAATACTTAGGTCCATGTGATATTTCATTTTTTCTTTTTTAATATATCTGCAAAAATGTCAACAATTCTGTGTTTTTCTGTCAATATGTGGTGCTGTGTGTACATTAATGAGGAAAAAAAATAACTTAAATGATTTTAGCAAATGGCTGCATTATAACAAAGAGTGAAAAATTTAAGGGGTCTGAATACTTTCCGTACCCACTGTATCGATCATCGATCTATCTATCTATCGTCTCTCAACTCCACCCACGTACTATCTATCGATCTATCTATCTATCTATCTAGCTATCTATCTATCTATAAATAAAATTACTCAAATTTATATTATTGAATTTAATAGTTACATTAATGATTTTGAATCGTTATATTATGATTTTGTTTAGGATTGCATTTAAAAATCTGAAAATTATTGATACTAGTAAAAATCACATGTTGACATATCTCTTTTTATATTTATTGTATATATACATGGATGGATGGATAAATGGATAGACTGATTATATCTGGATAGATGCATTATATTTGTGCAATGTAGTATAGTGTTGATTTTTTTTGTATTACAATGTATTTTATATATTACATAGTTAGTACTATTATATCATATAAGTATTACTATGTGCATAGTATATACACAAATATTTGGTAAAGTTGTTGTGCATTTTATTCATATTGTTCAGTATTGAAGAAAATATGATACGTGTGAAATATATTCGCCTTTTTAGATGAACTTGTGGCGTGAGCTCACTAGGTTTTGGAACAGCGCTTGTGTGTCATCTGTGCGACCTCACACAATCAAATGAAGCCTGAGCACTTGGGACAAGCAAAGCCACACCTGCTGCCATATGCAAATCCAGCACATGTAACCAACTCCGCTCGTTCTCATTGAAGTGTGTAAACCAAACCCTTATGCAAACTGTGAGGAGGAAAGACATATTGCCTGACAGGTTTGTTCGACTCACCCTTTTGCATATCGGCACACAAAACTCCAAAACAAAGACTTTTTGGTGTGGTGAGACTTTATGTGATGTTCAGTGCTTTCAGTTTTCTGTTTCTATTCACTATAAATAGCACATTTTGCTCTAAATTTAATTGAAAGGTCTGATGCAGATAAGTAAAATGCCACAACAATGTGCCAATTATTGTTCAATCAGGCTGGAGAGGGCTTCAGAATAGACTGCCAGTGTTTTGATTGGTCGTTTAATCAGTTGCACAATAAAATTGTTATTAACCCTCTGAAGTCGATTAACGCGGATACGCGTTTTGAGGCATCTTCTCCTGATCACACCGAAAATAACTTCAATTACACTTTCAGCTTTGATCTTACAGATAAGAGCAATACATAAATCAAATCTGTAAAGGGTCTACTTTTATTTATGTACACTCACAATAACAACAAAACTTTGTACTTTTGTAAAATAAAGAAAACAAATAGGGTGTGCTGTCTGCCGCTTTGGTCTGCGTGATCTTTATTTAGAAACACATTCATAAAATGAACTGTAACTCAGCAAATACTCAACAAAGAGACATGAGAGATATATCTATAGAAAGCTTGACATGTCTACTATTAAACTAAGCAAGTCTTATCGAAAGCAAATATTCTGTGATAAAGTAATCCATATGAAACCAACGCGATGTCCAGTTTTTCACATCTCCCTTCATTATCTCTAATGCGACCACGCCCACGCGCTGAGCGCTATTGATATTATAATCATCCACGTGAAGCGCGCGGCGTGTAAACACCCACATCAAGTTTTACTGTTCGTGTCGCGCTGAGATGAATAAGACAGAATTCACCTCAAGAAGTTTTGGATTACCTCAGGAAAAAACATGGGTAAGTCTTTTTTATTAACCTACTTGAATTAGTTGTCACATAACTTGTACACATTTTACTAGTTATACTTTCTCCAAACTATAATTCCTGACTAAATGTATAATCAAGCGAAACATTATAAAGTTTAATTCACAGCATTTAAATGTCATGATGCCAGGATGTTTTTTTTTTATGTTCTATAACAGACAGAAATATTATATAAAAGTAATATGAGTTATAATGTCACTAGCCTAATGTCAGTAAGAATGATTAGACAAAACTTTACTGTGATAGGATATTCCTTGTTCACAAATATAGCCATATACGTTTATAACTATAGTTTTTGGATTGTAAAAGCCTACATACAAAGCATGCTTGTGTTAATGAATGTAACTAAGCTTCTGTTCATAAATATCTGCTCTGGTGTAAATATTTTGAATGTGTTATACCCATATCTTATGGAGTAATGACGCTGAAATGTTTGAAACCGTTTTCATTTTGGTTTAGGACTGTGGCTGCATCACTGGCATCTTGCACAAGAAAGGCACACGAGTGTCGTTCTGTTTTGAGTTCGCTGGAAAATCATACTGAGGAAGTGCACAGTATAGTAATTGTAATGTTATTATTCCTAGAATTTGTGGTAATATTATTTGTGGTTGATATTGTTAAAATGTAAGAATTGGCATTGTTTTTTCATGAAGTATGCATACTATACTAAGGTACTGTGGGGAATACACCACTCTTGCATTCTCCTGCATCTCTCATAGGAAGGGGGCACTCGTTCAGTTTTCAACTCCATTCAGAATTTTGTGTGCATTCACTATTTTACAGATGTTACTTTCATTTGATTTAGTTACTTTGTGGTAAAATATGTTTGCTATGTGGTAATTGTGTTCTATGTTTCGATAAATTAGTACTAGTATCAATGAACATCACAATAATGTTAATAATGCAGTTTGTGTAAACAGCATGCTTGCTTATTTATTTCAGATGTGAGAATAACAGTACAAAAGAACCTGTTGCAAAGAGAGCCAAAACAAATAAGCAGCCCACTTGGTCATGGAAACAGAGACTGACGTTTACATGTTCCACAGGCTCTGAGATTTCTGCCCCGCACAAGAGCCTGGACCACAGCTAAGACCATGTGATGCACACACTCCCAAAATGATGTGATAGTTATATATATTCTAAATAAACTACAAACAAAAAAAATAGATACATTTCGTTTTCCTCATTATTTCTTTTAGCAATTCCCTCTCAGTCACACACCTTACTGAAAGGCTCATTATGCAGTTCATTATGCAGGCCTTTGTCTTCTCAGTTGTGAATCACTCATTATACATGACCATTCACGCCCCCTCGCATATTCCTTTTCTACACAAAAAGTGTCTTAGAAAATTTAAATCAATATATTGTTTTCTGTGAGTGAGTAAACAAGATGATTTTCACATCATTCTGATGCAAAAACTCTAGACTTCAAGATCTGTTCTCAATAGTCCTGTGAACAGATGTTCTGTATGTGTTTTATGGCCTTATTTCAGTGACTTTAAAATTTTAGTTTTCACTAAGCACGCATAAACGTTGATTTCTCAAAAACACAATCACATACATACATGCTGCCCACCCCTGCTCACATAATTGTAAGCCCAGTGGGTGCTGTATTGTGCTACTAGTAGTCAGTAAATGTTTATTAGCAACTGAAAAAAGCACAAATGTCAGGACATGTCAAAACTTCTCCAGGGCCCAAAACACCCTCAGACCCCAGAGGGTTAACTCCCACCACATTAGTGGCGAGCGATTCACAATGAATCATTTATTAATTTAATTATCAGTGCCGCTAAGGCCATAGGTCAAAACCACCAAGCACACGTTCACAGCACTGAAACCATAGCTTCAAATACACGTAATATGATGTGAACATGTCTGTTGAGTTGTTTTTATTTTCTAAACATGCACTATAAGTCATCAGTGGCATCCAAATGAGATGAAAAGCTTTGCACAGTAGTTTGATTTCATGAGTTGGCCTTAAAAACCCAGCTCAAGATTTGACATTGTCTATCCCACACCGACTATTAAGAGTGGTGTGAAATTTCCATCGGTGTGACTAACGTGGAGAAGCGTGTGAATGAAGTGTCGACTTTAACAACCAAACCCGATTCTCTGCATATGCTGCTGTCAAGCGAGAAACGTTTAGGTTGAACTTGAGAATCCAAGATCTGCTTCTTACCCTCCACCCCTTCTCTCGCCTCCCCACCCCAGCTCATAAAAGCAACGTAACTGAGATCATCAACCAAAAAAAAAAAAAAAAGAAAAAAAAAACAAAAAAAATAAAGGAGCCTCCGTATTTCTGCCCTGGCAATTTCTCTCCCAAGTGCTCAGCTGTGAAATTTAAAATCCATGCATGGCTTCACTTTTCCCCATCTTGAAGAACCAGATTATTTGCTCTGTCTTTGCAAAGCCTTAGCCTCCTTTGGCGCACACACATTATGTACCTCGAATCATATGCATGTATTTACCATTTTGATCTCTCACTCACAGGCACACACACACACAGAGGGACATTCTAGGCCTGCGTTACCTTTGTCTGGGAAATGTAGGAAATGAACTGTGTGGTTATCAAATGCAGGGAAATGGGATTTTTCACCCGGAGTGAGATTGTTTAGAGACTCTCTCCTCTCTTCCATAGTCCATTCCAGCCAGCTCCTAAAATTACACTCTCCTTCCATTATCCAGCTGAAGATTGTCGACTCAGAAATCATCTCTACATTCGGCACTGGCCTAACCAATATTAGAGCCGTTGCAAATGGAGGCGTTTGTGATTGAATATTAAATTTTTCTTATGAAAAAAAGATAGTTTGACATTTAGGGATGGTGTATCGATCTTGAAGTATTGATCATTCTAATGTCCAATATGTGTTTTGTTTTTTTTTGTAACATTTTTATGTAGCATGAATTCATGCAAATCACTAGCTTTAAATAAATAAAAAAATCACTGTATACATTAGTGATTCAAAATTTAAGTTAATGTATATCACTAGCTTCAAAGTGAAAAAATGTACTGTTAGCAAAAACTTATGAGCCCCTCGGTTCATCTTAACGTGCAGAAAAGCAGAAAGGTATATGTGAAATTTTTAATGGGCTTGTGTGATGATTGGCATGATTATTTAAATCAAAAGCTGTTTAAAGATTTTTTTTTCTGAGAGTGAAATATTGAAACCATGTTAAATGCATTTAGTTATGTTTAAAATGTTCAACTACAAATTTATATTTAAATGTATTATTTTATATTATGAACTACTACATTTAAATGTAAAGTTTTAAAGGGTTATATATATAACACTGGGCTGTTTTGACCCATATATACATATGTATGTATAAACAGGCTTGATAGTACTTTATATTAAATTGAAAAAAAATTAAAAAGTATCGACCATTCTTATTAACATTTTTGATTCTGAATGAAGCCTACATTTATGCAAATATTCAAATGTCAACTAAGTGAAGTCCTGTCTGCACAGATAGTGCCCTCCAGAAATCATATCTAGCCTGTGATTTACGCTCTGTGCCTTTGGAGTCTTTTGTTTGTCTTTGTTTGGGTTGAACTATCCCTCATACTGCATGCAGATTGAGTTGGCCGACAGCCACTGCTTTCTCTGTGTGTGTGGCGTTCTGTAAATGTGTGCGCATGTGTCTGGATGTCAGCGTTTGGGTGACTGTAGCGTGGTTAGGGGGATGGGGATGTATATGATGAAAGGGCTAACAGGAAATCAACAGAGCAGAGGATGTGATTAATGAGAACAAAGCAACATTAATATTCACTTAACAGAAGTATGTGCACTCAGCTCTTGATTCTCATACACAATGCACAGGAAGAGACCTGCAGCCTGGAATTTTTGGAAGTTTTGCTGTAGTCTGTACAGCAAGCTTGAGTAACAATGAGCTAAACTGAGGAATTGTGCCCAAAGTTCAGGCAAATTTGAAAATAAAAAAGTGCCTTCAGTTGCCCCCTAGCATTTCCATGACCCCTAGTCACCCTGTGAAAGTGCAGCTGCTCTTGCTAAAAAAACGAGAACAAGGAGAGTGTCTTAACCAGTGACCTCCATCTCCCGTCTATCCACCAATCACTGTCATTCATGCTGCCCTGGACATAGACTTAGATTAACTGTAGCTGCCATGGTAATTGACAGGGAAGAATGAAAATTTTCTTTTTTTTTTAAGCATAGCAAATGAGAAATGAAATCCATTGTATTCGTGAGAAATTGGACCGGTCCAGCTCATCCAAAGTAGGTATCGCGTATCTCTGTTTACATCACAGTTGACATATGCTAACTATGTCAAGTTATATGAGTAAACAATGTATTATGTAGAAACCTGAATTAATCATAAACACGTATATTTTCCTAAATGTATTTATTTATTTACCATTGTTTATGAAATAGGATAATTAAATAAACCTCATTAATGTTGAAAAAATGTTTAAATGAAAATTGACCTAAAAAATGAATGCTAATCCCACTGTTTGTGATATATATATATATAAACACACATATAACATTTTTTTATTTTATGTAAAACTAATAGTTTATCGAGCGAGAGAATTTAATAAAATTAATAAGTAAAATTTCATTTTTTAATATAACTATAATTTATACCTCTCTCTCGCTCTCTCTCTCTCTCTCTCTCTCTCTCTAAAATATATTTTACAGGTGATTTCCACTTTCCACTTCATTATATCAGAGCTTGTGTTTATATGGACGACAGGGCTTGGACAGTGCTAGTCTGTGACGCATGATAACAAAAGGACGTTGATGCCACTCAGAGGCCTTTATGACTGCCTGACATCTGCAGGCCATTAAACAAACAGTGATGAGCTGCTAGCATGTGCATTTTGCTTTTGTCATTCATTCTTCTTGATTAGCTATCACAGCTGGCTAGTATACTATCTTTCTAGCATAATGGCAGAGCTGATTGATACGATTTTGCTTGTTATTTCAGATTTTTAGGGAGTCGCTGCTTGCGTGATACGAAGTATAGGTGGGGGGAATCAATTCCAATGATAGGGTGCACGTTTGAGTGTCAACGTGATGGCTTCACTTGCTATTGACAGAGGGACAGATCAGGATAAATGCTCCTGTCGATACATCCCGCGTCCAGCATTATTGATGAAGCTATTTAGCAGACTCATTCAGTGAAAGCCGGTTCCAATCTCACACTCTCTCCGGACACCTGAAGGCTTTACCCCTGAACGCTGCATATATTGCGGTCTTCGGGTCAGTGGCTGACCTGGCGCGGTGTATAAAACTGCCAGGGTCAACCTAAAGGTCAATTGTATATGGTCACCATTGCAATTCGCCCTTACAGATACACCTTTGAGACTAGAAGGAACCCTCACGAAATGCATCCTTTCCTCTCACATTAATGAATCGCTAATTGACTTAAGCGAGGATTTGCACTAATCAGGTTTGGTGCACAGGAACCATTGGCCAATCCTAACCTCATTATTTGATAGCAAAACTCTTGTCAGCCAATATCAAGTGTTTCATTAAAATATGCATCGCCTTGAAGGTGCTTTATCTTGCCCTCCGTCCCTCCTCTTTTCTTCCCCCAGCAGCAGCTGTGCTGCCAATAAATAATTTGCTCCGCAGCACGGCAGACTACCGGTGGTTGTTGTTCAGCCGAGAATTTGGGCTCTTAAGGTGAAAGGTCTTTGTTCTTGTTAGTAAACAACCTGGTTGCACCCTACACCCGCCTCTGACCCATCAGGTTAGTCCTAGATTTAGTAGAGCGTACAGAGACAAGCCTGTGTCACGGTGGGTGTTATTAGTCGAGGTAAGGCGCTAGCGGTGCTGGTTGTACCTGCTGAATGCTCGTCGCTGTCTCACAGGCCTCTAGGGGGCTTTCAGTGCGGTGTTGATTTAATAGTCTCAAATGAGGTGGTGATACCTGAGATCTGCTTGCGTGGCTTTTTTAGGGGCCGTTGGGTGCCTTGTTAAGAGAGCGGTGTCTCTGTGGGGGTGCAGGATAACACAGCTAGTAAGCAGAACCGTGGTTGAGAGCGGCAGAGGTAAGAGGGTACATTCAACTTTGCAATCTTTCTGTTGTGCATCAATCCCGAATCGGACCACCCAATGAGAAATAGCGCAAAATGGCTTGGCAAGCATTAGCGGTGATGAGTGGCTGAACACGTTCCCTGCTGATTTGTGAAAAACATGGTCAAAAAGAGTCCTAGAAAAGTTCAGATGATCTATGAAACAGCAACCTCAGTGATCGAATAAGATTAAAGCAAACAGTTTTCAATCTTAGTATCTCAGAAGTGTCAAATTTTTTATTACCTCTAAGAGTTTTTAAGAGAAGCAATCTGAGACAGATGCAAATGAGACATAAGAAACTTCTCAGCTATAAGAAGCTGTAGTTGTAGATGTAGTTTTGTCTTGTCTTCAGCTCTAGAGGAAAATTCTGTTGCTCAGAGGTTTCTCTTTCATAGCTCAATGCTTAATTGTGTTTGTCAGCAATGTTTCATTGAAGTGTCAACTTAGGAGAAGTAAAAATGGACTCAACTGAAACATGAAAAATACAAATGTATCAAAACTGATAAGGTCAATGCCTAACTGTGATTGTCTGCAATGTTTTATTTAAATATCAACTTTGCATCAGATGAATCTTCTAAAACATTGACACAAATGAGACATGGGAGACGTTAATTGAAATTGAGATCTCTTTCTTGTCTCATAAATGTTGTTAATGTAGTAACTTGGTCACAGATGTTTTCCTAAAACTTCTTAAAAGTAATATAAAGAAAGTTGATGCTTAAATGAAACATTTCTGAAAATCACAATTGAGTCACTTTTGAGAAATAAATCATCCTAGAGTTAAAGCAAGATGAGATCTTCCATGTGTCTTAATCAAAATGTGCAATTTTGACTCCTTATATCCCAGAAGGACGTCATGTACTCTATCACTTGTGTCTGTTTTTATTTCTCTGAAGGAACTTTAGAAGAGACAACTGAAACCACCTTGTTATTTTCCCCCCCAGTCGCTGAAACTTACACAGATGGGTACATGAACTTTTCTGCGACTTTCAAGCGACTGCGTTGTTGTCTCAGGGATCAGATGTGAGGATGCCAAGATAATACCATCTGCAATTAAAATGTTCTAGCATATTAACAGTCATTCTAGCTGTCAGCACGTGACTGCATAATGTTGTAGCTTTTGTGCGTGCCCCACCACACCAAGGGGCCTCCCTGACATCCGTCACATCACTAATAGTGTTTCATTTCAGTCTCCTAATTGCAGGCTTTAATTGCAATAATTATTTACAAGCCTAATTAAACAAAAAGGAGTCTCATTGAGAAGTGACTTCTAGTTCAAGTAATCAGGCTCAGTTCTGTCAAGAAATGCTGCTAGCATGTTATCATTAGCGCTAGCTGTCTAATTGACGATAGCAGTGATGTGTGTTTCTCTCTCTGTCTAAGAGACAGAACATGCGGAAATGACTTTGTTCCCTGTCGGCGTGGTGGAAAACAACAACTGTATCCTTCTCTAAAAATCTCAAGGCATATTTTTTTCCTGAGGCATGCGAGGCAACCTGAAGGCACAGCTACATTAGTTGATGCTTTTAGGGCTAGTTTTAGTGTTTAGATGTTTTTTTGTAGGGTTTTATGAGGCTTTATTGGGGTTAACACTGCATAGACTTTACATGTTAATACAAATGTCTATTTGCATGCAACTTTTGGCTATTTTAGAAGATGATAGAGAAGATTATGAGTGTAATGTCTCTGTATGCTCTTCTTTGTTTTGCTATCTAAGTATCGTAGTGTTATCAAAAGTACCGATGTCGGTACTGCAATTTTAAAAATGTGTAGCCATCATACTGATTGTTGGGATTTATCCTATTTTCTAAGAGTGGGCCGGCATTGTTTACATTGTACATTACTGTATGTCTATATGCTAATTGTTGATTTATGTGCAACTATTGTCTTATTTCAGAAGATAATATAAAGATTATGACCGATTTCTTTGTACATCCCTCTTTGTTTTACTAACACATTGCTAGCACATCTATATATATTTATAGAGTTTAATAAATTTGTTGCCGGCTACCAAGATAATACGATTGTTAGCATTTTGGCTAACTCATAATGGACTCGTCCTATTTCAGAAGCTGTTGACTTTACCAGTTCCATCTCTCTTTCAAAACAGGTTCTTTGTATTACCGTCCTTATTTGGCTTGACCTGGTACCTGGCAGCGATTCCGAGATACTTCTCATTAATCGAGCCCAAGCTTTTTAAAGCCTTGGCTTCGTAGATACTGGAATAACAAAACCCCTGTCCTTCTTTTATCGATTACATCTGCCTGAATTTGAGTGGAGTCTCAGGCTGTGCCAGCCCATAATGGAGATGAGTGTACCTCTCCCACTGTGTCTGCGTGCTTCCAGACAGATCCTGTCAATGTATCCCTGTTGAATGTCGCAGTGGGCCCAGCACTCCTCCTCTTGTTTCGTGGTGAGAGACTGTAAATGAAGCCCCCTGTAGATCAAGCGCTCCCCCCAAGCACCTCCGCAGGCTTAGCTGCCAGTCCCGGCTGAGTCCGGGGTGAAGCCCACCGCCGCATGCCATCCCACCAACGCGGTCCCTGCCAGAGCTGCATGTGCTCTTTGTCTGGGTTGCTAATGGCTCAGATGCAACCGTAAACACCCTGCACGGCGTGAGGTGATTGTTTTCCTGGGTTACACAGCGGTAGTGGCAGGTTCTGCCTTTTTGGGGTACCGCATGTGTCGGAAGAGTGGCTCTGCTGTCTGTCCAACTTCGGCGTTGCCAGCCAACAGTGAAAAGAATCAATCTAGTGGCTCTGCATCTGTCCTCCTGCGAAGATCATTTTGAGAGAGCTGTCAGCATTAGCCGTACTGATGGATGCATCTTGTTTGTGTCATTTACTCTTGAGACACACACTCTGAGACGTCCGCTCGATTTCTTATGAGCTGATGCCACCACACACACCCCGTTACCGACCTTTGATATGTTAATAATACTTGTACCCTCTTAGACTCACTTTAATAAGGCTGGGCTTCGCATCGTCAGGTTTACCGTCTCCGCTCCATGATCTGCTCTCTAGAGTTAGATGTGTAGGTTATTGACAGAAAGCACTGTCTTCAGTTATATCCGTTTAGTGTGTGTGATGCACCATGCATTAGCATCACGCTTATAATACAAATGCAGCAAGCGTATGTTGCCTCCGCCGAGCGAGTGATGAATGTCAGTCTCGAGTGGTGCGCTGGCATGATGCTGACAGAACTCAACAGGGAGCAGGAAGCAAACCGGTGGGTGATACACGCCAGAGATAGTGATGAATGTTGGGAAGGAAATATAAAGGATTGAATGAAGATTGCCCCAGACCTGGAAGGATTTTTGAAGCTTCTGAAGTATCATTTTTCATTGCAGGTGTGCACCAGACCACAAGACTAGTTTAGAGTGATTAGTAATTTTTGGGCCTAGGATACCCTTTATAATTCAGAACCTGGGATGGTGTTTAAAGTCCTGGGCCCTCCATATTTCTCTATATTTTTGTCTATAAAAATAATAATAAATCATATAAAAAAATCATTAATTTGTTATTTGTTTATTTATAATGTATCATTGGATTGAAATAAATATAATACTAATAATATTGCTGTGTTTATAATGTATTATTAGTACTAGTAGTATAGTAGAGTAGTAATAAATAATAATAACTTGCTCTCTTGTTATTAGTATTGTTACTATTATTATTGTATATTTTTTGTAATTATTGATTTTATTTATTAATAATAATAAGAATAATAATAATACATTTTTTTAAAATTAATAAAATTAATGAATACATGATTATTTGTCTGATGTTGAATACTTATTCTATTTAATTTAGGAATATATATTTTACTAGTAACATTTTTCTGTTTCTTTTTTCTTACGCCTAATTTTTAATTAGCATCTCAAAACACCAGAAAAAAACTCAGAATGACATATTAACTAACCATTTTCACCTGCCCTTTCGCTGATGAGAGTACCATTGATTGTGTTGGACAAAAATGGAGAGGTTTTAATGCCACAACAATAGCAATAACCTAGTCAGCACAATTTAGCAGGGTTTTATGATTCAACAGAAACACACATTCCATGAGTATGACATAAGACGCATTTCTTCTGAAATAATTGAACTTTTTAAATGATGTTTAGATATCTTTATTGTAAAAAAATAAAATAAAATAATAATAATAATGTTTAAGTAAGTTATTTGGTGCTTTTTAAATACCAGTTTTTATACTTTTACATTTGGTTTATTTTTGGACATTTTTGATTGGCACCAAAATAATTGAATGAGATTTGAAAACAAACTGTATGCTAAAACCATAAGATAAAGAAATATATTTCGTATTAGCTTTAAGACAGAAGCTCAAATAAGCTTAAGTTGATTGGTGCAGATCCATCCAGTCAAATAAAAACCAGTCAAATAAAAGCCACATTTGCCTCTCGCTGTGCTGGCTGGATGTACAAAATGAGACCCAAAGACAGCCGAGGCTCATTACCGGAATATTTCCATGACTTCCTCTTCGACAGTGTCACAGAAGGGTCCTGTTAGAGCAGCTGGATTAAATGAGGCGAATGGAACGGCGTGTGTTTTCTTTCACTATTTTCTACAAAGCAAGGACCCATTATTTCTTGCGGTGGTGTTTTAGGGTTCCTTCGCTAGAGCTCATCTACCTCCTCCTTAGCTGTCCCTGGAGAGGGAAAGAAATTGGGAATTTCTCTCTCATATCACCAGCTCATGATCTGTTGAGTGAATTGGAGGATGGGGCATCAGTTGCGTCCATGTGGCTCTGCTAAATTGTTTTTTTCATAAGTCTGCAGTGAGCTCATGGCTGAGCGGAGCGTCTTGTTTATAATCCACTGGTACCAGACTGAGCCACCTGAGCCATTACGGTGCCCCCCACCCCCTTCTCCCCAAACCTCGGCCAGCTAATCACGCTGAGCGTACGCCTGCTGAGCAGCCAAGAGAGCAGTGGGGTGCAGCCAAACCCGCCATCGTGTTATACCACGCAGAGCAACACACAAACACCACGCTAGAGAATTCCACACAGCGGGGGGGGGGGTGGGATTGGAACAAAAGACCACGAAAAGGGGCATAAACCACGACATGCACACAACAAACTCGTAGTTCGTGCTGAAATCAAGAGTGGAATTTTGATGTCTTTTGTCTTCTGCAAACAAAAGAAGCCCTCATTCAGTTACACTCTCACTTTGACATTCTCACTCTCTAATTTCACATGTCCAAACGGATTTTAGCGCCCCGGGTCAGAAGCGACCACTGCTGGCTGCTTTTCTTTTGAAATCAATAATGCCCCTATCCTCTCCCTTTGCTGATTACATACCACGCTTGTCACGTGTGTGTGTGTGTGTGTGAGGGAGACACAGCCCTCAGCCTGTTGCTCTGAGCTTTGACAGCTGAATTATTCACTCCTCAGACAGTAGCTCAGCCTCTGCCTGCTGTCAGTTCGAACTGAATTATCAGTTTAGAGGCCACCGTACTGCTGGGATCTGGCTTTAATACTAGCCGCTATTGTGCTGTATTAAAACCTCTCCATCTTTGTCCAGCACAATTACGGGGGCAGAATTGTTGCATTATTCCAAATAAATAGATTATGATCCACAAATAAATGTAAAGAGATTAACAAAAACCAAATATGCCAAAATAAATAGAATGAGATCCACAAATAATCTTAGAGTTTCACAAACATGAATTAAATTCACAAAATAAAAAAATTAGACTTGCCAATAAAAAATATATTCACAAATATCTTTTTATTCTACAAGCACAACTTTGCCTGGCATTTATTTGTGAATCGCGTCCTGTGCATTTGTAGATCACTGCGCGCATTTGTGGATCACTCCCCGTACATTTGTAGATCGCTCGCTGGACAGCTAAGGAGGAGGTAGATGAGCTCTAGCGAAGGAACCCTAAAACACCACCGCAAGAAATAATGGGTCCTTGCTTTGTAGAAAATCGTGAACGAAAACACACGCCGTTCCATTTGCCTCATTTAATCCATTTGTGGATCACTGCACGCAGTTGTGGATTTTGAAACTTTTCTAGCGTCAAGACGCTTACAATCCACAAATGCGTGACTCCACCCACCGTCTACTCAAGCCGATCAGATAACAGCCACACTTCGCTGACAAATCGTAGCACGTTCTCACTATAACCAATCACGTTTTGCTTTACAATGAGGGCGTTCTCCTCCTGAAATAACTTCATTCATAATATGCATTGGCTCAAATAGGAAATATATATATAATAATTACTTTACAAAATTCTATTTTAAAATATTCTGCAAAAACTAGCAAACAAATACTAGGAAAAACTAAATATTTTTAAGAATTGATCTGATATTTTTTTCAATGTACACTAATAATATTATATTTGATTCCTAAAGTTATTTTCTGTCGGAATGTGTTTTAGATGGACCGGATGCAGATGCGTAATCACCTTTGTGTAGCTCTCATCAGTTAGCTATCTGACAGTTTGGGTTTTTTGACCGGGACATGAGCTAAGCCTCCTACCTATAGACTGATAGAAAGTCAGACCTGGTGCCCGCCTGGCACATTGTCATAGGAGGTGCTCAGTGGCTAATTGACCGGTTCCCTGAACGGTCAGTACAAGTTACAGGGCTTTCTCTGAGCGTCTCCCCGGGGGCCTGCTTCCGAGCGAGGTGCCCAGGGGCAGCTCAGCGCCGCCGAGGTGCTGCGCTCCACGAAGAGGCAAATGTGGGCTGCCTGTGCATCTTCCTCTCATTAGTGTCACAGCTGCGGATACTAACTGTTTTGTCAGGTGAGGGGAGTGTGGATCACTATTTTTTCAGCTCTGAACAGAGATTTTTGTCCATATGCCCATCTCGGTCATGTGGGCAAACACACACACACACACACACATATGGCCCCTCTCCTCATCAGCCCCTGTGTGAGGATTTCAGTCATACATTATTGATGTACTCACTCTCTATCGACTAGCTGCAGTTCCGTATCTCAGGTCCAGTCTACCTCTCTATTATTCCACTCCTCCTTTGTCTCTCTCTCTGTCTGTCTCGCTAACCCTTTTACAGCCCACGTGCATTTCCTGTAAACTTTGATACGTTCCCTGAAAGCGTGTGCATTTTTTGTGTGAAATCTGACTTTATACAACTGTTAGCAAAATATGAAATGCATTAAAAGGGATAATTCAACCAAAAATGAAAATTCTGCCATAATTTACTCACCCTCATGATGTTCCAAATAACTTTTAATAATTAATAATTTATTAGTTTATAGTCATTAATAATGTATTAATTATATATATTTTTTTCCATTCTATGAAGGTCAGTGTTGTTGTTTTGAACCCCATTGACTTTCATTGTATGGACAAAATCTCTTTTTGTGTGTGTGTGTGTTTCATAAGTCCTACAGGTTTGGAACGACACAAGGGTGAGTAGATGGTGACAATGTTAATTTTTCAGTGAACCATCCCTTTAATACAGGTGTTTTTGTCTCTATAAATTGTTTTGTGTAATTTGTAAATTGTGCGAAATGCCAAATTCTAGCCAGCTAAACCTTAAGTATTTTAAGCACAGTTATTCAGTTAAAATAATTGTTACCTTAGTTGTAAACCTGTCTGAATCATCTTTTTGAGGTAGGACTACTTTTCTGTGTGTATATACTGTACGTTGCCAGCTGAGCATGAGATCTGTGACGCAGCTCCACTGTGAGACCCACTGTGTGTCGGCTTTCCAATGTGCAATTAGAAACACGGTCCTTTACAGAAGTCATGCCTGTACGTTGACTAAGGTTAACTATGGTTGAAGCTTTCAGAAGCCTTTTATAGCAGTCTTGCATAGCCCCTCTGGTGCTGAAGTGTCGAGATGCTTCAGTCGAGCTAAATCTACACGTTCAGGCCAAATCCGTTACACAAATAGCTGTGATGGGAAAGAAACGGTTCGCTGAGGAGGCTCAGAGCTCTGTTCAAACACATAGGTTAAGAGCCCTCACATTTCATCTAAAACACAATCATACAGGATGCCTCACTCAGAAATTACCATTGATTTTCGGCTAACAACTATCTAATGCTTTTTGAAATTCGTTGTGTTCTGGAAATGGTCTAAGGCTAAGCTAATGCTTCCTTTGATCAGGCGGTTAGTTTGCTGGCTGTGCTTTATTGCTTCGGCTGCAATGATTGGACTGTTTTTGAAGCTGCTGCCACTGATCTGGATGAGCTCACTGACACCGTGACATCCTACATCAGTTTCTGTGAGGACATGTGTGTTTCCACCAGGACTTATTTAACATTTAACAACGACAATCTTTGGTTCAGTTCAAAACCCAAACAGCTTCGCCAGGCCAAAGAGGACGCCTACTGGAGTGGGGACAAAGCCTTGTACAAACAGGCCAAATACACACTGAATAGAGAGATAAGAGTGGCTAAGAGAAGTTACTCTGTAAAGCTGAAAAAACAGTTTGCAACGAACCAACATTAGTGTGAAAGGGCCTGAAAGCCATCACCAGCTACAAGACCCCATCTCTCAGCACTGTGAAGAATCACCTTTTATCCGACGGTTTGAATGAGTTTTACTGCCGGTTTGAAAAGCCTGGTCTCACACCCCACACTCGCTGTCAGACTCACAACACAGCCTAACACCTCAACCCTCGTTCCCCCTACTGCTTCACAGCCTGCACTTAAGATCTGTGAAGATGATGTACGCAAAGCCTTCAGGAAACAGAAGATAAAGAAAGCCCAAAGGCCCAGACAGTGTCTCTTCGCCAGCCTGTTTTAAATCCTGTGCTGACCAGCTGGCCCCTATCTTCACACTGATCTTCAACAGATCAAACGCTCCACCATCATCCCTGTACCCAAGAAACCAAAACTCACAGGACTAAATTACAACAGACCTGTTGCTTTAACATCTGTGGTAATGAAGTCATTTGAGAGACTGGTGTTGGCCTACTTGAAGGACATTATTGGACCCTTTCTGGACCCCCTGCAGTTTGCTTACCTAGCAAACAAGTCTGTGGATGATACAGTCAACATGGGACTGCACTACATCCTCTGACATCTGGACAAACCAGGGACTTATGCAAGGATCCTGTTTGTGGACTTCAGCTACACTTTCAACACCATCATCCCGATTAGCCTCCTGTATAAACTGAGGCTGGGAAAACTCACATTCAGTACCAACACCATCAGCACTGGAGCTCCTCAGGGGTGTGTGCTCTCTCCACTGCTCTTCTCCCAAATGACTGCACCTCTAAAGACCCCTCTGTCAAGCTCCTGAAGTTTGCAGATGACCCAACAGTCATCTGTCTCATCCTGGACGGCGACGAGTCTGCTTACAGACAAGAGGTTGAGCAGCTGGCTGTCTGGTGCAGTCACAACAACCTGGAGCTGAACACGCTCAAAACTGTGGATATGATAGTGAACTTCAGGAGAAACCCCCCAGCACTCCCTCCACTCACCATCATGAACAGCACTGTGGCTACTGTAGAGTTCAGGTTCCTGGGCACCACAAGTGGGACACTCACATAGACTCTATTGTGAAAAAAGGCCCAGCAGAGTTACTTCCTTCGTCAACAGAAAAAGTTCAACCTGCCACAGGCGCAGATGACACAGTTTTACTCAGCTGTTATTGAGTCAGTTCTGTGTACTTCTATCAGCCAGCCAATCAGATATAAGAAGGCCACAACGGACTGTCAGGACAGCAGAAAGGATAATTGGTGTGCACCTGCCCAAACTTCAAGACTTGTCAAACTCCAGAGTGAAGAACCGAGCAGGTAACATCATCACAGACCCCTCTCTCCCCGGCCACAACCTGTTTGCACTTCTCCCCTCTGGCAGACGCTACAGATCTCTGTGCACTAGAACAATTTGGCATAAAATTAGTTTTTTGTCCCCCATGCCATTTTCAGCTTAAACATCTAACACAGAAATTACCACCCATTTTCTGTAATTAATTTCTTAGTGACTAATTATTGCCTCTCTCACAAGTATTATGTAAATACATATACATATTTTTATTTATACAGCTGAATATACAGTAAAAAATCTGTACATAAATGTTCTGTTTGATGTATACCACATTATTATTATTATTTATGTTTTGTTTTTTTCCTTAGTCTTACCTATTTAAATGTTCTTTTTGTTCTCATGTCATATGTATATATGTACCAAGCGTAAGTGTTTGCACACACTTGACGAATAAAGCTCATTCTGATTATTGCAATGTAATATTGTTAGCTAGATAGCTAGCTAGGAGGTTGTCTCATTTTGATTTATGCGTATTATTCTGTCGGACAGTAAAAACTCCATATGACGTTTAAGTTCGGAGTGGAGGGGGATTTCAAAGGTCACCTCATGAGCACACATGCTGCGCTTTTGCCTTTAATATAGTTCCTAATCAGTTGTACTATTCTGCTGTGTCTCGATTTTATTTGTAAAACATGTTTCATGCACTTTCTGATGAAAATATAAGTGCCTCTCTGCTCGGATCTCAACCATGATGCTAGACTGTTGTGGGTGCTTGTTAGCGCATTGCTATGCTAATCTAAATGGCTCTTAGCGTGTGTTTTTTTGGTGATTGCTTGGTGGTAGAGTGCAACACTTGGGTTCCGGAAGTAAAAATCCCATTTATTTTATTAATTTTGGGGAGCTGATTTTGAACAATTACTTATAAACCTTTAAAGACAGACTGTGAGCTGCTAGGTTGTTAATTGATGGTATTTCTCTCATTAAAGCTGTCACTGTCTTGTGTCTTTTTGTCTGATTTACAAATAAGATTTGAATTTTCTTCCAATTAAAGTTTTTTTATGTTGTGATTCACCTCAAAACTGGTTGGTTTGGATCATGGCTTATAACTCTTATTCAAAGACTATTTTCTAATACCTATGGGAAAAATTAATGGGGAAAATACTGAAAAAAAGTGGGTGTGCACTAATATACTGGTACCGAAATATGGCTTAGATCCCTCTGTTGATGTAAATTAGCTGGTAGCTCAGTTGGTAGAGCATAGTGATAGCAATGTCAAAATTATGGGTTAGATTCTCAAGTCTTCTCAATTAAGTCCAGTCGCTAAGAAAAGTAATAGCACGTCTCTTTAATAAACCAGCCAGTTTAAATGACAGTATAATTTATGTTTGTAGCATGGTGCAGGACAAGTTACACACTGAAGTTTAATGTTTTAGTATTAGGGGTTGTTCAAATCACTAATTCTAAAAATTAGCAGTAGGGCTGGGTACTGAACTCGGTACTTTTAAGGGTACCGACTGAATTGCGTTGGTACTACCGAGTACCGATTCACGTTAAATCAATCAGTGCTAAATTTCGGTAACTGAGAACGCATCTGGGCGCATCCACTACAGAGAGAGAAAGAGAGACCCTGTGACGTGAGGTCACCCCTGCAACCTGTTCAAACAACACACAGGGCAAGCCGAAATGTTCTGAAGTGTGGTTACATTTCTAGGGCCATATGGTTTCTGCGAAAATGCAGACAGGATCGTGGAGTCCATTCATAAAAACAATTTACTCTATTTTACCGTAATTTAAGTGCGGAATGCCATGGAATTCGTTCAATTTTGGATGAATAATCAAAGTATCCACGCCACTTAATTTGAAAATCGTTTTTTGTTTACCACACAAATACAGAAGCACGCGTGATGCTCGGGGTGATTTTCAGCCTCTGCGTCTCACTATATGACGGCATGAACACAAACTTAATCTCCAGAGCTGCTGTGAGTCACTTTGCGAGAATTTTACCATTTCTTTTGAGAAAATTAGCATCATCATACTGTATACACACAGTAGCTTTATGGCAACCTGTCAAAATAAAAGTGCAGTTTAACATGTAACAGAAATATTTTCTCTTGTATTACTTTTGTACAGTATATTGTACATCTTTAAATATTCCATTTTCTATCAAATTTAAATAAAACAATTAAATGATAAAAATAAATATTACAATTAGATTAATCACTTAATTGTAGAAAAAAATATACAATTATTAGCCTATTAAAAAATGTTTTAAAGGAATATTGACACAATTTTTCTTCCATGTTTTAATTTCAACAGTAAACCTCAGTTTGTTTGCCAAAAAATAAAAGGGTTTAATTTTCATTTGATTTAAAATAAATGTTTAATGCCTTCATTTGATTTTCAGAAAAATTAAAACAAGAATTTCTGGAAGAAAAAAAAAGAAAGAAAGAAATAAAAAGTTTGTAGGGCCCTATTGTCCAAATGTTGAAATTGAGACTTTTGGACTTATTTTTTCACTGAAATAAATGTTTTTGTAATTACACAGAGAGTAAAGTACCTAAAAAAGGTACCGTTGGGTACCGGCACCGAAATTCAGATACCGGTACCATACCAGTTAAAATGTGAACGGTACCCAACCCTAATGAGCAGTGGTGATAGTGATGCTTTAGCTGTTGTCTTCATGTACTTTGAGAAACGCATCGACACTCTCGCTCACTCTATCAGGCCATCATTCTCCTACAGTACGCTGGAGTCTTGCTGAGAGGCCTCCTCACGCAATCAAGAATGCTTTGATTGCATTTTCAACCCACACACATACTCATGCATTCGTGAGCGTTAGTGAGATGCGAGTGAAGAGGGCTGTGAGAGAGTTGTGCAAACAGAGCAATTCTGTGTGTGTGTGGCAATCTAGACTTCACATGTGTGAATGTTTTATTGCGCTATAGTTTGAGTGGGCTTGCTGAATATGTAATGTGGCTTTGGCTTTCTGAGAGCGACCACCGTAGAGACAATCTGTGTGTCAAAGTCAATTGGTAAAGGTTTGGCTGGTTAGCAAATTACCTCTGTATACCTCCATCTCCCAATTGGCTGCAAGCATCGTTTCTTCTTCTTGATTAGGTTTTTATCTGTGCACGTGTTGGTGTGTTTGTGTGTGTGTGTGTGTGTGTGTGTGTGGGTTTTTTTTTTGTTTTTTTTTTTGTGTGTGTGTGTGTGTGTGTAAATGACTGTGTTGTCCTGTATCTTTGCTGGGAATCGAGGGGTCAGATTAGCCTCATGTCTGAGAGTTTGTGGGCCTGCACTTAACGGATAAGAGTCAGTCAGTTGTTGCTCTCAGCTTAGCCAAGCATGTACTTATCACCAGAGAATTTGTCCTTAGGGCTGAGGTGTGTGTGTGTGTGACTTTATGTGTGTTAGCTTTAAAACTATTATATGATACTGTTCTCCTAAACGTTAATCAAATTAATAAAATTCACTTTTAGCATACAGTATATTGGTGTTTTTTTATGTTCAAATAGGCTATTTGGTAAAAACCGTTTAACGTAACGTTTTTTCTATTTTATATATTTCAAATGTAATTTATTCCTCTGATGACAAAGCAACATTTTCAGCAACATTACTCGAGTCGTCAGAGTCACATGACCCTTCAGAAATCCTTCAGATGTGATCTGATCTGTCCCGACCAAACTAGGAAATAGGCCATGACTATATACTGTATATATATGTATGTGTGTGTGTGTGTATATAAACTCGAGTCAATTCATAGTCTTTAAATAATTATAAAAGTGTTTTTTTCTTAATTTCCAGTACGTGTTTAATGGATGTGTATAAATTGTAAGTGTAGGTGGGTAATGAATCACACATATGCTCATACATACACAAACAAATATGCAGTTTTTTTCTCAGATTTTCGATGAGTGCCCATGGATTTGTGGTGTATGTCAGTGAGATATTAACTCTGTGTGGTGGTGTGTGTGTTGTCTGTCTGAGGGGATGTGATTGATGGCTCTCATTGCGATTGTTGCAGTCAGGGCCGTTTCTAGGCATAGGCGAGCTAGGCGGTCGCCTAGGGCGCCACCAGCTGAAGGGACGCCAATGAGTGCACGTACTCAGTATTTGTGGCACTTGATAAATCATGTTGCGAGATTTGTCCAAAAGGTGTGCGTTTTTTGCGCCAATGCATTGTTAAAGAATCAGCGAGTCATGTAATATTCCCATTTAAACTTTAACATCCAATTAAAAAATTTTTGTATAGTAAAATTTGCTAATTCACTAGATCAATACATCCTTTATTAGACCGCTTTGTTGAGTTAAATGCATCCTTACGGAGGTGTCGAAATGCTGAAATCAATTCATTCACTTCCAACAGTGCATAATGGGAGCAGCGTCATAGAGGGCAGAGCGTCACATTATTTAAAGGGGACGTTAACACCTTAACGAGTAGCAAAGGATTAAGTAGCTGCATTGGTTACTTTTATGCACTGATAAAGCTTTTATATGTAGTTTGGGGTAACAAAGGGTTTGACTGATATAATAATGCAATAACTGACACTTTAATTCAATGTTTCAAGAAACAACAACAACAACATTGAACAAAAAAACAATAAAGACAAAAAAGTAGCCATTGATAATATCTAAACATGCATCCAAATTCAAATGTAATAAAATTAATTTATGTGTGATTTATGTGTAAATTATGTGCAATGTCTTAGCTACTAGGGATTGTTACATAGGGCTATACAGGCATTTAGTGGCAACACAATGATATTACAGATAGTAAATTGTGCAAAATGTTTATCTTAACAGTCAATTTACAAATAATGCATTCAGATTTGTGGAACTCAATGCGCTGAATCTCAACAAATTAGTGTCGTTACTATAACAACCAATTTGAATGTGACAAGCAGTGTCTGAAAGAATATACATAATTATATGTATAATATATATATAAATATAATTATATAGCCTTACGATTATATATATAATATATATATATAATTATTTATATATATATATATATATAATAGATATATATAATTGGGGGGGGGAGGCAATAGGGATTTCGCCTAGGGCGTCAAATTGGCTAGAAATGGCCCTGGGTGCAGTGCTCAGTATCTCACATTAAAAATGAATTTGTGAGTGCGTGTGTTTATGTGTGTAGGTGGCAGCCTGTCCCAGAGGTACCAGCTGTTTACGGCTCACTCCAGGAGAGGGGTAGGGGGTCAATGCCTGGACTGGTCGCTATGGCAACCACGATGTGGATTTTGTGAATGTTTTGAGTGTGCGTGTGTTATGCGTCAACATCTGGATACAGTATTTGTACATGAGAGGCTTCTGGATTTCTTACATTTCAGCTCAGAAGATAAGACCGCTCTTTATGGACTATATGTTACTGCACACAAAATGACAACAAAGCTTTTTTGGGGAGTCAGAGTGTGAAGCTTTTTATCAGTCTGTATTTATTTTGATTAAAACATATTTACAGTTCCAAGGCTGCAGGAATGAGGAATTTGTAGGAGGAATAAGCTGCTGGACTTGCAGTTTTCAGTACTGACAGATATTCCACAGTCATTACCTGTTTACACACCAAAGTCTAAAACTTTAAAACTCTTTTATTTTATATGCTAAAATCTTTTATGTTAAAATGTATTTTTGTGTGAGTAAATTAATAAGATATCCTAGATATATCCATTATATTTTCCAATGTTCCCCAACAACAATAAACACTCTCTCTTCTATATTAGTCTGAGTTGCTAAACATTTTTGATGAACCAACTCATGTTTTTTAATCCAAAATCCATCATATTGTAAACTGTAACATCAAGCCAAAACATTGGTAATTTTGCATATTGTTCAGACAGTTTTTCCTGTCTTAAGTTAGAAGTTCTTGGCCAGAACAAACTGTTCTAATGTTGATCAGACTATATGCTGATAGTCAAGTCTGGCTACACAAGAACAGGATTTCCCTTACCCTCGGTTTACCCTCATATTTTTCATTCTCCTTCTAACACCTTGGATATATTGCTCTACATCCTTCTCTCCACATGTTTCTGCTCTTAATCTTTTACCTCAGACCTACAGCTCCCTTTCATTCTGTATCACTCTTGCTCTTGTTTTCTCTCATGGTTCTCCATTCATCAGACAGGTGCATGTGACAGAGAGGGTGTTTTGAGCAATATGGAAAAGAGATCTAATGTGAGCTTTTATTCTCGGCATCCAGCTCCCAGCTCCCCTAGCATAGTGCAGTCTCCATGTAGATCCCAAGCACTGGTCTGAGATCAGCCCGTTCAGTTGTAATTATAACGTCTTGGGTCTGGATTACAGCAGCAGAGGCTTGACTTGAGGAGTGTTGTTTGTGAATAAGACAAGAATTCGGTGCCAACTCTGTCTTCTTTTCTTCTAAATGTCCTGTCTCCAGGCGATTCTTGGCCAGCATCAGAGTGAGTGAAAAATATCGAATTCAAGCCAGATAGAAATTAGCAGATAGCATCCTGGAAGCATTTTAAGCTGTGGAAGAATTACAGAGCTCAAGAGGAAATTGGGAGTTGGCGAGCACCCTGTCCTACCATGAGTTTGGGCTGAACCCAGAATTCCTCACTAATCTAACTACAGTTGTCTTTTAAGCCAATTGGCTGTTATTAATACTTTAAGTTCACAAGTGCAAGTGGAAATTATTGGCATTTGTGGTGCATTCAAATATATATATATATTTATGTATGTATATTACTGCTGTCAATATTAGCTTGTTAATGCATACACAATTAATTTTTTCAGTTTAACGGCGTTAAAAATATTTAATGCAATTAACGCAGGGGTGGAGCTAGGGTTGGCCACCCCACTCACAACTGCTGCTTCTGTCTCTTTTTCTTTACAAGAATTGCATTTATTTAGATGCAGAATGTCTTTATGACCACATCAAATGGGAAACTTTTCAGACGTGCACTCTAACATCACCTCATCGACAGGAGCTAGTCAAACAAGCATGGAGCATAGAAAAGATACAGGTGATGAGGAGCTTCAGTAGAACAACAGTGAACTGCGGTCAGATGAGATGTTGTCAGGCCATATGTCAGTAAAAACCAATTTTCCTGTTCTGTCAGCTGTTATACTGTGCTCGTAGCTCGTGCTCTTCAATTGCATGCACAAATGCGGCAGCGGGCGCTGTAGCCTGTATCATTTAATATCAAAGCGCGAAATAAACTACGTGCATGCAATGTCGTTTCAGTTAAGTCATGAAGTTACCAAAAAATTCAAGCTGCCTTAAAACTGTGCATGTATGCATTTCTTATATATGAGTCAGATTTAAAGGGGTCATATGATGCGATTTCAATTTTTCCTTTCTCTTTGGAGTGTTACAAGCTCTTGGTGCATAAAGAAGGCCTGTAAAGTTGCAAAGACTAAAGTCCTCAAATACACAAAGAGATATTCTTTATAAACGTTAAGAGTCAGCCACACCTACCTAAAACACGCCCTCACATGTCTACGTCACTATCTGGGAAGATTTGCAAAACGCCACCCAAATGTTCACGCAAAGAAAGAAGGCGTAACTTTTATTCTCGCTGTAGTATTGTTGTTGCCGCCGCCGCCATGTGTGACGCTGTGTGTTTCGTTGTGAAAGCGAAACTAATTTGTTTGGCCTTCCAAAAGAGACGATATCTGCTTCGTCATGCCTGGAACTGATCCATGCTGGTTGCTGAGGAAATTCGCCTGCTGTCGATCGCCGATCGTCTTTCCACCGTGGAAACAAGCGGAGTCCACCCGGGGTCCTTCCACCATGTGGCTGCCACAAGCCCTCCGGACGCTCCTTCGTTGAATCTGCCGGCCGCTCCGTTCTCAAGCCCGCCCGCCTCTGTTCACTCTAGCCCTCCGGGCGTTCCTCACTCTAGCCCCGTCCTCTGCTCACTCTAGCCCTCCGGCCATTCCTCACTCTAGACCGCCGTGTGTGACGCTGTGTTTCATTGTGAAAGCGAAACTACTTTGTTTGGCTTTCCAAAAATGGACACGACTAGAAATCAGTGGTTAAGTTGTATTTACAACACTGTTCCAGAACACTTCAACCCAGATATGCAGATGTGTGCAGCACATTTTATGGAGAACGTTTCCTGATCCTGGTAGAGTAGACTACAATTCCAGCTGTTCTGACAAGTGTTCTGGTAGTACATTTTTTATATTTTAAGAGTTTTTATATGTTTTATATTTAAAGCGAGTTTTTTGGACAGAGTAGAGTAGGGCTTGTTGTTTGTCATTTCTCCGATCACAAATGCAGACATGGTTTTATGTTTACGTGGCGCGATGCAACGCAACGCGTAAAAAGACAGTATAAGTCATTATAATCCATAATTATGTCTCCACTGGATGCAACGAATGCCTCGTTTATAATGGGTTTTAATGTTTTTGTCTCGTCTCCGGCTGGACAGGGCATCACAATATTGTAAGGGGTGTAACATTTCCGTCACAAGCTTGAGGTATTCGGCCAATCATAATGCATTGTATATCTGGCCAATCACAGCACACCTTGATTTCAGACCGATGAGCATATCTTCACATCAAATCAAACCACGCACTTTTCAGAAAGGCGGGGCATAGAGGAGAAACAATAATGTACAGTATGTGGAAGTATGATAGTATTATTTTTTTACCTTAACCGCATAAATCCCCCTTTCTTACCCCACACTACACAAAATAATGTTCTTTTTAGCAACATCATATGACCCCTTTAAGAACATGTCTCTGAAATGCAGTGGTTTTCAAAACTGTCCTGGAGCAGCAGCACTGTCTCTCTCATCTAACACACCCCATTCAAATCGTCTGCTCATTAGTAGAGACTTTAAGACCTGAAGTAAATCAGAAAAGGTAAAGAGTTGTGAGAAAATAGGATGCATGTCAGATCCGTGTAATGTTCTGCAGCGGCAGCTCTTCAAGCAGCCAAATAACGTCTCTAGGTTACGTATGTAACCATGGTTCCCCGAGGGAACGAGACGCTGCGTCAAAGTCGCTTTGGGAACGCCCTTGCGTTAAATTTCTACTGTATGTACAATCCTATGCAAAGATTTACATTGAGGCAGTTCTGAGTAAACACCCAGAAACTGCAGCATAAATTTAACACCACCACATGTTAGTTGTCAACTTGTACGGCAGTTGTTTTTAGTTATCCAAAATTATTATGGAAAGGCGACTTAAATAGTTATTGTTGATAAATTAAGCGTTAGCGTTAGTTCTGGCAGGTCACGTGAATCAAGCTTGCATCAGCTGATTCTCAGCTGATCACATCTACCTATAGGAATACGACACCTATCGCGGCATTCCTATATAAGCTCTATTCAGTATTATTCAGCAGCTTTTCAGATTTAGAAGCTTTCAGCTTGCTCAGGAGCAAATTAACCTCCTCCATCCCCAGCTCCTCCTTTCGCCACAGTCAGGACTTGGCTTTCTGATATTCCTTGCTAATCAGACTCCTTTATCTTGAATAATGTGTTACACTTAAATATCATTGAGTATATTAATGATATCTGCCTTGTTCTGTTAACCCTGGGGGGGTTATTATTGTTGCTCTCCCTGCTCATTCATGACAGGCTGCATGGATGGGCAGGGAGGTTTTTGCCCAGAACAGAACCATACCGCCAAACCAAATTTTATGCTAAGTATCTATCATTTTGACGATAGTGGTCCTGACAGAATACCTTTAATGGAATGATCTTTGAACATGACATTGCGTAGTAGCTGTAACAAGCTTACATGACAGAAAAATAGTTTGTGATTATTAATATTAATAAATGTAATCATTTATTTAACATTGCTCCCTTTTATCATATCACTGTTGCCACAGCTTGCATCATGCCTAACAACTGTGATAAAATCTGCAACGTATGATCTTGCTTATTGCTTTGTATTTGGTTCTATTGTAAACTAATCAAAAAAATTGGTTCAAATTAAAACTGTGTTTCTCTGTTCTGTGGTTAAACTCAAGTTTTAATGAGAAAATATTCAAACACACACACACAATCACAAGCTGCTCTCAGTGGGAGAACAGGCCTCATTGTGCTTCCCACTGTGTTGACTGACTAAAGCATGTGCTGGTCAACAGCTGCTCCAGTTGCCTGCCCACAACCCCCATAACACCTTTATCCAGCTCACTTTTTCTGTCTGTAAGTCTCTCTATCAAACTCAGTGTCTCCGTCTTCTCCTTTGACATCTTCCTGACAAGTGTGCAGACGTGGACGTACACTTGCAGCAGCTGTGTCACCCTGCAGTGCAGCTGTCCGTCTCTGATCCGTTTTATCAGTGTTTGATACTGCTGCAGATCTTCATAATGTAGTTAGTATCACTAGTACTTATTGCTTATACTAGGGTTAAAGGGGTAGTTCACTCAAAAAAGAAAATCCTGTCATTTTGTTCCAGACCAGTATGACTTAATTTCTTTTGGGACACTTTTTGGTTTATTATTTTTATTTTTATGGCTATGCAATGAAATTAAATGGATCCAAAGTGTTTTGATGGCAATTTTAGTTTTTTTTTTGTTTTGTTCTGTCAATTTTATTATTGTGCTACAGACAAGAATGATACCTTAAATTTGTGCTGTTTGTCATAAAAATATTTAATTAAAATTAAAAGCTTCATGAGTTTTATCTATTTTAGTTTGGTTTGCCATTTCTTGGGTTTACGTTCAAAAAGTGGGCAAAGTTAACAGGTTAAAAAAAAAAGTTTAAGTTGGTTAATATAGTGTTAGAAATTTTTAAAATTAGTTTTTAATTTTATATTTTTGTTTTATTTAATTTCAGTTAAACTTTGTGTAGTTTTGTTTTTTGTTGTTTTTAAAAATATGTTTATATTGTTTTTTCCCCCTAGTTTTAGTTACTTTAGTACATAAAGATAAACTAATGAAAAAGAGAAATGTTGTCTTGGCAACTATCTGAATTAAAATAAGTTTTTTAATATCATGTAACAAAAATTTTTATGGTTTTAGCTTTAGTTTTACTTAACTATAATAACCCTGTTAAAAACAGGTATTTTATCATTTAAAATATTGTCTGACTAATGATAAATCTGGTGAAAAAAAGAATTTGAGGAGAAACCCGAGCCATATCTAGGGGCCAAAATATCAAAGAGACTTGGCAGCAGGCTCTTTTAAATACTTAAAAATACCCAAAATGCCCCAGCAACCACTCAGAACACCTTATCAACCGCATAGTAATGCCCTGGCAACTATCAAAACACCCTTGCATTTTGTACAGGCTTACATTTTCTTCATAAAATATAAAAAAAAATCTAGTTAGCGTTACTCCAGAACAGGCATTTGGTGACCGTTGGCGTCAAGAATGCATCATCTGCTGTGAATCTAATGTTGGATTGTTGGTCTGGCTCTAAGTCAGTGTTGTGTATCATTGAGACTTATTGCCATGTTGAACCAGCGTTGTATGGCTGGTGTTGCTTTGTGAGTGGAGCCCCTGGTGGGCTTGTTTGTCATCAGGCTGGGCGGCAACGCTGATGTGCTGGACTCATTACTTTTGACCACCTGTTTGTCCTGGGGCAACGAGTGAGCGAAAAATAAAGAGAAACGAGGGAGGGGGAGCTGGGTGAAAATGAAAAAGGGAACAGGATGGATCCTTGTGGGACACCTCTCGGTTTTTGCCATGAAGTCACACCGTATGTACAAACACAACTGTACGTGCGTGTACGATCACAGCCATGTGTTGATGGAAACGACGCTGGTAGCAGTAGGTTGAATGCTCGTCTTTGTTCTGGAGCTGCCGCGGCTATGTGTCGCAGGGACAGGTGGATGGCTACCCCGTCAGACCCCGCCACTCACACACTAATGACATTTAACACGGCTATACAGCGCGCACACACACACACAGCGGGAACCCTGCATGTTTCTCCACCCCTCTCACTAAACGCAAACTGTGTGCCCACTCATCCATCTTAAAACTGTCTCTCACTTCATCCAACCCTTTGACCCCATCACCAATGTCAAAATAAAAAAAACTAGCGTCAAAAAAAGCATCAAAAAGCTTGATGCTATGCCTAAATTCTGAATAAGTGGCACACTGGTCTTATTGATCAAACATTGTTAAAGTTTTGTTCTTTTATTTGTGTCTGATATGATCGTATAACCTTAAATAATAAATCTTTCATAATTAATTTTAATGACAAGATTTTTAAGTGTAACATTTGTAAAAAAATTCGTCCAACAAGTATTTTTAATTAATTTACTCACATGACTGAGGCAAGTGTTATACTTCTTCTTCTTTTTTTTTTTTTTTGTGATGTGCACGATGATGTGCTTTGTTTGGATGGCAATAATAATAAATTATAAATATTATTATATATAATAATAACTATATATTATATTGATTAGTTAACTTATAATATTTGTTTTATGTATAAATATATATGCACACACAGTTATTTCTCTGACACAAACCTGACCAAATTGAACCATTAATTTCACTAAAAATGCAGGGGGAAATTTTTATTTTTTCTCCAAATCCTCAATGACTTCACACTATCCTGTTCTGCTTGTGTGTGTTAATATGATGCAGGTGCACCCAAAAAATCCCCTCAGCGACAAGGGAGAACATCACAGACTCTAGCACTGGCAATGAAAGCAAACCCCTGAAAATACATGAATAGATAAAAGAGATATTGCGAGCGCAGACACATATCACAGCGCTGCGGCCCGGTCATCACAGCGACGCTATCCCAGCATGCCAAGTGGGCAACAGAAGGCTGTGCGAGTGGAGTGGAGAGGGGCGTTTTGTGGGTCAGCAGACAAAGCAAGGCTCTAGTCTGTTGTAGTAGGCATTTGTGAGTGTGTATCTGGTTGGCCCTCATCTCTGAGGTATTACAGGAGTGTTTGATTGTCTAGGTGTGTGTGAGAGAGAGAGAACATATGTTCATACTGTTTGCCAGATACACACTGCTTGTTGAGTTTTGAGGAGTGACAAGTTTGCTTTTTTATAACAGTCACTGAATTGAGTCTCACTGTGGAGATAAACTTTACACAATCATCATTATTTGTGTGTGTGTGTGTGTGTGTGTGTGTGTTCATACCTAGTTGGACAGGTGCACTGGGTGACACAAAAAAGTACTGTCGATGCTATTCTTCTTAGTGGCAGTAGCACAGCTGCTTGTGTCCTGTTTCCTCTGTTCTGTCTGTTTCTGTTAGTACACACACACACAGTACAGGTTTTACCACCGAACACTCTCATGTTTGTCGTCGACTTATGCATTTCAAAGGAAACACGAGTGCACATGATCACACAGACGTTCTTGTGCACATACACAACGGTCACCATGAAAACTTGGCATTTGGTTAGCCATAGGCAAGAAACATCACAAATGAGATCTCAGCTGTTTCACAGAGACAGCAATGAGATGAAATGGAGATAAAATGGAAGTTATTTCTCAAGGGCAGTAATAAGCTAAATTCTTTAATGTATCTCCATTTCTTCTTATAAGGACAGTTTACCCAAAATAAAACAAACAAAAAAACCTGTATGACTTTGTTTTTTCCAGTGGAACACAAAATAAAGGTATTCTGATAAATGCTTATAACTAAACAGTTTCCGTTCCACTTGAATTCCATTGTATTTTTGTCCATACAATGGAATTTAGTGGAAACTGAAACGGTCGTATCTTTTTAAAATAACAATTTTTATGTTCCACAGAAGTCATACAAGTTTGGAACAACATGAAGGTAAGTAAACGATGGCTGAATTTTTGGGTCTATAGTCTCCTGCTTTCTGGAAGAAATTGACCTCAGTGTCTCAAAATGTGCTCTCATTTGCCATGTCATCTCATCATTTTTTCCTTTACGATACATCGCTATAAAAGTGGAAATCATCATTTTACTTTTGACTTTTTTTTTTCTCCGAAATACTGGGATTCATCTCGTTCCTGTGTCAATTTGTTCACCTTTCTCTCCTCCTCCTGGTCCATCATTGTCTCAAATCGAAATAGCTTGGGAATCTATGACTTTCAACTTCAGTATCATATATCCATCAAATGGATTAATAGAGCTTCTGTTGGTTGAATATGCTCAGTCTGTTATTTCTTTTAAAACCTTCTTTCTTTGTTCTGCAGGTCACACGGGTGCCGATCGAGTCCTGTGAGCAGTACGGCACGTGTGGCGAGTGTCTGAGCTCAGGAGATCCACACTGTGGCTGGTGTGTGCTGCATAACATGTAAGTTCCTTCTTTATATTTACACACACAGTTACTACTTGATATCAAATGATTTTTATGTATTTGAAGAACACAATCTCCAAAACTGTAATAATGTAGTGAAAAGTCTAGGAATGATCAAAGCGAAGAGCCCAGTGGTGCTTGGTTGGCACAGAGGTTGTTTGCCCTCTGGTGGTGGACTAGTGCAACTGCATCCAGACGTTTAAATCTCACTGAATGCTGAATCCTCAGATGCTTGTATGCTTTCAAATATTGAATTTAACGTTTCCAGAACAACAGGCAACCGACATTACTGCGTTCATCATCTTTTAGTGGTTTTGTGCCGTTGTCTTCTCTCTTGTGTCCTGACTCAGTAGGGGCGTGTAAACCCTCCACTGCCATCATTACAATAATGGCAGGAGTACCTAAAGTGCACTTAAAGTAATTTACATGACTCCCGACAGGACAGGGACAAATAATTGGCGACGCGAGCGGTATTTGTGCATCTCTGTTCAGCATGGGGCTGTTTTTTGTTTTTTTTTCGTCAGCGTGCCGTTGGCGCAGCAGGATTACATTCCTCCATCAATCCTCTGGGGCTTTCTGCTGTATTAAAGCTCATGTAATACAGACGCCATTCAAATCTCAAACATACCATGCTGTGTTGTGCAGACAAGCTTATGTATTTATTAATTCACTAGCAAAAAGAACTGAAAGTACCATGCTACTACCTTTTTTAACATGTGACATGGTATTCTTTGAAATTAATTATTTTATCATGTATATATATCTCTATTATATATATATGCTAAAGGGTTTTTAGCTACGTTGTTTTTGAGGAACATATATGGTTAATATGGTTCATGGTATATCAATATGGTAATCATTCAATACCATGCTATATATTAGATCTCTCATTTTCTCTTTCCCTTCATGTGTGCTTGTATTCCTCCTTCCCCATGGCGAGTGCTTTTTCATTGTCAGTGTTCTCTTAATGAAATTAACATCTCTCACTGGCTCTAATTCTAGCTCCACACTCTTATTTGCTCATTTCTCACTGCTCACAGCCCCTATGGAGTCCGTCCTTCCTCATCTGATAGAGCGACAGACAGTGAGAGAGAGAGATTGCTGACACCTAATACAATGGTTTCATTAGTCTTTTAGCCTCTCCTTCACGGCACTGTTTTTCTCCTCTTTTGCATATACTATATAATAAAGGTTTTCAGATGTTTCTTTGCAGCACATGTTCATCATAGGACACCTTTTAAATCAAGAAGCATTTTTTTTTCTTTTTTTGTGGGATTCTTGAGGTATTATATGAGATTAGAAAGGAGTCTTGATCATACATTTAAAGTTCTTCAGATCAACACATGGTTTTTCTGAGATCATTAAAACACCAAAGCAAGTGGTTTAAGGAAAAAATGAATCCTTAAAACATCTTTAAAACAACATCAATTTTACACCAGGCAAATATTGCAGACTTTTAAGTCATCTTTTGAAAGAAGCACTGCATTTATTTGATTAAAATACATTTGATGACGTTATATTTACAAGTTCCAAATTTGTAAGAAACATTATTGCTAGATTTGAAGTTTTCAGTACTGAAAGATGTTCCAGTCTCATTTGAGTCATTAGATGTTTACAATACCATTCAAAAGTTTGGGTGTCAGTAAGATTTTTGAAAGAAGTCTCTTATATGCTCACCAAAGCTGCATTTATTTGAGTAAAAAGCTGTAATAGTGTGAAATATTATTACAATTTAAAATAATTGCATTCTGGTTCAATATGTTTTAAAATGTCATTTATTCCTGTGGTGGCAAAGCTGAATTTCCAGCATCATTACTCCAGTCTTAGTGTCACAGGATCCCTCAGAAATCATTTTAATATGCTCATTTGCTGCTTAATAAACATAGCTTATTATTATGAAAACAATTGTACTGCTTAATATGTTTGTGGAAACCGTGATGCATTTTTTAGGATTCTTTGATAAAAAGTTCAAAAGAACAGCAATTAATCGATTTAATATGGCCTTGCTGAATAAAATATATTAATTTCTTTTTTTTAAAAAGACCCCGAACTTTTGAATGGTAGTGTATTTATTTATTGTACTTGCCTTGTTTTAAGGTTTTGTTTTGTTTTGTTTTTTTACGCTGGAGACTTTTTTGTAGAGCAACGTTATTCTGCTCTTAGTGTGCGAAACATCTCTCTCTTTATTCTTACCTCAGTTAAGAATAGTGTGATTTGCCAAAGTTCCTGTAATTACCAGCAGCTGCTGCACACCATGTGATTGAAAGGAGAAAAAATGAGTGAGAAGAGACAATGCGGGATAGAGTTTTTGAGCATATAAGGCATCACTAAATCTGCTGGTGTTTAGGCTATGAAGGCAAACATCATCTGTATCTGTCTCTCTGGCATAAGACCCAGAGACATCGCTCATTGGTTAGTTAGACGGACCTTAAAATTCGGACGAGACAGAAAAAGGAGGAGTGAGGAGAGAGAACATAAAGTTTGCTGTCAGATTTAGGAGGACTAATCTCCTTGGCCCGTGGAGAACACTAATCCTGGAGATGATCCGATTGGCTGAACTCCTTTGAGGTCACAGGCTGTTTTAATATCAGTGATCCAGCAGTTGCTCAGTGGAGATCATTCCAACAGATCCTAATCACTTTTAGGATTTAGCTCATTAAAGAGAGAAAGAGGGAGGTGGGGGATCTTAGCGCTGATCAGTGTTTAAGGACATTATGTGAACGTATTTAACATGATGCAATACATAAGTGTTTGGAAAGTGTGTGTGTGTGTGTGCATGTTTATGTGGTTTATGAGGACACAAATTTGCATAATAACATGGGCATGACATAGGTATTACAACGAGAAGGTGATTTATGAGGACATTTTCAGTGTCCCCGTAATTCAAAAGGCTTATAAATAATTCAGAATGAGTTTTTTTGAAAATCTAAAAATGCAGAAAGTCTCCTGTGAGGGGTAAGTTTAGGTGTAGGGTTGGTGTAGGGCAATAGAAAATACGGTTTGTACAGTATAAAAACCATTACGCCTATGGAGAGTCCCCATAAACCATAAAAACAAACCTGTGTGTGTGTGTGTAAGCTCTCAGCTTGGGTCTTGTTTGTATGGCTGTGGCGGCCGTTCCAGGAGAGAGACGATCTTCACAGCGGGGTTCAGCGTTTGATCCGTGCTGTGAGGAATCATTCACTCACTCGCTCTCTCTCATGTACCCACACGGACATTCTTTATATGTTGAACTAGCATATCTGCGTTGAATGCCCAGAATACAATATGTGAGATGTTGTGTCCCATAATGCAGTGCACTTGACTTGACCTTCCATGTGAAAAATGAACCAGAAAAAAGTATCAGCTGCATTTTATTGGGAATTATAATATTTTGATTTCCAGGCCTGAAAAGGTCATGGAAATAAAAAACTTTTTTTTTAAAGTTTTAGTTTTAATATGAATGGATGGAAATCAACAGAAATAATTTATTAAATAAGTATATTAATGTATACATCATTTTAAGTCATTCTTAATTTGTTTTAATTAATTTATAATGTCTTAATGCTACGTTTTGTAAATTAATTATTATTAATTAATTAATATAAAATGTATACATCAATAAAATAATTGTTTATTAGACTTGTTAATTTAATAACTAGTATTTTTATGTATTGTTAAGATTGTTATTATTTTATTATTTATTAAACGGGTTGATGTCATGTGATAACAATGTAGCTTACTACTGTATGTTTATCATGCAGCATTTATCATTGCATATTGAGTATTTTTTTTCACATATTAAATATTGTATTATGCAGAATGCAGTACTTTCGTTCCTGACCCTAACCCTAACCCTAACCATTCCAAATATATAGCCATAGATTTTGCACAAGATAGGTGGCAACAACCTCAGGTATCCCTGAACATCATGGCTTTTGTTATCTTGAGTTACTTTCCTTACTATCATCAAAACTGTATAAAGTAGCATGCTGGATCATGATCTCATTTCACAATGCAGTGACCTTACATGTCCCACATTTAGACTGATATAGAGAAGTATAGACAACACATTTAATAAATTACTTGGCAATCATCAATAACACAACTCATCACATTACAACAACACCGGATCAGTTAAATGTCATTGATATCGGCACATGTTCAGAAGGATGACGTGCCCTGCTGTGTAGTCGCTTAAACACTAATTTAAGCAGCATCATTATGATTATAACAATCATACGCTGCTCATGGCTGCACATTTACTCCTCGGTCTCCGTATTGAACTTAAATGGTGCTGGTCTGTGTTCAGGTTATATGGGATTGGTGCTCAGCTAAATTAATTCCTAATTACATATTGATCTGGAGTAATGGAAGCAGATTCACCCTCACAGGCTGTTTATGAGTGAATTACTTCACCTGTTGGACAAATACTGGGGCAGTATGGAGATGAGTGATTGATTCACACTGGTTTTGGGTTTTGGACTCATCTTATCTCGTCTCTCTAGTTGTCTCACCTCAAATCTTGTCCTGTCTGCTCTCCTCTCCTCATCTCAACTTCTCTCTTTTTGTCTCATTTCGACCCTTCCCTTTTCATCTTATCTCGTCTTTTCTCTTCTCTTTTCATCTCATCTCAACTTTTCTCTTCACTTTTTCATCATATCATCTCATCGTGACCCTTCTGTTCTCTTCTCCATCTCATCTGAACCCTCCCAGGGAGGAGTTCACAACACTCCCACTTTCTTCTCAGATTTATTTTAAAAGAGAGACTTTTATTCATCTGTAAAATGTCCCATCTTCTCCTCCCTCAGAGCTTTGCTTAATCAGGTGTCTCACCACACACCTCGCGTTATGGTTTGGCGACACTGGTAAGAAAGCAGGAAAGAAACAAGGGAAAATCTTTTCCTGTCGTCTGTCTCTTCTCGTCAGGGTTGAGTGTGTATGTTGAGTGTGTAAGGAGGAGAAAAGATGCTGTAATTACCTGGCTGGTGCACAGGGGTAAACTCAGACGGTAGAGAAGAACCCAAAGGTTAACCCACCACTACCACTACCCTCCTATTTCTCTCTCACACACACACACACACATGCACACTGAAAACAGTCATTCATAAATCTTAAAGCTTGTCAAACACACAACCTTTAACATATTACTACCACATTTAAATATCAACGCTTATTCATAATTAACAGCAGTATGTCAATAGCTTTCAGTTTTCAGTATGTCACTGCAAAGAGTTTAGTCAATCATAACAGCTCATTTGCATATTAAAGGTTGGCCTGCAGTTGCTAAAACAACCTGTTTAATTCTAAGGAGGCAAAAAAAGGCAAACTAAACACCACATTTTGGTTCAAGAAACCTTGAAGAGAATATGAATCATATTGTACAGTATGTGTGTGCTTGTGTGTTCAGGCATTTTCTTTGATGTGTATGTGTATGCAGCTCTCTAAGCATTTCATTCAGCTCTTTAGAGGAGGCTGTCGAGAGGCAGAATAAACCCCTCTGGAGACACAATGATGTGTACAGGGAACACACACACTTCATGTAATGAAAGAGAGAGAAGAGGTTGCCCACTAAGTGCACACACTTACATGTACACACATATTATAATGGCCGTCTCCTGGTGCCATGGCAATGCAGCATCCCGAGTACACCCACTTCCTCCTCCAAAATCAAACCTGGTGCCTGGATTTGGTGGTTCGGAGAGATACACACACTCGTGCAGACAAACCCACACCCACATTTTCAGACAGTGAAGTATGCACAAGCCGTCCCGGACATCTGAAAGCACATTAAGTGTCATTCTGGGTTGTGACATTAATGACAGCTTTAGTCATGTGATGTCTGATCAGCTGGTCTGGAATTAGAAGTTACTGATTGCTCTGTTTAGGGAGAGTGATGGTATGAAAGTCTTCAGGACCAAGGACAGCAGCTACAGTCAGCAGTGACGCTCATGTAGCTTGTGTGAAAATGAACCACACTTAAAAGTCAAAGAGATACACTTCTGATCAATAAATTACATTTTAAAATATATTAAAATAGTAAACAGTTATTTTAAATTGTAAAAATGTTTCATAATATTACTGTTTTTACAGTACAGATATTATAACATTGTGTCAAAAATCCATGTTTTTCTTTCCTCCAAAGAAAAATAGTGACATTGGAGAAGAGTCCAGAGTACTCTTTTTCATAATGAGGACTGTTGAACTGCAAAAATATGAAATCTTACCCTCTTTTATAGTTCTGAAATCTCTATTGTTCTTATTTAGTGTGCCAGATTTAACTTCATGGTATCAAACATCATTGGTGTGTCTTGTCATAGACATCAAATCTAGCATGGCACGTTTTAATGCAACATTTGTGAATTGAATGAGATCTGAAAACTCTGGCAGAGAATACTTTCGACAAATAATGATTTAAATTAAATTAAGTTTTGCTTCAGTTTTGCTTTTTATACTTGGCTTGGAATTGAGTCCACAGGCTCCTTTTTTTATCAATTTTATAGTCTCTTTCCTCATTTTTGGAGTTATTATTATGCTGTATATATTTTTGTATGTGTTATGTAATTGTACAGCACTTTGCATCAACCTGTTGTTTTTTAATGTGTTTTAGAAATAACTGTTATTTTGTTATTAAATTATTATATCTAGTGAATATTCCATATAAATTAATTTTATTATTGTTTATTGGTTTGTTATGCATTCATTAACTTTATATGTGCTGAGAGAAGGGTTATCTTCTACTGATTCCCAGGGAACACATATACTAATTAATATATTTGCTTTGAATGGACTGTAATTTGGCAGTGTCTGCCAGATTAATAAGCATCAATCTTTGTGGTTGTCCCTATATTTTCACAACTAACTACTATGCACTCCCTCTCTCTTCTAGATGTTCTCAAAGGGATCGTTGCGAGCGTGCAAACGAGCTGTACCGTTTCGCCGCCACGCTGAACCAGTGTGTGAAAGCCACAGTGTACCCAGACAGCATCGCCGTGTCTGAACCCAGCGTTCCGGTGAGACACCTCGCATACCATTTATAACCTTGACTCACAAGAACACAAACACCTTAACAACCTTGAGGTGATGTTGACTAAATACAGGAGCACGAATTCCTTCTAGCGAGAAAAATTAGCATGAATTAGTTTTCAGTGCAATGTCTAGATAAACAGTTTTGGGTTTGGAAAGCGTGCACTGTGTGGGAGGGCTTAAAGCGCGAGAGATCTAGAAAGAGAGGCCTTTGGGAAAGGTATTTGTGTGGGTGAGATGTCAAATAAGCATGTGGGCCAGAGTAGGAGTTGCGTTCAAGAAGACAGAGACATTGATTCAGGGCTAAGACTCTTGTTTTGGGCATTATTTTTAGCAAACCAATTTTTAACCAAGCAAAAAAAGTACTATCTCTGGCATACCAGGAATTATGAAGGTATTCACCTTGGTTAAACTTCCCCAGGAAGTCAAGATAATTGAAAGAGTCTCTGTATCACAGCTACCTAATTAAGATAATGAGGCGTCCGGCTCTAAATTAGATGTTTCTGTCATGCCGTAGCGCTCGACAACATGACAACAGGGTCACCGCTGTTCGGCGCATCGCACAATGAAGGGAAACCATCACCATGACAACAAAACCCATCCGCATGGGCACCGGAGGAACATAAAAAGCAGCAAAAACAATCAAATTACCTTAATTGGAAATGCTAGCAACAATTAGCCCTCCCTGCACATTGCGAAGAGAAATTAAAAAAAAAAAGCTAACACGCAATGAAAGGAGCAAAGGCTAAACACAGAGACACCAATCATGCCTCGTCAATGTTGTTATGGTCAGACAATGCTTTATAGACCGCGCTAACCGCAAACAATGCCTTGTCTCGATGTTTGAGTACAGCCCATGTATCTACAACGAATAACAAGTCGGCTAATTAGCAATTCTGTAGCTGTCGCTCTCAGCGCACTAGCCTAAAGAGTGCAGAAAGGAACATCCCTGTGGTTTTGAAGTAATTAGATGGTATATAGATGTTGGACATTTCAAAAGAGAACTCAATGAGATGGGCTGAATGTACATAACCTAAGAAGATCCGCATGATAGCTAGAACTTGTGAAAACGATGTGGTAAAAATAAAAAATTAACAAAGAAATCTTAACAAATGTCACAGTAATAATTGTCCTCTTCTTCAGTGGCGAGAAGACCAGCCTGCATGTGAAATGTGTGTATTTATAGCCTGTGCGCTCCGTCCTGTGTGTCACCGGTCCCCCAGAGAATGACTTCCGAGGGCCATGTGTGCTTTGAGAAGATGTGCAAGAGCATTCGTGTGAAATGCAGAAGATGTAGTTCAAAGCTAGAGAAAGAATGGATGGATTGTCAAATGCCCTCTTTGAGCAGGAGTCTTTATAAGGTTAAGTCTGTAATGATGGCTGGAGTTGATGCTGTTGTTATGCGGTGAGACCATCTGCTGCATGCTGCCGAATGAACTTTGCCCATGTGAGAAGACTGAGGTTATTTTATCAGTAATAAATAGCTTCTTTCAGAGCCATAGCTTGGTGAATAGCACTCATGGTTCAGACATGAGACGGTGGTACTCATCCTACCCACTCTCTATAATCTTATATAAATAATTTTTTCTATATATGAAAGTGATGTAATATGTGATATGTAGTAATATACATTACTACATAAATTATTACAATTGTAATTATGATTATTATTATTATATAAATAAAAATATATAATGAATAAAAATAAATATGTAAATCTAGATGCATTACAATAAAGCCTCTCAATAGTATAAAGTAATTCTGACTATTTTATTTAATTATGAAAACTCCTGTTCTAATCTGATTTCTTTCCTCGGTCTAGCTGCTGGTGAAAGTGACAGATGTTCCGGATCTTTCTGCTGGAATCACATGCTCCTTCGGGAACTTGACGGAGGTTGAGGGCAGAGTAGATGGGAATCAAATTCTCTGCACTTCTCCTGCTGCTAAAGATGTTCCCATCATCCCCACAGATCAAGGTATTTATTCATACTAGACTATTCAAACTAAAACTGACGCACTATTTTATAGATTTAATTCTGATATCTCCTGCTCTCCATGTACTCAACTTTCCATATCAATTGGCATCTCTTTTGTTTTTTCTTTATCCATCCGTCTACCTGTTCCCCTCAGGGAGGTGATCTCTATTCTATTGTATAGATGCTCTATTAATAGACCTTCCCTAGCGTACCCAGCAGCCTCACTTTCTAATGAGGGCTTCATTCAGCGGTGCCGCCTGCACTCACACTCGAGCCACACCATCGATCCCACCGGCCACGTACAACTGTGGCTCTAATGAGCCTTCGCCGACCCCAGGTCGGCCCCAGGGCTACAGGCGTGCTCTCAGACACACTTAAGCCCATTACAGGTGACGAGCCCTCTGCCCTCTCCTTACCCATAATAGCTCAAGGGAGGGAGTTCTTCCCGAACGCTGATCAACAATCAGGTTTAGAGTCATTCGTGGTTATGAATATAATCAGGAATCGGTTCGCAGTGTGGAAAACCAAAAGTAGAGGATCCTGTTCCACAGAAACCCGCATGCTGTAACTGTATATGCATTCAGTTTGTTGGCAACGCTTATACAGCAAGATTACACTGATTTTTTTTAAAAGCTAACATTCGTCTACGGATAAATTTCTACATGTGCTTCCCGTCTAACCTCTGTTGAGAAGCAGATGGCAGCATATGCGGCAGAAGTTGGTTGTGATTATCTGAATCACAATAATCCCCTCCCAGCCCACAGTAAATGACAGCTCTGTTTACCCACAACCCCCATGCACTTGTTGGGGGGAGCGTTATCCAATCAGTGGCCTCCCTCGGGTAAATGCCATTTAATCCCTCGGTGCCTCATATTTGCCGCTTCTCTCTTAACTGAATCGGGCTCAATAGGAACTAGGGATGGGCGGATCGATCCTTAAGTATCAATACTTTCAATACTGATGTTGTATTGAAAAGATCGATCCTCACATAAAAATATCGATTCTAAAGTGCATTTTTTAACCATTAATTTTATTTATTTATCAAGAAATTCGGGGCATAAAATAAGCTTCTAAGTGGAAAAATAATCTATATTAGTGAATAATTGTGTTGGATAGAACCGTTTCTCCTGCTCATCGGAACACACGCAAATGCTGAAAGAGAACCAATCAATCACAGACAGCGTTCGCTGCTGACGCATGGCTCACAGTGCTTGTTCAAAGAGGGCTGCGTTTCCCAAAGCATCAGAAGCATAGTAGATCTAAGAAACATTGCCACATATTACATTACATAACATTGTGACTAATCTCACAATAATTCTGAAAAATGCCATCAGGTTCCATACAAATAGAAGCAACATAATAATAAAGGTTGGCTTGAGCAGACGATTGATTTATAATTATTTCTGAAGGATCACGTGACACTGAAGATTGGCGTAATGGTGCTGAAAATTCAGTTTTGATCACAGATGCATTTTAAATTACATTTTAAAATATATTAAATATCTATAGAAAACAGATATTTTAAGTTGTAAAAATATTTCACAATATTACTGCTTTTACTGTTGTTTGTTGTTGTGTTTTTGATCAAATAAATGCAGACTTGGTTAGCATAAGAGACTTCTTTAAAAAAAATATTACAAGTCTTACTGATCCCAAACTTTTGTGTGCATGTAATATTTATATTGGCTAGTTTGTGCAAGTAAATTTATTAAACTGGTTGTTAAAAGTTCAAATGGATTGTGTTATGCTCTGTAATTGCTGTTAATAAATTGTATTACTGTAACCACTGTTTACCACAGTATTTGTAGTGAAACTGCAGTAACCACAAATTTGCTATGGTAATAACAATAATAATAATACATTTCAGTACTTATGTAACACCATGTTTATTTTTCATGAGGTACCCTAAAAGGTGGACCTTTGAAACGTATCTACCCTTAAAGCATGCATACTTGTATGGTACTAATGTGCTCCCTTTTAGGGGTATAGTTGCACATTTGAGGTTACTGCCCCAGCTAAAATACAATTATGTATTTTATTTCTGACAGTGTAAACAAAAAAAAGGCCTATGAAATGTTAAAAACATGGCTTTTAAATCTAATATTAAGTGAGTATAATTACTGATTATATTCTTTTAATAATTTAAAAGATCAGTTTAGTTTATAGGTATCGGTATCGATATAGATACTGGGCTTGAAAATATCGGTATCGGATCGAAAATAAAATAAGAGGTATCGCCCATCCCTAATAGCTGCATCGATCATGTGTGGAAATACCCGTTCATTGACTACGTTTACATGGACATCAGTAATCTAATTATTTACCTTATTCTAAATAAGACAATATTATGATTATGGTGTTTACATGAGTTGCTTTTAGAATATTCCTTTCATGTTCCCGTTTTACATGTTATAGTACATAGTTCGATTAATGGAACACGTCATTACGTCCCCACGTGACGCCATCCGACGTCCCCCCCGTAATTTCACGTGTAAACATATAGTTCGTCTTCGTGATGATGCTATGTACAGTTTTGGGTGATTCATTTTTAATTTTATGAAAGATTCAAATGCAGTAAATTATTTGTACGTGCATACAGATGATGCAGTGTTGAAGCTCTTTTATTTGCCATCAAACGGTTGAACACTGAAAAAGTCCTACACGACGGTAATAATTTGATTAAGGTGTTTACATGTCTATACTGCACTTCAGTAATGCGACTAAAATAGGAATACTCCACATGTCTTAATTCAATTGCTCTTTACTTCGAATATGACTTTAGGCGGATTAAGGTCATCAAAAATCTCTGTTTACATGGTAGGTTCTTAATCATCAGAGTATTGTCTTAATCGTGTTAAAATCGGATTATTGTTGTCCATGTAAACGTACTCATTGAGTGGTGGGTGTGGTCAATCATATTCCTAGTTTATTTCCAATAGCTGCAAGGCACGAGACGGTTGGGCGTTTGGGAATTACATGCCAGTTATTGTCCTTGGCATATGTGGCAAAAACATGTTTAAAAAGCCAACTTTTACCTTTCAGTCCGTTCATCCCTGTTACGAGGAGCGGAAACAGGTGGGAAGGAGGGAAGAGAGGAGGAAGTGGTGCTTTCGGGTCACGGCTGACTCCCACACACTGTATGCTAGCTGAATCGCTGCCTGTTTGGGACGGAGCTTGTGCTTATTTGAGTTTGAAGAGCTGGCTGCTTATCGAGCGCAAGCGTTTGGTCTGAATGCCGATCGGCATTCTCCACGCAGCCACCCTGCCAAACGGGATTGCCAGCCACTCCACCGCTATTACATCGACGCTGCCACCCGCGGGCCTGTTTCACATTAACAGCAGGCCTCAGCTGTGTTTTGTGTGACAATAGCATGTCTCAACACAAAAAAAAAGCCAAATATGCTCATATTGGTTTGGATGCCACGCACTGCAGAGCTGCTCGAGGCTCCGCTTGACTGTAAGAATACGATGCGAGGAATGCCAAGTATTAATCAGAAGACAGCTTGAGCATGAAGCAAGCTGAAAAAAGGGTGGCAAACCAAACACAGCAGAATGCGACGTGGCAGAAATGTTCTCATCTCTTACTCTCTTGCTCTCTTTTCAGACTGGTCGGGTGTTGAGCTCAGACTGAACTCGAAGGAAACGGGTCAGATGCTAATTAGCACAGAGGTGAAGTTCTACAACTGCAGCGTGCACCAGCTGTGAGTATACACACACTTCATTTAACGCCTTTCCAGAGCTAAGAAAAATAGCATGTGATAATTTGTTAATTCCTCAATCATTTCCCCTTGATGGATTAAATTGAGCAAAATTGGCTCAAATGTCCCTCTTTACAGGTTTTTCTTTTGAGAAAAATACATCAGGAATCTATCATGTCTTTGATAAAGTTCAATTTCAAATCCTTAGAACTCAGCGTAAACGGAAAAAGTTATATTTTTATAGCTCTTTTTGATAGACTACCGTTCAAAAGTTTGGGGTAGGTACGATTTTCAAATGTTTTTGAAGAAGTCTGATGCTCACAACAGCTGCATTTATTTGGTCAAAAATACAGTAAAAACCGTGATACAGATTTTTTCTTTGATGAATAGAAAGTTCAAAAGAATAGAATAGAAAATCTTCCTTAACATTATAAATGTCTCTAATGCCATTTTAGATCAATTTACTGCATCCTTGATTTCATTTTCTTTCCCAGACTTTTGAATGGTAGTATGGCTCTTTTATTCAATTAAATGAAAACTTAACCTAAAGGAATTATAGGAAAAATATTTGAGGAAAAAGTTTATATTTAAACAAAACACTACATGCAAGTTTGCTAAAACTGTTCTTAAATAGCTATTTGGCTCCTGGTTAGCATTATCTAGTAGACCCTACAGTCTGTGACACCAGCAGAAAAGGAAAGTTGTTTCAGAGGAAGAGCAAGTTGTTTTTATTCAAAGTTATAATTAAGATTAATATTCATTTTTATTAAAGATTTTCAAGATAAACAATTATTTTCTTGGAATAGCATTCACAAGTGAATCTGTCACACAAAAAGTCCAGGAATGTGTCTTTAGAAAATAAACTGGCTTTGGTTAAATTGCTTGATACTACAAAGGGTTGTTTTTGATTGCATAACTCGTTACGACTCAATCTGAATTATTTTTCTGATACATCATGAGATATACGATGTGTCATACCATCTACCCAGAGGTGCATTGCTGTGATATTTGTCTTTATGATGTATTCGTCCCACATACGCAGCCCTGCTGATATTTCTCTCGCTTCCTGTGTCGTAGAGTATCAGCGTTGTGTCACAGCGCTCAACCAGCTTACTCCACACGCTGTGATTGTTTCAAAAGTGTTATGCAATACAGAAAAACTGTGAATGTTTCGGGCCCACAGGAGTTTTGATGATATTCAAAGAGCTTATCAAGGCTGCGTCTGGCGCCACACCAGATTCTCACAGTGAGTTTGAACTCTCCAAATCATATTTTGCAGGACACCAGTGTCACGTCCCTCCCAGGCTGCACTTTTCCGTGACTGGCGAAAGCCTCATGGCTATAAAAAGCATCCATTATGGCAAATGCTAGCTGATTGCTTAACATTTCTCAAGTGTCGAGGCTGAGATGTCTGAATTGCTGAATCTAAGTGTGCTGTTGGTTTGGCGCTCCGGCTGGAGGCATCGCTGTCTGTCACAGTTCAATTCCACTTCATCTGCTGTGATGGCTGATCAGAGAGGAGTGAGTTCGACTGCATCTCAACTCTCCAGGAGGCCCACTGATAAACAACCGCTTGTGTCTGAGCGAGCTTTGTGTCTTTGTTCACGCTGCGCCTCCAAACTCCCCTCTTGTGCGTGTTTATGTGTGCTTTAGCGTATATTCCTAGCCTCTCGTGTGCGTTTGTAGCCACCTCTCATACGCGTGCCTTCTGCGGAGAACAGATGCTGCTCGATGCAGGAGATCACAGAGCCCCCCCCAGTAGCTGGAAGCTTTCTAAAACGCTCAGGAAGAGGTAGCTTCCAAGGGCGCTGATTGGTTGGCGCTGAAAGACTCGCTCCCCTCCCTATTCCCGACACTTGTTCGCTCTATCATGGCCGTGTCACCCGAGCATCTGACAGATCTGGAACTAATCAAACAAACTCTTTGTATCCAATCCCTCTGAACATGCACCCCTTGCATGTGGAAGACCTCACACTGAGCTCCGTTGGCCCTCTGTGCCAGTGCCACAGGGGATTATGGGTAATTTGAGGCAGAATGGCCCCTCCTTATGTGTTCAACCTGGCTCAGTTTTTGGCACATTTAGTCTTACCAAATTTCCTCCCACTCTCCCTTTCTCTTCAAATGTTGTAAAATGCTCTAATTTATCTTGAGTTCCCAACAGAGTGATTAAGTACACCGTGGTATATAGGTTTTTAGCTCGCGATTGCTGTATGAATCTCACCACCCAATCGGGTTGGCCCATCTGAACTCAGTGGCCCAATGGCAAGCCGGCTCTGATGAATATTTTAGCATAAATCCTTCTGCATAATTTAACCATCAAGCAGAAAACACAAACTCTTGGACGCCAAAGAGCTGTAGAGGTTTATAACTCTAGAAGCGTCTCCAAGATTCCTCAACATCAAATATATGACATGGTCCTCTACAAATAGAGCAAAGCTTGCTCACCCTAGCATGGCTTTGCTTCTGAATTGGAGGGACTGATATAAGTGTTTATTGGAACGTGTTGGTATTATGGATTCTGGACGTGCTCATTCTTGTAAGCTGTGCTCATCTGCATATAAATGATGAATAGAGAGCTTACCGCTGCAGGCACGCACACTGAGACATGCAAACACACATGCTCGTAATGTATGGCTGTATTCTCTCATTGTTTGCCTACTGCATACTGGAATACTGATTATACAACTAAATAGAGATGGCGCACAGGAAGTGAAGCGATACAAGATCACAACCCTGGTTTATGTCAATTTTGGCCTTAAATGAAACACTTAACCTCACGTTGTTCCCGTGAGATGGTGCTCGCAATTAACATACCGTGAATGGCTGAATAACAACCAAAAATAGCTGTGCATTCAAACACTTCACTATATCTGTAAATTAAATAACATTCCATTTCCCTTAAGTGGATTGCGAACTCCTTTACACGATCATGTAAATATCATGTTATGATCCATGTTTAATTGAAAATTGATTTGATTGTTTTAAACCAGTTTAAACAGTTTTGGTGTGAAAAACTGTTTCAGAATATTTTATACTGCCTTGGCTAGATTGTTGTTGTTGTTCAGATGTTGAAATCAGAGTCATAAGTTCTGTACTGGTCCTAATGCAAAAATGTTTTGGTGCATAAAATGTTTCCAAATATTTTGTACTGATATGTTGTTACAAATGCAACAGTGAGTAGTGCGAGAGTCAATGAAAATGGAAAGGGTGACCTCTGATGGCTAGCAGACGGAAGTTCATGGACCCGATACGTAACAGAGCCCCCCCCCCCAAGGAGCGGCTTCCAGATGCTCCAAAACACTTTACGATTCTGGAGGGCGGTGGCATGGAGGCGGAACAGGGGGAGGGATGGAGAGCCAGGTCCACCTGGAAGTGGAGAGACCGGGAACTGAGGCCGAACTAGCGGAGTAGAGAGCCAGGGCGGAGCAGGCAGTACAGGTGGAGCAGAGAACCACCACGGCGGAGCAGAGGACCACCACGGTGGAGCGGAGGACCACCACGGCGGAGCGGAGGACCACCACGGCGGAGCAGAGGACCACCAGAGCCAGACAGACCACCACGGCGGAGCAGAAGGAACAGGGAACCCCCCCGGTGAACCACACCGACTAGGAGACCATGGCGGAAACTGTAACATCGAGAAAGCAGGGACAGACAACACAGACAGAACATTGGGGTTGATAGATAAGGCTGAGTGTTCAGAGGCAGCCTCCTTGGTTGGGTCGGGACAGGACAAAAGTTCACAAACGACCTCTTTGGCCGAAACAAAGCAAGCAGGGAGTTCGCAAACGGCCTCTATAGCTGTGACAGGACGAGCAGGGAGTTCGCAAACGGCCTCTATAGCTGTGACAGGACGAGCAGGGAGTTCGCAAACAGCCTCTATAGCTGTGACAGGACGAGCAGGGAGTTCGCAAACGGCCTCTATGGCCGTGACAGGATAGGCAGAGAGTTCATAGGCGGCCTCCTTGGCCGGAACAAGACAGACAAAGAGTTCACTGACGGCCTCCTTGGCCGGAAACAGGACAGGCAGAGAGTTCATAGACGGCCTCCTTGGCCATAACAGGACAGGCAGAGAGTTCATAGGCGGCCTCCTTGGCCGGAACAGAACAGGCAGGGAGTTCATAGGCAGCCTTCTTGGCTGGAACAGAACAGGCAGAGAGTTCATAGGCGGCCTCCTTGGCCGGAACAGGACGGGCAGAGAGTTCGTAGACGGCCTCCTTGCCGGAACAGAACAGGCAGAGAGTTCGTTGCTGGGCTCCACCACCACGCAAGGAGCTGAAGCGAGCACCGCTGTTTCGGGAGGTTCTGCAGCATGCGCCGCCACCTCTGAAGAGACTGCAGTGGGTACCATGGCCTCTGGGAGCACAGCAGTGGACACCGCTACCTCGGGAGGTTCTGCAGCGTAAGCCGCCACCTCTGGAGATATTGTAGCCGGTGCCGCTGCCTCTAGCAAATCGGCGGTGGAGTACAGATGCACCATAAAGCGATCCCCATTTTGGGAAGCGTTACAGACAGGGGAAATAGTTCAGAAACTGGAGGGCTTGAGAGCGCTGGTTTATGAATGCCAGCTGCACGTGCAGACAACAGCGGTGGGTCCTCCACGCTGGAAGCAAGTCTGGGATACTGAAGAACTGACCTTGATACTCTGGGTGTAACAGACATGACGTGACATGACTCTGGATGATCAGCTGTGATGCGACGTGATTCTGGATGAACAGCTGAGACGTGACGTGACTCTGGATGAACAGCTGAGACGTGACGTGACTCTGGACGAACAACTGAGACGTGGACAAGCTCTGGATGACACGCTTGTAATGTTGACAAGGCTCTTGGCGATCACTGAACTTGACTAACTCATGAAGAGCAGCTGAGACTTGACTTGACTCATGACGATCAGCTGTGACTTGACTTGACTCATGACTATCAGCTGTGACTTGACCATTCCGATCAATTTGCCTTGACTATCCCATGTATCAGCTGTGACTTGACTTGACTCATGAAGATCAACTGTGACTTGACTCATGAAGATCAGCTGTGACTTGACTTGACTCATGAAGATCAGCTGTGAGTTGACTTGACTCAAGATGGGCAGCTGTGACAGAACGGGGTGCTGTTGTGTCTGCCATTTTGCGATCAGGCTCCGCTGTCGCCGCCATTTTGTGAGCGTGCTCTGGTACAGCCGCAATTTCAGTCACAGACACGGTGTCGCGTTCTTCCTCCGCGACACCCACAGTAAACAAAGATCCAACAGTTAACAATGCATAATCCATTAACTGAGCGAGTGATGAACGTAGACCCACGCGTCTAAGTTTAGACTTGAGAGGTTGATTTATGCCATCGCAGAAAAACTCTATCAATAAAAAGTCTGGTAAATCAGAATAGTGAGCGATGGCTAAACTCTCGAATATGGTTCTCCAATGATCGGGGGCCCTGTTTAAGGGCTAATAAAATTCTTGCCGTGTCCATACCTGGCCAATGTCCTTTGGAAAAGCCGCTGGATCCTTGTTGGGCTGAGTATTCTGTTACGGGGCTGACAAGACGTGAGACGTGCGGATCCATATGCAAGCTTTATTAACAAGAGAGGAGGTCAGAAACACAGGCAGGGTCGAACCAGTGGCAAACAGGTATATGGCGGGCAAGACACAAGAATAGTCCTAGGGCTAGCGAAGGTCAACGATCGGCGAACATAATCACAAGAGCGAGACTAAAGGGATAAATCCAGGAAAACAGGCAAAGATCAGAAACCGGGAAAACAGACAAGGCAAGACTAGGCTAAGACTATCAAAGGGAAACAGGCTCCGTAGAGTAGCTATCGCTAAGAGAGTGATAAACGCATACAATACTCTGCGGCGGGAAGGGATCGAGTGAGTTTAAATAGTGAGTGAGTGCTAGAAACAGCTGTGTGCAATGCATTGCGTTTTCATCAGTGAAACAGCTGTGTGCAATCAGTGCAATGAATGATGGGATATGTAGTCCGGGATGATATGCAACAGTGTGTAGTGCGAGAGTCAATGAAAATGGAAAGGGTGACCTCTGATGGCTAGCAGACGGAAGTTCATGGACCGGATACATATGTACTGTATATAAATCTTCAACAATTTTCATATTATGATATTCAACATTTTCCAATATTCAGAATAATATAAAATAGCATTATACTTGCAGGATATAAATATTATAAATAATATATAATACATTTTTATTTTATTTATTTTGAGAATGCAAACCATTTTCTTTTTGGGCTACAGTTAACACAAGTATTATCAAAGGCAAAACTAGTTACTTCAACACAATTACTCTCACTAATGTAAGGGAAACAGGTCAATTTAGCTCAAAGGGAATCATTTAAGATTTTAAAGGGAACTCCACCAATAATATGTAAGGGAATTAGGACAGAATCACTGTTTTACGGCTGATCACTGAGACGGCCAGAGATTCAGTGAACGAGCCGTATGACATCAATTCTGCAATGGATTTTTATATCCAAAATATAGTGAACACACTTTAGCACCTGTAACAAGATCGTCAGTTTAAGACATAACTTGTGAGCACAAAACACAAGATACTTCTCTTTTCATTATAAATAAGGCTTTATTGGATAAATCCAAGACATATAAACTAATCTAACACATGAACACGCATTCACACAAGTTTGCAGAAAGAGAGAAAGTGAGGAAATAATTAGTTTAAGAGAATGAAAATGTGAAATCCCAAGTTTACAGCAATATGTGCAATTGCATAGATCTGAACAACCATCAATCACTTAATTAACCCTCGCATTGAGTTCCTCAATTAGGTTAAAATTTATATTAAATGCACCAGTTCAGTTAGAATCTGGGGTACTTGCGTTCCTGTGATGCGGGGTTCCCTTGCTTGTCTGGTTGCCGAAAGGGGTTTCCCGCTTTTCTGATTGGCTGGAGGTTCAGTCTTGGGAAGCCAGTGGTTGGGCGTTGGCTGGCGACGCAGAGCTGTGGTCTGCAGTTGAAGTTTAGACGGCACTCTTTCGGAGATGCGGCGTTAGGCAAACTTAACTCAAAACACGAAACTCTCAACGGAAAATAAACCAAACTAAAGAAATAGAAATAGATGTAAAATTTGATGAGACCAGGTGGCGTTTCTCATCATGGTTTTGGAGGAGCTGGCGTGTAAACCAGACCACGCTCAAAAGCTAAAGAAGCATGATTAAAAGCATAGCTCAAAGCTATGACTAAAAAGAGGAGAGTAAAAACAAAGAGCGAGCAAAGAAGGGGGTTGAAGAAGAGAGCCAAGAGCGAGACAAAAAGCCAAGTTTGATGGTGTTTGATGGTGTTTCTAGTATTTAAACCATGCTGTTTAACACACCCCAAATGGTGTCTCGACCAATTGTAGCTCGGGGTGTTGCAATGTTTCTCCTTCCAATTCATAAATCAACTGTTATCTCATCATTCACATGGTTTTGGTTTTCCCGCTCTTGCAGAGTATAATTTTGGACATGATTTCTATAATAAGAATATGATGCATTTGACCAAGAATTGATTGGAAGATACGTTTCAAGCATGAAGATTCAAACACACACATACTAAACATGAATAGCAATTCTTAAACTATTCAATAGTTATTCAAATTACATTCCACAATGAATGATAAAGACCTGATAAGTCACATGTGGGTTACATACATGATATGGAGTTGTATATATAGCAATGGTTAGTTGCTCGAGTCCTTTTAGTGTCATTTAGTTGCATGGAAAGGCAGTTTCCGTGCCATGCTGTGAATGTATGAAGACCAGAGATTAAAATGTCCGTAAGGAATTTTAGTCTCTCTGTTCTTGTCGTAAAGGGGGGGAAGTCAATTTACGAGGAGCTTGTGACAGTATCACATTTTCCATGAGAACGTCCCAACCGCTGTGCATCTCTTTTGACCATTATTCTTGATAACTTGCCAATTTCTCCTTGGAATTGTCAATAAGTGTTCTTTTGTGTTAATGTTGAAAACTGTTCTGTGAAAGAGTGGTTTAGGCTTGCTTCAGACTGGCTAATGCTCGGGTCTGATTTATGACATCCTGTTGTCTTGGACCTCTTGTGGAATGTTTTGACTCCTCGTGCCTCAATCATGTTTTGACCAAATCTTAGATTGTCTGATTCGGTCTGATATCCTACACTAACTATTATAATACTTAGTATTATAATTATTGCAATTAGAGTTAGATTGCATCTCGTTTTCTTTAAGATCATTCCATATTCACTCAGGCAGTCCACTGTTTCACTCACAGACAATATAGTCCTAATGCAAATCATATATCACGGCACGACTATATGTCTTAAAGTCTGTATGTCTCAATACCAGTGATAATAGTACGTCTGAGTTCTAACCTTTGCAGAGCCGCAGTACATCTGTATGTGGGTTTCAGTGGCACATGCAAATTTTTTTTAATTTATTCAGCATTAAGCCGCAAAGGTCAAGGACACAGCAGTGCTGGTCTCAAAGGCACAACCTGCTCCCCATTGCTAATCTAAAACCCAGAGCTACGTTTTATGCTGACTACTTTCACAGTACCCTCAAAAAAGGGCTTTGGATCATAAAAGGGACATCATCTGAGTGGTAATAATACTTTATTCTCGCTCTTTCCATCTGTTTAGGTGTCTTTCCTGTGTGACCAGTTCTTTCCGCTGCCACTGGTGCAAGTACAGAAACCTCTGCACCCACGACCCCTCCAGCTGCTCTTTCCAGGAGGGACGCGTCAACGCCTCTGAGGTACACACACAAACACATACACAAACTGTGTGAGGTTAGAGTCTCTCAGTAGCAAATCTACAGGATCACAAACCTCCAATCAAGAGCTTCCAATAATAGCTGCTGAAAAAGTGTGTGAAGTCGACGGTCGCCTCGCTAGAGCGCATGCGTGTGTGTGTGTGCGTGCGTGTGTGTGTGTGCATTTGCAGGTGTTCAGCTGATCAATGTGCTACATTACACCCTGTCAGGTGGTAAACACACTTGTTCACCCTCTCACAGCGAGCAATTAGCAGTCGATATCCGGAATATTCTCCCTCGCAGCACACACAGACTTCCCACTTATTAACACACAGCCATATGCACAAAATAAATATACACTTACACAGGAAAACTCCTTACGGTGCACCATCAGTCACGGTGTGGGTGTGCATTTGCATTTTTGTGTGTGCAGGCTTGCATGTAAGTGTATGTTTGAGTACATATGTGTTTGTGTATGCCTTTGTGTGTGTGTTAACCTTATACTTTAGGGAGAAAATTGCGGTCCAAGAAATTAGCTAAGTAGAACAAAAGATTGTGGAAATCTTCATGGGCAGTAGGGGTTAATAAGTAAAAGAAACATGTTGTACAAATTAATTTATACTTTTAAGTGAAAGATGCAACATTTGTTTAATTAATGTTGCCTTCATAATTTATTTCTTCTTAATAGCACTAATTTATTTAAAAAAAAAAATCTGACACTTTATACATTTAAATAAAATAACTGTTTGTTTGTTGCACAAATTAAATTATACTTAGTTTTTTTACGATTGCTTAAGCACAATTTTGAAAACAGGGCCCGGTTTGTCAAAACACTACACACAATTAACACAACACTTCAGATCATTTGCAGAATGGAACACTTGTCAAAACTATACACAACTTTATGAAAACAATATTTTGTTACCATACGAAGCACACATTTCATATGACTGTAATCTTTTTGAACCAGTTACACAGTGCTGTTTCTAACCTAAAACACTTTTAGCAAGTCTAATTCTCAGTGATTAGAGTACTGTAAATGAAGTACACAGAGAAAGTGCAACTATACAATAGTTCAACAAACACTACACAAGACCAATGCTGCAGACTGACGAAAATATCATTGATTTCTCTCCATATACCCAAATCAGTCAACATGGAGAATCACAGCAAAACATGTCCTAGTTGTCATGCTACTACAGTAGTGTGCATAACACTGTTAGCTCAAACAAACATAAAATACTCTATCCAGTACAGGTTACAATTACAGTAAACAACAACATAAATAATCTGAAAAAAAACTGACAATATTGTACAGAAAATACTACAGTAAACATACTATACTATACATTATCTCTTCGCCTAGCTGGATCTGGCCAGAGAATTATCAACATCACAAGCAATATCCTCATTAGCAAGACAACGCGGGAAGAACCGTCTTGAATGTCGAATCCATCCTTGCACAGCTGCAGCGTCGACTTTGTCACAGGCGTCCTCCATGGCCTGAATGAGGGGTACCTGAGCCTGGGGCTGGAGATCGTAAACCTTCCACCGCCATGCAGAGAAAAACTCTTCGATAGGGTTTAGAAACGAAGAGTATGGTGGAAGGTATAGTACTGTCAACTGTGGATGGTGTTGAAACCAGTTCTGGACCAAAGCAGAGCGGTGGAATGACACATTGTCCCAGATGACAGTGTATTGTATCTGGTGCATTTCATTACCTGCTGTGACGATGTGGTGCAATCGATCCAAAAATGCGAGAATGTGAGGTGTGTTGTAAGGGCCCATTTTGGCATGACGGAGGAGAACCCCATGCTGTGAAATGGCAGCGCAAAGGGTGATGTTACCCCCACGTTGCCCTGGGACATTGATTATAGCCCTGTGGCCAATGATATTTCTGCCTCTCCTTCTTGCTTTTGTGAGGTTGAACCCTGCCTCATCAATATATATATGAATTCATGCAGGATTTCCTCAGCATCCATCTGCAAAACTCTGAAATACAGTGAAAGACAACATTGTGTAGTTCAGGATAGGTCTAGTATATTACAGTCAATTTAAAAAGTAATGTGTGGAGTATGCAACATCACAGTGCTAAAGTGAATACAAACCTCCACATACTCATGCTGCAGCCGTTTGAGTGGTTTCATTTGAACCTGATGTCTTTTCAGGATGCGTGCCAGTGTTGACAGAGACCTGATGGACATTACTGAAAATGGCATGGTCACCGATAATGTTTGCTTGTAGTTCTCTTAGCCTGATAGCATTATTGGCCAAAACCATGTTTATTATCTCTCTCACTCGTTCTTGCGTGAATATGGGCCCCCTTCCTCCTTGTCGTTCCCGACCCTCAATCCTATGTAGAGAATAATACATGTAACTTACTGTACAATGTCACAGGAAGGGGTATCACAAGTGCTGATATGGTGCATACAATAAGCGGCTGATTACTGTAACTGTAGACCGATCTTTTACCTATTTTCCTGTCGAAAAGTCCTTATGACAGATGCCACTGTATATCTGCTAAGATTTGGCTGAACTCTGTCCAGCCTCCCTCAGCGTCAATCCATGGTTCACAACATGGTCCACTAGTGTTGCACGAATATCATTTGATAAGTTTGGTCCTCTTCTTCTTTGTGCACGTTCTCCTCCTGCTTCAGGTCTGCCTCGGCCTCTGCCTCGGCCTCGAATGTCATTTGATAAGTTTGGTCCTCTTCTTTGTGCACGTTCTCCTCCTGCTTCAGGTCTGCCTCTGCCTCGTCGTACTCCTCCTCTCACCCTCACTCTTCTTCTGACTCCTTCCATTTTGGTTGAAGGCAGGTGAACCTACCTGCTGCATTTTTATAGTGCTTAAACCTGATTGGTGCGTCTACAATTTAGCAATCATGTGTTTGTGCACCTGATGGCTGTGTTTAACAGATTGGCTCATAGGTGTGGTAATTTGACAGTCAGTGCTTTGGAATTGCAAGGAAGTGACATCATGATATACTTCTGTCTGATGTATACAAGTGTGTTTAGTGTTTTGCAAATCACTGCGTGTAATGTTTTGCAAATAGTGTGAAGCTGACAATGTGCTTACAGTTGTGCAAATCTAGCCTTGTGTTTTGCTCCTTGAGTGTAAGGTTTTGCTAATTGTTGGAAAAGTTTAATTTTAGTGTGTAAGCAATCGTAAAAAACTGTAATTAAGTGAAAGATGCAACATTTGCTTAATTGATGCCTTCATAATTTATTTGTTGTGTTCTATAGAACTATTTTTATCTTTTTTTATCTGAAAGTGTATCATTTTATTATTTTAATTTATTTTTCAACAGGACTGCATGCCTGCATCGCACTTGCCTACTCACATATAGTATGTAACTGTGTGTTTAGCTTCATTTTAAAGTGTGTGTGTGTGTGTGTAACTAAGCGTGGTATTAGAGAGACACTAGGGACACCTCTCACAGACTGACCTACTAGTGCACATCATCTCCACACACAGCTTTTAGAGAGTAACACTTCAACCTGCTTTTAAAGAGCGCCTAAGGTTTCGCTGTGTGTTTGTGTGTGTGTGTGTGTGTGTGTGTGTGTGTGGGTGTGTGTGTGTGATCAGGGGAAAGTGTGTGGGAACTGAAGCTGAAGTGTATTCATCTTGCACACACTTCAGTACACTATATGTTTCTATAAGGCTCTTTCAATTCAGCTTTCATGTTCTCTGCTGAGTACACTTGGATGGTTTAGTATTCTATGTGTTTGCACGTGTTTGTCTTGACTATCTGTTCACCTCTCACTCCCTTCTCTCCTTTAGGACTGTCCTCAACTGGTCCGCTCTGAGGAGATCCTGATCCCGGCGGGGGAGGTGAAGCCCATCACACTAAAAGCTCGGAACCTTCCACAACCTCAGTCGGGTCAGCGCGGCTACGAGTGTGTATTACACATACAAGGAGTCAGTCACAGAGTTACGGCGCTCAGATTCAACAGCTCCAGCGTACAGTGCCAGAACAGCTCGGTATGTTTGGATTTGCATGTGTACTCATGGGAAAGATCATAATGAAATCTCATTTTATCTCAATTATTTCTCTTAGACATCCATTTGATTTGATTGAGAACAAACTTAGACCTATGCTTAAGTCTCATGGTTTTTTCCCATTAGAAAGACTCCTGAGTTTCATAAGATATCTCAACAGTGTCTCAAACTGTGCTCAGATTTGCCAGGAAGCGGGAACAAGTGTGCAATCGAAAGTTTAAGATTTTAATATGACCTCAAACATTTCTTATACAATTCTTCCCAGACCAAATTATCTGAGCTATACTTACTGGCTCAATGCTGTGAGTTTCAGAAGACATCTCAAATTGAGCTCATATTTGCCAAGATATTAAGTCTCAGTAAGAGCTGAAACATTTCTCATTGGATTCTTTCTAAACCTAAAAGATTTGAGCTACACTGTTTACATGTTTTTAAAACACAGTACTCTTAATGTACATCAACACTTGCCATTTGTTGGTCCTAAGGAAAAATGAAGTTACTTACAAAGTTGATACTTAAAGTGCATTAAATGGTTGATATTTTACTTTTCTACCGCCACTTTTCACTCTCTTTTTGTCATTATCTTTCAAATGAACATACACACACACACAATGTAAGAAGAGATGAAGGCAATTGGAGCTCAGTGTCCAAGCTGTAGAAAAGAGGAGTGTTGAAAGTCTTCCTTATTGCGCAGAATGATGATGCAAGTCTGGAGTAACTCAATAAGAGCACTAATATAGTCAAACCACCTTTCTTTCGCTCTATTTTTCTCTCGTGTTATTTGCTTGTGTACTCTGCCGTTTATTCGTTCACTTTTTGGCTGCATGTTGTAATCAATAATTGACACAGGCAAAGACTAAATCCAATAAAAAATGTCATAAACTTTACATTATCTCAGCGTTTGCACTGTCAGAAAAATGTTGTAACCTCTTTCCATCTCTCCGTCTCTCTGCAGTATCTGTATGAAGGGATGAGGATCAGTGAGCTGCCGGTGGATTTCTCAGTGGTGTGGAATGGAAACTTCATCATTGACAATCCTGAGAACATCAAAGGTAACACATAAAGAAACCCATGAATATAATGTGTTTTAAGGCAAAACTCTGGAACCTGTCTGATTCTCCCAGAATCATTCTGCCCTAAGTATAATTTGAGGTGACTGACCGGATTGATTATTATTCGTTCCATGGTTTTATAGAAAAATGAAAGTCTGAAGCTACTTTTCTCATGCTCAGCAAACCTCTTAAGCATCACAGTTGTGCTGAGCTTCATGATTTCATCAGCCTTGATACATTTATGATCAATAGCTCAGATAGGTCAACCTAAGTCAAAAAACTTTATCAAAACGTGTAACTTTTTACACCAAACAAAAGCCTTATTGCAGCATTCATTTAAAAACACTTTACTAATTTCTACCTGTATGCCACAGTGCACCTGTATAAGTGTGGCGCTCAGAGGGACAGCTGCGGCGTGTGTTTGAAGGCCGAGAGGAAGTTCCAGTGTGGTTGGTGCAGTATGGAGGGCCGCTGTACCCTACGCCAGCACTGTCCCATGTCCAACCCCTACACCAGCCGCTGGCTTCACCTCGCTAGCACAAACGTCAAGTGCACCAACCCTCGAATCACTGAGGTGGGTCTCATATACTATACAGGCCTCACTCTGTTTTTCTGTGATACTTGATTTCATTTGGGACACATATGGCAGAAATATATCATATATTCAATTCAATTCAATTCAAGTTTATTTGTATAGCGCTTTTCATAATGCAAATTTTTGCAAAGCAACTTTACAGCAAATTAAGTTTCTACAATATTTAGTGGTAGCTTATCAGTGGTGACTGTCAGTCAATGTACATACAGTATGGCAGAAATGTACGGAAAAATCAATTAAAGACGTAATCAAACAGACGATGAACACTATTAACAGCAATTATTATATGATGCAATCAAACTTGTAGCAAAATGTGGTAGTTCTGTATGTTGTTTCAGGGTTGGCATCATCTGAGGTCCTATGAGGGGTTGGCATCATCTCTTCTCAGGTGTTCTGGATACAGACTGAAGCTTGTGTAAATCCTAGTTACAGAAACAGAGAAACAAATAGAGACATAATTACGTAGCTGCTGTTCCAACCAAGCAAAATTTATTTGTTTAACCCAAACTAAAGAATAATAATGTGCATTTGATCAGATATAGCTGCAGTTCAAGATTATGAGATGCATTACTTTAATGCTTGGCCAAAGAGATGTGTCTTTAATCTAGATTTAAACAGAGAGAGTGTGTCTGAACCCCGAATGTTATCAGGAAGGCTATTCCAGAGTTTGGGAGCCAAATGTGAAAAAGCTCTACCTCCTTTAGTGGATTTTGCTATCTTAGGAACTACAAAGTGTCCAGAGTTTTGCGACCTTAGGGAGTTTGATGGATTGTAGCGTGGTAGAAGACTTGTTAGGTACGCAGGAGCTAACCCATTGAGGGTCTTGTAGGTAAGTAATAATATTTTGTTACTGATACAGAACTTAATAGGTAGCCAGTGCAGAGACTGTAAAATTGGGGTAATATGATCATATTTTCTTGACCTGTTAAGGACTCTAGCCGCTGCATTTTGGACTACCTGTAGCTTGTTTATTGAAGATGCAGGACAACCACCTAGCAGTGCATTACAATAGTCCAGTCTAGAGGTCATGAATGCTTTTCTGCATCAGAAACAGGTATCATGTTTCGTAACTTGGGCAATGTTTCTAAGATGGAAGAATGCTGTTTTTGTTACATGTGAAATATGATTTTCAAAAGACAAGTTTGCTATCTAATATAACACCCAGATTTTTGACTGTAGAGGAAGTAACTGTACATCTGTCTAGTTGCAAATTGTAATTCACAAGATTCGGTGTACTGTCTTTTGGTCCAATAAATATTATCTCTGTCTTATCCGAATTTAATAGTAGAAAATTATTGGTCATCCCATCTTTTACATTTTTAACACACTCTGTTAGCTTAGATAATTTAGAAGTTTCATCTGGTCTTGTTGAGATATATAGTTGAGTATCATCAGCATAACAATGTAAACTAATTCCGTATTTTCTAATAATTTTACCAAGGGGCAACATGTATATCGAAATAGCAGAGGACCTAGGACAGATCCTTGTGGCACTACTTTACTGGTGATAATTGAGATGACTCCCCATTTAAATGAACAAAATGTAGTGATCGGACAGGTAGGATCTAAACCATCTTAAAGCCTGCCCTTGAATACCTGTATAGTTTTGTAATCGATCTATGAGTATGTCATGATCAATAGTGTCGAACGCAGCACTAAGATCAAGTAAACCTAGCATTAATATAGATCCTGTACAGGTGCATCTCATTAAATTAGAATGTCATGGAAAAGTTCCATTTATTTCAGTAATTCAACTCAAATTGTTAAACTCGTTTATTAAATACTTCAATGCACACAGACTGAAGTAGTTTAAGCCTTTGGTTCTTTTAATTGTGATGATTTTTCTCACATTTAACAAAAACCCACCAAAATTCACTATCTCAACAAATTAGAATATGTGACATGCCAATCAGCTAATCAACTCTAAACACCTGCAAAGTTTTCCTGAGCCTTTAAATGGTCTCTCAGTTTGGTTCACTATTCTACACAATCATGGGGAAGACTGCTGTACTGACAGTTGTCCAGAAGACAATCATTGACACCCTTCACAAGGAGGGTAAGCCACAAACATTCATTGCCAAAGAAGCTGGCTGTTCACAGAGTGCTGTATCCAAGCATGTTAACAGAAAGTTGAGTGGAAGGAAAAAGTGTGGAAGAAAAAGATGCACAATCAACCGAGATAACCGCAGCCTTATGATGATTGTCAAGCAAAATCGATTCAAGAATTTTGAGTGAACTTCACAAGGAATGGACTGAGGCTGGGGTCAAGGCATCAAGAGCCACCACACACAGACGTGTCAAGGAATTTGGCTACAGTTGTCGTATTCCTCTTGTTAAGCCACGCCTGAACCACAGACAACATCAGAGGCAACTTACCTGGGCAAAGGAGAAGAAGAACTGCACTGTTGCCCAGCGGTCCAAAGTCCTATTTTCAGATGAGACCAAATTTCATTTGGAAACCAAGGTCCTAAAGTCTGGAGGAAGGGTGGAAAAGCTCATAGCCCAAGTTTCTTGAAGTCCAGTCTTAAGTTTCCAGTCTGTGATGATTTGGGGTGCAATGTCATCTACTGTGTTGGTCCATTGTGTTTTTTGAAAATCAACGTCACTGCACCCATTTACCAAGTAAATTTTGGAGCACTTCATGCTTCCAGCTTTTTGAAGATGCTGATTTCAGTTTCCAGCAGGATTTGGCACCTGCCCACACTGCCAAAAGCACCAAAAGTTGGTTAAATGACCATGGTGTTGGTGTGCTTGACTGGCCAGCAAACTCACCAGACCTGAACCCCATAGAGAATCTATTGTCAAGAGGAAAATGAGAAACAAGAGACCAAAAAAATGCAGATGCGCTGAAGGCCACTGTCAAAGAAACCTGGGCTTCCATACCACCTCAGCAGTGCCACAAACTGATCACCTCCATGCCACGCCGAATTGAGGCAGTAATTAAAGCAAAAGGAGCCCCTTCCAAGTACTGAGTACATGTACAGTAAATTAATATACTTTCCAGAAGGAAATTCCAACAATTCACTAAAAATGTTTTTTTATTGGTCTTATGAGGTATTCTAATTTGTTGAGATAGTGTGGAAAAAAAAAAATTTTTTTGGTGGTTTTTGTTAAATGTGAGCCAAAATTATCACAATTAAAAGAACACAAGACTTAAACTACTTCAGTCTGTGTGCATTGAATTTATTTAATACAGAGTTTCACAATTTGAGTTGAATTACTGCAATAAATTAACTTTTCCATGACATTCAAATTTACTGAGATGCACCTGTACCTTCGCTGTCCGTAGTTTGAATGTGAATGCCACATTGACCAATCAGAGTGAGTGGTTCCAGAGATCTCTAAAATTAGATATAGCAGAAAATAACTAGTTTTAATAGATTTAATATTTTTTTTTATAATATATTTATATGTATGTTTCATATAAATTTATACGAAAGCAAAATTCTTTTATCATTATATTATTTTTTCCTAACAATTCTCACACAGACCTCTGTTTATGTTTTTCAAGTTTCATACACTGAATATTATGTATATGACTGTATATATATCCATATATGTATACTACAGTTAAAAAGTTTGGGGTCAGTAGAATTTTTGTTTACTTTAATCAGCAAGAACGCATTAAATTGATCAAAATTGGAAGTAAAGACATTTTGGTTTCAAATAAATGCTGTTTTTTGAATTTTCTATTCATCAAATAATCCTGAAAAAAATGCAACACTGTTTCTCTAAAGTATTAGCAGCACAATAAGAAGTGTTTCTTGAGCACCAAATCATTACAATAGAATGATTTCTGAAGGATCATGTGACACTGAAGAGAAGACTGGAGTAAATGCTTTTCTGATGAAAGTATACAATACAAATATGTATTCTACATCATTCATAATTCAGACAAATGAACACACACACAGAGTTGTGTGGAGGAGTCTCCATCCGCACATATTTCTACTCTCTAGTCTGACTGAGCTCTTTATTGATTCTGCTATTCATAGACTCTCAGAGAAATGTGAGCTATGTGTATCGCAAGTAATATCTCTCTCTCTGTCTCGGCTTCTCTGCCACTCTCATCGTCAGTCGTACTCACTTTAGCTGCCAATATCTCACGTTTTCTTGTAATTAACACAATGTTGAAACGTTGATGACATACTGTGAGGTGTGTGTGTGTGTGTGTGTGTCTGCTGGGAGACTGAGGGAAGACATGATGTTTAATTAGTTTAGGTAACGCACCAGTGCTCTGTGTTTAAAGTACCTGATTCATGGAATTCATTGATTCATGTGGCTGTTTTCAGTCTGCATATCACAAGCTGTTGCCCCATGTGCACACCAACCAATTAAAAAGTAAAGGTTATGACTTCCTCCTGTCTGTTTTCATTCAGGATAAATGGGCAAATTAAGGTTATGAACAGCTTCTGTTGTTGACGGAGCATTATTGGTGTGTGTGTGGGTGGGTGTGTGTATGCATTTATGTTTGTTGCACAATTTATGTTATACCTTTAGCTGAAAGGCTTTTATTTAATGACAACTTTAAAATGTATTTATTTTTGTTAAATTGCACTGTTTTTGTATTTTATCTTATTTTTGTATTTTGTTTTTATTTATTTTTTTATCATTTTACTAAGGATGTTTAACAGAGGCTCTGCCAAGCAGTTGTTTCCACGATTGTCTTTTGTTCTTAATTTAGTCATGTTATTTCCTGTGTGTTTTTGTCTGAATATAGATATTCGTAAGCATATTTGTGCAAATACATAGACATTAGCGAGATCTGCCTACAAGAAAATGACAGTCATGAATGATTAACGCTTCTATTAAGCAGCATCCCTCCTCTAAAGACTCATTAATATTAATGAGGCTTAAGTCCTCAGTGAAAGCCTAGGGTTCAGCATCAAATGAATGTGGAGGAAAGTCAGGCACTTGAAGCTGGTCTTGACGTCGCTCTTTGCTTCAGATGGTCTCTGAGCCTCTCCTTAGTAGCTCAGTCATGGAAAAGGTTGGTGTCAGTTCATGCTTCACAGAACTGATCTTGGATCAGCCAGGAAAACTTTTTGAACTTTGGACATTTAATGCAGTTTTATATAAGTATTGATGTTTTGGTTTTGAGTTGTTTTTGAGTAATTGATTATTACTGATTATTGCTTTTTATAAATACGACACAAATTTAAAATACGTGTAATATAGCTTAATATTCAAAATCTAATATAGACTATTTATATATAGTTGGGATTTGGGGGCAAGGATCTCCCGGTCAGCGAATGTCACGGGCCATGTAGAAATGCAGTTGCAACCATCCATGAATTTGTTTCAAAACATGGACCAAAGCCTCAGGAAATAATGTCCTAAATACACATACACACTGGTGCACACAGCTCGACACTGACAGCGAGAGAGGCCATCCACGATGAAAATCATCATGAATAAATCATATTGAGCCTGATAGAACCTACTCTCCCATCAGAGCTACAACGCTTGTCTAGTACAACACAGCCTTTCCACAAAGTCACATGTCTATTTACAGAAGAGCATTCAGCTCGACTCACTCAACCACAAACTCCAATTTTAAACCGGATGCACCACTTTCAAGTCCCTTGTTCCTTGCTTTCTTTGCTTAAACACTCGCTTTCTTGGCTGAAGTTCAAACCAAGAACTTTTCTTTTTCCCTCCCTTTTCAGGCTTTATCGCAGCCAACCACAGGGACATTTAAGAGCAAATAAAGTGTTTAGTGTGCAGTTTATGCAGCAAGAAACAAGTCATAAGCTGAGTTTTATCAAGCCCATAAATTGCATCTCAGTCTGAATTTAGGACGTGCTTGAATCAGCTGAAAAGACTCCAATCCCAGGAACAAATCACACCTTTCGTCCTCCCGCTGCACACTTTCATTACAGCTTCCTAATTATACACAGCAATTGAGTGCGTGAAAACCCTCTGAGGACAGGAAATGCATCCCATTTAGACTTGAACATGCTGGTGTTAAGCATTCTGCATTACTTAATGAAAGAGCCATTCCAACCCGTCTGCAGCACACAATAACCGTTTTCACCTGCAAGAGGACATGATGCCCAGGTGCATGTTAGGTAAGGAGCATCCAGACCGGGCTTCTGCTTTTTTTTTTAAAAAGCAAGCGTTAAGAATGAAGAGACTTCCTGTTTGTCCCTGAGACACTCTTAAGACATGACACTGGCCCGTGGCTGGGATTGTGTCTGTGTGCATGTGTCCATATAACTCAAAGCCAAACAACCCATGAGAACTCTGAAGATCTTCTCAGGAAGTCTACGTTGTCATTCCGCGGCCGGAATCCAGACAGTCACTTTTGTAATGATGGTGAAATTGCAGACGGGCACAATGCTGTGTGGTGGAGGAGGCCAACTTCTGGGTCAAACAAGGCAGCGCTTTCACCTCTGAGTGGGTGGACGAGACTTTGATGTATTGAGTCAGTGCGAGAGATATTTATGCTCTATGAATAAAGCCCATTTGATGTCTGTAATGGCTAGTCAGAACAGCACCGCACTCGGGGTGAAGCTGGAATCTGACGCCCAGACTATTATCACATGAGCTGATGAGATTTAATCTACAGATGAAAGCACTACCGCCAGTGTACACTCCACCATCCTTTCATTATCAAGTCATTTATTTACTTGATTGTTTTATTATTTAGAGCATAAATACTAAGAGTACATCTGTAAGGATATATATGTAATCTGTAAAGAAGATGTGAATATGTTTGGAGTTGAATAGTGGTACTGCTTTCTGTGGTGTACAGTATATACTGCATACTATTTTTAAAAATTAATACCATGAAGAATGCATAAATGTTTAAATACATAACCTCACAGTGTTTAATGTAGATGAAGTCCAGATTATACTTTTTTTAAGCTATACAGTTTTAATTTTTATATTATATTATATTATTATTTTAATAATACTATTATTTTTATTATTTCAGTTTTTTTACATACATTATTTTATTTTTGCATTGTAAAAGAAACCACAACTTGTTTGTCAAATGTGCAGTATGCGACAAAAGTAATATAAAACCTTTTTTTTTTTCCCTGTATAATTATTTAAACATACTACTGAAATCTATTACATAACAGTAGATTAAATATGCTAAATAAATGTTTTGTGCTCTATTTAACATGAAGTCATGTAATTGTAACATTTATGCTTTTTTTAAGTAGAATACAGTATATACATGCATAAATCATATCCACATTGTGTTCTGGTATCAGGTCTGTATTATTTCAGAAGTTTATTTTGTCTTAGATATAGTCAGTCTGATGCTGACTCGTACTGATATGAATATATATAGCATTCCATTCTTTTTCTTATTGTTCCAGTCTTGTCTAAGAAGCAATAAAAGATTCATAAACTTCCACCCTAAGGTTCACTAGTAGTGACACACTTACTTTACATCCCAACCAATTAATGTCCCCTAAACTCACACCGTCACACTCCTCCTGTTGAGCGACTGCAGGATCTAGTTCACTTCCTGTACCACACTGCTCTCAGATCAGTAAACAGGCACACTTAGAAGATGCTCTTGCTTTGATCATGTTGGTTTTTTCTTCCACATGACTGAAAACAAATGCTTTATTGATTGTGTATGGCTGAACTGTGCATGTGGCCTTCTGTCCGTCGCCCCGTCTCTCTCTCTCTCAGTGATATTTGGATCTGGAGAGGGCCCAGGGCTGAGCTTCTCTTGGGCTTTAACAGCACAGAAGGCTTTTTGGCACCCAGAGCCAAGGTCACGCTGAGTGGCCATATTGTATTTTATGAGAGTACATAAGGCTAGGGCTAAAATGGCCTTGTGATATATTTATTGCCTGTGGCAACAGCATGCAGATCTGCTGCAGTCTTGACTGGAGAATTTTAATGTACTTTGCAACTTTAATAGGATAGGAAGTTGCTACAATGAGTTTTACTGATATCTAATTTGGTGCTATTAAAGTGAAACACAATGCAAGGAACAATTATCTTTAAAAGGAAGCCTTTTAAAGGTTCATTTGGAGACCATTAACTAGTTAAGACTTATGTGTGTTAACTTTCTTAATTATGTCTCTGTGTAATGCAGATATATATTTGTGTCTTTCCTGATGTTTTTGCATTAAAACATTTCAAATGTTCAATCTTTAAAGGGATAGTTCACCCAAAATTGAAACTTCTGTCATCATTTACTCACCCTCGTGTCATTCCAAACTAGTTATATATACACTAGCATTCAAAAAAGTATGAAAAGTAATAATTTTGTTCAGCATAAATGCTAAATTGATTAAAAGTGACAGTAGATTCATTTGCAATATTGCAAAATATTTTTATTTGAAATAAATTGTGTTATTCCAAACGTTCTATTTAGAACACTGAAAAAAGGATCACGGTTTCTACAAAAATATTAAGCTTCACGCCTGTTTTCAACATTAATAATAAAAAAAATTGTAATACCATTTCAGAATATTTCAGAAGGATCATGTGACACTAAACTAACATAGTGGCTGCTGAACATTCAGCTTGCCCATCAAAGAAATAAATTACATTTTAAAATATATTAAGATAGAAAACAGTTATTTTAAATTAGAATAATATTTCAACCCCAAACTTTTGAATGGTGGTGTATAATATATTTTTACTTTATTGCAAAATATTCAAGTTTTTCCCAAAAAATTACTTACTGAATGATTCACTAAATGAATGAATCACTGACTCTTCCTCTCTCATTTCAGGTGACCCCAGTGGCCGGACCACCAGAAGGGGGCACCAGAGTGACCATCCGTGGTGTGAACCTGGGTCTGTCCTTCTCAGACATGGTCAACAACGTGCAGGTAGCGGGAATCCAGTGCACTCCACAAGAAAACGGCTACATCATTGCTGAACAGTGAGTGACTGTAGAGCTGTAAAACTCTCTGAGATTAGAATGGGAAAAACTGGTTTAGCTTATCTTTAATCTTTCTCAAAATAGCAAGAGCTGGAAAAGATAATGTCCTACATTACACGTACTGAGAAGCTGTTTCATGGGAAAAAACACCTCGGGTTTTCATCCAGTTCACTTTAAAGCACAGCAGGATGAGTCCATTAAACACACACAGGATCCAATGAACATAGCTTTGATGTCACAAACGTAAAGCGACCAATCAGGGCTAAGGATGAAAGACAGGGTTGGTCATGGTCTTCTCCTTTATGCTTTATTGAGTCTGTCTTATCTGACAAAAACATCTTAACAATGGCAGGAAAACATTTCTGTCTGAAGGGCTAGTTGTCAGCAGTGACCAGGGCTCTTGTGAAGCAGAAACAAGCCCTAATTAGAGTCCAGACAGACCTGGGTTGGTCTCCGCCTGCAGTAGGCCCCATTTTTCAGCATCTGTTTGTGTTTATCCCTGTGATTGTGTCATTAACCCTGTCTGTAAATATCCTAGGATTTCATCATTAATATCAAACCTCCTAGGGGAAAAATTGGGCTAGAGGAGCTAAAACGTGATGATTTGTAGTAGTAGTTTTTGCTAGGACATGCAGAAAAATGGCTGCACTCAGCTTTTTTGTCTAAATTTTGATTTGATTAAGAAAAGGATTAAAAGGTGGAATGTGTAAATCCTTTTAACCAAAGGATTTTGGTTAAAAGGTGAAATGTGTCATTTCTGCACACTAGTATTATAGAATTGCAAAAATAATGTTTGTTTTCAAGCAGGTTTCCTTTAAACACTCCCCTCATCTTTGATTGGCCAGACAAACAGCCCCAAACTCGTGTCATTGGTTGAGCTGTTGCTGTGTCAAGCTTGTCAGAATTCTTAAACAAAGATGTTTTGAAATCTCCAGTGTTTACACTTTGAAGAACTCAACCTACAGGTTTAGTTATAGTTGTCTCTGCATATTAAAATGTGATAGAAGAAAGCATATTAACATCAAAATAATTTCAGTTTTAAATTACCCAGGATGTATTTAGTGCCCTTTATTCTTCACGTAATACACTCCTCATTATCCGTCACTCTTACTGTCTTTTTGCTCAAGAAAAATGTCAGAACTGACAGCTAACTGCATATTATTGAGATACTACAGTCTTATAGTTTTTATTAATATTTTTGAATTATTTATTTATTTATTTATTGTACATGATTACAAATGTACAAAATGCCTAAATGAAACTAAATGAAAATGAGAACTAGAAGAAATAAAATACGTTTTTTTATTATTAATTTATTTTATTTCAGTTAAATTTAAGTAACAATTTTTTTATGGTTTTAATTTTAGTTGACTATAATAACCCAGTGTTGCTAGCACTGGATTACTAGGACACTGTATCCTACCATCTTTATTCTTGAGAGAAACAGATGTCAGCATTCACCATGTCCAGTTCAACAGAATGTGATGCGATTCTACGTTGCATTAAAACTCACCTCAACCTTATTGTACACAGGCATTCTGAACATTTGGCTTTCAAGAATTTATGCCATCATGTTGTAAGGGGGTATCAATAGCGCATAGCGTCTGCATGCAGGTGGAGTATGTCTCCACAGCGCCTCTCTTTGCCGCTGAGGTGGGGACAGACGGAGCGATGGGGGAAACGTGCGGTAATTGAAATGCGTGGCGTGCTGCCGGCTGTAAGATGGAGATTTGTCAGCCCTTCTCTCTTCTGACAGCAGTTTAATCCGAGCGGGATGAAGCCGAGCTGGATTCATTTGTATGGCGCGGCGAAGGGGTGTCACGAGGAAATGGAGAATGCGCCATTGGACCCCATCAAACCCACAAACGGAAATGGGAAGCAAATATCTGTGTTACAACCATCCTGTCTGGTCGTTTTATACAAAAGTTGTACACCTTAAGATACCCAAGCTTGCAGTAGATTATTTTATTTTTATTTATTTTTCCCCTTTTGTTATATAAGTAACATAATATGTTAGAGTATTAGCACACACTTGTATTAGGTTGCGGTCACAAAAAAGTCCATTATTTATTGTCAGTGGTGTAGCAATGGATGAAGCACAGTTCACATAGAAGTCACTTTCAAACCAAGTAACTTTCTGTTGCTCAACATGGCAAATTCACGTGACCAACTTAATTTGTGTGAGGAATCTTGCGCCCTTACTCGAAATTCCCAATCACATGGATTCCTATATTAATGACTGGTTTTCAAGCACAAAAGTTCATGAACAAAGGTAAATGTGACTACACCTTTACATGGCTACTTTTGAATGGCTATCAATGGAGAAAGGTGCATTTTTTCATCCACAAAATGGTGTGATAACAACATCTGCCTGCTAATTTCCGAAGCTCTCCAGCCAAACTTGCTCCACGCAGCAGCAATGATTGAGCATTCCAACTTTTACCAACTTTAATTGCCTTAGAAGTGAAAGTCCTCCACTCAGAGTGATTGAGAGGGCATAATGTGCGCTGCGAACAGCTGTGAACGCTGTCTGCCGAGCCTGTCAGACTCACCGCAGGAAGCCACATCACGCCCACAATCACGCAGTCTGCGCTGCATGTGTTCCGACAGTCATCCCTGATGATGCGAACACTCGATATCACCCAAACATCGATTGCAGCACACCCGCCCCTGTGTGCTTTCAACTCAGATTTGAATTCTCATGTCGGTTTCATATTTACTTCGTTTGAGGGCCAGTCAGTGGGCTGTGTTTTTATTATGTCATTTGATCTGGCCACCCTTCCGTGAAGCCGATACCTGATCAGCCCGTATGATGTAGCAACATCGATCTGCTCTCTGATCAAAGTGCATGATAACGCTGTATTGATTTGTGCTGGGCGTCACTGGTTTCCGTATATGGATGTTTCTGCAACTTCAGGCACTTAAATTTCCCAGGGGTTGATTGTTATTGGATTTATTTTATATATGTTTTTTTTTTATTAAAACATATTTATATTGCACTTTTGGCAAATGTTGCGAATCCTGGTCCTCTATTTATTATTTTTCTATATATATTTTATTAAGATAGATAGATATATATATATATAGAGATATATATATATATATATATATATATAGATTATATTTATAAAACGGTGATTGCATATAGATAAAGAGATAAATATTTTTCTCAATAAAAAAAAAATTTTTTCTATATTTTTTTTTAAAGTAAAATAAAAAAAAAAAATGACATCCCCCAGTTGTGATGTCATTTCCACCACACTACAAATTTTGCTCCAATGAAATTTATTCCAGTGTGACAACAGTGTCAATGAAGAGTTTGAGCTTAAATAAGAGACTTGTGATGGGTTTAGGAAACTAAAGAACAAGTCAAGGGGAATATCACTTGTGAGCAAACAGTTCTATTGTTTGACATTTCTAAGCTATAATTTTGTCAAATCTTGTGAAAATATTATTTGTGTATTTAGTATGCATGAAATGCTAGCTTTGAAATAAGCCATACAGTAGCAAGCCAAACTAGTCTGCCATTTTATACCATGATGTAATTTACAATTTCAGAAAAAGAAAATAATAAAAATGACAGAATTCTCTGGTGATGTATGCATGTCCACTATTGGACTACTAGGTTAGTGGACAAATTAAATAAACCAGTATGAAAACCGGCATTCCCATAGGACGATTTTGTCAATTCAGCTAATGGAATGTGTCCGCTAAAGCAATCAAGGAACCAAAGCAGAAATTACATTGAGATCAAGAGGAAATCAATGGAGAGAGAGGAAGAGTCACATACTGATCACTCGGCAGGACTGGAGATGACTTCCAATGCTTTGCTTCCTTACTCTGGAGTCAGTCCAGAAACATTAAGCTTTGTAATCCAGATTAAGGGGACTGAGTGAACAGAAGTTGTGATAATGAAGATTTCTATCCATTTAAGTGACTTTCATTGAAACCAAGGTTAAAATGTCAAATGTCATTGTGTATTTCTTCTTTTTCAGGATTGTGTGTGAGATGGATGCAGCTCCCACAGACAGTAAACCCGGCCCGGTCCATTTGTGCGTAGGGGAGTGTAAGCCAGAGCTCCAGACGCGCTCTTCTCAACTCTATTCCTTTGTGGTAAGACCTTGAGCTCTGCTACATCTGAATAATGCAGTGAGGTAGTAGTGAAACTGGCCATTGTTTTGGTTTTATTAAACTGGGCTTTACATGGTCCATTGAAGAAAACTCACGGGTCACTGTGATGTTATGCCTTTGGACAGCTGAACCTTGCTGAGGTTGATTTGTTCTCAGAAGCGCTTTAACAGCAAAAAAGTCAAATCACAGGAAGTGACCCAGAGCTCAACATACTGTACTTCAACTGTTCAGATAGCTTTTTTTTTTGTTCTTTAGGAACAAAGACTTCCTTCTGCACAGATTCATATGGCATGAAATCCATATCTTAATTAGACATCCAATTTATATATATATATATACAGTGGGTACGGAAGTATTCAGACCCCCTTACATTTTTCACGCTTTGTTATATTGCAGCCATTTGCTAAATCAAGTTAATTTTTTCCTCATTAATGTACACACAGCACACCATATTGACAGAAAAAACACAGAATTGTTGAAATTTTTACAGATTTATTAAAAAAGAAAAACTGAAAACTGAAATATCACATGGTCCTAAGTATTCAGACCCTTTGCTGTGACACTCACATATTTAACTCAGGTTTTGTCCATTTCTTCTGATCATCCTTGATGGTTCTACACCTTCATTTGAGTCAGCTGTGTTTGATTATACTGATTGGATTTTATTAGGAAAGCCACACACCTGTCTATGTTAGACCTTACAGCTCACAGTGCATGTCCGAGCAAATGAGAATCATGAGGTCAAAGAACTGCCTGAAGAGCTCAGAGACAGAATTTTGGCAAGGCACAGATCTGGCCAAGGTAAAAAAAAAAAAATTCAGGTTCCTAAGAGCACAGTGGCCTCCATAATCCTTAAATGGAAGACGTTTGGGACGACCAGAACCCTTCCTAAAGCTGGCCGTCCGGCCAAACTGAGCTATCGGGGGAGAAGAGCCTTGGTGAGAGAGGTAAAGAAGAACACAAAGAGCACCGGTGGCGGAGCTCCAGAGATGCAGTCGGGAGATGGGAGAAAGTTGTCAACCATCACTGCAGCCCTCCACCCGTCGGGGCTTTATGGCAGAGTGGCCCGACGGAAGACCCTCCTCAGTGCAAGACACATGAAAGCCCGCATGGAGTTTGCTAAAAAAACCCTGAAGGACTCCAAGATGGTGAGAAATAAGATTCTGGTCTGATGAGACCAAGATAGAACTGTTTGGCCTTAATTCTAAGCGGTATGTATAGAGAAAACCAGGCACTGCTCATCACCAATACAGTCCCAACATTGAAGCATGGTGGTGGCAGCATCATGCCGGGGGGGTGTTTTTCAGCTGCAGGGACAGGACACGACTGGTTGCAATCGAGGGAAAGATGAATGCGCCAAGTACAGGGATATCCTGGACGAAAAACCTTCTCCAGAGTGCTCAGGCCCTCAGACTGGGCCGAAGGTTTACCTTCAAACAAGACAATGCCCCTAAGCACACAGCTAAAAATAACGAAGGAGTGGCTTCACAAAAACTCTGTGACTTTTCTTGAATGGCCCAGCCAGAGCCCTGACTTAAACCCAATTGAGCATCTCTGGAGAGACCTAAAAATGGCTGTCCACCAACGTTTACCATCCAACCTGACAGAACTGGAGAGGATCTGCAAGGAGGAATGGCAGAGGATCCCCAAATCCTGGTGTGAAAAACTTGTTGCATCTTTCACAAAAAGACTCATGGCTGTATTAGATCAAAAGGGTGATTCTACTAAATACTGAGAAAAGGGTTGAATACTTAGGACCATGTGATATTTCAGTTTGTCTTTTTTAATAAATCTGCAAAAATGTCAACCAATTCTGTGTTTTTCTGTCCATAGGGGGTGCTGTGTGTACATTAATGAGGAAAAAAAATAACTTAATGATTTTAGCAAATGGCTGCAATATAACAAAGAGGGAAAAATTTAAGGGGGTATGAATACTTTCCGTACCCACTGTATGATATTATTAATTGTTTAATAATCCTCACAAACCTAAATAAAGATTTGCCATTAATCTCTTACTTCTTTTTTTGAGAAGCCGAATAAAAAATCTACTGGGAAATGTCAAATACTCAGTAAATGTGTATATAATTAACACGTTTAAAAACCAGTACTATATTTATAATATATTTACATTATAGTAGCAGGATTGTTTGTATCTGTCCAGACAGTTATATAGAATGTGTTGGAACTGTCTCTCCATGCAAATTTGGAGTCATTTAAAAGCCATAAGGTCAATAAATTAACCTTTTGATGGCTCGCATAGCATTTTTATCGGCTAATTGTTCTATTTAGCCCTTTTTAAAGTAGTGTTTTTTTTGTGCACTTTCAGTAGATTCTTAAATGATGCCGCAGATTAGTGGTTAAAAGCATTATTTACACATGTATTTGCCAAGACATTAAAAGAAAAGCGTGTTTATTGAACTAATGCACTCATCAAGCACAAAAGACTCGAGATATGCCACAAAAACTTGCTAATTTACAGATTGCCGCTGTGTTTGTCATTATTATTGGTAAAACAGCAGCCCTGCTTCCTCCGTTAAGTAGCGAAGCTCTCGTCAGCATAATAGAACTTGTTCTCGGTTATTAAAATATTGAGTGATTATGAATACAAAGCACTACGGGGAACGCACATTGAACACGGAGACAATAAAAGCCATTAAGCGAATCAAAGGAAGGATGGTTGCCATGTTGTCTCGTCGCAGAGGAGCACCTGTGGGAACTCTTGCGCACCTGTCTCAAACACCCATCCGCCGGCCTGGGGTTAATAGATAATCAACAGCAGCATTCACACGCATACTAAGGCAAACAATTATCCATACCACCACAATTAACAGCCTCTGCTAATTAGGGGAGCTGTTTATTTTACAAAATGGCTTCAGCCCCTTCCTGTATGCGTTTATGCATGTTTGTGTGAGCGTGCGTGTGATTTTCCTCCACGCCTTTCATATCGCAGTCAAATATAAAAGCAGCATGTTATCTCAAAAGCTCCGCCAAATGTTGTCGGACAACACGGGGTCCCCAAGCGGCCCACCAGTTGTAGAACAATGCGAGGCGCAACCAAAATTGGTGTTAATTCATTTTTAGTCAATGCACGTGTCAAGTCGGCCACCAGCCATTTCATGTGCTTTCTTAAGACACAGAGCTGCCTTTTTCTGTTTTTCCATCTGCTATTTTCAGTCCCTGTGTACAATAAAGGAAGAGAACTGGGAACTAGAGAGTTTATGTACAACATTTTAAAAGCCTTTTATTTATCCGTGCTTTTCATGTGCTAGCATCACTTATAGACAAGACTGGAAATGCCATTTCTTTATAGCGTTTTATTTCTCTTTATTTGTGAGCTGAGCAGTAAGGCGTATGAGACTGATGAAGGACAGTTGTTATTTACAGATGTAGCTGTCTTTTGTGGACCAGCCACACACATCTAGGCAGCTTCAGATTCAGAATATGCATGTCTTTAGCTGATTCAGAAAGCTGTGCTGTCATTTCTGTGCTACTAGTGGCACTAAATATATAGTTTAGTCATGAAACTCTAGATGGCGCAGGCTGATGGGGTGTTAACGTAACTGATGTTATTCAGTAGGGGTTGCACCGACAAATATAGGACTAGTCGCTGGTCCTATAGAGGGCGCAACAGGATAAGAAATCTTTGAAGGACTTCCACATTTATGCTCCGAAATGTGGAAGTCCTTCAAAGATTTATGAAATCTTACTTATGAAGAACTTATGAAAAATCTCCTTCAAAGATTTCATCAAAAAAGCTTGTACATCACGCTCAGATCGCGCGCACATAGAAGCATTCAGTGCGGAAATGTATCGTCAACACTGTTCTGTGATTTCTCAATAAAATAGCTTAGAAACTGAAAAGTTCAAGCATATATTTCTTAATAACTAAATCCCACAGCTTCACTACTAGTAGAGAATCGCTGCAAGGTAGAATTAATTCACACACGCAATCGCTCTCACTAATGCATTCATATGAATGTAATCTTTACTGTGCTACTTTATCTGTATCTGATTTAGAACGAGCAGAAATCTGTGAGAAATATAACAACCCAATGACAAAAGACCTGATAAAAATGAGCTGTTATAGGAGCAATAGCCATGTGGGCAGCGCTGTGTCATATGCCATAGCTGTGCACAAGATGTTTGTCACAGCTCCAGACTTATTTGTTCATTAATGACGTCATCAGCGACTAGTCGACTTCGACTCGAATTTCATCACATAAAGGCGACGAAGTTGTTAACTGATGATATTCAGAGAGTTAAATGACTTGGCTCAAGCTGATTGGTTCATGTTGCATATGTAGCCAATGAGCTTACTGTCTTGTATTTATATGGCTGGTTAGCATTCACTAGAGATTCCTGCAGCGGGCTTTCAGAGTTTCTCTGAAACCCTCCACTTTCCCCAGCTCCACATGTATAGATCTGCTACGGGGTAATTTTATATGCTATTTGTGCAGCAGCAGTATGTCTTAAATACTCACAGCACCATATCGCCGTATGTCAAGGCAAGTCACCTTTATTTATATAGCACTTTTAACAATACAGATTGTGTCAAAGCAAAAATAGGAAAATAGTGTGTCAATAATGCAAAATGATAATAGTAAACACTCAATTTTCAGCTAAAGACAGTTCATCATTAAATTCAGTAATGTCAGCATCCAGCTCAGTTCAGTTTAAATAGAATCTGTGCAATCAAGTCGACGATATCGCTGGAAATTAAGTGTCCCCAACTAAGCAAGCCAGAGGCAAGGCAACAGCGGCAAGGAACCAAAACACCATCGGTGACAGAATGGAGAAAAAACCTTGGGAGAAACCAGGCTCAGTCGGGGGGCCAGTTCTCCTCTGGCCAGACGAAACCAGCAGTTCAATTCCAGGCTGCAGCAATGTCAAATTGTGCAGAGGACTCAACTGGTTCCAGTGGTCTTGTCCTGGTGGCCGTCTAGAAGCCAAGGTCTTCACTGGGGACCTGTCTCTGGGGGTCATATAGTTGTCCAGATCTCCGCTGACATTCAGGGCTGTACAGGTCATCTCTAGGTGCTGATCCACCATCTAGGCTGGATACGGACTGGATCTGGTGGCTACGGTGACCTCGGAATAAGAAAGAAACAGACTAATATTAGCATAGATGCCATTCTTCTAACGATGTAGCAAGTACATCGGGTGTTATGAGAAGTGTTCCCAGTTCCGGTTGTCCTAATTAATGCAGCCTAAAAATCCTTTTAACAGATTTGAATTATAGAGATGTTTTAGTGTGTTGAGTTTAAGCCAGGTTAAAGAGATGGGTCTGTAATCTAGATTTAAACTGACAAAGTGTTTCTGCCTCCCGAACAACGCTAGGTAGAATGTTCCAGAGTTTGGGCGCTAAACAGGAAAAGGATCTTCCGCCAGCAGTTGATTTTGATATTCTAGGTATTATCAAAAATTGCCAGGAGTTTTAAGAATCTGTTCAAAAAAATTTGATGCATTTTGATTTTTGTATGCATGGAAGTAGCAAGTCGCTGTACTTGCTTGCCGCAGCAGAAAGAATCTAAACTACAGTCTACCCAACAGCAGCAGTGGTGCAGATCTATTCCGCCAAGACCAAATACATTAACATTGTCATCTACATTACCATGCCAATCCCTCCGAGAGTTGTCATGATAAAAGGGAATTAATTATATAATTTAGCTTTTTATTATAATATATTATACTATATTAGGTTGCGTTAAATTTATCAAAATTGACAGTAAAGACAGTTTTAAGGACTTAAAGAATAACGGAAAAATACATTAATAATATTATTGAAAGAGAAAACCATATTTTACATATAATAATATTTCACCGTATTACAGGTTTCTGTACTTTTATTTTGGATCAAATAAATGCAAGATTGGTGAGCATAAAATTTAATTTGTTGAATTAAAAATTTTACACCCAAACCTAAACTTTTGAAAGGTATATATGTGTGTGTGTGAGAGTGTGTGTTGTGTGTGTGTGTGTTGTGTATTATATTATATATATATATATATATAATCTAGATATATATATATAATAAATTCAATAATAATCAGTATCTGAGACCAGTTTCATTTTTTTCAGGGAAATTAATATTGTTAAGATTAATTAATCTGCATCTTGAACTTTAAGTAAAGGTTTTTTTTGTCTCCATCTCTTGCTTGTTTCCTACCCATATTCTCTTTCTGTTTTTGCAGATGCCATCGGTCAAAGGATTGTCCCCCAGTCGGGGTCCAGAGTCTGGAGGAACTAAAGTGACTATAATGGGGGAAAACCTGGGGGCAGGCAGCAGCGTCAGTGTGCTTTTTGGGAACCAGACCTGCGAGTTTTATGAGTAAGAATCAGCCTTTTTAAATACTGTTTGAAATCCCTATTTTAAGAAATGTAGCTTATCAAAATAAATCTTAAGTAATAATGCAATAATACAATAATAATTAATAATATAGCTTGATTCGTTTTTTTTTTGTTGATAAGGTTAGTGTGAATAATTGAGGCTAATGTTCCATATCTTCACTTACTCTTTACTTTCCACATGACTTATATCAATCAAAGAGAGTTTCTGATTATTTACTGTTCCTCTAGATTTCCCACTCTTTAACTGTTTTCTCATCCTCTCTCTCTAATTTTGTATGTAAATATCATACCCCTGTCTGGCGTCTTACTATATCTCCTCCTTTTCCATCTCTCCAGGATCACAATTGAAAGATGAGGCTGATTGTAGTGCTTTAAGGTGCAAGAGAGCGACAACTTTAATGCGATATTGGCTAATTGCAGATTTCTATTTTGTCCTGTGTTCCTGTGGAAGGATGACGCATTCAAGTGTGTGTGCGAGGTTGCAATAAGTAATAGCTTAGCACTCTAATACGCTGCAGAGAGAATGACTAATGCTCACTTTGCACAGGTAGCACTTTCAGTGAGAGCTGTAAGAAAAGACTGCAATTGAAAAAGAGCAGAGAGCCACCCACTAGCACCATTCATATATAGTGTGTCTGAACAATGTCTAGCCATCTGTTATTAAGTTAAAACTTTGTGTCGTGCTTTGTCTCTTGTCAGAATCTGATTGGTTTGTGTCTGTTTGCTTTGTCCTCAGACGGACTATGACGGAGATTGTGTGTTACTCTGCCCCTTCTCTGACGGGTGTGGGGCCGGTTCAGATCAGCGTGAGCGTGGATCGCGCCCAGGTCCAAGATAGCCTGACTTTTGAGTATATAGACGACCCCACCGTTCAACGCATCGAACCGGAATGGAGCATCGCAAGGTAATTGTACATATATGATGCAGTGTTTTAGTATTGGATTATGTAAATCAGAAAGTTTGGCTATGTATTTAAAGCTTGCATTTAAATCACTATTAGCAAACACTTTTGACTTTTTGAGGCTGATGATTCTCATACCATTTGAATGGATATCAGACACATTGCTGCAAGAAATTGATCTGATTCACTGAATGCAGCTACTAATATTTCTTGCTGCTGAAGTCTTAAAATCCTTTGCACAGTCTGTAGAGTATGTCTCATGTCTGAATATAACTTTAAATAACAGCATGTAATGTAATACCAAGGGAGCCAAATGATTGCCCATTGACTTCTATTATATGGACAAAAAAAAGAGACATTTCATAAATCATGACATAATTTGGGTGTGCTATCCCTTGGAATGATTTTTGAGTATTTCACTGTGCAGAACTGGACTGATTATACAGAGCCTCAACATATTCATATGAAAGTGCTGCACATGATTAAATACAGTAGCAAAAATTAGACAGAAATAGAATGTGCTGAGAATGATTATATAAGTGATGCTGAGATACAGGTTCATTCCAAGCTGGAGTTAGAGAGAGAAACACAGAAAGAAAATGTCTCTCACCAAATCCAGCACATAGATACACAAGTACATATTATCATGCCCACCAAAGGAAATAGTATTGCTCAAAGGTTGCTTTTTCATAGCTCCAAAGATTTAATGGGATAGCGTTTTTACTCAATGAAAACATGTGACACCGCCCGGTGAGGATCTTGAACACACCCTATTTGTTGTTCCAAACCTCGTATACCTTTTTCCTTCTCCCGCCCACCAAAGCAGCTGCTTTGGGCGTCTGAATTGTCGGGCAAGTCGTCAAAACAGCATGGAGTTACCAGTACTGACTCCCTTTGTATATGCGAGGGAGGAATAAAAAATAGGCAGATGCGAGCAGGTTGTCAAATATATCTTCGTGTGTCATGCTGGTATATACAAATAATCAGGTTCATTACAAGTTATGAAACTAACAGGCAAGGGAGGGGGGGTAAAAGATGACTGAATTTTTTAGTTTGGGCCCCATATACAATTCCAAGTAAAGATGTAAAACACATGAAAGCATGACATAGTGTAAGGTGTGTGAAGCTGAGTGAAAATATTGCATGCAGACGATGAGACAGAAGTTGATAGCGGCCGCATATTGCCTGTGCCGAATCATAATTTTTAAACGATTAGCGGATATTTACAAGGAACGGATACAGCCTGTCTCGATTTACGATATAACATGTCGATTATAAGTGCAAGAGTATAGGCACGGGCGTTGACGAGACCACACACCAAACACGAAACATGAGTGCTGTGAGAGCCGTGAGGAGTGATATTGTGAGTTAAAGAATGAATATTAGTCGAAGTTCAAATTAAACATTGCATTTGAATGCAAATAGTACAATCCAAGGAAGAGGAGTGCGTCAGGGAGCGTTATCAGTGGAGCACGAGATGCGGTGATGCTGATGTAAGTTACAATTGTAGATTAAGCGGACACCAGGGCGAGGTGGGATCAGGCCGACAACAGTTGCTGTGTTATTCATTTCCAAAATTATTAAAGACGCGGGGGCGAGCCACAGGGGGTGTGCACGACAGCCCACCCAGGCAGGGAGAAGGTCTGGAATGGGTTAAAACTGAAACCAAGCCATTCACACAGAACGCATATTCGGCGCATTTTTTAGATGGACAAAATTTGACTGCTGCACTCGCGTCTCACACAATAGATGTTGCCATGCAAAGTTAAAACAGTTTAAAGCAAATTTGTGGAGGTTTATTCCTTTTCACTGCGTGCCACTGTTTTGTTCATATTGTTTATGCAATTCATGAAATTATATTTGATTTATACGAGTTAATTTAGACATAATGCACGTTTTTATAGAGTTACTTCCTTGCGTTGAAAATTTAATGTGCTGCCTTATTTTGATCAATGGCCCTTCCTGTGGACTCGGGAGACAGCCAAAGTTTAAGACCTATTTAATCGGCATATAAAACGTTAGAAATTTGATATTTGTTTAATTTTAATTTTGTTTTTGACTGTTAAAACAAAAAAATATTGGTGTTGTATCAATAAAATTGAGTAAATTTAAAATACAGTGGTCAATGTAAAAAAAATTCTATTGCTCTGTTTACAAAAAAGTTATTAAAAAATGTTCAATAATTATCGATGAGCCCGAGCGATATGAAAACATGATATCATTGATAAATGTTTTGCGATATCGGCCCAGCCCTACGCTATATTATTAATTTGGTTAGCATAGATCAAATCATTTGATGAGAAATATTTGCGCTCATACTGAGATTTCTGACTTTTATCTTTTTCGTTTGATCGTATAGCTGTCTAGGATGAACAGTTGCGATATTGAATGAATCTCCTATGTGATTTTTCATTCTTGTGGGCGAGTGCCCCATGCCAGGGCATCAATAGATGGGGTCACAGTGCTGTATCTGTTGTACCAGAGCGTGGCCACACTGAACAGAGCACCGTACGAGCGGTGCCTGGCAAATGAAGTGCTCATGAGTAAACAACTGAAACACCTAAAGCTAGAGCTCCTCACCCATTCCACTCCCAGACACTCGGCTCTTTTGTTGTGCTTTATCAAGCCGTGGACATTCCCAGAATGCTAAGCAGGATCACCGCTGCTTCTGTTTTTTTTTTGTATTTTCAAAGACACGTCTAGTATGTTTGATTAAATCTACTGAAGCCAGTTAAAAGCATCTTTAATCAGAACTTTCTCAAATGCTTATTATCTTCTGAGCACCACATCACAAAGAAACAAGTTTTAAGGGCAGTTTTGATTCAAGTGGAGGTGAGTTACTTCTGCATCAAAATTTTGACGTTCACCCCATTCACATTCATACCATCTTGTGTGTGTTTTTTTTTAGCGGACACACGCCTCTGGTGGTGACTGGGACTAACTTGGATGTCATTCAGGAGCCGAGGATTCGGATCAAGTACGGCGGGCGGGAATCCGTAAACGTGAGTAGCTTCATTTGTGTTATCGTTGGTTCCTCAATTATCCGCCCTCAGTTTTGAAATGACCTTAGTTACCTGAGCTCAGGGGCTTCTGGGAGAACAGCTCTCTCATGTGAGCTGATATCTCATGAGGGCCGACACAATGAAACCAAATCGTATCAGTTTGACCTCAGAGATGCACCACCTTGGGAAGTGGGATGCTTTGTCTGCAGGTTTGAGTTAATTATCGGTGACTTTCAGAAGAGAGAGGATCACACAATCTGCGCGCTGCCTTTTTTGGGATGCTTTAGACTAATTTCTGTCTTTTCTGTTGACCCATGGAGGCGAGATCCGCCGTGACTCACTGCCACAGCTCCAGAAATCTCATATATCTCCTACCCACAAGCCTCTGTGTGACCTCTTTTTCAAGCTGTGTATCTGTAATTTCGACTAAGTACCCTGCTGAATTATTCAGTCTGTGCAAAGTGCTGCAGATGAGGCATTTAATGTGAGCATTTTACTCCGCTCATACCACCTTTGTCGAGCTGGAATTTGTTAGGCATTATTTGCAGAATCCTGCATAAAACCAGCTTCATCCGAGGCGGTACTGGTGGATAGTGGCCAGTTAAAGAGGGTTGTATTGGTTAATGGGTTTCAAAGGATGATGAACTGCAGACAGAATGGTTTGGTTAGCATAAAGACATCCCAAAAATAATAAGGGCTGAGGAGTCAGTACAAATTCAATTTGCTCGCCACTGCAGGGGGTCCGAGTTTAATTAATGGAATAGGATTGGTCAATGTAGTCAGACAGAAAGATGGGATAGCCAGTGGCGTCTCATATTTTCTGTTGTATTATCGTGCTTTGTATCAACTATCACTTTAAAAGCAACAAAAAAGTCAGAGAGAAGGTGGAAAATGCTCATAATGAAACTAAATTAGGAGCCAAAAAGTATGACAGGTCTCCATGTACGATAGGTGCATGTTTTTGAACAATATGATATGTAAATATCATTTTGGGAATATGAAAGTGTTCAGAAGTAATCACACATTGTCTTTTACTTTGCTGAGGTGAAAGCAAACTGCTATAGTCTTTTTTCCTCTGTTCCCGATAGCATAACTGCACTTCAGTCCCCAGCTGTACAGATGTACCTGTGTGCGGGTAGTTCTCCTGAAAGTCACTTTTAGTAAAAGAGACACCAACTGCGCAATGAGGAGTGACAGCAGCCCCGCGTTCCTCCACACTTCACAGAGCCCAGAGCTCTTAGAGTTCTTAAAGGGACTCGTGAAATATGTTGTGTGGGCGCTGTCTGATGTGTCAGGTGCTAGTGCCGTCTCTTTCTTTTTCTTTCTTACTTTTTACAACAGTGGAAAAAAAAAACAGAGGTAGACCGAGAAAGGTTGGCTTTTGCCTCTTAGGCCTCATCACCAAAGACTCAGCTGGCTTTGATTCCCTGCATTTTTATTAATCGTTGAGGTTAAGATCATGTATGTCTTCATCCCCCATTTTGCTCCGTATTTTGGGGGAGGGAGGTGGGGAAAAAACAGCGGCGTAATCTGGTAATCAGACCCGACCGTCCGTCAAGGCAGCCTTCAAACTGTCTTTTGCCTCCTCCCCAAATTGCTTCTCTTCCTCCTCTCCTCCCCTCCCGTTACCTGGTGGGGTTCTCAGAAGCCGAACGAACGGCATACAATTGCCTTTGTGCTTCCTGCTGTACCTATTACCAACCCGCAATTGAGACATTAATCGTTTTCCTGATTATAGCTAAAAGATTAGTTTTTCTACCTTTGTCTTCTCTCAAGGAGGAGAAAAAGAAAAAAAATGCTTGACGTGTGCCAGCGGAGAGATCCGGTAATGAAGTCTGGAGACAGATTCCTAAAGCTTTGCGCGCCACTATCTGAGACGATCACAAAGGCACTTCAGTTTTTTCCTTCTAAAATGAAGCAATCAGACGCTCCCACCAATCAGTGTCAAAGACCTCCCTAGATACCTTGGATAAGAGTGCGCTTGCAAAAAAACCAACATGAAGAACATGAACTATGGATGATAAAAGCATCTTAGTGTTTAACAGAGCCACGGGCATTTTTCTACAGTCATGCAGATGCTTATAGTAGTTCTACATTCGCCCTTATTTCCAGCTGTCTCATTTTTTGCCATTATATAGTTACATGTGCATGTACTTGAAAAACAAAGGGCATAATTCAGAGCTGGTGGGCAGCTCTGCTCAGTCATTACCATGAAACGTTTTATTCTCCTGTGTCAGTTTGCTGTGATGGGTTCAGAAGAAGATATCATGCTGTTCACACTGTAAGGGAAACAGGTCAATTTAGCTCAAAGGGAATCATTTAAGATTTTAAAGGGAACTCCACCATTAATATGCAAGGGGATTAGGACAGAATCACTGTTTACGGCAGATCACTGAGACGGCCAACGATTCAGTGAACGAGTCGTATGACATCAACTCTGCAAGGGATATTTATATCCAAAATACAGTGAAAACACTATTAATTATCACAGCAACAAGATCGGCAGTTTAAGACATTAACTTGAGCACAAAACACAAGATACTTCTCGTTTCCATATAAATAAGGCTTTATTGGATAAATCTAAGACATATAAACTAATCTAACACATGAACACACGCATTCACACAAGTTTTCAGAAAGAGAGAGAGAGGAAATAATTAAAGAGAATGAAAAAGTGAAATCCCAATTTTATAGCAATATGTCCAATTGCATAGACCTAAACAACCATCAATCACTTAATTAAACCTCGCACTGAGTTCCTCAATGAGGTTAACAATTTACATTATGCACCAGTTCAGCTAGAATCTGGAGGTACTTGCGTTCCCTGTGTCCGGGGTTCTCTTTGTTGTCTTCCTTGCAGAAAAGGGGGTTTCCCGGGGTTGCTGATTGGCTGGAGGTTCAGTCCTGGGAATCCAGTGGTTGGGCGTTGGCTGACGACACGGAGCTGTGGTCTGCAGTTGAAGGGTAGACAGCAATCTTCTGGAAGATGTCTTAGGCGTTAGGCAAAACTTAACTCAGAACACGAAACTTTCAACGGAAAATAAAACAAACTAAAGGAATAGAAATAGATGTAAAGTTTGATGAGAACAGGTGGCGTTTCTCCTCATGGTTTTAGAGAAGCTGGCGTGTAAGCCAGAGCACGCTCAAACTAAAGAAGAATGACTAGGAGTGAAAAGCTAAAAGCCGCATGGCTAAAAGCTAGACACAAAAAGTCAGACCAGCAAAAAGGCAAAAGGCAAAAGACCAAAAAAGCGCAGTTTGATGGTGTCCTGAGTATTTAAACCGGGCTGTTTAACACACCCCAAATTGTGTCTCGACCAATTGTAGCTCGGGGTGTTTCAATGTTTCTCCTCATTCATAAATCAAATGTTCTTTTATTGGTCACATGGTCCACGTTTTTCCCGCTTTTTGCACAGTATAGTTTTGGACATGATTTTTATAACAAGAATATGATACATTTGACAGAATTGATTGGAAGAAACGTTTCAAGCATGAAAATTCAAACTCACACATACCAATCATGAATACGAACCATTAAGCTATTCAGTAGTTATTAAAAAGACATACACAATACATGATTAAAACATGATAGTCTAAGTTGTGGGTTAGATACATAATATGGAGTTTTGCGTAGAAATGATTAGTTGCTCACAAGTCATTTTAGGGTCATTTAGGTGCATGGAAAGGCAGTTCCGTGCCATTCTGTGAATGTATGAAGACCAGAGATTAAAATGTCTGTAAGGGATTTTAGTCTCTCTGTTCTTGTCGTAAAGTGGTGGAAGTCAATTTACGAGGAGCTTGTGATTGTAGTTACTATCGTGTGATAGTCATGCGGTCATCTCTTTTGTCCATTATTCTTGATAACTTGCCCCAATATTTTACAATCTCCTTGGACTTGTCATTGTGTTCTTTTGTGTTAATGTTGAAATCTGTTCTGTGACAGGGTCTTAGGTTTAGGCTTGCTTCAGAGAGGCTGGGGTCTGATTTATGACATCCTGTTGTCTTTGGCCTCTGTGGAATTCGGCTCCTCATATTTCAACAATGTTTTTGACCAAATCTTAGATTGTCTGATTCGTTCTGATATCCTACATACCCCCCTTCGATCGGCGTTGTGTTGAGTTGAAGACATCGGCGAGCGCGGGAGAAACAAAGGCAGAAGAAGCAGACAAACACAGCAAACAACAAGACAAAACCTCCATGACAGTTACTGTACTGCAGCAGCGCATCAGGTTATTTGGGTACAGGCGGTTAAGTTCAATTAGTCAATATAGTTTAGTAAACTGAATATGTTTTAGTTCAATCTGGAAATTTTTATAATTTGGTTCCGTACGTTGATTCGTAAATCAAATTTTGCGGATAACTTTGTTCGGTTCTTCTAGGTTGTCTTAATTTAAAAATTTTACTGTTCATTTTCTAGTAACATCATTTGCAATTAAATTAATTGACCTATCATGCATGGAGCTCTCTGGCTCCCATTCAGTTTAGAATTACTGGCGGATATTAGGTGTGGTGAGTCAATCCTAATATCAGACCTTTGACCCTTGTAGGGTGTCTAGGTGTTTCACCTACTAAGGGAAGAGAGGAAGGAATCAGGATAGGTAAAAGAAGAACAAACAAAACTAAGCTGCTGTGGATTTTCCTAGCATGGCTAACAACTACTGTTGAGCTAGGATGTCGTGTTCAGCTAGTGTGTCATGTACCTTAAATTAGCGTCAGGTGTTCTACCTATTGTGAGGATGACTGCATGTTTCTTCATGGTGGGCATATGTAACAAAAATTTGGATATTCTACTTGTGGGAATAAAATGTTAGTTGAATGTGTTATCAGTAGACGTGGTTACCTCTGGGTGTAGGTAATGTTGTGCGTGTGTTAATGGTGTAGTGTATGTGTGGTCAGATCTGTTTCAGTCATTGTTGTCTCCCCCCTTTTCTTGTATGTCAGTGAAGACGGGCTCTCTGCATCCTTGCCTTGGATGAGGGCGTGTCCATGATCTAACGGGGGTCAGTCCAGCAAGGCAGGAAGCTCTTTAGCAGACAGTCAGAGCTAGTTCGGCATGGCTGTGTGAAGCTGGAGTGCAAACTTTGTCTCCTATGTTGCATTCCTCTTGTGATACCTTCTGGTTGTGGCAGACTTTCTGACCTTCTGTGCTTGGGTGGTTGCTGTTGCACAAACAGGAATGTGGTTCTTGGAGTTGATTTGACACTTTGTTAGTGAGCGATGGGTGACTGAGATGATGTTCTTTGGTACCTCAGAGTTTATCAACCGTTGGCCGTGAGAGACTTGCTCGTTCTGGGTGGTTGTTGAACAGGTGCTTGTCATCTCTGATGTGGTGTACCAGGTGATCACCGGCCTTCCGTTCTGTCGCTGGTCACAGCGAGCATGACTCAACTTTGTGGTCATCCATGTTCAGCTTTTCTTGAAGGAACTCTTTCATTTGTCTCATGACTTGTTCCATGTCGTTTGAGGATAAGCTGTCTTGCTCTTCTGCATACTCAGCATTGTGCATGTCTGAGTGGTGCTGAGGTGGGGTTTGCTGTCGCTTACTCACACGAGTTGCTCTTTGATGAGTCAGGCGATTACCTTTGGATATCTGGTTAGGTTTCCAGTTGTTCCTATCTTTGGGGTTTCTTGAGAAGCGTGGCTGTTCCCATGGATTTTTGCAGCGGCTGGGCTGAAAACTGTCGTGGACATGGGGGTCACGTTCCCTGTGCTCTTGATGGAAGACTCTGGTGTCGTGATGCCACTGGGTGTCGGCCAGTGCAAGGCTTGAGTCTTTGGTTACAGAGGTCAAGAGTGTGGATGTTTTGTTACCTTTCTTTGAGGCCATCTTCTGCTTGTTGTAGGCCTTCTGTGTTAGGTCACGCAACTGTTGGATGGTCATGGAGCGTGGACAGTCCATGAGCCCTAGATGGTGACTGACTCCAGGGTGCAGGTTTCTTAGGAAGAGGCTTTTGAAGTTCACATCCTCTTCAAGGTCAGGTTCGTTGTGTGCACCAAAGTAGGCTTGTCGGAGTCGGTTGTAGTAAGCTTGTGGAACCTCTTGTCGACCTTGCTTGATCTCCAAAGCAGTTAACAGTCCAAGTTCAGACTCAGGGTCTGTAAACTCTTTAATCAGGACCTCACAAAGTAGCTGGTAGCTTGACTTTGTTTAACTGGGCTGTCGATCTAGGAAGTTTCTTACCTCGGGACTGGACGTGGTTCTAAGGAGGTATAACCTGTCTCTGTCGGTCACATGAAGTCTCATTTCCAGATGAAAGTTGATATCTTGCAGGTAGGCCTGGATGTCGTGGCCCTCTGCAGAGTTTGGGTTGAAACTGCTGATGTTTTTAGACAGCTTGTTGAGGTCTTTGATGGTCATCCCATGTGCAGCTCCAAGGTCTGCTTGGATGGGAGGTATTCTTTCGTTGGCAGGAAAGGCTTGTGTGGCAAAGGCAGGTGAGGTTTTTGGTTGAGGCCCTTCGCTTCTTACGTTGTATGCCAGTTCTTGGACTGGGGACTCTGCTCTGCTCAGCAGTGGTGAGACTGAGAGATGCTTCTCCTTTCTTGGCTCTTGTTTCAGCTCATAAGCATCTTTGAGTTCTTTTCTGACCATGTAGAGCTCATCATTGGTATCGTCTAGTTGTTGGGTCAGATTGTCCATTTCAGTTCTATACCTTTCAAGGTGGTCTTTCAGGGTACTGATTTCAACATTCTTGTCTCTGATGTGATTCTTGGCTTTCTCTAGTAGCTGTTCGGCATACTGGAGTCTGTTTACCAAGTCTTTCTGGGCAGCCTTTGCATGTTTTTGGTCGAGCTTAGCTGCTGCCAGGGCTGCTTGGAGCTTCTTAGCTTGTTCCGTTGTTTCCTGCTCCCTCTCATTGGGTGCTTTGAGTTGATCTTGAACCTTCACTTCCAGCTTGTCTATACAGCGATGAACACATGTCAGCTCCTCTTAAAGGTGGGTGATGTGCTTGTCGCTCAGTTTCAGCTGGGTTGTGAAGGCGTAGCTTAGGGAGCTGGTGATTTTGACTAGCTCCTCGTGGTTGTTGTTCTGGCTTGAATCTTGTGTCAGGAATCTTCTCAGGATTAGGATTATTATTAAAAATAATAACAGTTCAAATGTCTTGGGGGTGAGGCTGTCTGTCATGCCTCTCAGCCAAGTATTCACATCTTCCCCATAGGCAATGGGGTTTGCAGTCTGCGGCATTTTGGCACGCTGGGGAGAAGAGAGACTGACACAGATCTGTGTAGATGTAGAAGCCTATGTGTGGTGGGACAACTAAGTGTGGTATCAGTGACTGTGACCCACTAGTGAAGTGTGGTGATGATTGTGTTGGTCTCAGGTGTCTAAGTAGATTAGGGATGCGAAGACTTCGTCACTTCTAACGAGGAATAGGAAAAAGAGAGAAAAAGGTAAATTATTAAAATAAAAACAATTCATAAAAAAAAAAAATTCCTTTTGGTTAGAATTTTTTTTCAAATTAAGTGGTTAATCAAGAAGTAAACACTATTATTTTAAATCTGTTTTAGTAAAACAGAATGCATTAATGTTGATATATCTGTATTAGTCTGACAGGATTGACACCGTACACCTTACAGTTGTGCCGCTCACCAGGGAGGCTGCGAAGGCGACAGTTGTTCAACACTTATCTCTATTAAATCGATCTCAGCGTTGGATGAGATGCTAAAATTTGGATTGCGTTTCCAAATGTAGGGAGGTTAGGAAGAACAAGGAGGGGTTGATTACAATCAAATTCATACGGATGATTCGTCTTTTTCAACAAGATTATGTATTTCATTCACATAGGATTGATTGATGGTTCTTACAGGTCCCTACGCATGTGAAGAGTAAAGAGGAAAGAAAGCAGGAGGTGACAGGAGAAAAGGGAAGGAGAGCTCAGGAGTTTACTCAGTAACCTGAGTGGATCGCGTCCACTAGCAGGCTCTGATGCTGTTATGCTCAACTACGAGTAGAATAGTTGTTGTTCTTAGTTGCTGCACAACTAATCAAACAAAAATAAAATTTGAGGGAAAGAACGTTGTCTTTCTAATTTATTTGAACTCGTAGAGAGGGATAACACTGTCTCATATTAGGGCTTGGGTGTGTCGTTCCCAAGCTAGGATCTCCAGAGGAAAAAAGAATGGTAAAGTAAAATTAAAAGTAATAAATGGGCAAAGTAAGTAGAAAGGAAATTAAATAACGAAGGAAATCAAAATAAAACAATAATGGCTAAGTGTATAACCACAGGAAGAAAAGGGTAAAACGCAATAAAATAATGAGTAAGTATAAGTCTGAATAGAATTTATTGATAGGTAATAAAATCAATTAGGTATAATAAGTTTATTAAACTTTAAAGTTCAAGGCTTATTCGTACCTAAGATGATTAGGCATAAGAGGGAATACTAGAAATAATGATCATATGAAATGAGGGGGAAATTTGAATGATTCCAAATAAATTTAATGTTTTAATTAAATTTGAATTTGGCACAATTAATAATTGTGAGTCAGTATCTCCCTTTCTAGTAAAATAAGATAAAGTGGTAAGAAGTGAGAAAAGGGGGGAGGAATAAGAGAGGAGAAGAGACCAACAGGTGTATTAGGTTTAGATGTTAAGGTTAAATCACTTTATCGTGCCAACCAGACAATGAATCAAACAATTGGATGTAATGCTCACTGATAACCTTTGCGGCTAACGGCTTTAGCATAGACTTCAATGTAAAAAATTGTTTCGTGAGCTTAGCAACCAGTGGGGTTTGTTTACATAGCGTCGCTTGCTGCGCGGGTGGCATTCAGTTCCGAGTTTGTCAACCGGTGAATGGAAGTAAGGAAGTAGGTTTAGACTTCCGTGTCACGATCGTAACTATGGAAACCAAACACACGCTCTAGTGGCTAGCTGTGATGTTGCATTGCAAAGAGACAGTTAAGCGTATTACACGGAAATGTCGGCGATTTCAACACGTACAAATAACAACACCGCTTGGTTGGTTTGCGATGTGGCGCTTAAACTCTCGGTTCGTTCTGAGTTAGATTTAACTTTATTCAAATAGCAGCTTTGTGCTGCAGTTAGGGGAAACAGTGATAACGATCTCAGCAGATCTTTAAATCTCTGTGCCAGTTTCTCTGGACACTTAAACAACAGGGTTTCTTCGCTGTTGTTGCAAAGTTAATATTCACTTACACGCCGTGTTAAGCGAAATTAAATTTACTTTGTGAACAGACACAGGCAGACAAACATTATCTCGTAATGTTTAACTCAGGGAATCGAATAGCATGGCATAACAATGGAACACGCATTGGCAAATCAAACTATGAATAATAAGGTTTTGATAAGAAGATTGAGGAACACGCTCAAAACTATTCTTTATCAACGATTTATTTCCCTTTTAACTACTGCAGTTTAGCGGCGTTCAGCTAACGGTGCCTGAGATTCAGAGAGAATAGCGATTGAAAACACTGGAACACGCAATGAATCAACTCAGCTATAAAACAAGGCATTACAAAAAAATGAGGAACACGCTCAATTTCTACCTTATTGTACGATCTCAGATGTTAACTTGAAGTTACACTTACTGCAGTTTAACAACGGAGAGGCGGACTCGCGTTTCAGCCTTCTCTGTGTTCATTCATTCATTCAAGAAGGTCGCGCTCTGCTACCGTTCACACACGCGACACACACACCACCACACACACAGTCTTCACAGTACAGAAGCTTCTCATATTGCATCAGCAGGCAATGGAAAATATGAAAGACTTGAGCTTTTTGCTCACCAATTTAGGTTAATCTGCCGCATTCTTCCAACCAATCTATCGTAAGGGAAACAGGTCAATTTAGCTCAAAGGGACTCATTTAAGATTTTAAAGGGAACTCCAACATTAATATGCAAGGGAATTAGGACAGAATCACAGTTTTACGGCTGATCACTGAGACGCCCAGCGATTCAGTGAACGAGCCGTATAACAAATTCTGCAATATTTATATCCAAAATATAGTGAAAAAACTATTAATTAACACAGTAACAAGATCATCAGTTTAAGACATTAACTTGTAAGCAAACAACACAAGATACTTCTCTTTTCAATATAAATAAGGCTTTATTGGATAAATCGAAGACATACAGTATAAACTAATCTAACACATAAACACACACAAGTTGCAAAAAGAGAGAAAGTGAGGAAATAATTAAAGAGAATGAAAAAGTGAAATCCCAAGTTTACAGCAATATGTGCCATTGTATAGATCTGAACAACCATCAATCACTTAATTAAACCTCGCACTGAGTTCCTCAATGAGGTTAAATTTAGATTAACTGCACCAGTTCAGTTTAGAATCTGGAGGTACTTGCTTTCTGTGTTGCGGGGTTCCCTTTCTTGTCTGGTTGCTGAAAGGGGTTTCCCGAGGTTGCTGATTGGCTGGAGGTTCAGTCTTGGGAAGCCAGTGGTTGGACGTTGGCTGACGACGCGGAGCTGTGGTCTGCAGTTGAAGGGTAGACGGCACTCTTTCGGAGATGCGGCGTTAGGCAAATTTAACTCGGAACACGAAACTCTCAACGGAAAATAGAATAAACTAAAGAAATAGAAATAGATTGTAAAGTTTGACGAGACCAGGTGGCATTTCTCCTCATGGTTTCGGAGGAGCTACCTTCATATGTAAGCCAGAGCACGCTCAAAACTAAAGAAGCATGACTAGGAGTGAAAAAGCTAAAAGCCGCATGGCTAAAAGCTAGACACAAAAAGTCAGACCCGCAAAAAGGCAAAAGGCAAAAGACCAAAAAGCGCAGTTTGATGGTGTCCTGAGTATTTAAACCAGGCTGTTTAACACACCACAAATGGTGCCTCGACCAATTGTAGCTCAGGGTGTTGCAATGTTTCTCCTCCCAATACATAAATCAAAACTTGGTATATCATCATTAACATGACCATGAGTTTTTGCCCGCTCTGGTTAGAGTATTGATTTGGGGACCATGATTTCTTCACGGAGATTATATGGACATTTGACAAGCAAATTGTACTGGGAGAAACGTTTGCCAGCATTTGAAAAAGTTCAACAACTCTGAATACGGATACCAAGCATGAAGATGACCCCTTATAGCCGACTAAAATAGTTATTAACAATACAACAACAATAAAGATTGAAACATGAGGGTTAAACCATGTGGGTTAGATACATAATATGGTGTTATGCATAGCAATTATTAGCTGGTCACAAGTCCTTTTAGTGTCATTTAGGTGCATGGAAAGCAGTTTCATGCCATGCTGTGAATGTATGAAGACCAGAGATTAAAATGTCTGTAAGGAATTTTAGTCTCTCTGTTCTTGTCGTAAAGTGGGGGAAGTCAATTTACGAGGAGCTTGTGACTGTAGTTACTATCGTGTGATAGTCATGCGGTCATCTCTTTTGACCATTATTCTTGATAACTTGCCCCAAAATTGTACAATCTCCTTGGACTTGTCAATGTGTTCTTTTGTGTTAATGTTGAAAACTGTTCTGTAACAGGGGCTTAGGTTTAGGCTTGCTTCAGAGACTTGGTACAGCGAGGCTGGGGTCTGATTTATGACATCCTGTTGTATTGGGCCTCTGTGGAATTTTTGTGACTCCTCGTGCCTCAACTCGGTTTTGACCAAATCTTAGATTGTCTGATTCGGTCTGATATCCTACAACACTGTACTGCGTTTCAGTCAAGCAGAGAAGGTTCATCATTTGCTCAACTTTGTGTTTTTGGACCCCATTGACTTTCATTGTATTTATATGTACTGTGTGTGCGTGCCTGTGTGTGTGTGGGTGTATATACTAGGGGGTCGATGAAAAAAAAAGTATTTAGTCAAGCCACCAATTGTGCAAGTTCTCCCAATTAAAAAGATGAGAGATGCCTGTAATTTTCATCATAGGTGTACCTCAACTATGAGAGACAAAATTAGAAAAAAAATCCAGAAAATCACACTGTAGGAATTTTAAAGAATTTATTTGAAATGATGGGGAAAAATAGTATTTGGTCAATAACAAAATTTCAACTCAATAATTTGTTATATACCCTTTGTTAGCAATGACAGAGGTCAAACGTTTTATGTAAGTCTTCACAAGGTTTTCACACACTGTTGCTGGTTTTTTTGGCCCATTCCTCCATGCAGATCTCCTCTAGAGCATTAATGTTTTGGGGCTGTCGCTGGGCAATATGGATTTTCAACTCCCTCCAAAGATGTTCTATGGGGTTGAGATCTGGAGACTAGCTAGGCCACTCCAGGACCTTGAAATGCTTCTTAAGAAGCCACTCCTTCATTGCCCGGGCAGTGTGTTTGGGATCACTGTCATGCTGAAAGACCAGCCACGTTTCATCTTCAATGCCCATGCTGATGGAAGGAGGTTTTCACTCAAAAACTCACGATACACGGCCCCATTCATTCTTTCGTTTACACGGATCAGTCGTCTGGTCCCTTTGCAGAAAAACAGCCCAAAAGCATGATGTTTCCACCCCCATGCAAGTAGGTATGGTGTTCTTTGGATGCAAATCAGCATTCTTTCTCCTCCAAACACGACAAGTTGAGTTTTTACCAAATGTTCTATTTTGGTTTCATCTGACCACATGACATTCTCCCAATCCTCTTCTGGATCATCAAAATGCTCTCTAGCAAACTTCAGACAAGCCTGGACATGTACTGGCTTAAGCAGGGGGACACGTCTGGCACTTCAGGATTTGAGTCCCTGGCGGCGCAGTGTGTTACTATGGTAGCCTTTGTTACTTTGGTCCCAACTCTCTGCAGGTCATTCACTAGGTCCACCCGTGTGGTTCTGGGATTTTTGCTCACAGTTCGTGTGATCATTTTGACCCCACGGGGTGAGATATTGCGTGGAGCCCCAGATCGAGGGAGATTATCAGTGGTCTTGTATGTCTTCCATTTTCTATAATTGCTCCCACAGTTGATTTCTTCACACCAAGATGCTTACCTATTGCAGATTCAGTATTCCCAGCCTGGTGCAGGTCTACAATTTGTTTCTGGTGTCCTTTGACAGCTATTTGGTCTTGGCCATGGTGGAGTTTGTAGTGTGACTGTTTGAGGTTGTGGACAGGTGTTTTTATACTGATAACGAGTTCAAACAAATGCCATTAATACAGGTAACCAGTGGAAGACAGAGGAGCCTCTTAAAGAAGAAGTACAGGTCTGTGAGAGCCAGAAATCTTGCTTGTTTGTAGGTGACCAAATACTTATTTTACGAGGAATTTACCAATTAATTCTTTAAAAATCCTACAATGTGATTTTCTGGATTATTTTTTTTTTATTCTGTCTATCATAGTTGAGGTATACTATGATGAAAATTACAGGCCTCTCTAATCTTTTTAAGTGTGAGAACTTGCACAACTGGTGGCTGACTAAATACTTTTATTCCCCACTGTATCTTATCATTGGTGATATATATACACAGGTTTACTTTCTTCTTTTCCTTTGGGGAACATAAAATAAGGTATTTTTAAAAACGTCTTAGTACATTGTTTGTTTTGTCCCATACAATGAAAAGTCAATGGGGTCCAATGTTGTGTTTTTGTACCTCACTGACTTTCATTGTATGGACAAAAACAGTTGAAACAATCTTTAATATATCTTCTTTTATTTTCCACAGAGAAAAAGAAAGTCATGCATGTTTGGAACATATCAGGATGAGTAAATGATGACAGACTTTTCATTTTTGGCTGAACTATCCCTTTGCGGCATTTCTACCATTTTCACTGAGTAACTTGAGACAGATTTTAGCCAGGGAGCACCATCTCTATGCAACTCTTTGTCCTAGAGCATCGGAGAGATGCTTGGATTGATTAGTTTAGGTGGGTAGGACTGTGCTTTGTGCTGAGTCATGTGTCAGTCCATGGAAGAACCTGAATCCAATTATTTCAGAGAGACCGTAAAGGATCCCAATTATTTCCACAGCCAAATACCTGCAGCTACTGCAGTCTGGTCATGGAAGGACAGGAGAGGAACTCGGATGTTATTAGTCTGGTGCAGGCCCTGAAGTGAAGCTAAAAAGACATTTGGTTTTGACCCACTCAGTATCTGCAGTGTTATTTAAAATACAGTTAAAACCTGCTAATTAAATCCAGCCATGTGGAAAGCTAAATTTTTCCCCCACTGTTGGAAAACTGGTAGCTTGATGTGGGCGGAAGTGAAGAAACAAACTGGTACAGCAAGACAAAATGTGACAACAGTCAGTGCGCCTCCAGCCAGTTTGAAACAGATGGCATGCAGAGGCAGTGCTAGGCTCTTCCAGGCCTGCCAGGCTGGTTGTGGCCACAGCATCTGTCTCTGACATGGCACTGCCACGCAAGGACAGAGAAACACACATACGGTTCAATCGCATTAGACCCTTATCTTGTCCTGCTTAGCTGGCCAGCAGCGTTGTGTGGCATTTGGAATGGCTTTTCAAATTAAAGACATAAAGGTTGCAGGTTCAGTGTTTGGTAGGGGTGGTCCATGAACTGGAGAAGTGCTGGAACAGTCCTCCACTGTCATCAATGTAGTAAGTAATAATTTAGTGCTCACTTTTATCCTAAGTGACTAACAGTACACAGTACACTAACTACAGCAACGATATCCCTGAAGCAATCTGGTTTAAGTGTCTTGCTCAAGGGCACAATGGTGGTAGTTCATGGATCAGCCCTTGTGGGGCTCAAACTTGCAACCTTCAATCACATAATCCTACATATTTTATATATATACGTATATATCAATGCTGAATTTTTCTAATCAGAAATACAGTAAAACAATAATATTGTGAAATATTGCTATTTAAATTAACTGTTTTTTATATGGATTTAATTGTAAAAATGGCATTGCATTCCGGATGCAAATATGTCTGAATTTCAGCAGACTACTTATTTTCAGCGTCAACGTTGATCCTTCAGGAAATCATTATAAAAAGTACCATTTTGCTGATTTTAGTGATCACGAAAAATTTCTGAACTATCGCAATGTGAACACCCAGTTGTGCTGCTTAATATTTTTGTGGAAACTTTGATTTCTTTGAAAAAAAATGCATGTAAACCCTAATATAATTTAAATGTCTTTTTTGTTTATATCAGAAGTATCTTGTCATTTTTCTGTATTGAGTGACTGATTGAAAGTCCTATCAAAGGCTTTTTAGCTCCACTAAGAATCAGTTTTTCTACAATTTAACTAGATCTGCATTTCCTCTGTGTCCTCTCGGTTACCTCACGTGGGGTGCTGTGGAGTGTGTAATGGGATTACAGGTTTTGATGACAGTGTGACTTTAGAGTTTAACCAGATCCAGACCCTCTGAGCTACAAGAGAGCTTCTGTTATCATGCAAACACTATGCATAATATGAAGTGCCTACAGAAGAGATCTGAGGCCAAGGTGGCGGCGTCAAATGTTGTTTAAACCTACATGCTGTTTAGTCAGCTGGAGTGAAAGTTGTCATTTTGAAAGCATGTTTTTTATGTTTGAATTTCTTAGGGAAATGTAGTAGGTTGGTCCTTCTAGATGATTGATATTTGTGCCTTATTCAGATTCTCAGTTCCAGAAATCGGGCCTCGAGGATGAAAACATTTTCTTTGTAATACCCCCCATAGTGTTTACTTGTAACGGCATCAACCTAGCCAGCAAGGATAAGCAAAACCAGTTAATCACTGACAAGAAAACCATCTCAATCTCAGAATTGATAAATATCACTAATTATACACTCCTTAAGGGCCAAGTGAAGAGGAAGAGCAAAGGAATGAGGAACCAAAAGCTATGGAATGAGATGCACCCTCAGTCTCGCGCAAATCAAGTTTGTGTGGTCAAAATGATTTGGTATCGATTGTGGCTCTGGCTGCGAGGAGACGAGATGCGAGTAGGAGGTGTGGTGCTCGCCAGTCCTGCCGTGCTTTGAAGATATTTAGCTCTAATTAAGTTTCTCCCCTGAGTGTCGGGGAGAAGAAAGAAATGAGATGAAAACCTCCCGGCACAGTAAGAGTTTCACAGCAATCAATTTTTGTTGTTCGAGCGTCAGCGCTGCTCTCTGCTACTCCGAGGGAACGGTTCAGTGCCTGTGCACGTAGACTTGAGTGCATCTGTCAAGTGTGACTGCTGAAGTTTATGCAGTACAGATCACAGTTGTTGCACACTTGAGGCATGCGAGGGCTACAGTTTGCATCATTTCAGCCCAACAATGTAATCACATTGGATTCGGGGCTTAGCGATATGTTGAGCTTTGTTACTTGTGCTGCAGGTTCCAGCCACACCCTGAGACCAATCAAACTCTAGATTGTTTGATCTTTCTGTAATATGTATATATTACAGAAAATTAAACCTCTGTAAGGTCCATTTTTTTGTATTGTTGAAATATTTTCATGCTAATTAATGACATTTCCCACTTTTCATTTTATTTATTTATTTTTGTTATTATTATTGTTATTATTTTATTTAAAACAAAATCATAAATTAATGTTAATTGAAAACAAATACCACTATGATGTGCTTGCAATAGCGTTATTTTAGTATCATTGATATACTATTATAGTTTTTGTTATTATTTTGAATAAATTTTTTTTATTTAGTCTTCATTTTTAAGTTAAAATAAAGTTTTAGTAATTTTGTTGTTTATTTTTCTCATGTTTAGTATTTTTTTGTTTCCTGTAAAACTATGTATGTCTATAGAGTTACTTATTCATTTTTTAATTTTTTTAATTAACAGTTATTTTAGCAACTTCTTTATACTAAACGAAACGATGCGAAACGCTGCCTTGGCAACTAGTGTAATAAAATGAATTTTATGATTTTTTTTTTTTTTCCTGTTTAAATATTTTAAATGTTTATTTTATTTCAAGTAACATTTTTTTAGTTTGTATTAATAACCCTGCCCTGCAATTTAAGTATTTTTCTTTCCGCAAAATATGATTACTTATTTATTTTGTCGTCATCTTTATTTGTATAGTGCTAAACTGATTGTGTCAAAGCAGCTTTACAGTGGCAAACAGAAAAATAGTTTGTCAATAATGCAAGAAGAAAATAACAATTTTCTTTGTAATTTTTCCAGCTAAAATCAGATGACCCGCGCGTGTTCTTGACAGGTTTTGTGCTAGATATGCAGCTCATTTTATCTTAAAGAACAAAGCCTCACAATAATGTGTGACATGGCGTGATTCGATCAGAAGAGCATAATTTACACTTTTAATGTTTTCCCTCTGAGTTTGTTCCTGATATTTGAATTTAAAAGCTACTCTTACATTTGTTCTCCAGCTCCGTTGTTGTCTAACAAAAGGAAATGCATCTGCAGTCTTTTCAGTTCAGTAAAACACTTGAAAACAGATGGTATCAAAGGGATCTTAATGGGAAAGAACTGAAGTGAGATGAAACAATGGATAGCAATTACTCTCGAAAAATGCTGATGAAAATTAAGCATATTTTTCTCTGTCTCTCTCTCATTTCCAGGTGTGTAAGGTTCTGAACATCACGACTATGAGCTGTCTGGCTCCCTCGCTGACAGCCGAGTACAGGCCGGGTTTGGACTCAGTCAAGCACGCAGACGAGTTTGGCTTCATCTTCAATAATGTGCAAGCTCTTCTAGTTTACAACAACACTAACTTAATGTACTACCCCAACCCTTACTTTGAGCCTCTCAGCACCAATGGCATGCTGGAACAGAAACCTGGCTCACCAATCATTTTAAAGGTACTTCCATCCTCATGCTTGACCCTTTGACCTAAGAGCTACAAATCAGACTGTTATTATCTAAGCATATACAATGTTTCTTAAAAGATCTGTTAACCGTAAATATGTATATACACAGAAATAGTCAGTAGTGTAAGCTTTTCAAACGTACCTAACCATCATCCACATGTGCTGTGTGTGTGTGTGTGTGTTTATATCAGGGTAAGAATCTGGTTCCTTCGGCCTCTGGAGGAGTGAAGCTTAATTACACTGTTCTGATAGGAGAGACTCCCTGTTCTGTCACCGTATCGGAGTCTCAACTGCTGTGCGAGCCACCAAATCTCACTGGCCAGTACAAAATCATGGTAAGACTATTTTTCAACCCAGATCTAAACCATCTTATAAGTGGTTTGAAATCTGATTTTTGGAAACAAGTTTCAGTATGAACTGCATGTATACAACACCCCATATAGTAAACTACAGTACCATTCAAAAGTTTGGGTTGTCAGTGGTATTTATTTATTTTTAAGAAATGAAAATCTTTATTCAGCAAATACACCATTCACTTGATCGCCAAAGAGACACAGTTTAATAGACATTTAGAATGTTACAAAAGATTACTATTTCAAATAAATGCTGTTCTTTTAAACATTCTCTCCAGTAAAGAATCCTGACAAACATATATCACAGTTTCATAAAAAATTAAGCAGCACAACTGGTGTCAACATTGGTACATCTCATCCCATTAAAAAGAGATGGTTCTGACGCAGCATAATCTGCTATTTAGAAATGATTTCTGAAGGAATCATGTGACACTGAAGACTGGAGTAATGATGCGTAAAATAAGCTTTGCCTTCACTAGAATAAATACAATTTTAAATATATTAAAATAGAAAAAAGTTATTTTAAAGTGTAATAATATTTCACAGTATTGCCATTTTTACTGTATTTTTAATAAATAAATGCAGTCTTAGTGAGTATAAGAGATTTCTTTTAAAAACCGACCCCAAACATTTGAATGTAGTTTTTTTTTTCCTTTCTGCTCTGTTTTTGTAAAAGAAAGCTCTAATAATCTGATTGAAAAATGAGTCCGATTTCTGAGAACAATGTCTCATGTGTTTTACATGCTTGAAAGGCCCTTCAGTACTTGTTTACTAGATTTGAGACCTGTGCTGTTGAGGAGGGTGTTAAATGTCTTGTTTAAATGCTCATCGTTTACTATTGTTCTACCACTGGTTGAGACTCAGACCAGACCTTCAGCAATGCCACAGTCTTGCTGCTGTCACCTGGTTCCCTAGAAACAGAAAACCAATTACTTAGTGCTGTGTCAGTGCTGCCCAAAACACAATGTGTATGTGTGTTTTTCTATATTTTTGTTGGTTCAGAGATTAAGGTATATTTTTACACCCTGTATCTCTGTGTGTGCATCTTTACGTGCGTGCATTTATTCTTGATTGATTCTCATGTGTAAATATATGTGGGTTTGTTCTCTCAGGTGCAGGTCGGTGGTCTGCATGTGTCCCCCGGCTCAGTAAACATTCTCTCTGACAGCCTCCTGACTCTTCCTGCCATTGTCAGCATCGCTGCTGGCGGCGGCCTCCTCCTCATCATCGTCATCCTTGTGCTTATTGCCTACAAGCGTAAATCCCGCGAGAACGACCTGACACTCAAACGACTCCAGATGCAAATGGACAACCTGGAGTCCAGGGTCGCGCTGGAGTGCAAAGAAGGTGAGAAAGACACTGACATCGCCTTTTCACTATTTTGCATGATTGATTATTTGTGTTTATTTGGAAGAAAATAATTGTATGTTTAATTACAACCACACATGTTGTGGAAAAGCCACAGTTTAATGAGTCAGATTAAAGCATTTTAATTTGTTTTTGACACTTATTAGTGTGTGTGTGTGTGTGTGTGTGTGTGTGCGCGCGTTTTTGTGACAAATGAGGACATGAGTGTGTGTGTGTGTGTGTGTGTGTGTGTAAAATATGAAGATGCAAAAAAAGTCAGTCTGAGATTTTTTTTCAAATGAGCTTTTCTATTAGGCTCCTATTAAAATAGCATTACACATTTTTGAAAATTAAGCATTCAATAACTGACTAATAACCTTTTCTTTGATATTAAAGTGAAATTACTGAACCTAAACATGGGAGCTTGATAAAGATGCTCATTTAAAAGAGAACATTTTAGAAAAATCTATTATCAGTAGATGTGTTCTTTGGGAATGGAACCCATGACCTTGGTGTTACAAACACCATGCTCTTTTAGTTACAGGAAATGATTGGGTTTGGGGATTGTGAAATGTCACAGGATGGATTTGAAGTGTCAAATGTTTCTGTTAATGTTTTTCACCAATTAAATTTTTAGTCATAGAGCGATGCAACAGACACCAGCATTTGAGGGTTCCAGGAGGCTGACAGATAAAACCCTTTCTTACACACAGAGAGAGCGTCCCTGACCTACGGTTAGCGGGTTTGAGAGGATAAGGTTTGTGTTGACTGATTCTAGAGCCACAAGGAATTTAAGATGCAGAAGTATTAAAGGGGCAGATTGAGTCCTGCACACCATGAACGCCTGTGAGAGAGTGAGTTTAAGATGAGAGAAAAGGCATAGAGAGAGACGCCGGCCCGAGATGAAGAGGACAGGTGAGGGGAGATGATAGAGTGAAGGCAGAAGGAACGTTCCAGAAAAGAGAAATAAAGAAACGTGAGGGGAGAGAGAAAGAGAGATAGATAACTCCCTCAGGGAAGAGTGCTGCCCCAGGCTCTGTAAGAATGGACCCAATTAAAGACATCCCACCTCCAGTTTCCAGCAGCAGGGGACAAGCACTTCAGCAGCCTGCAATTTATTCTCTGTGTGTGTTTGTGTGAGCGAGAAAACCATTAATAGAGAGAAGCTGAGAGGTTATTTTGGTTTGCTCTCTTTGTCTGCCTGCAACACCCTTCAGGAACTTCATAAAAACCTCAAACTGGACAAAAAGTCTTCAGAGATACTGATTAGCAGTTCAGCAGTTCAGGTTTTGTTGTGTTTGGACCTTTAATGTGACTACAACTTCTCAAAAATCTCAAGAAATGTTCACGTGTCACCCCCATATATCATGTTTAAAGTAAAAGTTTCTGTTCCAGTTCGTATATCATATATTTAAAGTAATTTAAAATAAGAAATTATATCTTTTTGATGACAGTTAAAAACTTTTTCCTCTCTAAATTCTCATTACTATAATACTTTTTGATCTTTGAGGGTAAAATATTATTTGATAATATTAATAATGGGAATTATTATATATGTGATTTTCATATAATAGTTATTTAAATGAATAAAAAAATGTTCCATATATTTTAATGCACTTATACTTGTTTTTTCATCAAAAATATATCAGCATAAATAAAAGCATATATTAGTACAACAATAAATACTTTCCATTTGGAGATTTCGAATTTGAATGAATTTTATTTGAAGTCAAATAAAATTATAATTTATATATTTATCAAGTTTTTCTTGATTTTGTGGCAAAACATGACCTGGACATTGAACGTCAATGTTTGAATGTTTCAGTGTATTGAAATTGTTTCTCTTTTTTTCTCCTCCCCCTTTTTGTTTTCAGCTTTTGCAGAACTGCAAACAGACATTAATGAGTTGACGAGTGATCTGGACCGGGCCGGCATTCCCTATCTGGATTACCGCACATATGCCATGAGAGTTTTATTCCCCGGCATTGAGGACCATCCTGTGCTCAGAGAGCTGGAGGTGGGGTGCGGTCTATGTTAAAGGGGTGCTATTATGCTTTTTAATTTTTTCAACTTTAGTTAGTCTGTAATGTTGCTGTTTGAGCATAAAAAAGATCTGCAAAGTTACAACGCTCAAAGTCCAATTCAAAAGGAGATATTTTGTTTAACAGAAATCATTTTCAAAAAACTACATGACGACTCGTTTGGACTACAACGCATATTTTGTGGGATTTGTGATATCACAAATATCGAATGGGACGAGACCTGGTTGAGCTGCACTAGAAAATGCAATGAGTGTTATCACTATGTCGGAGTAGTTTTCCCAAGGCAGACAAACTTAGAGTGGTTACAATCATCCAGGTTTAAATCGCGCTCAAATTGATTTGATTTTGACGCAATATTTACACTGAAGCTCACAGAGTTACCCTATGGTAAGGGGCATGAAATTTCCCGACCAGGTGCCGAGTGCTGCCAATCACAACACACACTGGCCCAGCTAACCAATCACAGCACATTTCGTATTTCAGAAGACGGGCCTTCATTTGATACAGGAACCCCTATTTTGTTTTTTTTTTTTTTTTTTTTTTTTTTTTTTTGAGCCGTTCATGCCAGACTGGGGAGAGAGGTGTTGTAATAATGTAAAATATGTGAAAAATAATGTGTTTTTCGAACAACCTAGTATGAGAGCCTGTTCTAGTACACCCCCAAAACGAAATCAAGACTTTGTAAAAGAGCATAATAGGACCCCTTTAAGAGGATTTATTTCATCAACACTTTTCTCTAACAAGTTGTGCTAACCAGGTGCAACATGGTGCACATTTCTGTGCCATGTGACACAATCATTGGCAATCAGATTGGATATTTAATTTACAATTATTTGGAACAGGATTTTAGAGACTACCCAGCGCAATGACCATAAAATGACCATAAAAATGTCTAACCTGGTTAGGACATTGTGTCATTTACAGCTTTTCATGTAGCATGTGCTCTTGTTTTTTATTTAAATATGCATTAATGATATTAGTACATTGACAGTTGCAGTTGGCTTATAAAAATGTTTGTATTTAACAGCAAAGATGTTGTTGTGTGTTCCAGGTCTCTGGTAACGGGCAGCTGTGCGTTGAAAAAGCTCTTAAGCTGTTTGCCCAGCTGATAAACAACAAGGTGTTTTTGTTGACATTCATCCGTACACTGGAAATGCAGCGCTCCTTCTCCATGCGTGACCGTGGCAATGTGGCGTCGCTAATAATGACGGCTCTCCAGGGTCGACTGGAATACGCCACGGATGTGCTCAAACACCTGCTGTCCGACCTCATCGACAAGAACCTGGAGAGCAAGAACCATCCCAAACTGCTGCTCAGGAGGTTTGCGGCTTACTTCATGTTTCCAGTTTCATTTAGTTTTTCATTTACTTTGTAGTGTTGAATGAATGCGTTACTAACTGAACTCAAAGTTTTGTTGTGTTATCTAAGCCGAGCATAATAGCTATATTGATTCATGATCCATAACTCTACATCCCTCCAGTCTCGCAGTACGGCCCCATTGTCAGTGTCACTTATCATTTGTGCGCTAGGTACTCATAAAACATTCATGAGCAGCTCAAATCTACTTGTTTTTTCCTCTCTCGGCTGTCCTTTATGCTTTCCCTCCAAATTTGTATTGGTTTTTCAAAGTCTTTCCAAAGCAGCGTGTTAACTAGAAGATTTAGACTAATAATGATTAAACAAAGAGTTGCCCAAGGGCTAAGCGCAGTCCATGGCTGCTTTCATTACAGCCCCACTTGATGGAGGCCAAGTGTATTTTAGCTTTAGCTGGAGGTGATTAGTTCCCGCCGACTGCGGCGCTATATCAGCTATACATCACACTTTGAATATTCAAAGCAGACTGGCCAAACAAATACCACAGCCATTCCTTGTTTGCTGTCTCTCGATCTTATTGAATGATTTTTGGTGTTTCGTTACGTGACTCAGCTCATTAATAGTCACAGTAAATAGATGCAGGGGAAATGTGGATTACGCCGTTATTTAACTTATTATCTGCTGTCATTAGGAACACAAAACACTAATCCCCTGCGCTGGCAGGCTGGGCCGTGGGGATCAGGGGCCCGTGACACTTTGTTCTTTTTTTCTCTATGGGAATTTAGGAGATTATCGATTCGACATGCTCCTTTTGGTCTTATTCACAGATCCATGTCTTCACATTTCCAGGAAGCATCTGGAAAACAAGAAGGCTATATTAGAAACCCAACAAATCTGTCTCTTTCTGCCGTGCTTTCATTTATTTATAATTTCCTTCCTTTTTCACTATCGCATTCGGCCACATGGTTTCCTGTCGGTGTTACGGTTAAACGAACACCACCGTTTCCTTAACTACTGCTGGCCTCCACTCTCTCCACATCGTTTGGGCTCCATCTCACTAATTTCTTCTCTGTTCCTTTAATAAAAGGCATTACTCTGTCTCTGTCACTCTCATTTTCTGTCTGTCTTAAAGGGGTCCTATTATGCTTTTTCACTCTGTTAATTAGTAAGTGTGTATGTGTATGTTGGGCATAAAAAGATCTAGAGTACAAATCTCAAACTCACTCCAAAGGGAGATAGTTAGTTTTTTAAAAAATAAATTTTCAGAACACAGCAACGGCCTCGTTTGGACTAAGCGTGGGTTTCCGGGCTTAGATATCACAAAGCGGCTCATTAAGAATTTCATTACAAATGAATCCCGGCTCACAGAAATTCGATATGGTTGGGGGTTGGGGGTTGGCGGGGTGGGGAGGGGCGCGGTTGAGGTTTAGGAACGCTTGGTTGATGTGTGAGCGCATCGACGAGACGACGAAGAAAGAAGTGCTGCTGCAGAGTTAGTGCGTCAGACGAGACGTGGCAGTACTGAAACACCGTCTAAGCTGTTCGCCAATCACAACGCACTGGGACAGCTAACCAATCAAATCACATTTTGTTTTTCGGAAGGCGGACATTCATCAAAGCCGGAACTAATCGAGCCGTTTGTGCCTGCCTGGGGAGAAAGGTATTTTAATAATGTAAATTATGTGAAAAATAATGCGTTTTTCGAACCACCAAGCATGAGAGCATGTTCTAGTACACCCCCAAAACAAAATCAAGACTTTGTAAAAGAGCATAATAGGACCCCTTTAAGCATTTTGATTTCAACTGACCCGTGTAAACAAACTCTGCCCGTCTTGTGAGCTTTTTCTGTATCTGCTCATCATCTTAACATTTCTCGGATAATGGAATACATCTAGAGCTTGTTCCACATCAGTGAGCGATGCATTTGCTGGAGTTTCTGGATCAAGCGGGTCTTATTTCCTGTTGTACAAGATGAATTCAACACCAAAACACCATGATGACCTTTGACCGTTACCTATAATTCCATATCACTGCCTTGTTAATGTGTGTGTGTTTTATTGATGACAACATTAATTTAACATAGCTGACAAAAGTAATGCACCAAATATATCTGAAATATTTACCACTATCTTCTGTTGCAATGGACAAATGCTTAACATCATTTACAGCATCGTGTTTTATATAATTTTTAAGATTGTAAATTAATATATTATTCTTGTTCTGAAGTAAAAAGCAGCATTTAGGATTTTTTTTCTTTGTGATTTAATAATTCATGCAGAGGGTAAAAGTATTTATCTTATCATCTTATCTTATCTTATCCTGTCCTGTCCTGTCTTATTCAATCCAATCCCATGCCACCCACATGAGAACCAAGACTCAATATCCAGCACAAAGTACTTGGCCTCATCTCCAACTCCTTTTTGCAGTTTTAATAACATGTAAGAACCACAAGTATCGCAGCTTAAAATCATCGTCACACTTTGAGCTGGCAATCATAACCAAGTGAGCTACTTTGATGGTGTGCGATCCTTCTACATATTATTTTTTTGTTAACAACTGTGTATTGAAGTTTCTTCTGGGAATAGTAATATAACACAAACAGCAACTGTGCAAATTTAGAACAATCCAACCCTGGTAGACTTTAAAAAAAAATTAGCAGATAGAATAAAAAATAAAATAATCATAAAATAAAAAAAATGTCTCTAAAAAAATAAATAAATAGTAATAATAAAAATAAAATAAATTAATAATAATGATAAATAAAATAGCCTTCTACATATTCTTGAAGTAAGAACAAAGGACGTTCATGTGTGTTAAGGAAAATAATGAATGTCAAAGATGCCTGTAGGGTAGTTGCTCGCAAATGAGACATCTTTTAAGAATCAGACAATATCAACAGAGAGACTAATTTATTTTCAAAAAAATAAACCCACTTGCATTTAATGATAACCGACTGTGAAAAATAACAAAGGCCCGTCTGGTCTCTGCGGTCAACAGAGTGACTCTACGTTTCATTTCAAATAGTTTAAAGCTTAGTTGGCATTAATATTTGCTTGTCTATTCTTTTTTTTTATCTTTATTTGATTATGGAATATATGGAGACACAAGACTCAGACTTATTCTGGGCTTCTGGATCAGCAGGGGAATGTGATTTTTTTAGTGAAGACTGATTCATCACTTCAGTGTGAAAGCCACAATGAATTAAATCGCAGCCGCACAGTGCATAAAAAGATTTCAGTGGCTTTTTGCCATTCTTTATTGACAGAGACATTAGAGAAAAGACAGAAAAATAGATGGGAGAAAAAAGGGATGTGGCTGCATTCAAACCTGCATCGCCTGCAACTCACCACAGCTCTGCTTGTATATTGCATGGTTTTGTTTTGTTGTAGTTTAATGCATCTTATTCCTAAATTCTACCTAATTCTTTTGTCGGAAGAGTTTTTTTTATGTATATATAATAGCCAGGTAATGTTTGTGATGGGTTACAGAGTTAGTATAGTATGTTTTTGGCCCTTTCTTGTCATCCGCATGAGCACCATGACTCAATTTGTCAGCGCTAGCCATTAGGCCATGTCTCCAACATCAAATTACTTCTTCACTGAACTGTTGAGTTTTCTTTTTTGTCTTTCGCTCCCTCATGTTAATATATGTGGAGGACTGTGGTTAAAAATGGAACAGCTCCATGGCCTCAGGCTCTCTCTTGCTGGGCTGTTTGTGTGTGTGTATGTATTTTCACCTAATGAGATTTGCAGGCACACAGAGCCTCGGAATGGACTATTAGTGAAAGACACATTGTGTTGTGTGTCGCCCCTTCAATGAAGCATTCCTTTACCCCCTTAAGACATACACATACACAACTCATAAACATGCTAATAGCTAATAAAACCCTCATGTTCATTAATGAAACTCTTTTAGAAAAAAGACAGAAAAATGCTGAAGAAAGAGGAAAAGCACACATTTTCTGAGCAGACAGAGGCAGAATTTCACAAAAGCCTGGTGTGATGAAGTTGTAGAGGATGCAAAAACTCATTTAGGTGCTCAAATAGCTACTATTAACGTTCTCTTCATTCATTCTCTAACCGGGAGATGAACAGGCAATGTGTTTGTGCTTCCTGGTGAAAGAAAATAGTGATTCGGTTGCGAAACTCGTGTTTCGTTTGAGTTTTAAAGCATCAAATCTGCAATGAAGAGATTTTGGAGATTGACTTCTGTGGATCTGAATTATATTTTGAAGCCAGATATTGACTCTGAGCCTCTGCGATATGAAATGTGTCAGTGCGCCAGGAGAGTGCCCAATTCCTGTGAGCATTTGAAAATTCCTGAGCAATTTCACTTCGTTTTATTTGTTAGAACTCATTTTCCAGCCGTTTGTGAAACTAGTTTATGAGAAGCATTGAACCGAATGCTTCTAATAAACTAGTTTCACAAGGATACTGAATTTTGAAAAGAGATAACTTTACTTCAGTAACTGATGATTCAGCCCCTATTTGTAGGGTTTTTTGTCCGTCATCGTCCATCGCTGATTGACTGAGACAGGAAAGAGACAGGAAACACTCTTGCAAGACCTGATGCAACCAGCATCAAGCGCGCTGTCATTGTAGTGTATGTGTGTGTCAGAGCCCATAACTCAGTCTGACTCACACACACTCACTGAATGAGTGTCACATATGAATGCACGCATCAGTGCACAAATACACACAGGTTCCTCTCGCGCCTGCATCCAAAGTCCCTCAGCTCACAGACCCAGAAGAAAACAGGTAGGATACAAAATAAAATTCGACAGGCTTAAAAGAGAATATATAAACATGACAATGCTTTGTATAGCCCGCCACTCATGCTGCTGAATAAAACACACAAACACACACTGTCCTTTAGAAGAACCACAGAATGACTGACATTCTTGTCACAAACATGACGACTTTCCTTCATTTCACTCCATCTTGCATCACTCCTTCTATTTGCCCTCCTCTCGTCCCTCACATTTCATCTCTGTGTGAGACTGCCATTGATTTATTCACTAAAATGCACCATTATTAAATAAGCATAATTTGACGGCCTCGTTATTTGACAGCCATGTTTGTTCTTTCAGTAAAATTAGCATTTATTATCTGCTAATGCATTAACCCAGATGGGTGAATATCTCAAAAAACAAATGCAGTATAATGCAAATCACATCATCTTTATGTTAATGGACTCTTAACTTAATATACAAACTCGAAACCCCTCAATGCGCCAATAACTTGTCTTTTTAAAGCAGTCCATCCACTCAGTGGCCATCATGACTGTTTTCTAGTATAGCTTCTGTTTACTTGAATATGTAAATCTCCAAATCTGTATGTTATGCCAAAGAAATATGCCAAAATTGGTGTCATAATTATAAAGGGCAGGTCTTCACCAACCAGTAGTCCGGCTCAGCGGCTACCTAAATCAGCTTGGATTAACCTGTTCTAAAATGAGGCAGCTATCTAGCGGGCAGTATGCATTTAGTCTGCACTGTTATTAAGTTGTTAATTAGTTTATATACATATGTTTTAGATTGACATCTTTTACTGTCCTGTGCAGGGGCATATCTTTGTTTTTCTTGAGACAACGTGTCAAGTTTAGCTTTAGTTTTATTAAGTCATCTCGCATTGGTCACATGGATATGCAGCGATTCCAGTTTATCACCATCCAGACCTGACCTCTATAAACACACCTCATCTTGTCTCGCTGATCAGCGCTCACTCTCACGTGTGACCCTGAAGCGTGACCCCCTCAAACAAAATATGCACACGTGTACAGGCTCAAACACACACACGCACACACTCTCTCTCTCTCTCCACACTCGGTGTTTGCGGGTTGTCTCACCGGTGTAATCATAGTTATTTTCACATGCATTAAGAGAGTCATTTTCTCTCACCACTGTTGAGTAAATTGCCGGTGTGCTACCTCACCGTCCCCACGGCGGCTGAGCAGAGTGTGTGTGAACGTGTGTGTGAGCACATAACGTCGCAGACATCGCCGCAACAATTAGGCAGCTGATATTACATCGTCCTGTGATGCTTATGTGTATTTGTAATGTCCACAAGTGAACATAATTCTCACTGCCACAGAGAGCCAGACAGAAGGGGGAAAGTGTTTCCCGGGGTGAAAGGAGGAATGTTTTGCAGGGAAAGAGAGGTATTGGTATTCCACATGCGCAGTCATCCTTCAGAACGAGGGAATAACCCTTTCATGTATTTTTCATGCTCGTTAACCACTCCCGTCGGGCTGCTGTTTGTTCTTTCTTCCTCTGTCTGCCTTATCTTTCCCTCACTCTTCAGCTTTCTACCTGCTCTGTCTTCAACAAACCTTCAGCTCCTTTTGCTCTCTTCCCAAATTATTGCCCACAGCTCTAGAGATCCCCGCTCGAGTCGTGTGTTTGTCATTTGTGGGTTTGTGTCTGTGTATCTATCTCGTCCTTCAAAGCAAAAAAACTAAGAAAGAGACGGGGTGGTCAGAAGAAAAAAAATTACAAAATGGACAAAGAGAGTCTGGAGTGACTAACAGGGAAGGAAACTGATGTTTTTCACACTTTCTGTTTTCCCCTCCATCAAAACCCATCCATTATTATAGGGGAAAAAAGGAAATACGAAGGTATTCTTGACCATAAGTGTTGTCATCTGCTAATGTTTGTGTATTTGTGTTTCAGGACAGAGTCTGTTGCTGAGAAGATGCTAACCAACTGGTTTGCTTTCCTGCTTCATAAGTTCTTGAAGGTAACTTGCTTCTTTGGCTTCCTGTAATAGTACTAGTCTCATCTAGACAGACTTTTGACGCTCAGCATGAAGTCTGGTTCACTCTGCAGCTTGTTCTGGCTCAGAGCCGCCCAATTAGACAGGAAGCGCCAGTCATGTCACAATCAACTACAGTTTGTATGTTTGTAGGAGCTCATTCAAATAATTGGAGTCTCTGCAAACAGTCGTATGAGAAATATTAAAGACATTAATGTGTGTAGACTTTATGGTCGGAATTTAGTGTTATATCATTCAGTTGTGCTCAAAGATTTCATGTTTACTTGCTGCTACTAAGTGTCTCAAACTAAAATATATTTTTATATCTTGCATGAATGGGGTAAATCCAGTCAGTGAGTAGTTTGGTAGAAACATATGTTAGTAACCTGGGAATGTCTAAACACAAATTTGTTTCCCAGAAAGGCAATTGGAAATTGCATAAAGCTTACCAGTCAGTTTTTGAGAAAGTATGTGCAGAATATAATACATACTGCATACTAACTGTACACATTATGCAATACTAAACATTTTAAATGGTAGTTTACGTACCTTGTTGCCACATGATCTTAATGGACTGGTCACATGACTTCATTATGTTCATATTTAACTCTCTTAATGACATCTTTGAAAATATGAAATAGAACATTTTGAAATAGAAATCCTGTAACACTGTAAATGTCTTTACTGTCATTTTTATCAATTTAATGTATCCTTACTGAATAGAAGTATTCATTTATTTCAAAAAATGAATGGTAGTACTATATACATACTATATACTGCAGAAATAGTATTATGCTAGTGTGATATTTCAAACAGACTTAGACCAGCCAGAGTGTAAGTAGTGATACAGTAAAAAATAATAATAATGTGTGTTGGTGTCTGTGTCTACAGGAGTGTGCAGGTGAGCCTCTCTTCATGCTGTACTGTGCTATAAAACAGCAGATGGAAAAAGGCCCAATAGACGCCATCACCGGAGAGGCCAGATACTCCCTCAGTGAGGACAAACTCATCCGGCAACAGATTGACTACAAGACACTGGTCAGCATCACACACCTTCATAGCCACACTAATAAACAGAGTATCTGATAAACTCTCATGTATGTCAGTGCTGTGGTGTTTGAAAGCAGACAGTCTGGCCGAGGGAGGGTAGTGTTCATTAGTCTCTCATACCCTGCTAAGGCTGAGATTGGGGTCCTGCAGAGGGTGTGAAATCAGATTTCTCGGGCCAGGAAATGGCCTTTTCCAGAGCCACGCTCCGCACCTACGGCTTCACCGACCACAGCTCAACATCTCATCATCCTCATTCCTCTTTTATCGCTCCAGATCTTAAACTGCGTCAACCCAGAGAATGAGAACAGCCCAGAGATCCCGGTCAAGGTTCTGAACTGTGACACCATCACGCAGGTCAAAGAAAAGATTCTGGATGCAGTGTATAAGAACATGCCATATTCTCAGAGACCCAAAGCTGTGGACATGGACCTGGGTGAGTTTAACATGTGCACACAAGTGTGATATTGCTTTCAAAATTTAAGGAGTTAGTAATGAGTAACTAAGATTTTAGACACAAAATTGTGTTACTTTGTCGATTTTTGTTTCTCCAAAAAAAAAAATCCAAATGAAGCCACAGCAGATTAAATCATTTTGAATGAATTGTTTGAACAGATTCTTTCAAAGAATGATCCAGTGATTCACCCATAAAAACAGTTTCATTCCTGAATGAATCAGTGTTCCAGAACAAATCATTTGAGTGAAAGATTCAATGACTGACAAAGATACTCACCTGTTTCATTGATGAATGTTCCTTCCAAACAAATGATTCAATTACTCACTCATAAAAAACACTGGTTTAATTCCTGAATTTATCAGTGATTTTGAATGAACTGAGTGTTTGATTCATTGACTCACAGTATAAAGACAACCCACTGTTTAACTCCTAATGAAAGCAGTGTTTAAGGGACTCAGTGGCTGAAGCTATATTTGCTTCACTCAGAAAGAGTGACTTGTTTAATTTCTGAATGAATCTGTGTTTTTGAACAAAATTGTTTGAATGAATGATTCAATGATGCACTTATAAGAAATATCACGTCACCACTTACTGCCGTAACAATGTAACCTGCAGAAAGAGTCACAGAAAAGCTTTTTTATCGATATATTTCAAAATATAATGACCTCACAATTTTTTAAGAAATGTAAACTTCTTTTGATTTGATTTCATGTTGTCTGTAATGCATAAACTGTGATAGTAAAGTACACTTTTTGCACGCACACAAGCAGGTATGCGTGTGTTGGGGGTAGGTTTCTGCAGACATGTGACCCAGGTAAAAGCTGACAGACGGCGCTGACAGACTGACTCCACATTTCATTTCTGGCACACAAATGCCCATCACACACACACCGCACAAAAGCCCCCTGTCAGCGGTGCAAATCATCCTTCCAGCACCTTGGCCAGAGCAATCTCCTCCATGATGATGTTCTCTCTCTGTAGCTGCAGAACTGGCATTGCTTTTGTGTGTGTGTGTGTGTGTGTGCGTGTTGGGGGTAGGTTTCTGCAGGCATCATCTGTGCATTTGGCAACCACGTAAACTAATAAACCCCATTCAACAGAGGAGAAAATCAATGATCACTCTCACTCTGAGCCTGTCTATATCTTATCAGCTCTCTCTTAGCAGTTAATGCACCCGACGACGAGGGGCACACGCCAACACACACCAACACACACAAACACACACAATCATTTAACCAGTGAAAAGACACATCAGAAGCTAGAATCAAATCAATATGCTTGAAGCTGGGGGCAGGTCACTGTCGTTTAATGACAAATGTTTGATTTTTCAGAGTGGCGTCAGGGACGACTTGCCCGAGTGGTCCGGCAGGATGAAGACATCACCACTAAGATTGAAAATGATTGAAGAGGATCAACACTCTCAGCATATAGGTACAAAGAGGAGCACACGCTTCACACAATTGCCAATGGTGCCCTCTTCTGTCTAAAGGAGTAAACATAAAGGGGACGTATCATGGATTTTCTTTGCTCTATTGATAGAAAAAAAGAATCTGATGTACTATGTAGACATCTTCCCAGTGCAAAAATAGCAAAAATTCATGTTTTCATCAGTATGTTTCCTGTTAACATATATAACTTCTTTAAAGCGATATAATAGAATTACAAAATTCTAATGCTAAAAAACTGTAGATTATAGCACTTTGAAGACATCAGGAATCATTAAAAGCAAGAAGGACAACATGCTACAAAAAGAAATCCTCCATCTCCACCTATCCATTTAATTCCTAAGACATGAAACAACAATTAAGCTTAATACAACCAACAACAAAAAAAACATTCCCTTTATCTCGCAGTGCTCCAAAATGTCTCACTGTGAGTGTGTGAGTGACAGCAGATCTCTCTCTGAATCACACTACACAGGACAATATAATATAGGACAATTGCATTCAAAATTTTAAGTTTGTAGCTGGAAAAGTGTCTGTGTGTGTGTGAGAGAGAATTTGTCCTTTAACTTCAGTGGATTAATTACAGCCTTTACCTTTTCTTAACTTCAGACACCACAGAGACAGCACACGTCAGAGCAGCTACCTGATAACAGCACTTATTGAGAGAGAGAGAGAGAGAGTATGTGCACATTTTGCCTCTTTTTGTGTCCAGAGGAGATGCCACAGGACATGCTCACACATATTTTTTATAATTACTACTGAAAGAGCTCATCATATGTCATAATGTGTGATCTGAGGATGAGACAGACGTGAAGAGAGAAAGCAGAAAGAAAAGGAAATGTAATTTCTAGAGTGTTGAGCACTACCTTTACCTATATATAATATTGGTATGGTTTTATTGTTATATTGCTTGAAACTATAAAGGTTACTTTTGTATTCATTAAACCCTACATACATAAATATAAGTTGTTTCTCTGAGACAGTAATGAGATGGATAACAAATGGGGACTTTTAAAGTCTCTGTGAAAGAGCAACATCTAAGAGATGAGATTTCATATTCAATCATATTCAAAGTAAATCACAAGGTATTTTGCTTAGGGAGCTGTATACTCACTATTTGCTATATAAACGCTTACTGTTTCCACAGAGACTGCGGAAATAGAGAGTTTAGAGAAAGGATAGAGAAAACAGAAGTCAGGGAGCTGTAGAGAACACTGCATTAAAATACATGACTCCGGAGCCCTCCACACAATCACCCTCACCTCTCCTGAAATACTACGGATATGCTAATCTCAGCCGTTTGCCGAGTTCCTCAATAGAGTAAGGGCATATTTTAAGAGAGCAGACAGTATAATCAGCAGCTGTGTCTCGCTGACATTTCATGCTGTGGCTTCATAAACCTGTGGTCACCATGTTCTTCGCTGATTGCTCATTTGATTGCACAGGGCTGATTAGAGCACTAGCCTAAAAAGTTTTCATCAGTTTGAACGCTAGCGTGGTCGTTTTTCTCTAGGCTCTGCTGCTTCTCCCACTCGTTCGCTCTCTTTCTTCTTTCTCACTCATCCAGTCTTACTTAAAATCAGTGAGTCTCTTGACCTTGCGTAGGCTGAATGACATTAGAGGACTGGCAGCCTGTCCCTGAGGGACCACCCTACTCCTCAAATTTCCAATTTAAATAGTTGGAGCTGCATGAGAGACACTGGCATTAACAATTCAAATAAACAGCTCTCTGTCAATGTGTGCATTATTATCCCTCACAGGGAATGTAACAGCAGTATTTATATAGCACAGTACTTTCAACAAGGCGCTTTGACTAGGAGTCTGCAAAGCTATGTATTTCCAAACTCCACTAGTTACCTAAACCTAAACTAGATTGGCAGTCTTAACTGGTTTAAGGTGGAGTTTAGCTGGTCTGCCTAAACCTGACCAGCTGACAAGTGCCCAAAACCTTTCTAAAACCATCAAAACAGACAAGGTTAGATTCACCAGCAGTCCTGTTTAAGCCCAAAGTATACTCCGGCCATCTGTGTCCCTTGACGGTCCGCACACTGTCCTCATGACACAATTTTTGTCATCAGGGGTGTCCACATGCAGCCCAATTTTTGTGACCGTGCGGATGGTTTGCATACATCTGCGCAGGTGCAAGGTAAATGTTGAGACTGAACGAGTCAAGTCGGTGGTACTGCGCATGCTCATCCGTGCTTGAGTATACTTTGAAAGCTATGTAACTTGCGCTAGATGGAATGGAACACGGAAAGTTAAGTATACCAAGGCCTTCAGACTGATGTAAGTTGTTTTCAGCAGGGTTCCTTTAGACCAACTACTCTTACATAGTTAAATAGTAAACAGAAGCAACATTTTTTATTTATTTTTTTAAGTCTCTGAAGTTCACCAAGACTGCATTTATTAATTGAGATACAGTAAAACGGTAATAATTTAACATTCAAAATGATTGTTTTTATTCTAATATATTTTGAAATAATACAATAAGTTATTCCTGTGATGGCAGAGAGATGCATTTTCAGTAGCCATTACTCTAGTCTTCAGTGTCACATGAACCTTCAGGGGCAAAAAAAACCAAAAAAAGGCATTTATATGCAGAGTTGTGCTCAAGGAAATATGCTATGATAGCTAAAAACAGTGCTGCTTAATATTTTTGGAAACCATGATACATCTTTTATCCGGATTGTTCTGAGAAATAGAATGTTTCAAAGAAAAGGCATATATTCGAAACACATCTTTTGATAGTGATCAAGAAATATTTATATTATTATAATATAATTTAAAAAGTTGTGCTGCTTAATATGTGTGTTTTTCGGGATTCTTTGATGAATAGTTCAAAAGAACGGCATTTATTTGAAATAGAAACCTTTTGTAACGTTAGAAATGTCTTTACTGTCACTTTTAATCAATTGAATGCATCCTTGGTTAATATACGTGTTTATTTTTTAAGAAAAAAAATCAGTCGAGTGAATAATTAATTGATTAGATAACATGCGAGTCTTTCACAGTGCACTTTCACAGAAACAGCTGTGTGTGTGTGTGTGTGTGTGTGTGTGTGTATTAAGCACAAGCCCTTGATGCTCATAAGTTAGCTTTGTTGGCTCCAAAAGAAAATAGAGACATCTCTGTTGTATATCATTGTGTAAGACGCTTGGCATAGATCACTGCCGTGGGTTAAGCTGTCTTTTCAAGTGAAGACAAAGCTCAAGGACTTACAGTCTGACATACAAGCCTGTTTGTCAACTGCTCATCACTTATACTAGACATGCAATGTAGATGTACGTTATAGGGTATATTTGACCAGTTAGAGTTGAATTCCCTTCGATTTTCCTTTTCAGGCATCTTATTTTACATCTCAATGCATTTACCATCTGTATTATGATGCTTTCATCCATTTCAGCTATTAAATGCCCATCATTCTTCTGTGTTTATCATGTAGCAAAGGCGTTTCACACTTTTTATGCTAGCGTGACCAAGCCTACCGTATTTCAAAGAAGAGGCAGAATGGTGGACACATCACCTCATCCTTCCCCACCGCCTGGATGCGGCGTCTGAGTTAAAGGCACGTTAGCTTGCGGATCGCCATCAGATAGAGCACGGACAGGGGATCAGAGATACATGGGGAAAAGGGGTCAGTTGTCTGCTTGATGCAAACGTTATCATGAGGAAAGCTAACCCCTTATCACTCTCACACCCACTGGCGGCACGCCTGCCTGGCTGAGGATTATCCCTCAAGGGCGAATGCATCTCCCCTCCATCATTTAGGCTCCATACGGCCGCCTCCTCCACCTTAGAGACCCGCTGTGAGAGAAGAAGAGTAGAGTGTACATGGGGCGGCACGGAAGGCTACTGTAGGTGCCAAAAATAAAAGTTACAAACCCAATTACTCAAAATAATGTTCTTTTTTTTTCTCCAATCACTAATATTTGATGCTTACCAGTTCTACAACCCATGGAGGGAGAAAGTGAGCTATAAAAAAGACGTTTGTGAGTGTCATCGCACTTGGCCAACTCTCTGAGGTGATTCGTTCACAGTCCTGGACTCTTTCAAGTGTCTCTCCAGTCAGTCTACTAGGCTACTCTGCAGTGAGGGTCGGCCGAGGAGAAACCTGCACTAATGGGGCTGGTGCTTATGGGGGCGTACAGGGGCTAAAGTAACACCATCATCGGCTGCGAGAGTGTAGGGAGGTGAGTGAAGACTACCCTCAGCCTTCACAGGAGCTCAGGAGGTGTTTATTGTCTCCATTATGGTGGACAGAGAGGTTTTCTGAAATGAAATGGACTCAAAATGTGATGTTTTATGTTGACAGGAGATCGTAAGACTCTGGCACTTGACCTAGTTCACTAGTATCTGAGAGACCTTTGGCTTATAGATGAGGTTTTTTACCTATATTCAGTAGAAAATGAATAAAATCATTATAATCATATATGATTAGTAGGTGGTGTCACCTGATGGTTATATATGGAAATTTATAGATGGATGGATGGGTGGATAGATTTTTTTATACATGTGCACTGCCAAAAATAAGATTTAAAAAAAAAAAATTCATACATTTATTCAGCAAGGATGCATTAAAATTTATCAAAAGTAAGAGTAAAAACTTTAGCATTGTAACAGCATATTAGAATGATTTCTACAGGATTGTGTGACTCTAAAGACTGGAGTAATCCAAGCTTCGATATCAATAGTACTAATTATTAGATCTCTATAACATTAGAAAGATCAGGCCCTTTCTTTCAGAACATGCAACACAACTCCTTGTTCAAGCTCTTGTTCTATCCAGGCTGGACTATTGCAATGCTCTCTTGGCAGGTCTTCCAGCCACTTCTATCAAACCTCTACAATTAATCCAAAATGCCGCTGCAAGATTAATCTTTAATGAGCCAAAAAGAATGCATGTCACACCTCTGTTCACCAATTTACACTAGCTACCAGTAGCTGCTCGCATAAAATACAAGGCATTAATGTTTGCCTACAAAAACACCACTGGTTCTGGACCCAGTTACCCCTTAAATCATTCTTCAGAAGTTATTGCCGTCCTCAGATGCTTGTGCTTGAATAGTGGAACCGGGGCATCTTATCTGTGCCATCGCAAAAGATGACGGCACAAATCACCTTTCACACTCGCACACTTTTCATCCAGAGCATGTTCCCCTACTGCGTGGCCATGCACCTCGATGCCCGGCCACGATTCCACCCTCCACATCCGAGGCAGTCACTCGTAGCCATCTTCAAAGAATGTTAAATTAACAATCTGTTCCACCTTTATTTGACCCTCTATCTCTAGCACTTTCTATTCTATTTTATCTACATTTATCTTCTTTTTTTTAACTATTTATATTTTTTCTATTCTATCTACTTGTTTTTCTTTGTGTGTCGTGTGTGTGTGGGTGTGTGTGTGTATAATATATATATATATATATATGATATATTAATATATACAAGGTTATACACCGTATTGTTTTACTGCGTTAGGCCTAACCGAGACTTGTCATTTGCACTTGCATATTATTGCTCTTTTGTTAGTTTTGACTGCTCTTATTGTCCTCATTTGTAAGTCGCTTTGGATAAAAGCGTCTGCTAAATGACTAAATGTAATGTAAATGTAAATATAACACATTTATAAAATTAGTTACAGCTAAACATAGAGATCAAGATAAGCACCTCAAAACCAGATAGTATGAGAATCGGCCAGGATTTTGCCAGCTTGCTTTCAGGAAGTTGCTTTCTTGTGCTGAATCGAGGTTGAGTCAGTTGTCTTTGTGAGAGTAGACCTCATTTCCTCTGCAGCCCTTGACAGTTCAGATTAATACAGAAGATCAGACGGAGCGCGAGCACTCACAGAGCAGACAGAGAAAAATGGAGGGTTTCACCCCAATGTATAAAAGTCCTGGACTCCATAACCTCATCTTTTCTCATCCCTTTCTACTTTCTCATCCTCTAAATGACTAAATCACTACATTCCCTCACCTGTCAAACTCTTCCTGTTGGCCTACCTTTGTATTTATATTTTTATATTACCCTCCATTCTAAATCTTAGCTACTCTCTATTCTCTGTCTGTGTACATGAATACAGCTGGAGCCATGTTGATTATGGTATGGATTATTTATTTATTTATATTGCTATGGATTATTAAAAGCTTATAGTACAGGTTATTTTTTTATATTACTGATTCTTATTCTCTTATTTTTAAAAAGCTTATGGTGCAAGTTAATTTTTTTATTATTGTTTTTATATTTCCTTTTATTATTATTACAAATTATTTTAATTTATAGTTATTATTTTTAACATTTATATTATTATTACCAATGTGGCTCTCTGTGGTGAAAAGGTGCAAAATTTAGCAAGATTTTTTTTCCTCTAATTTTAATAGTCTCGGTTATGGGATGGATTAGCACTGTAGTTGCTTAGCAACAGGGATATAAAAAATATGCAAGCTCAGCGCTGTTGGTCAGTTTAAGTGACCTTGACCTTGCATTCATGATGTCCAAACCTTGGTGATACATGTGCATTTAATTTCCATTTTCCTTTCTCTTCTTCTTGGACCGCTCATATTGCAGCTTACAGCTATATTTTATACTCATTCAGCTCAGTACCTATCTTTCTGGAGGGTACAAGGCACAACAGGCAGTGAACGATGCCATTACTTTTCAATGAGCCTCCCTCTCTCTTTTACTCCATCCGTCATCTTTGAGTGCTGTAGAGTGAAGAGCATCCCAGTGAAGGAGATCTCATGTGCTGTCATATGTAAATATCGGTTTCTTGTCTAATCACAATCCTTTTTCTGTGCAAAGCACGAGAGGCAAAACTCTCTCGCTTTTACCCGAGAAAAGGCTTTAATGCACATTTGATCCAAGAACACATGCAGCGTGAACACCCCTTATACATTTATAACTAGAACAGATCTTTTTGAAGCACTTTAACGTCGCTTTATTTCAGCACTGGGGAGAAACTTAACAATTTCACACGTTTTTGTAAAGCAATAGATGTGTACTGAGAATCTGTTCGGCAAAAATATATTTAATTCCGAAGTAATAACTCCTCAAAAGCAGAATAAACCGGCATTAGTTTTGCTCCACTATCTTGAACGTTTCTTGATAATAAGAGGCTGTGAAACCAAAAACTGTGAAATAAGTATTACAGGGAAAGGAAAGAAGCTTGACTTGAACGTTGTATTTCTTGTACAGGTATCAGACCGCTGTGTGGTTGCTTTGGTGCCCAAGCAGACGTCCTCCTACAACATTCCACCCACAACTAGCATCTCTCGGACTTCTATCAGTAGATACGGTGAGTATATTTGTTAGATGATAATGATGGTGGCTGTTTAGCTAATTAGAAGTTTGAAGTTTTTTCATTGTTTCACAATACAAAGGTCTTTGAGGTAAAACACAGCTGAAGATTTGCTTTAAATTATGATTGTGTGCACAAGCCACGTGCTGCAGTTTTGCTTTACATCCCATTGGATGCCAAAGGGAGCCTTCTGGGTGCCAGAGAATGAGAGCGAGAGACCATGTCAGGAAGGGTAAGAGGAAGAGAGAGAGGTGTTAGCAGCTAGTGTGAAGCACAGTAATGCTGATTTCTCTGCTGAGTTTGGATGCCACCCGTAATGGACACATTAGCTCCTTCCCCATAGCGTTGCTTTGAGGGAGTGGCACAGGGCTCCCCATCTGGCCCATTCTCATTTTCCATCACACTGAGCTGCAGGCCACTCTCTGATTGCTAATTATGCACCACCGATGATACTTCACATGGGCGAAAAAACTCGAATGACACGCAGCCAAATACCAGGGCCAGTGATGAAATGGAGCCCCTTGTGCGTTGTCACCTAGCAACCCTGCCAAACTACACGCACAAACATCTCACCTGGCTTCAATTCACTAGATCCACATGAAATGCAGCCCGTATCGGCATATTACCTGATTCTGTTAATCAAAGCTTGAGGATGTGTCTCACGTATATGCGGTATAATGAAAGAGTGTAATTATCGTCTCTTATCGCCTGTAAACATAATGACATTTAAAGTTCAGGGAACACTTCAAATAGCCAAAGACGCAACAAGCAACCTGAGAAATACTCTATAAAGCTATCTTTATTTCTCAGCTGTGCTCTCGTTAACCAACAAACCTCAATCTTTTTCAAATCATCTCAATCAAAAGAGTTTTTAGGGTCATATTTGAGACTTTGATCTATTTATTGCAAAAGGCTTGTTGTATATTTTAGGGAACTCATCAAATAGGAATGAGATGGCACAACACAGCACTGTTTTTGGCTGTTTTTACAACCTGCTCTTGTGTGTGGTGCATAAAAAGCAGCTATCTCATCTGACAGAGCCCCGGTGCCCATCAATCACGCCTTGGCACAGCGGGCACAGCTGTGCACAGGCACCAGCTGATTGATTCATATCAATTTAATGCTCAACACTTAGCAGCTCGGCTCAATTTAGCATGCCAGCACCCCTGGCCCAAAATAACACACTGCTCACAAACCTCTGACTGGCTGAACAGGGCAACATACACATTGAAAACGCACGGCGTCGATGTACACACCAGATTATGCTGATATGTGATCAAGCGCTCTTATTAACACCCTATCACACATTAAGGGTGTACTCACACTAGGCACGGTTGCCTTGAACCAAGTCCGAGTGCGATTATCCCCACTCCCCCGCTGGCCTACACTTGCACTAAACTTTCCGGGCCGGAGCATGCTTACGTCATGTGTGAGATAACGGAGAAACCCACTTTCGCTAATATTCTGCCTAATAAATTTGTAATTTATGCCGTGTCTTGATTTTCACTTGTAAGTATCAAAAAATTATTATGGAGGCAGCTGACGTTAATGAAAGAATTTGCAGCTTTAAAATCGCCAGACAGACTAATTACAGCCCACAACAATAAGGTGAGAACCAGACCCATTATAAACGAAAATATACTTGATTTAATTAAATTAATTGAAAAGTGTAGTGTAGTAGTAGAAATAGTATATGTTTGCGGTCGTAATGATGACAGTAGCGCACACAAAATAGTATCTGTGCCGTGCTCCGGCACTGTTAGCGCTCACACTGCATGCGTACCGCGCCCGAGCCCAACCGAACCTCATTTGTTTGTGAATTAGACTACACTGGATGTGCTGGATGATTTTTGCATGCGGCCAGCAAATCAAAATCTTTTAGCATCTTCCTCTATCTCATCATCAAATTCAATTCAGAGTGCAAATTCGCAAAACATATTTTTGCCGTGACTTTGTATATTCAACAATGCTGGAAAAACACCACAAAAGTGGTGTTAAGGGCAAGTTAGTCCAATTTTCTGTAGTGTATACAAACATATATACAGTACACTCTAGCAGTAATCCCTGAATGCCAATACTGTGGCAACGGCCAAAAGGGCTGTAAGTTGGCAGTAGCTTAAGGTGGATTGAGACTGCAATCCACTTCTTGCTGTACCCCCTTCTGCTAACACCACCATTTCTCTTGGGGTTCTCCCTTGTGATGCTGATCTGCTCAAAATTCCACTTCTGTCTTGAAATAGCCAGGGCTATTTGCCTTGCTTTGCTGTTTCACATGCCCTTTGAAGCCAGGTGATGAGGAGAGAAACAGAGAGAGAGAATTTGAAAGGACGTGAAAGAATATATCACACCGATTGCTGTAGAAGAAGCCAGTCCGACCTCCCAAGAGAGCACTCAACCACTGCGAAAAAAAAAAAAGCCACACATCTAATTGGAGAAGTGAGCAAGAGACTGATTACTTAACACGCGAAGATAGAGGGGGAAAAGGAGATGAGATGGATGAGTGGGGAGCTTAACTCGATAGAAATCTTTAGATGCATTGATAAGGTCCTTCGATGCAGACGTTTAAAGCATGTCTGCAGCACAATGAATCAGGACAAGTCAATTATGAAGCCTTTGAAGAAGAGGCCAGAGAGCGTCAACACATCTCGCTCAGTTTCGAACAATACTCTCTCTACAGAGAGAGAGAGAGAGAGAGGAGGAAAGAGATATAGAGGGTTAGACAAGAGTAAATTAAATGTGAGAGGGCCATGCTCTTTCTGTTCATCCCAAAGAATGACAACACGGAAGAATGGAGGTGTAAGAACATCATAATCCTCTTTCTTTATCTCTCTCTGTTCCCACAGACTCGACATTCCGGTACACAGGCAGTCCGGACAGCCTGCGCTCCCGTGCTCCTATGATCACCCCGGACCTGGAGAGTGGAGTCAAAGTCTGGCACTTGGTAAAGAACCATGAGCACGGAGACCAAAAGGAGGGTGACCGCGGCAGCAAGATGGTGTCTGAGATCTACCTCACGCGCCTGCTAGCTACTAAGGTACCACCTCACTTAGTGGTTAATTGTAAAAACAAAAAAAAGCTTGTGTTGCAATTTTATACACGCACACACACACACAAACATATATATTAATATATATTTATTAAAGTTTGTAGACTGATTTCCCTAAAAACTGCCACTTTTAAAACATTATTCTGTTTGCGCAGCCTGACCAGCCCTACAGTAGCACAACCAATAGTGTGAGTTTGAGGTGGGGTTTTCTCTTTATCTGACCAATGGCAAACACTCCCCTTGATTGCTGGGAAAACTTGTCACTAGAAACACAGAAATTAGACACTTCACCTTTAAAATAATCTCTGCCCTTAAGATATATTTGTTTCTTAAAGAAACCATATCATGGAAAACAGGATTTTCATTGATATTTTACGAGTCTTATCTACTTGACTGACACGCTAATGTTCACAATGAAAATGGTCATGGAGAACTAAAATCTTGACTGACATTATGGGTGGACTTCAAGTGCAAAACAAATGAAATGCTACAGAAGTGTGTAGTTTGGTTCCTTTGTATTTGTTTTTAATGTCTTGTTTGTTTAACAGTCTGTCTTTCTTTTGTCAATTAGGGGACGCTACAGAAATTTGTGGATGACCTGTTCGAGACTCTTTTCAGTACGGTGCACAGAGGCAGCGCGCTTCCATTAGCTATTAAATACATGTTTGACTTCCTGGATGAACAAGCGGACAAGCACAGCATCCATGACACTGACGTCCGTCACACCTGGAAAAGCAACTGGTGAGAAGACACATTCATACGCACTACCTAACCTCAAGAACGAAAATGACTTTGTTTGTGTTTTTACCCGGTATCTGCAATACAAACCAATGCAACCATTCTTTTTCTGTGTTTGTGTGTCTATCAATCCCCCGCAGCCTTCCTCTGCGTTTCTGGGTGAATGTGATCAAGAATCCCCAGTTTGTTTTTGACATCCACAAGAGCAGCATCACGGATGCGTGTCTGTCTGTGGTAGCTCAAACCTTCATGGACTCGTGTTCCACATCTGAACACAGATTGGGCAAAGACTCGCCCTCTAATAAGCTGCTTTATGCTAAAGATATCCCCAACTACAAGAACTGGGTAGAAAGGTAAAAAATGTAATTGTATTAACAATATTTTAATTTCTTATCTCTGTTTTTGTAGTATTATAACAAACTAAACCTCATAGTTCTCTTTTCCTTCATACAATGTTAATAATTCAGTAATACAAACAAGCTCTCACACAAAGTTGATTTTGGGTATTGACTATCGCCCCCTGGCTGTCTTCACAGGTACTATGCTGACATCAGCAGGCTTCCAGCCATCTCTGATCAGGACATGAATGCGTATTTGGCGGAACAGGCACGACTGCACTCCAATGAGTTTAACATGCTCAGTGCCCTCAACGAGATTTACTCCTACATTAGCAAGTACAGCGAAGAGGTGAGGCGAAATATCAAAACAAGCTGTCAACCCTAATTTTCAAAACATCCTTATTGATTTCTTGCATTATATTAATGCAGACTGACTTCCTGACTCTGCTCTGTATTGAAATTGACCAGCTCCACTGTCTAAAATGCCTGAATATAGCCACAAAAAGTCAATTATAAAACATTTATTTTGTTTATGGATTGATGGTTCTAGGCTAAGAGTAAAGATTCTGTCTACATTGGATGCATGTCATATACACTGGAACTTCAGATCATTACATCAAAGCCAGACAATGTTTCTTGTATCTAGAGTACTATATTGTTTTACTGAAGTTTAGCTGACAGATGATTGGTTAGTAAACCACAATTTAGTTGCCAAAAGATAATCAGTTGATGTCTGTACTTATATATATATATATTTATGGTACTTGTGTAGGTCCTCAATCATAAACACTTTGTCCAAAATCAATACAGCCATATTTGTGGAATAACTAGCACTTTGAAACAAGATGCACTCATGAAATAGAGTTTCATAGAATGATGTCATCTTTAACCAGCCTCTGAAGCCAGCAGCAGCAAGCTACAGAGTCACACACACACGTACACACAGTGTGGGGACAGACAGACAGCGAGAATGAATAGGCTTCTGATGAGGAGGATTACACACAGCTAGATCACTGACAGCCACTCCGACACAAAGAGCGCTAGAGTAGGGCCCACGATGGAGATGTTCCAACCATAATGGCAGCTCCACTCAGGGGACCCATTAGTCTGACCTTTACTTTACACAGCATTTAGGGCAGCGCGGAGAGCCCGGGGACACAGCTCCGCCAGCAGCCTTTCCTCTCGCTCTCATGTAAATATCGTTTCTTTGGTTGCTGGTCTGTTTTCTCTTGTCCTCACATTCCCGCGAACTCTCAATCCCTCTTTTTTTTGTGTGTCCTTTTCATTCTTTTATACACAGGGTCTGTCTTTCTACAAATAGAACAGTGATTACCAATGCAGGAGTATGTTTATACCAGGGGTACTTCAGATTCCAGTGGGTACTTAAGAAGATTTTGAGTTTGCTTTGTAGATTAAATCAGTAAATTTACATTTAATAATTGTTACAAATTTTAGAGGTGTCACAATTGACATTCTTTTTATTTATTTATTTATTATATAAATAAAAAATACACTAAGTACTATAATATACACTAAATACTATAAAATAGTACATATAAAATTATTATAATTTGTGTGGATGACAATAATGGTGTGAATATACAGCTACTTATATAATAAAAATGAATAGTAAATATAAATAATGATACTATAAATTACATATAATTACATGTACATAAAATGTTGACTTTAAGTTGAAAATTATGTTTGATTTAATGTGATAGGAATGTATGGATATTATTATTAATCTGCCAGTTAAAGTATATACAGTGTATATATATATACAGTATATATATAATATTATAAGTAGATAATATTGTATAATCTATCTTGTAGATAATACTGCAGTCATCAGGATGCCAACAATTAACTTTTATAAATGTATGAAGATAAAAATACTATATTTGATATCCAATATAATAGTAGTTAAAATGAAAAGGAAAGGAAAGCATGTCTGGTTTGCTGACAATGAATTGAGCCTTGTGGGAGACAAACAATGTTTGGAAAGCACTAGTGTAGACCATCGAGCCACCTGCTTGTGTTTATTTTCCCTGTCGAACTCCAAAAAAGAAAATGCAAGCGCAATGCTAAGAGAACATTGTTTTGTTCACCCAGCCAAATGTGTGTGGCGGGACACTCCGAACCTGCATGCAGTAATTCAGATTCATTGTACATTGCGAATAGGACAACTGAAAATAATTACCTCTGTCAGCGCTCTGGAGCACTTAACCTGATGAGAGAGGGAGGGAGAGAGAGCGCTAGATAGAGAGAGAGAATATGCACTCCTCTTAAAATGAAGGCGACTGAATCAGACACAATGATGTGGAGAGTGCTCCTGCAGTTGTGCTGAAATGCATGAAAAATTCAGTGCACGCGCTCCTCCTCAAAAACATGCTCACGCTGTGAACCTCTAACGCAAGCTCGCAGCGGCTGCAGGAGTGATGACTTGCCCCATAGCTACAGCCACGGGGACGAACCGAGCAGTTGTGGGCCCAACTTGGCTCTGATGGCAGGCATACTGGGAATACAGGGATGCTGACTGAAGATGAAACAGACATCTAGTGCTTCACGATCCAGTTGATGGCTTCCAAAATAGACTTTTACATGTGAATGCTTCTGAATTTGATCGTAAAGGGACACTAATGTAATTCCTTATTTTTGGTGAGATGAAATTTAAAGCCGAGCAAGGGTGGGCTGAACTTGGTTTGGATGTGTGGGGTGGTATTGCATATATTAAAGATCCTAAAGCAGATTTCTTTAAGATTAAGATATTGTGCCTTTGAGCAAGGCATTTAAAGGGCCAGTTCACCTAAAAATCATTAATCACCCTCATGCCATTCCAAACCTGTATGACTGTATGAATCTGTGGAACACAAAAGATATTTTGCAAAATGTTCATGCTGCTCCTTTAAATAAACATACAGTACTTCTGTATATTCAAACTAGGTGTGACACTATTAGTTATGATACACACAAGAACATGTGGTGGAAATAGCCATGATTTACTGTGGTTTCCTTGGAAGGGGAGTCGGAGGACATTATATAATTTATTTTTTGTGAATTTGAGATTTATTTTAGTTGGAATATGCATAGATGGCATCCAAAAGAGCTTAACTACATATTGTTAAATTGCATTTTATAAGATTACAGCAAATTACAACTAAGATGTTGGATTGTTTCTCACATAGTTACACATATTTGCATTGTATAGACCATTTTATGTGCTTTTTTGTTATTATTGTTAACTCGGACTATTAAAAATAATTTTGTTAATTGAAATAAAGCTGAAATTAAATTAAATTTAAATTAAATAAATAGTTACATTTTCAGTCGAATAACTCAAATAAAAGTTGGAAATAAAAATAAAATAAAAACGGGAAATAAAAGCTAAACCTGAAATAAAACTAAAACAGTAAAACAGTTTAGTAAAACTAAAAAGTAATATAAAAAAATACAAGAAAATAAAAACAAATAAATTAAACTAAAATTAAAATAATCTGAAAATCTAAAAATAAAAGCTAATTCAAAATAAAAATTACAATAGTATATCAATAATACTTTTTTATGCTTTTGATGTATGCTAACATAAGAACAGAGTGAACATTCTGCAAAATATTTCTGGAGACATTTGGATAATCCGAATTTTAACTTTAGGTTTCGCCATAGCAGTACTTGTATAGTTTGGATAAACATGTCAGTTGAGTGACATAGTATTCATAAAGTTAGAAGCAATGGATCGTGCGGTGGTTAGCATGAAACAGCGCGAAACCAGACTTCTTTTGTTCCTCAATGGAAAGCATATTTACACTGTTTGAATCGTTCCCTGTCCCCTATATAGTGCACTACGTGCCATTCATTGTACAAAAAAATACTAATTCTGTGGACTAGTGACCGATTTCAGCCACGGCTTCAGCGTCTATTTTATAGTGTAGGGGGCGTGTGCTTCGGATTCTAGAGAGCATTTGATTGGACAGAAAGTTTGATGAGAAGCTGAAGTACGATGTGACGTCAAAAAAAACGTTTTGGCGGAAGTGACGAACTGCAAACTTTGAATGCTTATATCGTCTAAATGCAAATTTTTTCACTGTTTTGGAGCACACTGCCTTATAGATAACCTTAAGACTAACATATTGATACTAACACCCAAAAAACTTTCATTTTGATTTCATGGGGACTTTTAAGATACCTTTAAGTAAGAGTTTTTTTTTCACTCATGTTTTAAATAAGATATATTTTAATATATTATGTTTTTAATGTTAATGTGGATCACATTAAATGCTTTATAGTTTTTAATTATGAAATTGATGATTTTACTAAGATCATTTTTATTTTATATTATATTTTTTTGCTCCCCTCTGCTATAGTAATTTCATTTTTGTGACCATGCTCGCCTTTTCTCCTGGGATCACATCAAATGTTTTATACATTTTTAGATTTCAACATCATGTTATTCTGTTCTTCAGAGTATAGAAAATCTGCCCCCTCACCTGAGATCTGTCGCAACGCCGTACAGTGATTAACGCCTTCCTGTGTTCTTTTCCTAGATCACTGCTGCACTGGAACAGGACGAGACGGCGAAGAAACAACGACTGGCCTACAAAGTGGAGCAGCTCATCGCTGCCATGTCACTGGAGAGCTGAGAGAAAGAAAAATCTGGAATGAAGGATGAAAGACCTTCAATCAGTCCAAAGCCTCTCCACACAAAAGAGAGCAACACTGGCTAGAGACTCGACACCAACTATAGCTTGTGGTTTTTTTCTACAATTTTGTGAAAAGGTCACCTTTAAGACCAGTGGACAACTATTTGCAAGTCACAAGGCTTTCATCTTGAGGATGGGATCAGGAGTGGAAACTATGGAGTTCTGTTTGAATTTTTTTAAGGAAAAAAAAACATTGTGGGAGGAGCAGCTTCCTGGCACATTTTTTGTTTATCTGGTTTGTTGTCTTTCTTCTTTAGTTCATCTGGTTCGATGCGCCTAGCACTGATTTACGTGATGGATGCAAGACACCAATACTTCCTCAAAAATGTGCTTGCTAAAACCATTTCAGGAGGATTTGAAAGAAGGAAACGGACATTTACTGCCTCGCCATTACTTCCAAATGTTATTTTTATACATGAGTGCTTTCTGAGTTTGTTTTGTTGAGTCGGCTAGTATAATTTCTCATCGTTGGTGTGGCGAAAGTTCAAGTCTCTTTCTTTTCTTGGAAAGCAGCGGCTACTACCAACACACGCTAGTACAAACTTAGACTTTCGAGACCACAAGGCATCGACATTGTCTGGGAGATAATGAAACTCCAACAAAAGGGGGCCAAAGTTCAACCAGCATGTCCCTAACTCTCTTCAATTGACCAGAAACCAGTGTCAAACTGGACGAACCCCACTCTATGGTCTCTCTATGTGCATATGTCCTGTTTTCTACATGTAAGCGTATGTGAATGTACAAACGTTACTCTATTTTGTCTTCGCATTTTTGTTGCTTTTCTAAAATAGGAGTCAGTTGAGCTGATCTCCATGGCACGTCGTCCAAAAGAACTGAAAATCCCTCTCCATAATAGCGCTGCTGAGATTCAGATATGAAAGTGACGACGAGTAGCACCTTCAGCTCAAATCACACGTGGAGAAACCCCACCTTCCCTTTCAAACGAATGGACTCGCTTGAGATCATCTTACCAGAGAGTATTAATTATTATGTATGGTCCAATGTGTGTGTAGTCTGCATGCATTATACAGTTCCACATATATAAAAAAAATAATAATGTCTCCTTTCCCATTTATGCCTATGTTCAAGTGCCAAGAGGTCACGTGAGTTGTGGATGACTCAGAGGAACGCCGATGATGTAATATACCATGTCACTTCCTTTCTGTACACACCCGTCAGGATAAAGTGCCAAAAGATCACTTATTTACGCACTTGTCGGTTGATGCTTTATTAAGGGAACGGACCCTGTATACTGTAAAAAAAAAAAAAAATCTCTGGTTTTGAAGTTTCGCTCTCACCACTCACAAATTCAGGTACGAAAGAGCTTGGAACGGTATTTGTAAATATAAAGTATTTGTAAAATACTTTAGGTGTCTGGGATCTTGATAGCTTGAGTGGGTTTTTTTCCAATCTCTTTTTTTTCCCCTGTCTTTTATTCCCCTGCCTGACATGAAATATGTCAACAGAACGCATGAACAAAAGACAACATAGCTTTAATTTAGAATGCATGATGGCAGGTAGAGAGGTTTCTGAAGATCATCCGAACCAAAATAGACAAGGTCGTTCAGGTTAGAGTCATCTTAGGTTCATAGAGGAATCAGGGAGAGATTCCTCAGCTCTGTTTATACAGTAAAAATGCAGTATCGGATGTGAAGACATAGATTGACACGGCTCAAATGGCGCTTGTTGTTTTTCTCCCTGTGGCCTTAGAACATTGCATCTGTTGTTTCTAGTTCATTTAATCAGCGATGTGTCATTTTTCTCCGTTTTTGTGACTAATCAGATAAAGAGAGCCAACGTGATGATGAAGAAGGGTGGAAGAGGCATGTCCTCGCTCAGACGGGTGCTGGGTGGTGTCTGCTGGAGTGTTTGAGTAGCATAGGAATGAGATGGAGAGAGAGACAGACCCCTTTAGCTTCAGATTCCTCCTGCTGCTTTGAAGCTCGCCTTTGATCTCAACTAGTCGTGTGCACAGTGTGATCAGGAGATTAAAAAAAAATACACATCAAAAATAAGATCCCGTGCAGGAGATTACAAATGAAGAGCTGCATGAAAGACAATGAATTAATCTGTTAAAGGAATAGTTCACCCAGAATATTCTGTCTGCGTTTACTCGTCCTCCTCCAAAACATGTTTGACTTACTTTCTTCCAAGAAACACAAAAGGAGAAATTTTGAAAGATATATTTTGGTCGATCTTTGACATAAAATTGCAATGAATGGTGAATGACGCTTTCATGCTTCACAAAGGATAGAAAACAGCTTCATAAATGTGGTCCATATGTGCTATAAAGCTTTTTAGTGTGCTATATGTAGTTCATAGTGTGCTATACGTCTTCTAAAGCCATACGATCGATGTGGGAAAGTAATAAACCACAATAAAGTCTTAAAAGAGAAAGTGCATATTGTGAACGACGTTTAGAATTAAAAATACTAATCAGAGATACTACATGGAAAAAAAAAACTAGGAGAGGTCTCAAGGTTTCAGGTAAATAGTGTCAGTGTCTTACACAAAAGTATCGCATTGCTTCGTTAGTATGAACTTATGGCACTTTTGTGTCCTTTAAGCTTTATAATGGAACTATCAGTATTTTTGTCTTGTTTTCCAGTCTAAATACAAAAACATTCTTAAAATTAAAATCAATGTTATTATATATATAATTATTATATATATATAATTTATAACATATATATAATATATATCTAACAATCTTTTTGTTTTAATTCATTGGGCAGTCTTTTTATTTTAAGCAAAACTTGATTTTTAATAAATTTATATAGAAAACAAGACTTCTTATTTTACATCATTTTGCTTGTCAAGTAAATTAGGCTACATATTGATTTAAGAATGTTTAGATGTTCTCCTGTTGTGTTCACTGGACGAAAGTAAGTCATTAAGTTTTCTATTTTGGGATGAACTATTACTTGAAGTTAGGGACAACCTATAGTAATTCCACTATTCCTGAACAACCGCACATTCCTCTAACTAACACACACTGTATAGACAACATATATGAATTTACAAGCCATGTCGCATGTTAGTGACATTAGAGTACATGACAAAGCTTACTACTTTTGGTTATCCATAATCTTCCCCATTTTCCATTTATCAGAGCTCATCCCAGCTCTAGGGCAAGAGACCTTCCGTTGACCCCGCTGCACTTGAGGTTTTCCCAGGATGCGGATCAGTTTTAATGTGAACCTTATTTGCTGCCACATGAGTCGAGGAGGGACGTCTCTCCTGCTTCTACAAAAAAAACTATTTCAGAGAACAAAATATATTCTGGTCCTAACATTTTGTTCGAAATGATGTGGCACAGGAAATTGCACTTTGTTGAGAGATTTCAGTAGCTCAACACATTCTTTATTAGAAGACATCTGATCCCTCAAAAAAAGAGAAAAGTTAATTATAATTTTTATTGCGCTATTCTGCAGAGCAGAATAAAATTTGACAGCACTGGGCAGCTTTCTGAAATATCAGCAGTCATCTGTGGCGGTCACAACTGCTGCTAATTTTATATATTTGGCACGAATCTACAATCTTGGAATCAATTTTGTGCACTTTTATTGTTTTTAGCTCATGTTTTGCTCTGTGATGGAATAGCATGCTATGAACAAGTGATATGTTCATATTCTCTTCATATTACTAATCGTAGGAGAGCGAGAAAGGCTTTTGTAGTCAGTTTGATCACCTCAGAGGTGAATATCCTTCCACTTTTAATCATGCAAAACTATAAACGAATCTCTCTTTGTAGACACTGGAGTTCTGTAAAATAGTACATAGAAATAATAATGACCTCGATGATGACGATGATAATAATAATAACACTTATGGTTGTCTGTTCTTCTTGTTTTTTAAGTGTTGTGAAAATTGTAAGAGAGTTAAAGTATTTAAAAAGAAAAAAAGTCGGTTTTGTTTTTTTAATTGCTTTTGTTTTGTTTTATTATATTACTGTGTACCTATTGTAAATATGAAGCACACCTATTTTGCAAGCCAAGGATTCACTTTGTACTGTTGTTATATATAAATAAAAATGACTGGTTAAAAATGGTGGTCTACTCGACTCATTGAGAAATATTTCTGCGGTATACGCTACCCTGTCATTACCCGAAACAGAATGACTTCTGTCAGCCCAAGGGGAAAAATGGCCACACATTCATCCCACTTAGTTGGGGTTAATCTAGGGATGCAATTTAAACCCACACACTCAGACTCGCTGCGTAACAAGGTAACCAATGGAGCTTAAACAGCCCGGTGCTGCAGTTTGTCTTCTCACGTGGCCATTATCCCTAGCTGGACATTTCTCTCACGCCACACTCAGACAAATTACATTACAATGGTAATGGGCCAGTGGTTTCTGATTGGATGGCCATGTAAAATGCCCCCAGAGGAGGCTGAGATAGATGTGCCAGTTTTTAATCAATACAGATGTCTGGTTCAGGCAAGAAAACCACCAAATACAGCAATGTGGCAATGTGTTTTGTAACTTTATTCACTGCAACCTTAATTCACTGTTTTTAAACACAAAGTACGTACGCTGTTGACCACTAAGGTGACCCTGTCCCATAAGATGCATCATTAACAGCTGAATGTTGTCGGAACATCTGACAGGTAGTGATTTAGTGGCATACTGTGGTTGAGTAAACGTTCAAAATCCACTCAGATGAAAAAAACATCAAATACATGTCTAGGAAATGTATGTGTGCTGTCAGGATGCTGACGAGATCAGCAGGAAATGCCATGATGGTTGTACTTGTTTAGCTTAACTAGGATGTTCAAGCTCCAAAAATGAGAAAAAACAAGTGTGCAACTGTATACACTAATTACACCAACAAAACCAAATTAAAAAAAATTACAATTTTAATATTTTTTATGAATTTTGTATCATTTTTGGAGCTGTCATTGTATGTAAAATTGCTACTGAGATTTGTGTTCAACTGAAGATAATTGTGTATTTGGTCTGTTATTTTATTATTATTATTATTCACATTAGCTTATATTTCTATATTTTCACTTTAATTTTAGCTCAGTTTTTGTAATTTTATTATGTGCTTTTGTCATTTTTATTACAGTTTATTGTTGATTTCTACAGTATATAGATTTAATTAATTTGTATTTAAGTTTCCGTTTAAGTCATTTTAGTTCTTCAACTTGAACTTGCTAATTCTAAAGGCAACATTTTAAATTTTTCTAATCTAAGCGTTTTTGTCATTTGAAGTGTTTTTGTCATTTTTATTACTTTTTATAATTCTAAATAGCTTCAATTTTATTTAAATTTTAGTTTTAGTCATTTTAGTTCTTCAACTTAAATCTATTTCAGTTATTGCCAAGGCAACATTTCAAATTTTTCCATCTCATATTTATATAATTTTTTATTTCAGCTTTATTTAAAAATGAAATGAAAGTGATGTAAATGATGACAGAATTGGGTGAACTGTCTCTTTAAGAAGCCTGGTGGGGACCCCAGTATAGCAGCAGTCCATACTAGAAAACTAGCAACCACAACACAACATATGCTGGTTAGCAGCTATGCAGTGTTTTTCAGCAGGGACTTCACTGGGGTTTGCTGAAAAACATGGGGACGTGTGGTTTGGCTCTGTTTCTTATTACCTGCAGGGCTGCAAAAGCGATCGCTACAAACAGCTGCAGCAGCTAGCTAAACAACCTGTGAGAAAAGAGCTGCTGGTCGATTTAGTTTTCACCATCCATCTGTCATTGATGCTTATGCAACTAGTCAATATTAACTAGCGTAGTGAGGCCTGTTGCTAATTAGCTGGTCAAATACACAGAGGTCCCATACAGTCCAAGCGGCTCAAAGGGCTAAGGGCATCAACCACGTAATAGCCGGTCATAAATATTTTAGCGTGTGCTCTGCCGAGACCTCTGATCGCCATTGAGGTGCTGCCCAAGGCAGTGGAGTGGGTTTTAGTGCAACTTCATTAGCCGTGATGCTTCACCGTGAATGCTGATGGCTTATCGATGTGTTTTCATGTGGGAATGTGAGAAGCTTTCAATACCAAGTTAAGAATGTTTGTTAAAAGAGGTGCTTGTTTAAGCTTAATTGGCAATTACGTCAATTTTAAATGGCTATTCTATAGCAGACTAATGTACATGTAAATCATGAATTTTGTTATTGTCTAATCAAAATTTGATTCATTATAAAACATATACACAGATATACAAGTTGTTTTCCATTTCAGAAGGACTAAATTTGCACTGTATTATTTGTATTATTTAGCTAGCAAAGGCTACCATTAATTTTTATATGATAACTGTACCAAATTAGCACAGTGTTTGCTTTCATTCACTAAAATTACAGGACAGGACTTTTTGTGCACAACCATGCCGTTTATAGACTTTACACAGAGTATACATAATATGTATCCTGCTAAAAAAAATGGTAAGCTTATCTGTCAGTCTGGTCAAGCTGGTTAGGTTGGTCTGCTTTGATGTTTTTAGAGGGTTTTAGGCATTTTTCAGCCAGTCTGGGAGACCAGCTGCCCAACCAGTTAAAACACCAGTCTGACTAGGCCTGGAAAGTCAATAAACCATCTGAGATCCGCAAACCACAATATTAAGCTGTTTTAATTTTTACCAGGGTAATTTGCCGTGATTGTATTTGGCTTCAAAATTCATAAAAGTTGTGGTAATTTTTGATGATTATCTTGAACAAAACGTGAAATAATCATAAACATTCTTATCATCACAAGGCTTATTTTCTGCAGCATTCCAAAATCCTAAAAAAAAAAATTTTGCCAACAGAACCAGGCCTACAGCACACTGTATAGTACTGCCGCAATTATACAGTGTGCTGCATACATTTTGTGCTCACTTACATGAAGTTATAAATTGTGCTGCTTCACTGATTATAACGCAAGTTTTCACAAGAGTGCAGAACTCAAAGGTTATGAACTGACGTGATTGACAGCTTCAGTGATTACAAAGAGAGTATTCTTTGCACACTTTCTGTATATAATTTATTCAAAATTTGAATAACAGTTGTTTTTCATGCTGACAAAAGAAACTGTAGTTGACCGTTAAGTCACAGCTAGCTAAGTTGAACCAAACACTTATGTACACTGATGCATCGTCAGTTTATTAAAGCGATACAACAGAAAATGCTTTAAGCATACTTTTAGCATTTTAAAATACAATTAGCAGATTAATAGATTATTTTATTGTTAATTCAAAAAGTTGATTTTGTTGACTATATTAATTCTAATAATCACTTACCGTTGTTTTTTTTATCATTTACAAGTTGTTTTTTTTTTTTATCAGCATACAGACCACCAGAGAACCAGTGGCATAGAATACACATTAAAATGATGTTTATTTCAAAGTAACTGTAATGTAACCATAACAAAATACAAAAGCTTTGATCAATAATTTGGTTTTATCTACAGTTCACCTCTATGGCGGTCCTCCAGCGATGCCAAGGGTGAAGAGATGGGCACTGCTGTCATCCGCAGGCCTCTAGCAGACGGCCTAATCCTGGCTTCTCTTGACAGCAGCTAGTCACTGCATCCCCCGAGGCTAGTTACAGAACTAAAGCCTCAAAGATCTGTCCACACAGGGTACCTGTCAGAGAGAGAGAGAGTGGGAGGAAATGATGAGGGGATGTAAGAGCTGAACGTGTGAAGGCAGGAGAGACAAAGCAGAATGAGCAGTGTGGTTAATACTGATGAGAACAGGAGGGCAATCAGGTATTAATGAACTAATGATGAAATTATAACTTTAAGAGGAAGAGAATGGAAGAAAAGAGCACAATAATCAGGACTATGAAAACAGAGGTGAGGTTCTGAATGACAGAGCACGAGATTAAAAGAGTACAGGAGGAACAGAGATAGAGGGCAGCACGGCTCTGTGTTATTGGAGGAGAGAGGTGTGCATGCCTGAAGACTGATTTAAAGGAAAATTGGTGGAGGAGAGAAAGCGTCAGGGTGAAATCACCCTCCACACGTCAAAGTAGAGTTATTTATAGAGTGCTGGCCTGTTCACCTGATCTATCTCTCACTTTACTCTCTTTCTATCTCTTTCTCCCTCTATGCCAAATTTGCAGGTTTAAGGAAGTTCAGGGAAATTGGTCATTGCGCACCACCAAATGTAATAGCAAAAACAATAATAAAAAAAACATATACTACTTATATCACTATAGTGCAGTAGAATGTATTTCCCAAAGTAGTAGTAGTAGTAATTATAATAATAATAATGCCTTTTTTATTTTTAAGGAATAGCACACAAATTTTCATCCATGTTTTAATATAATCAGTAAACCTCTGCAGCACTTTACCGAAAATGACAGGAATTGATTACATTTTAAAAACACAATTAATTACATTTAATTGCTAAAGTTTGGATTTATTTGATTAGTATCAGTTTTCAGAAATCCACAAAAACAGATGATCTGAAAAAAAATAAAACCTTTCATACGGCACTATAAGTGTTAACATTTTAATAAATTATTACATTTTTTTAAGTTTTATGAATTAAATTGATTAGACATACTTTTGTGAGGGGGCTTTTTTTATATTTAGTTAAATAAACCATCAACAACTAGGTGACGGTGGGAAAAATAAACTGGAATTTGAGAAAGATAAAAACGACTCATAGGCTCTACACAAGCATTAGTCTTGGCATCATTCTACTTTGTGAGTCACTATTCAGAATGTCAACATAGTATACACTTGTTTCTGTCAGAACTGTTGAGAATAAAGCAGTAAAGCAGAGGAGTTTTTCTTGGTTCTACATTCCTCCAATGTTCTCCCTGTCTCGTTAAACTTGTAATTCATCCAGTATCACTGAACTACATGACTCACTAGGCTCAAGTGTTCTAAAATTCTGTTATGAGTGTTTCTCATTTTTTTCCCTGACAGCGGTAGGAAGAGTGTAGTAAACAAATGCAGAGCACTTCAATGGCCCTCAGTGGCCCCTCACGCTCCCACACCATCTGGGTTGAGCTGTAGAGTTATGTCAATATATATTGTTGATGGACACATCTAACTGTTGCATTCATTTGAGAGCTTGTTAACCAAATTCAGTCTCATTGTTACACTCACGCTTTGACTTTAGGCATAGTTGGGCATATGCATGCCAAGAGTGTCCTGCTGGCATGTTTATTAACATATGCAGATGTTTGCTACCTATGAATCTCAGAGAGTCAGTTGCTAATTAAAACACCTAAGACCCCCTCACACTTTTTGATAATTCATCAGTGCTTGGCCCCTAAGGGCGTGTTCACACTTGGCGTCTTTTTTGACAAGAAAAAGTTATCAAGAGCGCTTTATAGTAAAATAAAAAGCTGGTAGCGTTTTGGTTACAAATAGCAGCCGAGGGCGTCTTTTGTTGCTATAACAACAGCTGCAACAGTAGCCTAGTGCTGTGTGCTGCAGAAATGTCGAGAACGAGTAAAAAGTTGGCTCTTGCGTTGCCTTTTGAAGTTAACGGGGAGGAGAATGTCAGTTCACAACGATGTTTTTGGGTGCGCGACATTATACGGGGAAGGAAACAGGATGGTGCTTACAACAATTTAGTTGAATTTCCGGTTGAATGATGCACGGTTTGTGACATAATTTAAGTTAGATACAGTTTTGTGCTCATATAATACAACTCCTTGTGCTCCGAAACTAGTACAAACTAATCTACTGGCTATCTTTTCCATTTTTCTTGTTGTTTTTATTGTTATGGAAACGACTCGCCACTGGCTTGTCATTGGTCAGCTGTCAAAAAGATGCTTGACGTAGGGCGTTTTTTTCAGAAAAGTTGAACTTTTTTCAACTTGAAAAGACTCAGCTGCAGAAAAAGACGCCGACGGTGGCATTTTAAAAAAGAAAAGCGCTCAGGACTTTTTGGAAAACACGGTTTCCTCCATAGGAATTATATGTAAACGCCGCCTGAATGACAGAGCACGAGATTAAAAGAGTACAGGAGGAACAGAGATAGAGGGCAGCACGGCTCTGTGTTATTGGAGGAGAGAGGTGTGCATGCCTGAAGACTGATTTAAAGGAAAATTGGTGGAGGAGAGAAAGCGTCAGGGTGAAATCACCCTCCACACGTCAAAGTAGAGTTATTTATAGAGTGATGGCCTGTTCACCTGATCTATCAGTCACTTTCCTCTATTTCTATCTCTTTCTCTCTCTATGCCAAATTTGCAGATTCAATGGAAGTTCAGGGAAATTGTCATTTGCGCACCACCAAATGTAATAGCAAAAACAATAATAAAAAAAACATATACTACTTATATCACTATAGTGCAGTAGAATGTATTTCCCAAAGTAGTAGTAGTAGTAATTATAATAATAATAATGCCTTTTTTATTTTTAAGGAATAGCACACAAATTTTCATCCATGTTTTAATATAATCAGTAAACCTCTGCAGCACTTTACCGAAAATGACAGGAATTGATTACATTTTAAAAACACAATTAATTACATTTAATTGCTAAAGTTTGGATTTATTTGATTAGTATCAGTTTTCAGAAATCCACAAAAACAGATGATCTGAAAAAAAATAAAACCTTTCATACGGCACTATAAGTGTTAACATTTTAATAAATTATTACATTTTTTTAAGTTTTATGAATTAAATTGATTAGACATCCTTTTTGACTTTTTTTTATTTTATTTAAATAAACCATCAAAACTATGGAAAATGGGAAAAATGAAACCATGGAATTTGAGAAAAGATAAAAACAGACTTCATAAGGCTCTACACAAGCATTAGTCTTGGCATCATTCTACTTTGTGAGTCACTATTCAGAATGTCAACATAGTATACACTTGTTTCTGTCAGAACTGTTGAGAATAAAGCAGTAAAGCAGAGGAGTTTTTCTTGGTTCTACATTCCTCCAATGTTCTCCCTGTCTCGTTAAACTTGTAATTCATCCAGTATCACTGAACTACATGACTCACTAGGCTCAAGTGTTCTAAAATTCTGTTATGAGTGTTTCTCATTTTTTTCCCTGACAGCGGTAGGAAGAGTGTAGTAAACAAATGCAGAGCACTTCAATGGCCCTCAGTGGCCCCTCACGCTCCCACACCATCTGGGTTGAGCTGTAGAGTTATGTCAATATATATTGTTGATGGACACATCTAACTGTTGCATTCATTTGAGAGCTTGTTAACCAAATTCAGTCTCATTGTTACACTCACGCTTTGACTTTAGGCATAGTTGGGCATATGCATGCCAAGAGTGTCCTGCTGGCATGTTTATTAACATATGCAGATGTTTGCTACCTATGAATCTCAGAGAGTCAGTTGCTAATTAAAACACCTAAGACCCCCTCACACTTTTTGATAATTCATCAGTGCTTGGCCCCTAAGGGCGTGTTCACACTTGGCGTCTTTTTTTTGACAAGAAAAAAAAAAGCTGGCAGCGTTTTGGTTACAAATAGCAGCCAAGGGCGTCTTTTGTTGCTATAACAACAGCTGCAACAATAGCCTAGTGCTATATGCTGCAGAAATGCCGAGAAAGAGTAAAAAGTTGGCTCTTGCGTTGCCTTTTGAAGTTAACGGGGAGGAGAATGTCAGTTCACAATGATGTTTGTGGGTGCACGACATTATGTGGGGAAGGAAACAGTATGGTGCTCACAACAATTTAGTCCAGGAGCTCCGGTTGAATGATGCACGGTTTGTGGCATATTTTAGACTACAGTTTTGTGCTCATATAATACAACTCCTTGTGCTCCGAAACAAGTACAATCTATCTTTACCGCGCTATCATTTTTTCTTGTTGTTTTTGTTGTTATGGAAACGACTCGCCACTAGCTTATCATTGGTCAGCTGTCAAAAAGGCGTTTGACATTGGGCGTTTTTTTTCAGAAAAGTTGAACTTTTTTCAACTTGAAAAGATGCCCTGAGCTGCAGAAAAAGACGCCGGCGATGGCATTTTAAAAAGCGCTCAGGACTTTTTTGAAAACACGGTTTCCTCCATAGGATTATAATGTAAAACAGACGCTGACAGCTTCAAAAAAGACGCCAAGTGTGAACATAGCCTAAGTCCGTCATTATTTGCTCACCCTCATACTTTTTCCATGGAACACTAAAGGAGATTTATGAATAATTATAGAACTATAGTAACCACGGGCTGTCCGAGTTTGACTGTGAAAACCATAAAAAGTAGTCAATACGACAGTGCACCAGTGTTGGATCCTTTTGAAACACCGCTTTCTGAAGCTTTTTTAAACTTTTGCAAATCAGTTGTTCTGAACCAGTGATTCAGTGATTTAAATCTTTTAAAAAGTCCTGTAATGTATTCCAGTATTGATGTTATCTTACCATTTTTCACAATTGTGATGGCTCAAACCATGGCATATAGTTGAAAAGAATCATGCAAAGAAAGAAACAGATGAGCATATTCAGAAATACAGTGATTTTTCAGAATAAAAAATTCATGCTGCACTTTAACACAAGTTAGTACATGTTTCTGGTGTTCTTACCATGTTTTCCACTGACGGCTCAAACCATGGCATATAGTTGAAAAGAGACATGCAAAGAAAGAAACAGATGAACATATTCAGAAATACAGTTATTTTCTAGAATAAAAAAAAGATTCATGTTGCAGTTTAACACATTAATACAGTTTTTTTTTCGTGTTTTCACATGATCTGTCTTACCATATTCACCTTTGTGACGGCTCAAACCGTGTCATGTTGTTTGAAAGAGTCATGCAAGGTACAAAACAGAATAACATGTTCAGAAATACAGTGATTTTCCGGAATTAAAAATTCATGCTGCACTTTAACAAAAGTTACCACATTTTTTTTATGTATTACCATGTTTGCCATTGTGACGGCTCAAACCGTGGCATGGAAAGGGTTAGGTCATGCAAAAAAAAAAGAAGAAAGAAACAGATGAACATTTCAGAAATAGTGACATTTTCCACATATAAGATTCATGCCACACTTTAACACAAGTTATAGTTTTTAATATATCCACATTCTACACATTCAGATTTTTTGTACAATCAAACTTAGCTAACCTTTCATGTCTTTCTTGCCACTCTTACCATTCATGGTAGTGACATGAAGATGGAAAGAAACAAACATTTTTAAGATTATATTCAGAAAAATCTTTTTGTGGAATCAACTGGAACAAGTCGATAATTTGCTGTATTAATGTATGTTTGTAGAGATTTACCTTCATAAATAGACATATCTTTGTTCGTCGCGCTAAAGTGTACAAAAACGGTAGACTATCTGAAGTGACACATACTGCTGTCATTCAAGTCCATGAACATCAAGGGTAAACAGCAGAATGTGTGGGTGATACTGTAAAGGAGACGCACAACTGAGAATCAAGCCAGTATTCTATTGACCTGACCCGAGCGACTGAATAATACAAAGACGTATAGCGATGTCCAAAACTACAAAGTCTTGTCACATTTGACACAGTCGAGGCGTGATTTTCTTAGTTAACTGACTGCAGCTTTTATACCTCAGTGAGTCGCAATAAGCCATAAACATAAAGCCTAGGATTGGAAAAGGCCTGCACAATGTTAATTTATTTCAGTATAAACATGAAACCTTTAGACAAATCCTTAAGCTCCAATTATAAGTCAAATTGTTATACCAGTAAAATCCACTCGTTCAGTTAACCAGGCTACCGCATGGTGTAGCCCTATGGCAACAACAGGACTGTGTGTTCATTTTCCTGCCCGCTGTCGTTAAAAAGGGAAAGGGGAAGGTCTCTTTAAGAGAACATTCTCGGTTTTTTTGTTGGAAAGAGAAGACCTTAGTTTAGCCAATGATGTGCTTTGATTAAGTCACATGACATGCAGTTTTTTTTCTGTGGCGAGATTTCTGACAGACTGCCGTCTCTTGTCTGTAGTTGCTGAAAGCAAACTAAAGCGTCAGTAACAAACAAGGACCAGTCCTTTTCACTTCTACAAAAAAATCTAAAACATCAGTGTTATGATGGCATATTCACCTCTCAAAAAAGTTTTTATAAAAATCGTTGTTGGTAAATCATTCAAATGTATGTGTTGACAAGCGGCAACACTGTGCAATAGTGGAATGACATTATTACAATAGTTTAGCTAGTTATTTGTTAAGCTGTAACAATAACAACATTAATACTAGTGAAATAATGTTGATTAGTCGTATGTTAATGGTATTTGTATTATGGATATAATCAAATTGAAATGGAAATTTTACTTTTGATTAAATATGAATGCAGGTAACATTACATCAGTGAGCACGGCCATATTCTATGGCAAGGTAAAGAAGAAAAGGGCAGAACTTGCTCTTCCTGCACATGAAAAAACTGCTTTGTGAAGTTTCATACATAAAAAAAGGTGATCTTCTAGAGTATTGCATCGTTTCCTAGTCTTCCTCTCAAGAGATGTGCATATGCTGATTTTCATTACTGCCATGTTTTTGGTTTTAATGTCCGTGTTTATGATATTGAATACGTATTATATTTTGTTTTAACTTTATAAATTGTTTGCAGTTTAATAATATTCATGAAAATTTTATGAAATTAAACAATTATAAATCTTATTCAGCAAAAAAAGAATATAATTGACACCTTATACATACTTTCCAACAACTTGTGCTTTTATTTATTCTAAGTAAGTACTGTGTTAAAGCTTATAATAGCACCAATTGAATCAACACAAACAACATTTCTGAGGAAAAATATTAATTATAAGTACGCTTGCACTTATTCTAAGTTAGATCCACTATTGTATGCTGTTGCCGTATGGCAACATATCATAAAGTACCTTAAAATAATATTTTTTTCCCAATTTTTTTTTACAGCACTCAAGTTAAGCCATTCTTAGAAAAGAAAAAGATTCAAATATTTTTTTCTATAGGTCTATCATAATGCGTGCGGTAGAGGGTTAATCGCGATCCCACAAAGTTCCATTATAATCAGTGAAGCGGTCTACACTGCAATGAATCAATTATTTACATTGTCTAAACTGTTATAATGAGATATTTGCGAGCATGCACTACTCAGCATTGAAACAAAAACTCGGCGTTTTGATCAAAGTCGATTCTGACTAACTTAAATGCTGCAATTGGCTATTGCACTCAATAAATCGTTGTAAATAGAAACATTTAAAGCGCTCAACTGGGGCTGGCTTTCGTTTGAGGGTGTTTAGCATCCTTTAGCACCCCTGTAGAACCAGGCCTGTTTGCATTTAACAGAAAGGCTTTTGTTTTCCTCCTCAACAAATTCCAAATAATGTTTGTTATTCTCCTTTGCTGCCACAAGCATATGCTGCCATATACTCAACACGTGTTCATCGCGCAGCCCTTTAGTTCAGGTGTCACATGCAAACAGTTGTATGGATAAAGTGAATTCAATTTTGCAAAAGTACAGCCCAGTCTTGATAAACTAATGTTAAACTATCATTTCAATGACAACGAAACTCCATTACAAAGGTAATTATTTTTCATCAGTCATTCATGGTTCTGTGGTGAAATAAAGTGTTAAAGGGATAGTTCACCCAAAAATAAAAAAAAATCTGTCTTCATGTAGGCTTTGTCTTTCAAGATTGAATATGCTATTTGTAAAATGCCTTACAAATTTGAATTGAGATTTGAAATCTACAGCAGAGAGGAATGAATTAAAGCTTATTCATGCAACAACAAAAACAAAAAGTCAAAGATTTAGAACACTTGGAATATAATACACACATTATATGGAACACTTTTGTATTTTTTTTTTTTTACCTTTGTTAAATAGGTTGCCTTTATCTGAAAGCAAAATGTGAACATTCGGCAAAATACCTGTTTTTGTGTTCCACAGAAAATCATTCAGGTCAATCTGATAAACATGAAAAGTTTAGACATTTTTATTAATGGCTTGTACTGCCCGGACAGTTTAGTTTAGCTAAAGACGTGATGCTAACGTTTAGCTAAACAATGCCTATATGTCTCTCACTTCATGTCAGTTCTGGGTTTTCCCCAATAGTTTTTCTCTCTTTCTCTCTCTCTCTTTCTGTGTTCCCTTGAATCTATTGTCCAGGTTGAAGTGTGTCTGGGGTTGTAAAGGCTTGCTTTTGCCACAGTTCTTTGAGAATTATTTAAGGCATAAGAGTTACTGCGAGATAAATATTTGATGCATAGAACCTGCGAGTCTGTGCTCAAGCCCAGAGCAAATACATCAGAGGCTAACAATACACTCTCTCACACACACACATACACACACTTGAAACAAGACTATAAACTCATTGTACATTTCTTTTTTTACTAAAATAAACTTTTAGCATACAGACAGAGATCATTTCAGTAGCTATAGAGGTTTTAGTGTCTCAGTGTTGCTCAACACTTTCAAACGGGTCTCATGCATTTCTAAAGCACATTTAAAGTGACCACCTATTGTGTATTGTGAGAAACAAAGATAGAGTCGAATACAATAGTTTGGAGGAGGTTTATGAATTTTACTAAATATCACATTGGCAGATGCAGCTCAGTGATGCATTTGAAGATGACGAATGTTTGGGGATCAAAGTAACAATCTGTTTAATGTTTTCCCAGCAGCCTTTGCTTTTTACTAGACTATGCTGGCTTTTTTAAAACATTTTTAGACTATGTTGTCTTATGAAATATGTCGTGAATGATAATTACTGTTCACAGAAGATTGTATGTCTGACCATTAGAGGGCAGCATTGCAACATGGTACAGCTTCACTGTCTGCTGTGACAGTAGATTTAACTGGTCTTATGTTGCCATCAAGTGGCAGAAGGTGAATTAATACTAGACTAAACATAAACCATACTCACCTCACACAAAACTGTAACCAGATTTGCATTTCCCGAAGGAATGTGCCATACAGATGCGAGGAAGAAGAAAACAGACACAATTTAATATGCAAATAAATGCAAGAAGAAACACTGCCACAAATTCAGTATGCAAATATTTCAGTGACCTCATTGCTGTTGATTATTTCCATGTTGAACATTCTAAGAGATTTCTTTATTTCTTTGAAAGTTCCAAAAAGATGAAGTTTGAATGTGAAAGAGTCTGTTTGTTCAAGCTGAATTAATTGCAGAAAATTGTAGAGAAGATGAAAATTATGTTTGAGGATTACCTTGCCTTGCAAGCACTGTAATTAAAATGTTAGATAGAAGACTTAATCTTCATGAGTTCATACAGATAGTGAACTCGATTATTAATCAGGTTACTGTGTTGAATAAGCTTTCCAAGGTATCTATCACATGCAATATGCTTGTGTGAGAAATCCGTCAAATGAAAACGACAGTCCAACAGCATGACCTCAGTTTAGATATGATTCTGATAGCAGATATAATGAGAAGCATGTGAGTGCCCTCCATAATGGATCGATCTCACAAGCCTTTGCTGGCAAAACTCATTTCACTCTGTTTCAGCTTTCTCCAACACTAACACTACACATAAACACGCTTCAAAAGATTTACAGTAAAAATAGACTCCATGACCCAGACATGCTTTACAACTGTATGTCATTTCAGGCTCACACAAAAATGATTGAATTTACTATGCAAAATCCCTGTTTGCTTTTTCTCAGTTCTCTTCCAAGTCTGGTCTCATGCTCATTTTGCAGACAGGCCTCAGTCTGATATATTGTTTCAGAAGAATGAGAGAGATCGGAGTGAAAACCACATAGACAAAGAATAACATCCGTATGTGTAAAAACGGCACTGTGGGAAGTGGGTTTGGGCGAGACGCATTACGCTATGAAATGACTGCACTTAAAGGGTTAGGAATGATGCTTTATTGCATATATGTCCCCTAGGTCTCACTTTAAGGGTTATATTGATGTCTGAAGGAGATTTGAGAATTTCACAAGGACTAAAGTCCACAATAAATCACTTTAAGAGCTGCCAAGCCACCCAATCAGCACCAATTAGGACTGGTCATGTGATGTGTTCTGTCCTCTTCAATCAGCTAAAGACAGAATGAGCTTAGAGCAAGTGAGTGAGAGAGAGAGAGAGAGAGAGATGACGAAATGAAGGATGTGGTTAACCCACATCAGAGCCAGAACATGACAGATAAATGAAGTGTTTGGCTCCCAGAACCACGTTAGTACAGAGACAACTGGCATCAATGAGAGAATTTGTGTTTAGGCAGACTTTTGTATTATGCGTTTGTCTTTTTAACTGCAGTTTTTTTCCATCTCTCATGTGTAAATGTACCATAAAAGTAGTCAATGCAACTTGTGCACTATATTAAAAGTCTTCTGAAACCATAGTTACGTATTTACTAGCTGATGAGCTGTTACCTCAAGAACCATTATGACCAGATCGCATCAGAGAGTCGAAATTGAGAACCAAATCAATCAAATTTGTGAACAAATCATTCTTTTAAACAGGTTCTTTTTTGAACAAATGAAATCTGGTGCTTTTTTAAATTGCTTTTTTAAATCCGTTCTTTATTTTAACAAATTGTCCAAACAATTATTTTTGTACAGATTTTTAACAAATCATTCTTCTGAACCGGTTCTTTTTCACCAAATCTTTCTTTGACGAGATGATTCTTTTGAACTACTAGAACCATTTATTTTTTTCTTTTAGTCGTTCCCTTAAACTGGTTATTTTTTCACTACATAATTCTTTAAAAAAACTTTTTAACAAATCTTTTAAATCTGATCCTTTTTTTTGTATGTATCACTTTAGAATCAGTTGTTTCTTTTGAACATTTTTTTCCCTTAATTCCTTAAATTCCTGGTAGTTTATTCTTAACAAATCATTCTTTTGAATCAGATCGGTTTTATACAAATCACTCTCTTGAACGGCTTCTTTTTTTAGATAATTCTTTTGCACCAGTTCCTTTTTTAACAATTTTTTTTTAAATTGGTTATTTAAATTGGTTAAATTGGCAAAAAAAGACAAATCTACAAATAGTAGCAACTGTTGTTTTTTTTTTTAAATAAATAATTCTTTAACTAATCTTAAGTTTCTTTAAAATAAAAACTATAAAAATGCATATAATGCATTTTTAAGTGTATCTTAAGTGTCCATAATTTTTACAGCCACTGTAGACATCTATGTGAGTGCAAAGGCAGATATACAGACACATATGTAGGATGTGAATTGTGCGTTTTTTCGCATTCTTATTTTTTACTCCGTTAAATGCGAGTTGTATGTTTTATTTCCCATACTGTTGAGGTTACGCTTTCTGTTGGGTGTGGTGAGGATGTTTTATTAGCACATGGAGAGTCCTCCCTCCTGAGACAACTGCTAATGTCAAACATCTGCACATGCTCAGCTTGGACAACAGGCTATAAAGAAAGAAAGGAGAGAAGAAATGAGGAAGGAGTTTAGAACATATGGAGGGGAATTTGGAAAGAGAGCAAGAAACACAGAGCTTTGTGTTCTGAAGTTTTCACTGCATTTCATGAACAATTTAGCCTGATAACTTTAAAGTGATTAGAGACAAACCAACCGGATGTTATCTATTGGCTGCTGGTGACAATTGCTGGCATGTTATCAGTTTCAACTGCAATCATTATAAAAATCAGTTTAGGCTGAGTTCTTGTTGTCAAGAGAGATTAAAAAGGTACAAGAGTTGTTACGCAAAGGCACGTGTCTCTCTGCTTTCGCACATTTGTCCGTTTCGTCATCGAGCAGTCATGGCCTGAAGTGATTTAACTGGCCCAGACAAAATGTTGGAAACACAAACTGAACTTCTGAAGCCTTTATATTTGGCATTTTGCACAAATAGTAAGACTCCTCATAAAGTATATCAACAAATATTTATAGAGCAGCCATGCAGAAATACAATGGTCAATACAGGTCAATTTCAGCACATGAATAAAGTCTCTTAATGCCAACGCTGCACTTTAAACTGGGACAGGGATAAAAAAATCCTAAAAAAAAAAAGAAAAAAGAAACATTTCACAAAAGCCCCACTTTCCCAAGATACACAATACAATCAATTCAGGGATGGATCTGGCAGGAAGTAATAATGGATTCCATCTGGATGCCCTCACTGGATTGATCTTAAAAGAGTCCAGAAATAAAACAGTACAGATGAGCCACAAATGCAGTTCAAATAAAACCATATCTCAATCCACCACGGCACTTTCCACTAAAATCAGTTTCCTCCGTGATTCCCAGTCGGAAAAGTGCCCACTCTCTGTCCATCTCTGGTTTGCAGTATGTTGTTTCAGGGTCTGTCTCCTTTTCCGTGTGTCTTGAAGTTAACCAGAGGACATTACCACTCTAATAAAACATGAACATTCAAAAAAGGTATGTGGAATTCTCACTTAAAGGGATAGTTAATCTAGAAAATAATAAAATGTTGTCATCATTTTGTTTTTTTTTTTAAAACTCCCCCATCCTCATGAGTAATTTCTAACCTGTAAGACTTTCTTTCTTCTGTGGAAAACAAAAGAAGATATTTTGAAAAATGTCCTATCTATCCATCTATATATCCATCTATCTATCTATCTCCCGGACAATAGAATGACGCCATCAGTGCAACAGATTGAGCGTGTGACAGTTTCTCTGACCTGGGCCAGGATCTTGAGGGTCATCTCCCACAGTGATGTCCACATTTAGTTTCGATGACAGTGGTCAGATATCCACACACACTCACCTCCAAATTACACCCAACAAAGAAAGAACAGGAAAGCAGTCAATAGTTTGGCAATGACGCAGGGAGTGTTGGCTGTCACACTGTGCAGAACAGGGTTTCCTGTATTGTTTCCTGCTTTTCCTGGACAAAGTGACTTTAGTTTCATTCGTTCTACAGGAATGCAATCCAGATTCCTGTGAGCTCTTCGGCATCTGCCTATTTTCAGATGGGAGCTCAATTCTCACCTCTTGAATGAGTTTGATAGACACATTCAGCGGCTCCAGTAATCTACCATAATTCCACATTTTACTCAACAGCTCCTTGTCGCTGTGTTTCTTTTTGGCTTGACACTTGTTTGTTTCCTTCTTTTTTTAAGTATCCATTGATGATATCAATGTCACATTTGGCATCAGATGTGAGCACAGGCCTGGTCTTGGTCAGTCTGATCGCTGCTTGTTTGAACAGGCCCTTCGTTTTTGTTTGGACAGACAAGGGAGGAATTTAGAGGCCATTATGCATGTCGTTTTAGTGTATTTATAGATTTCAGAAGCTTTTGTCATGACAGTTGTCGAGAAGATGAGCCAGTGTAAGTTACGTTGCCATTTAAAAACAATTTGGGAGCTTTGGGCTCAGCTGTGCTCATTAATCTGCAATTTAGCAATCTGCTAATTATTTTTCAGCCATTTAAAGATTAAATGTCTTATTCTTTCACATGCACTATTTGTTACTGATGCTTTGATTTGTACAAACATCTAATCCAAAGTATTAAACTTCGGGTATGTAACTCATCCTACAACATTTGTGCTATGAACACGAAAGATAGCTCAAATTGAGCAGGGTGTCCAGTCCTACTCCTGGAGGGCCAACGTCCTGCAGAGCTTAGCTCCAACCAGCTACAGCACACTTGCCTGGAAGTTTCTAGTGAGTCTGAAGACCTTAAGTGGTTCAGGTGTGTTTAGTTAAGGTCGGAACTCAACTCTGCAAGACAGTGGCCTTCCAGGAGCAGGTTTAGACACCCCTGTTCTATACGCTGCACTGGATCGCTCATCCCCCTAACAAAGTAATTGTGAATTATGAACACTGGGAAAATGCACAACAACTTAACAGAAGTGTCACTGCATGCAAACTGCAGTCTCGCAGCCCCAGATTTCTCCACCCTTCCAGACTTCCTTAATGGAGTCAAGGGAAGCTCAACACTCTCTTCAACTAGAGGTGAAAAACATCCACGCAAAGCTAGAAACATATCCAGAGTGCAGATGCTACATTAACTGAGTTCATTCTTTGGCATCTGACAGTATAGTAGAATTTGCTACTAGGACTTTGCTACTAGGCATTTAATAGTGTGGTAGAATTTGCTGCTATGTTATATAATATAACATCGGTATAACAATATGATATGCTGTAGATATTTACATGAATCAGTTCAAATTTTATAACTGTCAATTTTGATTAATCTGATTCAAAGATTTGACTGCATCACTGCTTAAAATTTGGCCAAAATTTGTCTGTGGATACAAATAATATGTAGGTAAATATTGCTGTTTTTAATATGTCTTGTTATTTTGGTACCAGTAAATAATTGTAATTAAATAATTAAGTAATTATTCAACTTTTTTCTTGTATGCATTTAGTGAAATTTTATTAGTGAAATTTTTATTATTTTTAATCATATTTTTACTTCCTGCATTAAAAGTTTTCAATTTACTGGTTGTTGGTCAAATATATAAATAACAACATTCATAAATTAACAACAAATTCTGCTCTTTTGAATTTGTTATTCATCAAAGAATTGTGAAAACAATGTACCACGGTTTGTTTACAGATATTAAGCAGCACAACTGTTTTGTACACTGATAATAGCAAAAAATATTTCTAGATAATAATTGAGCACCAAATCAGCATTTCTGAAGGATCATGTGACACTGAAGACTGGAATAATGGCTACTAAAATATTAACTATAAAATATATTTTAAAAAGGTTATGAAAAAAAATAAATGCAGTTTTGGTGAGCATTGGAGACTTCTTTCAAAAACATTAAAACATTTTATCACCCCCTAAACTTAGTGTACAGTAGTGTGTATATACACACAGTATGATCAAATGTCATCATATTTAGGTAAAATTATTTTAGCTGCGATATTAACACCCAGCCCTATTACTAATATGCATGAGCATATCTCTTAAGCATTCCATGTGGAAGTCATCCTCCTTCCCAGTGGAATGCTAGTAACAGTGGCAGTTTGTGTAAACCATCCCCCCCGCTTGCCCCCATGGACTGAAATATAAACAAGGTCACAGAAGGTCAAGTGTCTGACCATTTACCCACAACACGCTGTGCCTCATGATGCCTGAACGGTGCCCAAGCCATGGCCCACGGCCACAGGAAGGGTCTGTTTGTCCTCTTTTGGAGCCACTGAGTGAAGGAACATGTTCTCTTCTATGTTTTCACAGGCGTGGCTGTGGAAGGAGGTGGCAGAACATACTCGCTATGAGGCAATCTCTTCTCAAAACCCCCGAGACTCTGAAAGAAAAGAAAAAAGGAGGAAGAAAAAGATGATTAGCCTTCTCAATGGTAATTCAAAACAGGTGCCTGAATGTGCTTTTGTGTGGTGCGAATGTGCACGAATGCTGTATGTTTTAGTTTCATGTTATGTAAAAAAGCTAAGGGCTGGTGAATAGAAGCCCCATGACGAATGAGTTATGAAATACTGTACCCCTAATTAAGACGCTTAACCTCAGGTTACTCCAGGATAAAGGAAAACACAATCTTATTGCTCAGAAGTTGCCCTTTCATAGCTCAGTTATATTTTAATATATAAACTTTTTCTCTGATATTTCTTCTCAGATGAAAAATACACTACTGGTCAAAAGTCTGGAATAATAACGTTTTTTAATAAAGGGCTCTTAAGGTCAACAAAGCTGCATTTATTTGATCAAAAATACAGTAAATCCAGTAATACTGTGTAAAATGTTACAATTTAAAATAACTGTTTTATATTTAAAAATATTTAAAAATGTAATTTATTTGTGTGGTGGCAAAGCTGCATTTTCAGCATCAATTCTTCAGTCTTCAGTAATTTTGATTAAATGCAGCCTTGGTTAAAACTTTCAAACACATAAAAAAATCATCATTATTCCAAACATTTGACTGGTTGTGAAAAAATAGACACAGATAAAGCAACTGTTAAGTCAAATAAGGATGCTATATTTTAATTAGGCCTTGGATGATAGGTTATAGTGTCTTTTGCCCTTTATTTAATCTCATAGCTGTCTTTAAATAACAATTGAGATATTTGTATTTTTTCTTTTACCTCTGGATTGTAATGAGTACAAGTTACTTTTGATAAATGCACACACTAAACAGCTGCTTACGTACTACACAGCCATTAAAAGCGCAAGCTTGTTCATTTTTCATTCGTCTGTCCGCTTAAGAATAAAAAAATCATCCACTCTGAAGCAGAAAACAGATGAGTTTTCCTGTGAGTTATGGTCACGGTAAGTGCCTGGAGCATCTTGCGTTACAAAACCACAGCCACAGGAATTAATTTACAGATTTGTTCTTTTCATTTAGTGCATCAATGATACATTCAAGAGACATATTGGCCATTTGTAACTGGAGTGGCTTCTTTGCAAAACGCAGAACAGCTCAGATTACGTGTGGCTCCATATGTGGAGTCTTGGCCATGCGGTTGGACTCTCCTCGCCCCGTGATGTTAAGAGGTCCTACTCCACCCACTGCTGCTGGCCAGAAACCGGACAGCCCAGGTGGATGTTGTATGCTTGAACCTATCGATCGTTTCACTTCCAAAAAGACAGAACAGAAAGAAGGAAATCAGTGTTGCGGTGTGTGTGAGAGTGTGTTTCTTCTCTGAGAGGTCAGGAAGGGGCTACAGCGTGAGGTTCACCCAAACTCCCCTCACCTCAAAAAGAGAGGGAAACAAAAAAATCTGGCTTGTGGGAGGGGGACATATGTTCTCCACTCTCTCCCCCATCTGGCCGAAATGTTTGACAAGTAATTTTGTGAGCAGTCCCCAAGAACACACAAAGCTGCTCACACAGCACTGTTTCCAGATGTTCTCTGTGCGGCGCCAACACACAGATACATGTGAACGATTCCCGCTCAGTCGCACTGAGGAGAAATTAAGTTTGTCTAGGGGATATGGGTTTGCATGAGGGTGTGCACATGTTTAGATGCATTGGTGCATGTTCGTGTGTGTGCTGGCTTGTTCAGTTTGCCTTCTGTTCTTCACTTCCCTCCTCTGTGTGTGTGTGTGTGTGTGTGTTGGTATTTTTGCGGGATTAGGTTAAGGGACTCACTGGATGTCTATTGATCCAGGGACACACAAATCCAGCATGTGTGACGTGATGTGCTTTCACAAGCTGATCAGATAAACACAGTATAAAGTCTGCAGAGAAGTGAGAAGAAAGAACAGTTTGGTTAATACATCAAACATTTGGCATAGTTAAAATAACAAAATGCAAATCAGACATGCAAAATTAATTTAATCAGGGATTAAACTTTTCAGGACCCAGGTACAGACCCCTAAATACAGAAAAATTTGATTTCACGGTAACACAAAAACAGTTTTAACTATTGAAGACAATTTCCACATAAAAAATAAATAGTTCTTGTAAGATTGTAATAAGTTCACATTGTGAAAAAGGTCAAAATCAGGAATATAAAGCACAAATATGACATATAAAAGCAGATGAAATCCAGCTAGCTCGTGTACAAATAAAAATGTAAAATGGAATATTTTTAAGGAAATCCTAATTATTAATACTGCCATGAAGCACCTGTCTAACCCCTGTGGACCAATGGCATGAAAATCATAATGTTATTATGGACTAACAGAAATACAGTGGTAATAACATAATCCATCCACAGTTTACACAAAAAAAGAATTAAGCAGCAAACATTAAGCAGCAAAACCTGTTAAGAACACATCAATAATACGAACCATTATTAATTTAGTACTAATAATAATAAGTGGCCACAATCAGCATATTAGATTGATTTCTGAATGATCATGTGACACTTTATACTGGAGTTATGGCTGATGGAAATTCAGCTTTGCATCAAATAAATAAATTACATTTTAAAAATATATAAAAAAACCATCTTTTAGATAGATATTATAATATATGCAGAAAACTACCAGTGCAACCACAACATTTCTGAAGATTTTTTCAACTAAAAAAAACCTATATAAAATACATTTATCTCTTATACTATAAAACATATATGTGGACAACATGAAGGAGGTGGCCTTCACTGTAAGAAGATATGGGCGACAGAGAGAGAGAGATGAGGAGAGAGAGAGAGCGAGAGAGAGAGATGTGGGGGGAGTGGAGAGGGGCCATATAAAACCCCTGGAGCACAAGCCATGCTTTATCCTCTGACCACTCATTTCTGTCTCAGGCACAGGAAACCCCTAAACTCTCTCAGCCTTGCCCCAGCGCCTGCATACACACTCTCACACACCTCAGCGTGCTCAAAGAGACGAGAATGGCTGTACGAAGAATGAATGAGCTCTGGAAAACTATGGCTCTGGCTTTAATGTTCGGTTTTCTTTTGCTTAACAGTAAGTTTATATGAAGTCTTTTGTAAACTCTACTTTAAGTTTTGTGCCTTACATGCAGTGTTTTATGATTACACACTCTTTTTATGTTCTTAGTTGATATTCTGTATCATCCATTTTCAAGCTTTTTTTATTGTATGGAATCTATGGATTTATCTTTTTTTCTCATAATTTTTAAGGAAATCATTCAGTAAGTGGATACATTTTAAGTTGTGTAAAAGCATCACTCTTTTTGAATGCTAGTATTTAGGGTTTAAGTGGCTTTTATTAAATTTTACTCTAAAACAGTCTCACCTTGATTGATGTGACAGCCAGCAGTTTGTAGTGTTTACTCAGAGGAGACTGAGTTAAAAGGTTAGCGGGAAAACTCAAACAAAGGGCTCTGGCTTGGAGTGGAAACATGCCGTTGATCGTAATTGCGGGCTATATCCTGCTCTCCGTCTGGGTGGAGCTGGCTGAAACATGGGTGTATATTTGTGTGTTTAGGGACTGAAGAGGTTGGAAAAGCCTGGAAACTGTCTGAGGAGTCTATTAAGCATCTTCATCCTGTTTTCTGTGACTACTTGTGGTGAAATTGTCCTTTTGAAAAGCAGGCATACGTGTGGATTTGTTGTAGGCTGAGAAGTGGACCACAGCGCTTGGTTCATGTTCTCTTGAAAGTAGACAGATGTTTTACATGATCAGCCACAGGGCTGAAGACAGTTGTGCGTAAAAGGCACTCTCCTTCCAGGGAGGTTACCGCATGTCCGTTATTTCAAAAAGGAGTAAAAAAAAGCTGGTTTGTAAGTGACGTCCTTGTGGGCAGGGCTGAGCTGTACGCCCTATTCCCTTTTCCCAAGAGGTGACAGTAACACTGTTAAGTAGGTATAAGTGTGGGAAGGTTTGAACACGGAGCAGCTTCTCAAGAGTATGGTGTTGAACCGAACAAACATTTACCAGGAAACTAGTGCTGTTAAAATTGGAGGAAAAAAAAAAAGGATTTTCTATAAGAAAAAGTTCTTACCTACAAAAAAAAGAGACTTCCATAACAAACAAATCCTCAAACAGCGCATAATCAGTTTTCAATCTAAATTAAAAATTTCATTAGGCAGCCCCCACCTCCTCTTGTTAGCGAACAGAACTTGCATAGTTAGTCAAAGCTAGAGTGTAATGTGAAATCTTAAGTTAATGTGCCATACTTTCCTATAGTTATCCTCAAATGTTCTGCTCAAAGATTTTAATAAGAGTAATGTGAAACTGTAAACCAGCTGAATTCATTAGGCTGTAACAGCCATGCTGCTGTTAAGACTTCGGAGGTTGCAAGAAGACATTGTTAAAATGAAGCCTCTTCCCATCCCCACTTAGAGACCGCAAAGCACTATACGTTTCCATTCCCACCAGTCTGTTAAATGCTTGGCACTTTAGTGCAATTGGCACTCCTGTGAGACTGCACCACTGGACGGTCAGAGCATAGCAATATTTTTCAGACAACCATGGAAATATGTGAGCATGAAGAAGTTTTAGAACATAAAATTAATGTCTACTGCCTCTAGGACAGTGTTAATTGACTACAAATTCTTTGATGCAAGTTTAACCAAATTTTATTAAAAAAAACATCATTCTAGTGACTGAAACGTCGGCACCAAAAATAATTACATCACTTTGGCACCATTTTCAGCTCATTTCACAGGATTCCATGACTTCACTTGAAGCTAAAATTGATGTTTATATGTTTTAAATAACATGAAACATGACATGTAAAACCTTCAAATGATGATAACCGGATCAGTGGTTTCAGCCATGTGGACAGGCAACCACATGCTACAGTTGCTGCAGAATTAAATTAACCAAAGCTAAGTGGCTAAAAAGGGTCAAATTACATGGTATCTGAATGAGGACTCCAAGGAAAGACTAGGAAAGATAGAAGTACTGCATTCCAACTGGCCACCCACGGTTTAAATGAGACAGTGACCTCCCAAGACAATTATTGCTCTTTTAGAGGTGCAAACTTCTTCAACCGATGGATAGAAAGGGCAAGAAAAAATGATTCGCTATGTCAGCCTGTTGGCAAACGCGTTTAGCTGAGCTCACATTCTCCCCATAGTTACGTTAGTCACCCTGAATTTCAGTTACCACTTTTTCCCAAGTTGTGAGTTCACCCATTATACACCCTAGTAGCAATGTGGCATTTCAGTGGACAGGTGCCAGGTTGACGGTTGGTGCTTCCCAAGCATCATAGAATATTATTGAATCTGGCTGAGATTTGAGCTCAACAGAGAGTGAGAAAACACCTTCACACGTCTTTAGCTCCCTGGCAGACCTTGCGTCCTAAACCGCTACTGTGGTGTATTACAGTTAGATATCTGGATAAAATCCAAGGCCTAGATCAACTGTACCAACATAAGCCTATTCATCCACCCTGATCCGAACCAACACATGGGAATTCCTGAACTGCACAACACAGATTATGTTTAAAGGTAATATTATCAAACACGTAAAGTATTTTTATCGTATTGGCCAGAACACGCAAAGTTATTTAGTGGACAGCAGATGCGTATTTTCATTGGTTTAGCTACACAAAGACACAGTCAAGGCACACAGGAAGAGGAAATTCATGCATGCCAGTGCATCATGCATGATAAAAACAAGATGGAGCAAGGAGAGAAATGATAAGCTTGTGGACCTCATATCTGTGTACCTTTGTTTTGGAACATTCTCCTTGGCTGACGATGCACACTTTGGCCAATAAAAACAAGCAGCTGCCATTTTCTCATGGCCTTTAGCTATTGCCTCGCATTCCTGCAGTCCCAGACCACTCCGGTGAGGTTAAAGGGGTGGTTGACTGGGTTTTTTCTAGGCTTGATTGTGTTTATGGGGTGCAGTCTAACATGTGTTAATGCTTCGTTTGTTAAAAAACGCATTATTTTTCACATAATTTACCTTTATTCCACACCGCTCTGTCCCTTCTCTGAACGGGCTGATAATTTCCTGCTTTTATGAAGCCCCTCCCTCAGAAATAGGCAATGGGCTCTGATTGATTAGCTGGCCCAGTGTGTTGTGATTGGCTAAACCGCCTCTAGCGTGCGTCTAAATGTCCCGCCCCTCAACATAGCGGCATGTGCTCCAGTTGTATTATCAGTTTGAACCTGACTGAGACGCAGAGGATATTACTGAAGAGGATCGCGCAGAACCTGTGCAAGCACGGCTTTTAATGGTAGGCCAAAGATTTTTGTTTGTTGTTGTCTCATACTTTTAGATACGCTGTTATTTGTAAATGCTACTGCTTCTGTTAGCTTTAATACAGTACGGCAACCGCATGCGCGTCCATGTATAACGCTTCTCGTAGCTATAGTATGTGAAAATAAGTGTATTCACTGAGCTGATGATCTGAATGAGAGAGAGAGAGAGAGAGAAAGATGCAGAGTGTGTGCAGGGCGAGGCCAGGAACAGTATTAAGAACTGCTGCTTTAGAACATTTTGAAACTTGTGAATCAATTAGAATCATTAGAAGACAGAACCGCGATTCATATATGAATAGATTTTTTAAGTGCACCCCTAGTTTTCTCTTCCTCTTCTCTAAAGCAGCGCAGCATGGCCTCACCCCCTTGGCTGCGTGTTACCCCCCCCCCCAGGAGGGCGGGGGTTTATGTAAAATTCTGGGTTATTGCGTAACGGACCGGGAAGGTACCTCGTTTGTAGTCCCTTACAGCGTTGTAGGACATTAAACTGCAAGAATATTTTAAAGACGAGATCTCGTTTGCATTGAAATTTCGCTTGTAACTTTGCAGATCTTTTTTAACAGCAACATTACACACTAACTAACATTAAAAAAGTGAAATCGCAATCAACCACCCCTTTAAGTCATGTACCCAGGGGTGTGGAGCCTATACACAAATGCTGTAGGATATCTTAAATCACTCCGATTTGGGTGTGCTTGGTTTTGATTGAAACTGAAAGGGTGCAGAAATAAGTAGTTCATTCTCCGATTATGGCTTGATTAGTTAGGGACACAATTTCTGGCAACATTGTTGGCTTGACTGCACAGACACTTATTGTAAGAGAACTGAACTGAGCTGGACAATGACATCACTGAATCAGCAATGAACTGACATTAACTGATAAACTGACTTTTTTTTCTATTGTCCTCTTGCATTATCAACACTATTTTCCTGTTTAATACTGTAAAGCTGCTTTTACACAATCTGCATTGTATAAAGATCATCTGACTTGAAAAGATCATCTGAGCAAACGGTAATTATGGCAAGCTACATGTTTAGACATTTATGTCCATCACGTCACTTATAATTAAGAAAATGGCACAAAACAACTATTACGTAGCATATTATGAACCAATGTGAAATAACAACTAACAGTCATGTTTAATTAGTTCATCATCTTAAATGAGAACAACAAGACAATCTGTATACATATCATGGTTTGTTGTTGTCGCTCTTGTGAGTCTGTTATTCTGTAGTTCCCCTGGCACTCCAATGCAGTTTTGCTGTTATTGTGTCTCTCACAGCTGGCATGCAGCTTCCAACCGCTCTAATTCTCACTCTGGTAATACGACTATCCAAAAACCTGGGTCCAAACAAAACTCTAAGACACCAGTTTGGCCCAGTCTGCCAGCTGGATCATCATATTAGTCAAATAGCAACTTGGAAAGTGATGGCAAAGTTTCATATCCTCAGAAACTTTAATTGTAACCTTCAAGTTTAAATGTGTTCACTTTGATAAGAAACTTATGTAACATGCTTTATGTAGTCATATATTTGTGTATTTTCCATGATTAAGGTAAAAAAAATCGTAATAAATGGTCCAACAAATATATAAATATATCAATAAATCAAATATAAATCAGTAAGTAATGTTAATGTTATCACATACATATAAAATATTATGTTATATTAAAATGTATATTATTTACTATCAAATGAAATACATATTATTAGAAAACTGTACCCTATTTGTGGACAGAGCCTTTTCATTAATTGCTTATTACATTCAAAGATTGAGTTATATTATTGTTGTGTTTTAGTAATACTCATTACATGCATGTAACTTTATGGAGAAGTTTGCACTTCTATGGCGGTTTTTGCCATTTTGCTTGAGGAATAAACAGATTTAATGTGGTTTGGCTAAGCCTCTTTAACCTGTGGGATAATTGCCGGGGTAATTAATGTTCAGCAAGCAGCACAACACTGGGGCAATTCTACCTAATGTTCCCTAATTGAAAACACAAGATTGTAGCCTTTGCTTGCCATCAAAAGCACGAGGACTTTCTCATGGCAGTCTTTCTTCCTTAACCACCACATTACAGAGCCCAGGGGATTTGTTACGGTTAGCCAGAAAGTGAGAGAGGGGGCAAAACCCAACCCCAGTTTTTCTTTTGTGTGATGAGAAGTTTAAAAAAAGGCAGAAAGAAAAAAGATAGTCGCACCAACACCCCCACACTCGTCTTTCTGTTGTGGCCTTTTCTCCAAGCATTGTATAAGCTGAGCATGGCAGCGGATCCAACATTTAGATTATTCAGTTACATTGTCTGAATCAATCTGCATGATGATAGTCCATGGACATCTGCAGCCACGCAATGCTTGTGGTGCTGACAGTAAGCTGCGAGTTAGAGGGGGGTGACAAGAAGACGCCTGTTTTGGACAGTAGGGGGTGCTCTATAAAAAAAAACAAGGTTTAAAGTATTAAAAACACAAAAATCTGCAACATTTGTTAACCAATAGTATAGAACAGTGTTTCTCAACAGGTTTGTTTTGGCCATGAGGACCTCATTTTCATGACCCCCACTTTTCTTAGTATATATATATATATTATATATATATATATATATATAGATATATATATATATTATATATATAAAAGAAATAGCACAACCCACACACACACACACATTACAGCATACAATTTTGGTGAAATAAATTGCGTTGTATTTATGTTTAAAAAAAATAACAAAGCAAAGTTATTTCACAAAAATTGTTGACATACACACAAGTACCGTCCCCCTTTACTTCAAATACATATGAATTGTAAGAATATGACTAATAATGATGAATAAACAGCCTATAAGGAAAGGCTATTAAATAGCAGTCCCAAACTAGTTTTTGTTCATACAATTAAGTTGGTATGAGCCACCACAGTCATTTAAACATACAAAATAACACAAAGTGAAAATAACATGGCATTTCTTGGGTTATGGAAACAACAGTTACCATGGTGAATACAAAATACTAACATAGACTGTTAATGAAACATGGAAACTGCTCCTGAATAGAATGAATATCATGCCTTCATGGAAATCCTTCTCAGCTAACACACAAAGAACCAGTGATGTGATTTATTGGTACTTTACTTTTATTTCACACGTTGCATGCTCGTAGTTTTTTTGTGCTTTAGTGAAGTGATATACAGCACGCAATGAGCACAGTATAATGTCTGACATGGCAGGATAGTTCATTTTTCTGAGGTTAGAGACTTTTTATTTTGTAACAAGTAATGAAAATAACAATAGAATAATGACACTGACACTAAGCCTGACAACATCTCATCTGACCACAGATTGATCTCAGGCACTCTTTCCTTAAACTGCATCTGACAGAAGTGTCAACAGCTTTCACGCACATGTCTTTCAAAATAAAAGTCTCACATCAGCAAAACATTTACAATTAAGTTTTTTGTTGTTGATGTTGTTCTTTGACTGTACACTCCGCTGAGAAACATTGGAACAGAATAGTAGAGGCATCCTAGTAGGTGGTCTGTGTATTACATATACGTCTCGAATTGAGTCCAAAGGGCTCAGGAATGGGAGTACTGTGTGAATGGTTAGCACACTGTCTATAGTTTCTATCTGATATACCAACATCCTGTCTGGCTTGGGGAACATTCCACGCCTGACACTAATTTGATTAATTCCTTCACCCGATTTTGTTTTGTCAGAAAACAACTGGGCTGTGGGCTCACTGCTAAGTAAACTCTCAGGATCAGTATGCTCACAAATGGAAATAGTGCTCCCATAGTTGGGGTGGATAGATTGACTACTGGATTTGTAGTGCGTCAGTTAAAAGTGCCCTTAAAGTTCTTTGACCTTTTGAGAAATAACATTTTGTGATTGCACCAACAGTGAATCACAGGGGCTTCCGCTGGAGGATTTTTTAAATAAACCAATGAAAAAGACAACAAATACTATTAAAAAGCCAAGTCATCTTTGAAAGTTTTATAACTTAAAACTCCCCTCCCAACAGATGGATGGATGGATGGATGGATGGATGGATGGATGGATGACAGAACGATGTAAGTGAACATTTAGAGCTCAGACCTGCTTAAGAGAGGGGACTGGGCTGCAGCTGACTGTCATCAGGTAGGGTAGAGAAGCGATGAGTCCCAGGCTGCTGTTCAGCCAAACCGGCTGCAGACGTCAAAGCCTGATGATAAGCACAAAATACACTGGGAGGAGAGTGCTTCCCTTGACATCTGTGCATCTGGAGATGGAGAGAGATGGACTCCACCCTGCTGGACAACACATTAGTGATAATTACAGTGATTACTGACCCGTTTGAGTTGCCTATATCCATCATCACACTCTTTCCTCTTTCACTAAGCTGTTTATTTAGGTTTCTCCTGTTTCAAGCAGACCCAGAGATAGGTCAGAGATAGGAGCTCTTGAGATGGCCTTCTGTCCCGCTAGATAATCACATCACAGATCTGTGTGAGGACAGAAGAACAAGAGGACAGCTCTGTTAGGAAGACAGAGATTGTCCCAGAGTTCAACAAGCTTGTGATTTAAGCATTAATGGGGGTAGAGATTAAAAACACTCCCTTATGAGCCGTGAAAGGCAGATCGCTTATCGCTGCATTCCTACTGGGGATTGAGTTGAGGATACCATCCAGAAATCCTCCAGAGTCAGAATGAAAGCAGACATGCCTTTAGATTCCCAGAAATAAAAAAATTACAGTGACATAATTTTTAGTCTTATGAGTAGTGTAGGCCCATGGGACATTTTGAGACAATGATCAAAAAATGACCTAAAATGCTTTAAAGTCCAATTAAAAAGGGTTATCTGGAGTTCTTCTGCCATCTTTCTAGCTCCGCACAATTACATAAAGAAAAAAAAATCTGAAACCTACAACCAAGTCTTAAAGGGGTCATATGATGCTTTTTTAAAGATCATTATTGTGTGTATTTGGTGTAACAGAATGTGTTGACATGCTTTAATGTTCAAAAAACACATTATTTTTCAAATACTGTACATTATTGTAGGTCCTATATGTTAGGGTGACCATACGTGCCATTTTCCCAGGACGCGTCCTGGCCAGGATTTCTATATTGCCTAAAATATCTAGGTTTTGGCTTTGTTTGCGTATGCAGACCGATCGGTGTATGACATCAAATTACCTCGAGAGCATTTTGAAAGCATAAGGAACCGTCTGTATGGTATTTTGATGTCATACACCAATCGGTCTGCACACGCAAACAAAGCCAAAACCTAGATATTTTAGGCAGTATAGAAATCCTTGCCAGGACGCGTCCTGGGAAAATGGCACGTATGGTCACCATACTATATGCCCCGCCTCTCATCAAACGCTTTGTTTTCTCCCAAAATCCCTCCTTCCGACAGCGCAGTCTGCTCTGATTGGCCAGCTGACCCAGTGCTTTGTGATTGGCCGAACACCGCAAGCACACGTCGGATATTTATTGCCCCTTACCATAATCGCGAGCTTCCATCTTTCAAAATAAATGTAAAGACAGAGTCTGAAAGGGGAAAAGAGTCTCGTGACAGACACAGTGATAAATATGTGTTTGCAGTACACAAGCCAAGGTAAAGACAGCTGACTCCACTGTGATGTGAGTGGACCTCTCTCTCTCACACACAGCCCACGCACACACACCACACTTATATTAATAACAAAACAGTAGCTGATTCAGTAGCGCAAGATTGTCGTAGCAAAGTCAGAATTACCTCCTCTCCTAGGTTAACGAAACGGTCGTCCATAAAATGCTGTTGTTCTGGTGTAAGTAATCTTAAAGATTCCTAAAATGCATCTACTTTCGGAAGGCCAAATAAAGTGCTTTTGCTTTCGCCTAGAAACACACAGTGTCTCCGGTTATGATATGGCTGCTTCAACAATAACTGCGGTTACTGAAACCATGCCTTCTTCTTTGCGTGAACATTTGGGCGGCATTACGTAAATTCCCATAGTAGATATGTGGGGGCGCGTTAGAACGAGCCGTTTTAGGGGGGAGTGGCAGAGTCTTAACTTTAATAAATAATCTCTCTTTGGTTTTGAGACTTTAGTCTTTGCAACTTCAGGGATCTTATCTATGCACCAAGAGTTTGTAACACTCCAAAGAGAAAGGAAAACTTGAAATCGCATCATATGACCCCTTTAAAGGAACAGTTGACCCAAAAATGAAAATTCTATCATCTGCATAATTGATAAAAGTAAATGACAGAATTTTAATTTCATGGGTGAACTATCCATTTAATGAGGTACTTACTTTAAAATAACCTTAAACATTTTATGTGCATTTCTCATGTTTCCAGGGATTCTGGAAGAAGGAGGAGGCTTTAGCTCTCAGGTTTATATCAGAGCTGTCAGAACGTGTCTGGCTAAGCTTACTGCCATACATCCATTTAGGCACAGCTGAGAGAATGGGGGATTTTGAGAGTCTTTGCCTGAGATTGTCTCATTACATCAGCCCAGACGTGCCAGAACACCATGGAATGGATTAGAGTGATTCAGAAATCTGGAGAGCACATTTGGTCCCTGTTGTGTCACTTTCCTTAGGAAAACAATGATTCTGGTCATATTTCTGTTCTATTGGTGAATGAAAAACATGCACCAAAGCGGTTAGGTGGAGTCACGTACTATCACTCTTCCAGAACTTTGTTTGTGTTTGCTGTCGGAGCATCCAGATGTCAGTTTGATGACCAGATTTCACTGCAACACAAATTGTGAAATATTAGATATGTCAAGATGGTCATTTCATTTGGGATGAAAATTTGATGGGTTGAGGTTTATGCTTGTTTGGACTAAGACAACTGACCTACTTCATAAAACTAGTACCTACATTCTCCAATTTCTAATCTGTATCATACTGCCATGGTGACTGCATTAATAAATCCCCATTAATAATCTCTATCTTTCATCTCCAGCGTAACACATGTGCATATTTGAGGGTGTGTGCAAAGTATACGTGTGATGAATGTAGCTATAAAGTGGCATGACTGAAGACCAAAGTTAGTTTAGTAGCTTTGAAGTGAGACATCAAGACAGATGTGTGCGCAACAGGCATTTCATAATGCTTTTTGTAACTTTAAAACTGTACAAAATAATATCAAGATGTTTGAAAACAATTTATGCAGTTTTATGTGACTAGTTAATAGATTTTATGCATAAATAAATGCGTATTATGAGTGTATGCAGAAACTTTATGCATAAAATCTACATAACATTTATGGATAAAATGTATGTATTTTATGCAAGAACAAATTTAAGCATAAAATGTATGCATACACTCAGAGAGCACACTTCCTGACTGCCCACATAAAAACTGGAAAGTACTTTCTCGATTTGACAAACTCAGATTCACACAACACAAGGTTTTTATCAGTCCGCCTGGAAACAAAATTGTGTTCACAAAGTTTAATCAGAGGTCTGGCAATGAGAGACAACATTTACATGGAAATTCATTGGTTAGTCAAGAAGACTTACTCCCAAATTGTCTAGGGTGACTTCATTCACCACAAATATCAGTTTTCACTGCTATATGGATGGATGATGGATTCCCTGTAGTGTAAGATACCAAGAAAACACACCTTTTGGTTATTTTGCATTTGTATTTTAGCAATTAACATCTAGCTAATTTACCTTAAAAAATAAAAAATAACTACGATGCACTAATTCTAATTTATTATAATACTTGGGACAGAAAGTATGCAAAACAGGACATCGCTAGTGTGTGTGATCATGTGCTGCTGGGAGGGGAATTTTGTTTTGTACACAATTAAAGACGTTCGTCATCGTACACATTAAAAAAAGAATGTGCCGCTTCTCATTTGTAGAAACACACAAATACAGAAGTATACAAGGGCGTTCATGTATGCAGGTCTTGTTTATGTGATGTTAGGAGAAGAAGGAACATTCTTCCTAACAATTATTATATCAATAAACATGTCAGGTTTTGGCTTGTGTAAGTCAGCGCTTAGTTTTATTAACATTTTTAGGAGCTGTAGGATGCATACCCAGTTTAGCCAATTAAAATATATGGCTAGCCATGCACAGTATCAAGCCCGATAGATGTGCTTACAAGATATTCAGGGTGTTTCTGTAATGAGGGAGGGGTGCTTCAAGCTGTGAGTGCGGGTGAGGCCTATCATGGTGGCCATGCACCCATAAAATGACAAAATGCTAAGATTCACAAACACAAATGAGCTATCACTAGGAGTTTTGAGCTTGACCAAACACAGATTGTCATTTATTGGTGTTTGAACTAAATAAAATTCATCGAGGTTTGTTGTTCCAGCACCGCTGCCTTAAAATATAATGGCCTTAATACAGTCACACCTGTTGAGACAAAAGCAGAATCAGTTTATGATCAGACTGTGGCAGATATCTTAGTATTGTTAGTTAGGAAAACACAAGACCACCCAGCATGAGCTCCAGATGGCATTCTAAAGCCTGTATGACAAGTTTGATGGCAAAATGTGTGGTGTCCTAAATGACACCAGAAATTGTTCTAGATTTAGAGCACAGCTGCTCAAATCCCAAATGCCAAAAAAATATTTGTCTACTCTTTGCTGAAAACCACTTAAAAGACTATTCCAGGTTCAATACTACTTAAGCTCAATTGAGAATTTGTACACAGAATTTATGGTACGTTATCACAAGAATAAATGTCTAGTTGTCTTCCGTTTCCTTTAAAAAACAATATGCATGTTAACATGACTTTAGTGTGGAAAATAATCACTATCTATATTATGTGTAATAATTAACCTTGAATGTGTCAGTCAAAAGTGAAAACTTAATTCGTTTTTCTTATAATATTACTTTTAGCAAGCACTCAAGTTCAATGACTGTCGAATATGGCGTAGTTAGTTGAGGATGCAACACCTAAAACAAACAGGCAAATGAATTAATTTGTACTTTACACCCGGCCACTCGCTTCCTGCATTCCACGACTCTAGACATAACACTTTACTAAAGAGTGTGGTAATGTACAACAAAGACAAAGGTCTTGACTTTTCGAGGGTGATGTTTATTTGCTTAGTCGGTGTCAGGAGCATTACCCCCCTGCTTAAGTTATTAATAATGCAGAGTGGCTGTGCAAACAAGGGACATTTTTGTAGAGGGTGGAGACAGAAGGGCATTAAATAACGGTCAGAAAGGGCCAGGCTTTTTTAACCTCTTAACCTCAGGATGCACCTACCACCCACATGCTACACTGAGCAGCAGCCTCTGGATAAGGAGGATCTGACACTCTGGCCAAATACTGCAAACCCTTATTGATTGCATGATATACAAATGAATGGGTGGCATGAAAATCTTTGCTAAAATCCAAACTGTACCATTTTGCAAAACATTTTAAATTATAATTGGTTCTTAATTAATATTTTCATTATAATTTAATAAATTATCATATATTTTCATTAAGAAGGTTGCCTGCATCAGTGCTATATATGCAGAATTTATAGCACCATGGCAAATTAAAATATATTTTATCTCAATTGAGAAAGTGAATTTTGAATTTAATGTGATGCTATAAAAAACATAACATCGCATTCTACACAGAAAAACAAACACAAAACGCAAACAGTACAATCCAATTCACTAACAAATTACTTTTATGAACAAATTCTCTATAGTAAATCAAAAACATACAGCACAACCAGTGTAGTCTGATTAACATACAAATGACTCTAATGAACAAATTATTTTTAGTGAATGAAAAACATGCTCCGCAACCAGTATAGTCCCATTATGAACAAAGTACTCCTATGAGCCGATTCTTTTTAGTCAATCAGAAATATATACAACACAACTAGTGTAGCCTGATTCCTGAAACAAACACTCTTTTGAGTCAGATCTTTTAATGAATGGTTCAAAAAGACAAGTTACCAGTTTGAATCAGAGTGAGAATTTCATGTCAGCAAAATGAACATATGACTGAAATGAACACTGGAAATGAATCAGAATCTAATTAAAACTAAACAAATCAAGAGTTTGTGAGTGAGAATTAAATATACTGATGTGCTCTCTAAAACCAGCTATTGACCCTTGATTTCAATAGGAAATACAACAACACTGGGAAAAAATGACTAGTTTGAGCTATTTTTCAAGCAAAATAAACGAGACGGCACATTAAAGGCAATTTTGCACAAATTTATCATGTTCTTCATTATTTATGTAATATGAAGCTACATAATTCACCAAGGTGAGGTGGAAGTGTAACCTAAAGCTTGTCTTATTTGACATCTTGAACATTTTCTGTGTTTCCATATAGGTTGTTGGGGACAGGACCCAGCAAATCAGACAGATTCGGCAGCTAATACGACAGCAGTTCCATCAACACAATATCTATCAACAGGTTCAACAGCAGGTCCAACAGCAGAATCAACTTCTGGAACTGCTGTTCAAGGAACAATTGTCCCAAGCCAACCAAGTTCTGTTAACACTACTGACATGGGTATGAGCCCTCAAGATTGTCCCTAAATGAATTTTTTATGTTTTTAGTTGGTGATACTACTAATCCTTGATTCTTTGGTTTTAGCACATCAATTAGTCAATGCTGCTGAAGCCAGCCTGACTACCTCTCTACCAGGACAATTAGAAATATACAACACGGAATCTAATGTAAAGGTGATAGAAACGATACAGATGGCGAACAATACGGTCTCAAATCAAGGTTCCAGAATTGCAGATGTAAGTAATTTTGAGTCACTGATGCCATGGATTAGAATTCTGGGAGAAAAAAAAAAACAAAGGTCCAGAAAGAATGTAGATTTGCTATTTCAGTTAAGAACTATCAGAGCTGTTTTTTGTTGTTTGGTCAACAGCTTTTCAGTTCATTTGGCCAATGCTAATTTAGCTGACATTTTTCTAAACCCAACATTCAGGATTCACATTGTTCAAGTTTCATTAGGTGGTACAGATGGTAATAACATTCCTTTATACTACTACTCCAATCCAATCTACTTCCAAGAATACAATGGCACTACCATTGCACTTCTCCAAAACCTATGGTTTCAAGGTACTTGGTTTAGTACCATGGTCTTCTTGTTACTCTTTGTAATTTACTTTTTTTAAAAAGTACCATTGAACCATAGAAGTACAACGGTATTTTTGAAAGAAAATTACATGGATTTTAGTAACATGGTATATTTCAAAGTAATATATATAACATATTACCATGGTACTGCCATAGCACTTTTTTGAAAGGAGAGTACTATAAACCTAATTTTATATGCAAAAAAAGTACAATATTACCATTTGATACCATTAATGTACCACTGTGCCTACAAAATACATTTCTTTGCAAAGGAACATTGTGTTACTGCATTTATATTTTAATTTACATGTTCATATGTTACAGTAAGGCTATTTCAGCATCATGCTAATGTACCCATCCCATATTTACCCCAAAAAGTCATCAGAAACTATCTAAACTCCACTATTCAGTATCTCTACAAGACTTTACAAGTACCTCTACTTTGCCGACCCAAACCAATGGACAGAGTGACTTCAGATGTTTTCAGTTGCTGTCATCTGCATCCGTTTACATTAGAAAGGAAGCTGTTGATGCCTGTGAGCTCAGATTAGGGAGATCCTGTTTTGTCATTTGCTATAAATAATCCCTCCACACAAAAGATGAATGAGTGGGAGAGAAGAGGGGCTTCCTCTCACTGCTGCCATGCGGTTATGAACCCAGGAAAGAGGTTAGACAGAAGAACTGGGGGGAGATGATGAGTGTCCATTGTTGGCAAGAACAGATCTGAGACTGGTAAAAGTACTGTGGGTGAGATGATAGGATCAGTATTTTTTTCCATCATTATAGGCATTGGTTATTCTGGCATGACACCATGCGCTATATCATAATGTTGTAAATGCTACAACAGTATGATATAGCGCAGGGGTCACCAAACTCAGGGCTGGAGGGCCGATGTCCTGCAGAGTTTAGCTCCAACTTGCCTCAACACACCTGCCTGGAAGTTTCAAGTTGGGGTTGGCGATATGGCAAAAATATCATATCACAATTTTTTTTTTATAGGAAAATCACGACTCAAAATTTTATCACGATTCTTTATCATGTTGGTTTTACTATTTTGCAAGCCAGACTAATTTCCCTATTTTAAAAACAAAGCCTTACAAAGTAACAAATGATAAAAATAAAAAAAAAAGAATGCCAGACATTTAAGCCAAAGTGGGCGAAGATATAAAAAAAATATCTTTGTCATTATTTAAAAACATTTAAAACTAAGAACAAAGAGACAGATTACAAGTACCCATAATATACAAATAATACAGTAGGTGTATTTAGCAGAAGCGTTCAAGAAACTGAATGAACAAATATAAAAATAAAAAGATCTACACTCACGTTATACAGTATACATTGATTCTTATCAAAGCAATTGTATTAAAGTTCTTCAGTCAAGAGATGCGAGTTATTTTTCTCCTCTTTGTGTTTTGTTGTTTTATTAACATTAAAGCAATAGTTCACCAAAAAAAAATCAATTTTGTCATCATTTACTCACTCTTAAGTTGTTTTAAAATAAATTGTTTCTTTTTCTCTTGAACATAACGTTATTTTGAAGAATGGAGTAGCTAAACAGTTGCGGTCCCCAGGGATTACATATAATAGAAGTCAATGGGAACTGAAACTGTTTGGTTACCCGCATTCTTCAAAATATCTACTGTGTTCTTCACAAGAAAGAAATTAATACAGGTTTCGGACAACATGAGAGAGAGTAAATAATGACAGAATGTACATTTTTAGGTGAAATATACCTTTAAGCAGCAGCATGTTTAGTACTGTCACTTTAAGACCTGCACGCGTCTAATATATACAGACAGACAGGCACGCATCCGTTTTTCTCTCAACTGTTTACGTTCACTTTAGACTAGCAACTGTGTTTTATGTAAACCTTGTGTGTTTTACGTATTAGCGCAATCAGAGCTAAGATAATGAGTCCAGTAATCAGGCGCTATTTGACAGGCTTTTTAGTTTGCGCACGAAAAAAATTTATTTTGTGATTGCGAATAAGTGCAGTGTCTTGTGAGTAACTCTACCGTTGAGTTAAACATTTGTGTGATGTCGCATTGTAGAGTATGAAATGGAGGCACCAGAACTGCTACTGATAGAATGTGCGTCCTAGCATGATACTATGACATTTCTTTAAAAAAAGCAGATCGTGGAGACATTTTAATCATCCACGACAAAAAATCGTGATATCGCATACCCCCTCGTTTCAAAGTATAATAGTAAGACCTTAATTAGCTGGTTCAGGTGTGTTTGATTAGGGTTGGAGCTAAACTCTGCAGGACACTGGCCCTCCAGAACCGAGTTTGGTGACCCCTGATATAGAGTCTCATAACAGTATAATATAGAATATGAAAAATGGATATTCATTTTAAGATTTGCTAAAGTTCAAATTTCACAGTGTTATTAGTTCATTAGTGTTTCTAAAGACTACTTTTAAGTGAGCTTTAGATGATGACAAAGTTAATCTAAATGTAAAAATAGGGGAAATGAGCATACACAATTAAATATACAATATCTACGGCTTAATTTCAGCTTTATTTTATCAAAACCGACCTATGACAAAAATTCCTGCTTGCTGTTGGGGACACCCAAACTGAATCAACATCACTTGATCAGATAACGTACAAAATATGACTCAAAATGCTGTTGAAACTCCCCAATATTTAATCCCTGTTTTTGTTAACATCTTGGTGTTTATGTGTTTCTCTATAGTCGAATCAAGAGACAGAAGAAGATTCCACCTCTGGGTCTTCTCCTGCTGTTTTCGTGTCTGTGCTGGTGACCGGCTTACTGCTTGCTGCCATAATAGTTGGCATATACTACTTCAAGTGCCATCGCCAAACCAACAGCAAAGGCATGAAACTGGTGAGTGTCAGACTTACTGAATCTCAGAAAAACATCCCATTAACATTCACTTCCTGACGTCTAAACCCTCAAATTGATGACTTTACCAACTGTATCTCCACCACCAAGTGTTCCCAATCAAATTCCCATTTTGAATGTGTTATGCACGGATTTTAATTGCAAACATCAGTGTATTTGTTTGGACTGTTGCAAGTTAATTAAAGGGATAGTTCACCCAAAAATGAAAAGTTGATGTTTATCTGCTTTACCCCCAGGGCATCCAAGATGTAGGTGACTTTATTTCTTCAGTAGAACACAAATGAAGGTTTTTAACACAAACCGTTGCAGTCTGTCAGTCTTATAATGGAGGTGAATGGGAATCACGGCTAAAACATACAATAAAACAACAAAAAAACATACACAAACAAAACCAAATTAAACCCTGCGGCTCGTGACGATACATTGATGTGTAAAGACACAAAACGATCGGTCTGTGTAAGAAACTGAACAGTATTTATATAGTATTTTTTTTACCTCTGATTCACGCAATGTCCGAACTGTCCTGAGCGTGTCCTCATGAGCGTGTTCTCAACAGCAGGCGCGTGAGGCATCTTCTTCTTCTTCTTGCTTTAATGCGGATCACAGACTTACAAATGCATTACTGCCAAGAAGACGCCTCACGCGCCTGCTTTTGAGAACGTGCTCAGGACAGTTCGAACAGTTCGGACATTGCGTGAATCAGAGGTAAAAAAACGATATAAATACTGTTCAGTTTCTTGCACAGACCGATCGTTTTGTGTCTTTACACATCAATGTATCGTCACAAGCCGCAGGGTTTCATTTGGTTTCATTTGTGTATGTTTTTTTGGTTGTTTTATTGTATGTTTTAGCCGTGATTCCCATTCACCTCCATTATAAGACTGGCAGACTGCAACGGTTTGAGTCAAAAAAAAAAACAAAAACCAAAAATCTTTGTTTGTGTTCTCAATGAAGAAACAAAGTCCCTAAATATTGGAGGCCCTGGGGGTAAGCAGATAAACATCAAATTTTCATTTTTGGGTGAACTATCCCTTTAAGAGGGAAACAATTGGCAGCATATCAGTGCAGCGCAGTTCCTCCAGCACACGCCTCATCGAATGCTCAGAACCACACAACACATGCTAGTGAAACACTGTTTCATCTCCTTGCCAATAGTTCTAAGCTGTTTTCCTTCTCTGTTAAATGATGTGAAATGATGAAAGTGAAACAAAATGCACTTTCATAGGGCAGGATTTCATAAGCCATATGCTGCTCAATAAATGCTTTAGCTTTTCAAACAAAAATTATTTTATGGAAGTTTTCATATTCTGCTCAAAGAACACCCTGACCTTAGTTCAAGGGTCTTGTTCATCAGTGCTGATACAAAAATACTGACTAAAAATGAAAATCGTAACTTTTGTAGTTTAATGCACTGTGTGCTGAGTAGTAATTTAGTTCAAAACATTTAAATTCACATTTTAATTTAATGTACACATATAGGACAAATAATATATACATATATATATATATATTATATGGGGATGGGTATAAAATATAAATTTAATTTTTACGAAATGATATTGATTCTTAAATCCCAAGAATCGATTAATCTAGCCAGTCAGATAATGAACGGAACATTGTAGCACGCCTCCCAGCCAATAAATCACAATAAGCTTTGTGATTGTTACTTTTGATATGAAACAATGTCTCAGATTTCAAATTCTGTCCATTTTATTACAATATTCAAATATTAAATGTCATTTTGGCGCTGTTTAATGTGGAGTGACAGATCGCTGTGAACTGATCATCTCTAGAGCCCGATCCCGTAATCGTTTGCCGATATTACGGCCGATATGAACCTGTCGCGATATATCGGTATCTAAATTCTAAAAAAATAAAACATATAATGCAGATAAAATGCTTGTAATGGTGTAATTACTTAGTTTGTCCAGTAGAGCGAGAGTTTGCTCCATTGTTTGCTACTGGTGACCTGAATGAAATGCTTTAAAGCTTAATTCTATGGAAAACCATTGAAACTTTGAGCTGCCATCTCCATAACGGCGCAGCGAATCCGCACCAAATTCGGGGGATCATTTCACCTCAAGGCAGGGCTCAACGCTTACTTTTCTTTTAGGAGAACGTTCAAAATTTTAGGAGCACCTTCTAATCAATAATCCAAAATGTTATCAAAAAGTAGCCTTCCCATTACGAGGTAATATTTGACTCCTCTAACTTTATTAAAAGTATGTCATCTTTTGTCAAATTTAAAAAATATATATATTTTATAAGCTTTTAAAAAATTGTAATTAAAACGACAGAATAGGAGTAGAATAAGAAACATACGTTAAAAATCAAATGAAATCAATATTAACAAAATGAATTTGTAGAGGTGGTACAGAAGAACACAAAAGTGACTTGGTGTACTCTCAGACATTTAATGAGGCTTCGAGGTGACATGAGTGCAATTAAATCCATAAATTCATGATGATATTAATGTTTTAAATATAAAATTTTGAATATAGAAATATTAAATGATTTAAATAACTGAAAAGATACTTTAAAAATGAAACTAAAACTGCCAGCAGGTGGCGGCAAGTCACTGATTTTATCACTGAATCATTCATTCAATTGATTCATTCGAACGGCTGATTCATTCAAGAATGAATCAAGTGACTCTTTATGAATAGGTAATCATGAATCACTGACTCACTAGATTCGTTTAAAAACCCCCGTTCATTCATAAACGAAACACAGCTGTGTTTGAATGGAGATGCGCTGTGACTTTGTTTTAAACTATTTTCGAAGACGAAATAGAGCAAAATCAGACAATAGTGTTATAGTCAGACAATGTAAGTCACTTAATATTAACTTCTTGTTTATTGAACTGTTGTATTAAATCAGTATCACATTTACAAACTCCCTTAAAAATCATTAAAAGCTGTCACTCATCTTAGTTCATCACGAGCTCACATTTATAATCCACGAAGCTCTCTACACTGCGCAATGAATCTCTTATTTACACTGTCTACACTTTGCTTATGAAAGGATTCGTGAGATATGTCTGTGATACATTACTCCACGCTGCAAAAACACATAACGTTAGAAACCTTTGAAGCTCCCCTGAGCCCAATCACAAATATGATGATGATCGGGTCAGTCGCACTGGTGCTCCTAAAAAAAAAGTCATAGCGCACGCAGTAGTTTGGTCATGTGAGGCCCCCTGCTCAAGGAACCCTCTCGAACGCGAATCGAGTGTACGTCTGGAGGCCCTCTTTCGAATGTGACCGCCCCCGGGGTTCGGGAGTTACGGGTCGTTAAATTCGCGGTCCGAGGTCTCAATGAGAGAGGAAGGGGGTGATGTTGCTTGGTTACGTTGATGATTGAAATCACGCAATATGGCCTTACATTAGTTAAATAAACTGCAGAACGTATGTTTCTTAATACACGCGCGCATTGCTGTATTCTGGACAGCCAGCACGAAAAACGGCAGAGATTGTTATAACCGGGTCAAAGGCCAAAGCCGAGGAAAATCTGCGCTGATTACAGTGTCAGTTGCTCGGTCACCTTTTATGAATTTACAGGCATGTGAAATGCGATAAGAGTAGACGTTTCGGTAATGGACTCATTTTAATCTGTTTTAAACAAAAAGAAGCACTGAGATATTCCTGCGGGTTTCTGCCTAAATAAAAGTTGAGAAAAAGCAAGGACTCCATCAACATTTATAAATGTTAGTGTTGTAATTTTACTTTTGTTCTGTAAAATAAAATAAAAAGTTAAGACAATAATAATGATAATAATCATACATAATCATACGTTTTAATACATTTATTATAACATTCACAAACAGTGTTCAAATTCGCATCTGTAATATTTTCTAATGGTCTCAGCAAGGCGAGAAGAGGTAACAGTATTACTTGTACAGTAAAAAATAAAAAAATAAAATACATGCCGATTCAAGAAGCGGGTCTTTATGTCCAAAATTATTATTTACTAACCTTATTAATTCTAAGGTTAAATTGTTCTTTTGTTAGTATAGGGTCTGCTAGAATGTTTAAAAAGTTTTAAGTGAAGTAATTTTAAAATTGTTGGTTTGTCTTTATTTTTTTTTGTCTTTTTAAAGCAAGCCAAAACAGTAATAAGCATTTGGCTTTACCTTTACTTAGAACGCACTTCTCTAGTAAGGTTCGTCTGTGTGTGAAGACAGTAGCGCAAATCCGTGAATGAATGTTCCGAAGTGAAAAACTTCAATGGAATAAAGTTGAATGGAATTGAATTAAAGTTGAATAAACTTCAACTTTACTGTTCAGTGAACTGATGTCAGACTCATTTTGGATAATACAGTTTATTGTTAAATTGTTAAATGCCATGCCTCCATTACATATCTCTGTCACCATTATAAGAGTTTGATCACCACATTTGAGTGATCAATGCAAAAAATGTGTTTATGTATATACATTCTGTTTATGTATATACTGTATTCAATATGTAGTACCAGTCAAATGTTTGGACACACGAATGGGAAAGTGTCCAAACTTTTGACTGGTACTGTACTATAATATACACAAAGAATATCGGCCGATATATCGATATCTGCTTTTTTTACTCCCAATATCGATATCGGCCCCAAAAAAAGCCCATATCGGTCGGGCTCTAAACATCTCCTCCGCTTTAATAGCAGATACAGCATGAAATAAACATGAATGAACACCCGAAGATATGTTAAAAGAAAGAGTACAACTTACCAAAATCCATCTCCTGTCTCATGTAATCGCTAAATCAGTGTTTCAAACGCGGGAAGATGACAATAGCTTGTAAACAATACGTCACGTCACGTCACGTAACGTCACATTTACCGCAGAAAAACTGATTCGGTGACCATGACCTTATTAGTCAGTTAGAAAAATGAACTCTAGAGAGGAGAATGTTGCAAAATAGGCACCACATAATATCTTCAGATAAAATTTTTTTTTTACTGGTCTTCCAGATTTCATATATGTTGAATAATCTGTCAAGGTTTTGTGACAACCACATTCAAAAAAAACTAATTGGAGTAGAAATATAAATATGTAATTTAAAGTTAAAGTTAGTATCACTTAAATATTACAAACACTTTATTGAGTATATTTTGTGTATATTAAGTATATTAAGTGTTTATATATAATAAGTAGGCCTATATTAAGAGTTTGTATACAAATCAGCAAATTTAAACCTTCCATATTATTGAGTCTCATATATTTTACAGCATTAGTTGAGAGAATTTATTTTCCTTGAAAAAATTTGGCATGTACGGTACCTGATATATATCCAAAATAATCGATATCGAATTCGTTCAAAATCCAGCCTAATTATATAGATATTATATATATATATATATATATAAGCCTAGTGGATATATATATATATGTATTTATGCCTCTAGGTATATTTTATTATAGTTTTACTTACTCTTCACAAATTTGCTAATTTGTGTCTATTGGTATTCATCCCAATTTTAAAGAAAACATCTAAGCTAAAGTGACATTTAATAACAAACTCCATTAAGTCTCCTGAGTTATAAATTTTATGCTCAATTTATAATTTTCTTCTCGCTGCACGCAAATAAAAAAAATAATAATATGCTGCGCACAGGACATAACGCAAAAATAAATTGGGAAAGGCCATGAGATTGAAGTCTAGTTAAGTGTGAAATAATTGCAATGCTCAGGCAAACCACTATAGATTTGGTGTCGCAATAGAGTTCGAACCGGTGAATGCGGTTTACAGGTTACATAGAAAGAGTAGAAAAATTTGTGTTAAATTAATCGCTGTAGAAATCGAATACTTTAATGATTGCGGACGAAATAGCTCAACACGAGAGCCAAAGCAAACGTAATGACATGTGAAATAAAACTTCATCATGCTTAAAGAAGAGTGGCTTGATTAAGTGGTGGAAATAGCAGATGATGGGCAAAGAACGGTAACAAAACTCTGAGACATTTACAGTAGTGTGCAAACTACTACATGGGGATGTTTAGAACTGTAAAAGAAATTCACATGTTCACGTTTTTTGAAAATATTTATTGAAAATATTTGTTTTGAGAGTATATTGATATTCTTTTAGAAAGAATTGAAACTCCTCTGTGTGAGATTTTTTTTAAATGGTTTTTGAAATATAATTTCTTGGAAGTAAACAGCACTGTAAAAATGTTTCTCAGTTAACCTAAAATGTGCATCATTTAGTTACATCAAGGGTCAAATCAAGTATAAATAGCACATTAAATTTAAAAGTTACACACTTTTTTGTGTGTGCTGGTAGGGATGCAACGATTATAGATTTTGTTGGTACGATTATTGTCTGAGGAATAATCACGGTTTTACGATTATGACGATTATTATGCATTTATTCATTTCACAAAATTAATATTGTATAAAATCACATCGACACTCTTTAGAAAATAAAGTGTTATTTATTGCTGCCTTTAGAAACAGAAATAACACAGTAACCAACAATACAGCAAAAATAATAATAAAAAAGACAAACAAAAGTCCATCTCTCCCATTGGAATTAAAAAAAGGTGACCTCTGCTCTGTAAACATCCATGACAGTATTTCTCTTTTGAAAATAACAAATGGAAATAGATCGCAAAAGTATTTAATGTTTTCAGTTTGTACATTCTTAAAATTTTTTTTGGACCTGGGGTAGAGACTTTGGAAACATGGTGAAAAAAAATATTGTTGGTTTTTACTTATGAATAATACTACAACAGGGATAGTAAATAACAAAGTTAATGAAGTAGCCTATTATTAATATACGACTAATATTAACTTTATCTGTCCCACAGGGGAAAATGTTACTAATGATGGAAATAAACTGAAATATTATTGTAATCAACTGTCATCCATACGTAGCCTATTCATTTTAATAATCTTTATAATAATTCATATGATTTTACATGTGGCCTGAGAAAATCATGCCTATTATTTTGGTTTGTGAGATCGGAGATCGCGCTGCGCACGTGTACAAACATTCAGGAGGACACAAACTTCTTGAGAATGCTGCCCCGTGACTTTTATTAATAAAATAGATTAAATAGCCTACTGGAGAGAGGCACAGACGCAGGTAGGCTAATTCACACAGGCAACTGTCACCTCTCTCTCTCTCTCTCTAGAGTAATTAATTCAAGTAGCTAAATGTTATAATTAATTCAAATAAATGTGATCTTACCGCACTATTTCATCTCTTTCTGATCTGAAGCGGGCAGAATGCTGAGCTAACGAGCTGTAGCTTCACGTCAGGTGGTTCTTGCCTTCACGTCGTGCATTAAAATCGTTCAATGTACAGTTAGCCGTGCATTATCCCTTATGTATTCGCTCTTTAGCAGCAGTTTTTTACAGCAATATTTAAACGACACCCTGGTCATTCTTGGTGTACCCAAAATGGTCCCACACTATCGACAGGCATTTCTCTGGTGGAAATAAAGCTTCGCTGTTTGGTCCTTCTGTCACAGTTAATCCCATGCATGTACACTCTTAAAATAAAGGTGCTTAAAAGGTTCTTCAAGCGATGCCGTAGAATAACCATTTTTGGTTCCACAAAGAACATTCAGTCAAAGGTTCTTTAAAGAACCATCTTTCTTACCTTTTTATAATCTGAAGAACCTTCTTTCACCACAAAGAACCTTTTGTGAAACAGAAAGGTTCTTCAGATGTTAAAGGTTCTTTATGGAACCATTTAGACAAAAAGGTTCTTCTATGGCATCGTGAAGCACCTTTATTTTTAAGAGTGTAGTAGCCTCCGTGCCTCTGATAAGCACGTCATTTTAAGCTGGTGCACCACTAGTGTAACTTTTTTAGTTTTGCGCAAGCTGCAACAGTTCCGTTCCGTGTAAAAGAAACACTCGGTTTAGCGGAACCTGTGAAATTTATGTGATTTAAAGCGCGATTAATCGCGAAACCGGTTAATCGCTGCATCCCTATGTGCTGGACAGGCCTGGTATAAAGAATATTTTTGCTCAGGTGGCCAAAATGTCCACCCACTAGTGACATTTTTTGCTCAGCAAGAAAAAAATTAGAAGGAACTTTGCTCCTGGGGTTAACTGTCTTGCCAAATTAAAAAATAATAAGTAGTAAAAATATTTAAATAATAATAAAAGCAACATAAAAAGTCAAATCTTTGTTTTTGTATTTTGTGTTTTCCACAGGCTGAGGAGTCTTACATGGCTGACGAGGAGAACCAGGGCAACACTCTGGTGTCTGTGGCCCCTCTAAATCAACCCGAGCCCCAGGAGAAGCCCAGCCTTAACGGAGAGTCACAAGAGGCCGTGAAGGCCCAGACTCCGCCTGCTGCCACCAACGGCCACTCTACTACCAAAACAGCAGACACTGAGCTGTGAACAAGCCGATCTGCCACAAAGGGTCTGGGTGAAACGCTCAGTCCCTGCTCCTTAAACTCAGCTCAATCTACTGCATATTGACCTTGGCCATAAGAAGGCACAAGGGAGACAAAGACTGAAATTCTCCCATTTACATGTAAATACAACGCAAAATGTTCAATTTAAGTTCATACAACTTTCATACGTTACAAGTTAAAGATATGGTATTCAAATATATAGGATAAAAAATGGGATAAAATAACTGGTCAAGTAATTCTCCTCCCTATCTATCAAAATAAATGCACACATTTCAATGCTAAAGATATTCAATGAAAGATTGTTGTATGTTATGAAAGCAGTTTGTAAGTGCCAGTTATGACAGTGATGATTTTTAACAAGAACATTATATAAATTAAATCAAAATATGATGCAAAAAAATCATTTTAGTCCCTTTCAGTATAATACAATACTACTGTAGGGTGGGGACCTTTCCCATGAGTCATTGCTGGCTTCCATAAGAGCAGCCAGGGCTGGAATGGAACGCCGGGAGGATCCGTGCTCCTGTCCCAGCGCTCCACAGCTTCTAGCTGAGAGTAAATCACATCCCACCATAAAGAAACATTCAGAATCCAATGGACGTGAGTTGTGTTTTTGTTTGCGACAGGTTGTTTGTGTGTTTCTAGACTCTATGAAATGTTCTATATATTCGTCTTTGTGTACAGTATGATTTGACCAGTTAATAGTCTTTTTATAAATGTTATATGTTTATATAATGTTAATTGATATTAACATTATTTTGTTAATATCACTGCATGACAAAGTAATGATTTCTGGAGTTGCTGAGTATAAAAAATCTGTTTAAGCGTCAATGCGTCAACTCCACTTCATTGCTGCAAACAACATTTAACATAAAATCCTACCAATTAGATATGCTGCACAGCCCACTAGTGCTCAGGGTGACAGCTAAATGTTATCTGACATTTCTGATTTGAGTTACAGCTTTACCGTACTCTGTAAACCAGTATTATTCTCTTTTTGTAATATTTTTATTCTAGACATTTATATGTAGTGTTTATAGATTGAATGACTGACTTAATAGTTTGAATGACCTGCCTTAACTGTTAGAAGTTTCTTGGGTGGGTGCATTTTATTTTGTATCTACATTTGCTACACTGTACAAAATCACTAGGCAAAGAAATTATGTAATTGAGTTCAGCCATAAAACCCTGGACCATCGCTTTTGGTTTTAATCAATTCCCTCCAATAGAATGAGAAACAGTGTAGACAAAAAGAACATTTCTACACTACTTTTAAACCCAAATCTTGTTTAAATACTTTACACTTCTTCACAAAATTTCTGACACCAAACTGACTAAACTTGGGGTAAAAATTTGGTGCTAGAGTGACTGTATCTCTGAAATAAACCAACAGAAAATTATATGTTTTAAACATATATATATCATGTCCTTTATTTCAGCTATAACATTTTGTTTTAACATTCCGGTGTTCCATTTTGGATCGGTGTACTAGCACTGTGTTAAACTGATGTATGTTTGTGATAGGAATAAAGTCTTGAATAAATTGATATGTGCTCACTGTTCATTTCTACTTTACCCCAGTGAGACCTCGTCTTTGTGTGCCTTGGATCTATATGATCCAATTTTTCATTTATTTGGCCGCTAGCCTGTTTACTCAAAAAAATTTAGTTTGATATGAAATCCACACATATGTTCTCTCTGAATCTCTTCATCATTCTTCAACACACATGCAAAAATTTGACTGATATCTAAAGGCCATTTAAGCAAACAGCTGGTTTGCATAAGAGAGGGTGATGACATCATAGAGCAGGGATTTGGGTGGGGCTCAGTGGTCTAGGGATGTAACGATTACCGGTTTGACAATAAATCATGATCAAATTCCCCATGGTTAGTATTACCGTTTCATATTTTAATTATCATTATAAGCGTATTCGATTACCGCAATTTGAACAACTCGCGATAAATAAATACTGTCCAGCATAAAGCACAGCTTTATGTAACAGTCTCACGTGCGCACAGCACGCAGAGTAGTTTCGTTTTGAGTGAAGACTTGGCGGAAAGCTGGGAGGTTTTAAAAGAAGATACAAAGAATATATGAAGACTAATTATATGAATGTACCTACTATGTTTGAAGGTCTTCAGAAAGACTTCGATGGCATGTCGTTTTCTCTCGCTCCATGTAATACCTAAAACGAAGTGTTCTAATCGCAAAGACGGCTGTGTACTCGGGGGTTGGGGACGGGGAAACAGCGCTAATTTTGCTTTTCCATAAGGGCCACCTGCTGTCAGAGAGTGGATTTACAGAGAGTTACATTTACATTCAGGCTGTGTGCAGTATTTGTCTGGCCAAAAACGGACCGAATTTGTATAACCTGCTGTAAATTTTGACTGGTTGATGGAAAACAAGCTTATGTGGATTCTGCACATTTAACAATTCAGATAAGCTATCTAGAATAATTTATGGAGCAGATAAAATACATATAATCATGTATTAATCAATTATCCTTTTGACTTACATATTTTCTTTATTTAAAGGCTAAAATGTGAGGTTTACCTTTTGATGAAACTTTTTCAAAACTTTATTTGAACATCTACATGAGATATTTCAAAATGCTATTAAACTGTTGTCAGTCAAGTTGTCATTTAAAAGACGAACATCATGGTAATGTCACTGTTTAGTATTATGCAAACAAAAATCAGTTTTTATTGGTGGTTGTTGAATTTGTTTTTATATAAAAAACTGCAGTGATTTAGGGGTCTGTACTTTAAATCTTCAGTCATTCTAAAACAATACCGTGATAATACTGATAAACGTGGTCGTTTTGGTCACTATAATCGTGATAAGAAATTGTCATACCGTTACATCCCTACAGTGGTCCCTCATCACTTTAAGAGAAAGCAAGTCAGCATTTATGTGTTACTGACTGCTGTCTCACGCTTTTGGAGTTCTGCCACTAATCCAACGGAAATGGAAAATGGAATAATCATGATATTACAAATGTAATCTCCTGGAAATTAAGCTAATGCTAAACTTTCTAAACCAGCAAAAAAATCTATAAAATACTCCAGAGATGAGGTCAATACCAGGCCCTCAAAAACTTGGATCCAGACACACAACAGACACTAACATTACCAAATAAAAAATTCTCCTAATTTTTATTTGTATTAGTTTCCAAGTAAAAACTATCCTTATACATCCTTAAAACAAAAAAGATTTGTCTTTCACCAATTGTCTTAATAAATAAATTACATCTTTATTGTATTTTTTATTACTTCAAATTTAATTTTTAAATAGTTTAGGCAATAACTTTTGGTAGAAAATTAAGTTATTTATAATTATTAGTATATTAGTATCGAAGGAAATAAATTGATAAAATATTACATTTATGCCTACCTTAAAGCAACAGAAAAAAACTGCAGGGTTAAAAAAAAAATGCTTCATGACCTCTCGTTCTGCACATTTTGTATGTATCTCTAATTACTTCAGACGTTTGTTCCAGTTCGAAGGGAGCGTTTATGTTCCATTCAAAGGGCATTAAATTGTGCAAGGTGTGAATTTATATTGTATTTATTTACAGACGTATATTAGTAACATTTCAACACTTTTCGTATAAGTTGTGAAGACACAGGCCGGTGTTAGCAGCCCAAATCCGTGAATGAATGTTCTGAAGTTCAGGGAGCAGTAAGCAATGAAGACTGTGTAGGAACCCTGTCAATCGGAACACAGTTCATGCATGGAGCTCTTTCCTAACAAGCTGCTTTTCTGAGTCAGGTGTGTTAAACAAGAGAGACATGCAAAATATTCAGAGCGGGGGTACGCGAGGACTGGAAATGAGAACCCCGCTTAAAGGGTATTATGAGGTATTTTTAAGATCATTTTTTGTGTATTTGGTGTAACAGAATATGTGGACATGCTTTAATGTTCAAAAAAATCTTATTATCTTTCAAATACTGTACATTATTGTAGGCCTCTATGCCCCGCCTCTCCCAAACGCTTAGTTTTCTACAAAGTCCATCCTTCCGACAAGAGCAGTCTGCTCTGATTAGCCAGCTGACCCAGCGCATTGTGATTGGCCGAACACCACAAGCCCTCGTCGGAAATGTAACGCCCCTTACCATAATCGCGAGCTTAAACTTTCAAAGTAAATATCAAGACAGTAAATAATGTCGTTAGTTTTACCATCAGTTCAAGCCCGAAAGGGCAACAGAGTCGCGTGTCAGACACAGTGATGATGCAGTACACAAGCCGCGGTTAAGAAAGCTGAAGTGCTATGATTTCTGACCGGCAGTTCACTCTCCTGTGATGTGACCTGTTCCCCTCACACACAAACCACCACAACACACACACACACACACACAAACGACTCTCTGCGCTGTGCAAAACTCCGCATTTGAACGGTCAATAGCAATTACTTAAACTAATAACAAAACATACTTATAGTCGGTGATTCAGAAGCGCAAGATTGTCATAGCAAAGTCGGAATTGACCCTTTTTTTTTTTTTTTTAGAAATAGCCTTTGTGCACAGCCAGCCTTGTACTCTTCTAGGTTAAAAAAACTGTCGTCCATAAAATGCGTTGCACAAATTCGAACATCTGGGTTGTGCTGTTCTGTTGTAAATAAATCTTAACCAATGATTCCTAATTGCATCTACTTCCGGAAGGCCAAATAAAGTGCTTTCGCTTTCGCACAGAAACACACAGCGTCTCACTGACATGACTGCATCAACACTACTGCTGTACCTGAAACCACGCCTTCTTTCTTTGCAACATTTGGGCGCATTATGCAAATATCCCACATAGTGAGGTAGATATGTGGGGCGTGTTAGAACGAGCAGTTTTATGGGGGCGTGGCAGAGTCTTAACTTTTATAAACAATATCTCTTCGGATTTGAGACTTTAGTCTTTGCAACTTTACAGAAATTCTTTATGCACCAAGAGCTTGTAAAACTCCAAAGAGAAAGGAAAACTTGAAATCGCATCATATGACCCCTTTAAGATACGGTTTCTTTCATTTGTCAATGTTAAATTTTCCAAAAATAACAACAAAATAAACAACTTTCTCCATTCCACAGCGTTAATGCCAATGCAATAAAATCACATTAAATGGTTAAATGGTGGGGGGGGGAACTGTGGGTCATACAAAAGAGACACACCAGATATAGTTGGGTTACTTATAACTACACATTCTGCTGGAGTGAGACGTAGGTATTGTCGAAAGCATAAACCAGGCCCACAGATTCAGACCGCATCTCTTTTATGCAGTCTTAAGAGATATAAGACCCACACCACAACATATTTTTATCATAGTTAGCAACTATTTATAAAAACATTAATAAAACTCTGTATACCAAACATGTAAACATTGAAAATGTTCATATTGTCTGACATTTTCCGGCCTGCGAGCCAGTCATATCATCTAATATTTGATAGGAGTCTTATAATGTCACACGGGGGACCCCCGCCAAAAAAAATTCAGGCTGCTCTGTTCCCATAAACCATGAGGAATACTGCATGTCTACAAATCAGGACATATGACCCCACCACAATAACCTCCGGTGCCGTCAAGGCAAAGCAGATCACAATATGAAACAAAATAACAATACAAACAAATGCAAAGTATAAAAAAAAAATAACAATTCAGAAGCACAACAATCATGTGAAAACATTCTAATCTAAGTCAGTAAAGCACAACGACAATTATCCGAAACCAAATTAACAACGTCAAAAGCACAACGACAAATCCGAAAATCAAAATAACAAATCAGAAAACACAACGACAATTCAGACAAACATGAAAAGGTAGGTATAGTTTGAGACAGCGCCATTGGTTTGGGATTACTCACCGCAGACTGGACGAGACATCTGTCAATCAACGTATACAGGACGAACCAGCCGAAGAACAGCAGAGCCGTGGTAGAAAGTTCGGAAATGGTATTAAAGTAGCTCAGTTTAAAAGTATTGTATGAATTGCCCTCACTGTGGAATAAAAAATACATAGTGCATATTTACATTTAGTTAAAAGTGGCTATGAAACATCAGCTCCAGTGGTGCAGATGGATAAGCGCTTGGCCTTGGCTTTTTGATGCGATCGACCTGGGTTCGATCTCGCCTTTTGCCGAACTTTTTTTTCTCTCTTTTCAAATCTCGTATTAGCAATGGGTTCTATTTACACTACGTGAAAATAGCAGGATTTTTTTTTTAGCAATATGCTATTTACACTAAGTGCAAATACCTGTTTACACTATGTTAAAATAGCAGGATTTCTACTATCAAGTATACTACTTGTTGAAAATAGTGGCAATTATCTGCACTTCAGTATGGTAGTACATTATAAAACAGTATGCAATAATAAGTATTGAGTGTAAATTTTAATTATTAAATGGATGCCATTTATTTTGGTACAATAAAGCCCTCCCTACACCCACCCTAACCCTACCCGATACTTTATTTTCACCTTTTTGCTTATTTCCTTAATTTTTAATGAAAATAAATGCCTTTATGATGTGATACGAGATTTGAAAAGTGAGAAAAAAAAGTTCGGCAAAAGGTGGGATCGAACCCGGGTCGATCGCGTCAAAAAGCCAACGTCTTAGCGCTTATCTATCTGCGCAATGGAGCTGATGCGGCACAACCACTTTTAACTCAATCTAAATAGACACTCCGTATTTTTTGAGTGACAGATGTCTCGTCCAGTCAGCGGTGAGTAATCCCAAACCAATGGCGCTGTCTCAAACTATACCTACCTTCATGTTTGTCTGAATTGTCGTTGTTTTCTGATTTGTAAATTTGGTCTCGGATTTGTCATTGTGTTTTCTGACTTGTTATAATGTTTTCTGAATTGTTCTTGTGCTTTCTGAATTGTTATTTTGTTTTTTAGACTTGCATTTGCGTTTGTAATTTGTTATTTTGTTTTCAGAATTGTGATTTGTTCTGCACCTCTCGCCCACCGTAATAACCTCACAGTACACCCCAAAACACAAATGAGTATGGGCCAGACAAACAACAGACTGAAGAACAGCCTTCCTTTAGGACAGAAATAAATCCATATCATGGCTTATCGACGAGGACAGTTAGTCAAAATAACCTTTCATGTAACACCACCATACTTCCATATTTATTCCATGACACTGCGTTTACAGTACCATAAAATGGACATGGTACTCCAAGTGTATACCATAGTACATCTCAAAAAACATGATAACGCCATTATACTTATGAGTTATATGAGAGTTTTCACTGATTAAATGTTTTACCTGCAGTAGCTGCTCACAAGCTGCGTGTGCAGGTGACGAACTTCACAAAGACCAACTTCTTCAACTTTGGCAATTGGATGGATTTGTAGACTTAATCCAGTTTATTGTAAGTAAAGTTTTGTTTTTGTTCGCCGTGTTCTAAATGTTCCTGTGTCGCTACAGTAGTTGAGAAACCCGCTTCAAACTATTCAGCGTGTGTGAATGCTTTTCGAATGATTCGAACTGAATCGCGAACCGATTCAAGCGGTTTTGACAGATTCATTGCAAAGAAGCGACTCAAACGAGTTATTCATTCACGAACCGAGCATCGCTAGTTTTGTTTAACAGCACACAGAAAATACGAACATAGGACATCATTTATTTATTTTTTAAATTGTCAAGAAAAAAACGTTTTTCAAATAGGAATATGGTAATCTCGTCAGAGGATTTGAACGAGGAACCATTTGTTTAACACATAAAAATGCAAATGTGATGCAAAATAAAGAGTTTACAGACAGGAATACAATCTCTAAGTGTCACAAGACTTCAATAAAGCAATGTTTATGTAAGCGGCAGGGCAATGACACCATTAACCATGGTACAGTAATGATATCAGATGAAAATGCCATGGCTTGTTATACAATTACACTGAATGTTCATCTATCCATATTCATATACAATGATATTTGTCCCAAGAATAACATAGTTGACCAGACCTCTTTTCACTGATAATCAAAACATGTGTTTGGCCAAGAAGAGAAATCCTGGGCTCTACGCCACTACTTCCCTGCCCCTCCGGAGGTCTGTGCACGCCACTGCCTGGGCTTATCTGTTTTTCTAGTAGAAAATATAGTTTTTTTTGTGTGTGTGAGAGTGTGTGACACAAGGAGTCGGAGATTAAACACACACACACACACACATATCCACACTCCCACCCAAGACAGCAGGGTGTTTTCTCTTGTCAGCTCTGTGAAGACGTGTGTTGTCGCAGCTGTGAGGTTCGTTGAGTTTTCCTGCCTCACTCCGATGGTTAGATAGCCTTGCTGAGGGATCGAGTCGGAGAAGTACAAGAATGTTATGTGTCAAGGTACAGGCCACACCAGCCAAGGGAGGGGAGGTCGGAGAATCCCATGAGAGTTTGTTGTTGTCACAGAGGGAGAAAGGCGGATGAAGGGTGAGAAAGATAGAGGACGGATGAAGGGTGCGAAGTGCACTTTTACCTCATATGTTTAGGCTAGAACACTTGAAATGAACACAAATATCACACAAGGGATCCCTGGTTCATGTTACTCTTATAACGTACAGCTTCCTGTACTAATTGAATTCCACCTTGCATTTTCACTCCAGGCTCTTTAATTGAATTGGTTATTATTTAATTTGAGTAATGTTGATAAACAATAATTTAATCAATGTTATTTATAAAAGCTCCCTAATGGATATAATTGCAGGAAAATCTCCTATTTTAATTATCCATCCATCCATCCATTCCCCAAACCACTTGTTCTGTAGGGTTGCGGGAATGCTAGAGCCTATCTATTTGAATTATTTATAAATCATTATTTATAAGTGTAATATTTGTATGATTTTATTCATTTACAAGTTATCATATATAATAATAGTAAGAATAATGTAATATATATACAATTATATATAAACTATCAAAGTAACTGTTGCCAATTAATGAATAGTGTTTTAATTGGTACACTATTTTAATATTGTATATTAAATCATTTTTATAAATGGTTTTGGTAGAATATATACAAAACATTGCATTTAATTAGGGATGTCAAATCGAATGTCGAGATTAATCGCATCCAAATAAAAGTGTACATGATATGTGTGGTACAATGTATATTGAATATCTAAATCTACACATCATATGATTTAAGAAAACACGTTCATGGTTTTGTGTATGTGCTGTGTGTAGATTCATCATGGTGTCTATAATGGCTATATAAATATATTTTACATATATTTCTTAAATATATACATGCGTGTGTTTGTAATTATATATACATAATAAATATACACAAAACACACACATATATTATGCAAACAAAAACATTTATATTGGATGCGATCAACATTGATCGCCTTGACGCACTAATTAATTGCACAGTGTATTTCATTGCAATAATCTATGGTTTGTAAAAATAAGTGTAAGTTTTAACTGTAAAATTTTACGGGAATAAAATGTTAATAGGTTAACAGTAAGTTCCCGTGTAAAATATCTAACCAGACATTTCATTACAGTTTTTAGAAGTAAAAATAACTAATCAATGTATAATTTACAGTCAAAAATTGTAAACTGATATTCCCAGAATTCCCTGCATGACACTCCACATTTGAAAGTATTTTGTTTAAATAATCATGTTTTTTAAAAAGTTTTTGTTATTAGTTATGTATATTTAGGCTTTATGTTACATCTTCTGTTGTTTAATGAAAGTTTATTGCATTATTTAAGTATCATGTTCGTTACCATGTGTGTTTTGTGTTTGCATGAATGACTCCATGAATGTGCACCTTCTATATATTAGTATATACCTCTGCTTGTGGCGAAGCTGCTTGTGATGAGCTTTGATTCTTCATGTGGCTTTCTCTTTTACCACCTGCATTATTATGGTGGTTGTCAGTATGTTCAAGGTACAAAACAGATTTTAATAGCAGAGTGCATTGTTGAATTTACTGGTTTACATTCAAATTTTCTTGTTTGTAAATTACAGTTTTATACTGTAAAATTTACAGGTTTGGGCCGTAAATGAGTTTACAGTTTTACAGCTGCCACAATTATTTTGTAAAAACTACAGAATTTTTTTACAGTGTGATTAATAATCCATTAATTTCACTCATCTAATAAAAGCGTTTGCAGGTAAAGTAGAAGCTGCTGCATTCTAATGAAAGTAAACATGGCTAAATACCCTGCGTGATCACATGCTTTTATCTACAGAAAGCCATTTCATGTGACCATTATGTCCCCATTATAGAAGATGAACCCTCAGGATGTTTCGATTAGGAAGAAGTGAGCTTAAGAATGTTTACCAACTTCCTGCTTCTTGCAAGCATTTTGTCTGCAGTATGGTGACATGGTCCTTAAGGTCCAAAGGTCTGTCAGGAGAGGAAAACATCTGGTCCCTATAGATCTGGACAGGAAGTGTATTGAATTGACAGCTTCCCCCTTTCTATAAGGAGCAATGCTATAGCAGCATCTTTGGCATGGTACATTGTCTCTGCCACACACAAAATCACACACTTGTATGCATGAGAAACAGTGTCAAAACTGATTTCATCATCACATTGTCACTTCAAATACAATAATATAATATGATACAAACAATTTTAATCTAATCTATCCAGTCATCAGTATCTTTTGGAGCATGTGGCAGAGTCATTCAGACAATAAAGCCAGATATTCCAATCAGATTGGTCACTATATCAGCCAAAGAGTCATAAAATAAGGGTGTGGGTGCTTTAATTCTCCTAAAACACATTTCACACTCTCAATGGTTTAATTTTCCACTAGCAATGTCTAACAGGGTATAAACATGCACCACAGGAGAATTCTGACATTTTTGTCAATTATCTTAAAGTCATGGATATTTCCACCACAGTGTCATTAATAAATCGGAATATTTATTGTGTTCGATAGCAGTCTGTAGTGGTAATGCGTGTTAAACATGAACATTTCTTGTTGTTTTAAGTAGCCTACACAATTAAATAATATGCACACTTTTAATTTGGCATAATTTGCTAAAATTACAGTGTGATCGCAAATTACACAAATAAATTATATTTATTTAGATTATTCTTTGTTTTCTTCACACATCACATGTCTCATATCAACATGTAACCACAGTAACTTTTGAAAAAAAATGTTATTAGTAGCAATATGCGTCCATATTTAATCCAACTCTGCAACCCCACAATGAGTGTTTTGCTTTCAAAAGCATGATACAACATTTTAATATAAACTTTTTAACAATGTAAGATTATTGATGCCATTTGGCTGGATCTGAAAAACGCAGTGTGAAAAAACAAGGAACTCTCACGAGAATCAACACCTGAACTCTGTCTCGCAAGCCTAAAGCAACACACCCAACTGAGAGAAACAAAAGCTCCACACCTTATGCATAACCCTCCACCTCCACTCCCTTTACGCACTCTTCCCCTCTCTCCCCTCATTTCCATCTGAACACAGGACACTGCAGCGGTCACCAAAACCACCTTTCTTAAGCAGAGTTTATTACAATGCAACAATTCATGTCTGATGTTGTTTGAAAGGTCTCTGTATGTCTGGTAAAGGGGTCTCATTCTCTTAAAAATAGAACAGGTAGCCATACACCATTCAGTTTAATAGCAGTTAGTCTATCCAGCCGTCTTCCTCACAAACTGCCCTTCTGTATGTAAATGACGTCAGCCCCCCCAGCAATGCAAGTACTTCACTTGTGCAACCCCTTTAAAGTGATATGCTAAAAAGCCTGCATCAACAGAGCAATACCATTGGTTTCCCTAGTCCGGGTTCTTCTGGTATTTAAGACCGAGGAGTGACGAAGAGGCACTCAGGAGACTCTGCATAGGCCAGATCTCTCGCACTCTTTGTGTGCGTCGTCTCATTATCCAGGTACCACCCCCATTTAACATTCTTAATTTCGGTATTACTGATGTTTTTATTCTGACTGATAAAGGCTTTTCGTATTGTTGATTGGACTCCTAGATAGTTACACGCGATCGATGATTACGATTTACTCATATTGTTATTTGTGTTTGAATTCATTCTGATTCCTTGGACGTACAGTTTTCTGAAATACTGGTTTCGTAGATAACGACGAAGGCGCTTGTTTCGCAATCTCCACGCACCAGGGTAAATGTGGCGCTATATCTCATATGTCGCGCTGTGTTTGTGTTGATGTCTGCGCATACGTCAGGTGATGGATGAGTCAACTTTTCGACGCACTCGCTGGAACTTCTAGTTCAGTTGACTCAGTTATGTTAACTAGGGGGGGGGCTGTCAAGTTAGCCTGGTCATAATAACCGCTGTTGATTGTCATCAACTTTAATTAACGCAGCGCGCACGTAGAGTTTATTCACTATCGGGGGCTAGACAAAGGGTTTATAGCAGAAACTGATGATTATGCGTGTTGAGCACTTAACTACTGGTCGAAACCGCTGGTTATTGTCTTCACTTAATAAGTGTAAGTAGTTCTATTTTAAACTATTCGGGGGCTACGACAAAGGGTTCTAGCAAAACCGCTGATTATTGTTTTGAGCTTTAACCAAGTTGTACATGGTTAACTTTAGGGGGCTAAACAGATAGTATTAGTCATAAACCTCTGGCTAAGGATCAGACTGGCGTACGTGTGACGTTGGGGGCCACGCAGAGGCGGCACGCCTATGAGGCACCTGGCGAATTAGATTCCTAATGAACAAGTAAATATAAAGTAAAGAGTAAAACAGAATGATCAAACATTCACCTAAATTTAATGAGTAATAAACAACTCTTCTAACCCTTTTCATTTTTGGAGTCAGATGAATAAAAGAGGTAAAACATAAGAAAATGTATTTAATTTAATATTGTTGTGCTGCATAAAAAGGAAAGACAGCAACACGCAAGAATCCTTCTACCGGATCACTGGCTACCGTCGTTGGACCAGTGGGCGGATCTTACAACAATAACATTCACTCCTAAAAGATGGAAAGATGTTTGTTGCAAGACGATCAACTGAATTTTCATCACTGACTGGCAAAGGAATGAAAATCAGCATCATGTCATTCAAGGCCAGTTAAGCAACAGAATAGACTGTTGTGCCTGTTATAGCCTTTCAGATTAATCCATCTCTTCATCTCAAAGTCCGCACCTCATTCCATTGTCCCTGCAACTCCAGTCACAAACCAGACAGTTATTAATACACACAGACTGTCATCAGTGTCCTATGGCAGTGAGAGGGTGTGTACAGATAGTATAGAGGACACATAATCCACGGCTATACGTGACTGACAGCAGTCAGAGAGTGTCCTTAAAGGGAGGGTCACAGGAAGCTGCTGGATGAGCTCCAGATTTCACTGTAAAAAATTGGATGGAGAAGAAAAATCCAAAACATTATGGCAGCAATCCAGAGATCAGATATAAAAGAAAAAATGTAAGCGATAACTCTTCAGTATAAAATTGTTTCTGAGCAAGACAACATTGAGATTAGATGGAGTGTCTACTAACCCCAGTAGTAGTCTTACATGTCTCTTTATGGAACTAAAGTTGAAGATAGGCTTACTTTTATGAAACTTGACAGGGACAAAAAACCTTACTTATAAAAGATTTTTAACGCTTTTTATGTAATTTATATAAAACATATATATGGAGAAAATTATATATTGGCCAGCCATGATATTAATTAAACCCTACTGTAATTTTTATGTATATCTTCGATGTATGTAATTTAGTTATGTAGTATTTACTGGTTCTATGTGTTGTTTGTTTGGGAACAAGTAAAATTCTTCATCACAAATGTGTTGTCACGCCATGGATCGGTTGTGACCGCTGTTGTGCCTTTTCCTCCCATGCCTTTTTTTGTTCCATTGGTCCCCCATGTGACATAGTTTCTCCTCTGTTATTGACTGCTATAGGTTTGCAGGTGTTCCCTCGTTTGTTACGTAGTGCCTTGTTAGTTTCTCGTTTCTGATATATATACAGTGTGGCTCTGCAACTTGTTTCGAAGCAACTAGCCCGGCAGGATACCCTTCCCCTTCGTGGAGTATGCGGGAATTATGCCAGGCTCGCCGTTATGACAGTGAGTTACGGCTGACCTCTACTTGCCCCTACACGCGGAATTCACTGTCCTGGATCGGGCGCCAACTACCAATATTCGCCCCAAGGAGACCTACCAAGACCACCACTGGACTGTGCGGGAGCCGGCAAGGGATCCTCAGGTGTTGAGATTGCCGGCACTGATTCAGAAACAGCCTACGGACGTTCCTCCATTAAACGCTCCGCCTGGGCGTTCCTCACGTCAAGTTCGCCGACCCGGGTCCCGCTCCGTTTTGGCTAAGACAGTCCGGCCACATCATTCCTCAGTTTCAAACCCGCCAGGCCCAATAGTGGTACCAGCCCGCCGGTTCCGCATCAGATCTCAAGCTGCCGCGGCAAGCCATTTACCGAACCACAAAGGAGATGACAGGATCAGCGGGGAAAAAGACTGGTCTCCGCCCATATACTAGCACCAGAGCTCAGGACTACAGTGTCGGATACAGCCCAGCCACAAGGAGATCGGACAAAAGTGTGGGATCAGCACCCGAATCCAGACAAAGGGGGCTCAGTTCTCGAGGTTAGACCACGGAGGGCCTCCTGTTCCCGAGTTTAAGCCCCAAAGAGAGGGATCCAGTCCTTCCGTGAGTTTAGCCCAGAGAGGGTCCACTCCAGGCCCCGAGTCTAGCCCAGAGAGGGCTCCAGTTCCCCGATATTTGCACTAGAGAGGTCCCAGACCAGAGCTTAGCCCCCAGAGAGGGTTCACCAGTCCAGAGTGTGTAGCCAACACGCAGAGGGCTCCTGTCTTGAGGATCTAGCCCAGAGATGGGCTCCAGTTCCCACCGTCCAGCCCAATGGAGGCTCTATGTCCCCCAACGTCATGGTCCAGTGGGATGTGCGTTAGACTTACTAGGCCGGATCGCTTGATCTTCATTTCTACCAATATTTTTGGGCCCGGGGACCCTTCGTCGGGCCGGGATGATCTGGCCGAAAGCCAGGCCATCGCAGGCCTTGTAAGTCCCATGTAAGCGTCCCTAGAGGCCTCCAGAGTACGCTGCAGACACCCACCAAGAATTGTCGGCTGGGATGTGCCCTTTCCATTTACGGGGGGTAGAATGTCACACCATGGACTGGTGTGTGTGTTTGTTTTGCCTCCTACATGTTTAATATGTTACCCCCTGTACATAGTTTATCCCTCGATGTTATATGGTTATAGCCTTTCAGGCGGTCCCTCGTTTAGTCCCTCGATAGTTCTGTATCTAAAGTGTGTTCTGCCGCCCCTTTCGCTTTCTCCTTATGTTCGTCGATTCCCTGTGCTACGTGTTTGTTTTATTGGATAAATAAAGATTATATGTACGAATCTCTCACGTCCTCTAGCTCCTGCGCCGTCACCAGTAGCAGCGAGGTCGAACCAACGCGTCAGTTGATCTTTATCCGTGGGACTGAAACTCGAAATATTCATTTAAACCATGAAAGAGCAACCTCTGAGCAATAATAATGGCGTCCCTTTAGTGTAGAGAACAAACAGATCATAACATCTGCACAAAGAACAAAGTGGTGCCAAGGATATAGCCTCGCTCAGCATGTAAGGCGATTTGTTGCACATTTGTCATCATCTTTGAGTGAGAGTTTCTGAGAGTTTGACACAGCCATGCTGCTCCTAAGTCTGACCTAAAGGGAGTGTCCATAATACATTTTAAACTACAGACACATAAGCACATACCAAGCCGTCCAAGCCAGAGTGATCTCTCAACAGACATACCCTCTCTGACACCTGGTAGCCGCGCCTGGGGGGTTTAATTTCATCATGTGTTAAATATGATCCTGCTAAGTTTTATTAGCAATGCTAGCACACATATACAAAAACAACACATACACACTGTGGACAGCCATAAGGTCGAGTTGCCAATGCTGGAAGCCACACTTTCACAAGCATTCATTTATTTCTAAGTATACAATCAGCAGCTATAAGTGCCTCGAGAAGTTCCTCCCACCGTGCCTGATTGAGGTCAATTCAAGGAGCCTGTGACGAGGGGTTTTTGTGAGCCTGGGTGTGAACAGGCCTGTATAACCCAGCTATATGACAGTGTGATCGTCCTCTGGTTTAAGAATATTACTGGATCATAACATTTTACTGCAGCTCTGAGAGTCAAGCATGCTATCACATATTCCCACATGTGCAAAGTCTGCACCTGTTGTTTACAACATGCATGACAGTTCAACACAGCATAATTACATAAGCATATCTACCAGAAGAACTAAATGAGAATGCTTTTGTATTTATAGAACAGCTCAGTATTGATGGTAACTTTTAAAGGTGTGTTGTTATAAAAAAAGGTTTTTCAATACTATAATAATATCGAAGTGTGTGTGTGCTATGTCGTCTTGTGATCGTGTGCAGAATTCAAATTTCGTGTGTGTGTGTTTAAAATTTTATTTTTTATTTGTACTTTTTTGCATGTTTCAGATTGAATTATTTTTTGTTTCTTTTTTACAATTGCAGATACCCCAAGTGCTACGCCGCGAGCCCACTTTCTTCAAGAAAAATGTCATTACTGCATATAAAACTGGTTTCATAAGAGGGATTAGGACAGCAGATGAAAATACAATGAATACGACTATTGTTCTCCGTGGGATGTGTAAACTCTCTTCACAGGACAATCTTCATGACCATGCAGAATCGGGACGAATCAAAAAAAAGTCTCTTGTTTATTTTCCACCCATTGATGCATGCACACTTAAGTGCTAGTGATTCATTCTGCCCTTATCCTAAATGACTCCCAAGTTAAGCGTAACTCAGCTCAACTATGAAACCCATTCGTCCTCCATGTTAACCCTCCCATACAAGTATCCATTTGTTCATATGCTGAAACTTGATTTTGTTCTAAATAAGTATGGTGTTTGTGTCATTAAATATGTATGGCTGTAATGAAGTAGCCTAAACATAATTTAGCTATGGAATTTTTTATAAACTAGCTTGGTTTTATCAACAACTCTGGAGTCACATACTAGTGGTTAAATTTAATAAAAACCGGACAATCCCCCAAGTTATGACGAACATATACAAAATGGTAGTCTTACAGCTTTCTCAAGTTGTCAAGTGTACTAGGCCCAGAATGAAGTGCAAGCCAGAAAGTGTAACAATCATGGAACACTTGATCATCAGAGATGAATAAGAATGGTGATTCGTCTGGATTTGTTTTTTGGAGCATTGGATGTCGCTTGCCCTCACGTGCCCCCCAAATAACAATGAAGATACGCTGTACCTATACTTTTACTATATTAAGACAGAAAATTCAGCTGGAAAAACAGCGAAGTGTTCGTCTTTTATTTTAATTTATTATTTGATTCGATTTTTTTTTTTCACATTAAAAGTACACAGGTTCTGTATTTTTATGATAAATGATATTGTCATAGTCCTACTACGACCCTATCTCTTTCTATCTTAATATTAATCGAAAATGTATAAATGTCAATGTAGACATGTTCAGCGCATTGTAGTCATACATTCACTCACATACTATTACGGCTATCTCTCTTTCTCTCTTAATATCAATAGAGAATTTAGAAATGTTCATGTTAAGATGATCAGCACATGCCTTTAAATAAAAAGGCTAAAATATAAATAAATACATAAATACACAAACAGTTTTGACACATAGTCATGAGGGTCGTCTAAAGGGGCACTCTCGGTTTTGTATTATTTCTGTCAGATGAGAAAAACAATATCAAAATGACCTTTAAATCTGAAATTAAAACATGTCCATCACGTTTACGCCCAGTGAGACTTGGAGAGAGTGGAAACGCCTTTTTCTTGCAGGAAGCATAGTGTGGTCACATTCGATGACAGGACACTTAGATTTGTCGTACGGTTTTTAACGGCACGTCTCACACCCAAGTGTAGCGCAAAGGCAAATGCCTCTGCTAACAACCCTAATTGCCCAGCAGTCGCGAAACATGTCAATACGGCTCTGCGACATGTGATTCGCTCGAGTGTTTGTAAACATGCGTCAAAAGCATGTGATTCTGCTGACGACACACTGCGCTCTAGACAGACAGCCAATCAGAAAACGGGGGTGTGTGAGCGGGGCGGGGCCTCGCCGTGGCGTTGTGGAAAATTCGATGTGCTCGGCAACAATAATTGAAAAATGAAGTTCAAGCCGATATCATCCATCGTTTGACATCGCCAGCAGACAGAATAACTCAACGACACGTTTGTTCAGGTTAGTAGCAGTGTTTTCTATCTAGTAAACTTGTGAAGTCCTTCAAATTGGGCGTTGCGTTATTCTAAATTAATCCACCGTCAGGAAAAACAGGCTGTTTTGTGTGTGACAGATTGATGAACTTTTTACCTCACTGTGTTTGCGGTCTAATACGAGACTGATGTATTTATACATATGTCATGCCATATATGTAGGTGTTGAGCCCATTAAGTCAGTCTGTCCTAATGCTCATTTGCTGCATTATAAGGATGCTGTCAGTCATGTTCATTGAGATGCTCTAGAAATGCCTAGACTAGTTTCCTTAGAAATATTGTCCTTTGTTAAATATACGTTACAGGTGATTCTGAGTAAGAAAAAAACATCATGTGGGGATTGCAGGGAGGAGGAGGGGTTTCTGCTGCGACAAAGGTGTGGGCAGCGCACCACGCGCGCGGGTGTTGGCCCCAGAACTTGGCGTTAGTGGCCAAAGAAGGATGTTTTTACGCTAGGTCTTTTACAACCCAGTGTGCTTTCGTCTCGATCAGACAGTTCAGTCATACAATCAAACAGGTCCACGTGAGCTGCATTTGCTTAAAGCTATCAAGTTTCCTCGACGACATCAGCACCGGAGTGCTGGCTGAGCATCCAAATAAACTCAGATTTCCATGAAAGGCTTGTTCAGTCTTAACTGATAATGCCTATTCATTATGTTATATGACTGGGTTTATGTAACCTGTTGATTCTGTGGATCCGTATGAGATTTTCATTCTGATGTCGTACACCCTCCCACTATCAGACTCTCTCTCTTCGTCTAAGCTAATGGTTAGATTTTTAGTCAAGTGCGCACTTTTCTCCTCTGTGATGGAAACAAAGGCCAAGTGTTCCTATGCGTGGTCGTGCATGCTTTTGAGCCTGATTGAGGATAAGCAGTTGCTTTCGCGACAATTTAGTTCGGTGTTTGTGATTGATTTGTGAATGATTGTGTTATAAAACATAATAGTTGTATTATTTGAATAAAAGGGTTCTGTTTATTTTAACATTTATTGTGTGTGTATGTTTTAATTAAAGTTTATTTTAATCAGATGTATTATTTGTGAAAGATTGATATTTTATTTACCTTAAAAAGGCGTTAATTACCATTTGTCAGAAACGTCACTACTCTGTAAAAGATTGCGACTTGGCTACGACCTCAGACTGGGAAATGAAGGGCTGTATGTTCAAATCCCACTTCTCTCACCGAACCTTCATGATCATTACCTATCTATAACATTATGTGGTACGCGAAATAAGGCGACTTAACCTTCAGATACTTTAGTAGGGAACAAATATATGTGGTGTATACTGAAAATCCTCTCCCCCATCTATGTATCATAATTAGAGCACTGTGAAGAGCGTAGGATAATCGGCGTTGTTTAAAACTCACATCAGTGAGTCATTGTGTTCAGAATGAATGTTTAACATTAATTGACTTCATTGAGAAATACATCTGAGTTAAGTGGGCAGGAATGATCTAATGCCCTAGAATCATTGAAATTGGGATTTGATGGAATATATTTATTCGTCAGAGACAAATCTCAAAATGTGTCAGGAATGCTGAAAACTCGCCATTGTTTGAAAATGTGCTGTACTTGGACATTCCTTCGTGGTATATGGAACTCGCTATAAGTCAATTCTTATACAATTGCGCGTTATATTGTCTTTTTGCTTTTTTCACAGTAATCCGGCGATGTACGGACCTAAACCAGCACCACACCAGTGTGTACTGCAAAAGGTATGCTGATAGTAAATATTAGCGAAGCAATACGACTATTAGATTTCACTTTTTAACATCGTGCCCTGTGTTCTGCTGTTCCTTCGACTGGAAGAACTAGCATCCCTTCTTGGGCGGTTTTGATATGGCAGGTCAATGTATGGGGGAATCTTATGCAGTTTCTAGACACTTCATCCAAGCCTCAATACCTATTGTCAGCGCAATAGTACGTTTGTATTGCTCGTTTACAGTACCCGATGTTAACTATCCTTCTTCCGTGGGATTATCACCTACTTGGCTCACCACCGTAGTTCGGTGAAATACCCCATGTCGTAACCATCTTGTTGCAGCGACTTTTTCATCCCACGTGCTATTTTTATCATGTTTTACTGCTATACTGTTATGCTGCAGCCCTTTTCCTTCTCCATTTCTCTGTCTCGTGCTCCCTTACTAGGATTTCTTGATTTTCTCGTTGTTTGTCCTGTACTGCGACACTTCTTGTGTCTCGTCTTTCACTGTGAGTCGAAGGGTCCTTTCCGGGTATTGTGTTTTTTTTTTTTTTTCCTAGTTCAGTCGGTCTCGAAGGTCCCTTGCCGTTCGTCTGATCAGCGCAGCAATTGAGAGCTTTTAGTGTGTGTGTGTGTGCACCCATGTTTCACCACCTTTTAACCCACTCTTCTCTGCTTTGTGCTACTGCCGTAGGATGCCCCTTACATAGACCTGACCAGACAGCCCGGCGTGGCCCCGCTGATAATTAGCCTGCACTGTTGCGTATAAGCCTGTGTGAATGATAGAGACACCCATGTGGTGCTATATAGCAGAGTTTACAGGGTCGGCCCGACTGTCGTTTGACTCCTGTTCTTTTGTCTTTTTTTTTGTGTTATTCATTTTTCATACTCCATACTGTTGTAGTTGTTTTAGCTAACAGAGTTTGCAACTGCTCTCACGCGCCTCCTACTGCTTGCCACACAGATTTCCATCTCCCATTCTGACTTTTCTCCTGCTGCCTATCGTGCCCTGCCTTTTACTGTCCCTGCCTATATCACTGCTGCCCGCCCCAATGTGCTACCGGTTGTGTGGGTGATTTTTGAGGACCTCCAGTCCGTACGCTCGCCCTACCACGATGCCCCTTAATATGTATCTGTTCCCTCAAGTTGTCGCTACCCCCGGCCCCTATAGTGTTGCCCTTCTCTTCACTGGTTGGAGTAAAGAATGCTTTTTTGTGGCACCTGGGAGGACCTCGCCTTTATTATTTTTTCCGTGTTCAGAAAGAGCACTCCTTCGGCACTATCACGACGATGAACTTTTTATTTCTGTCCTCAACACCTCTTTGGTTGTAGTTTCCTGTCTGTAGTTATTGTGTGGTTCCTAGGTCCTGTATTTCTTGCTACTTCGCAGCTCTTAATCCAATGACACCGTGACATTGTACAATGCCAGGTGTAATTGCGATTGAGCGGTGGTGCGCAAATAGCCCATTCGGGGATCTTCCCAATCCTCCTTCGGGTGCGCAGCTATGTGCGAACTTAATAAACACATATTGTACGATATATAGAGTCACGTCATGCTAGTTGTAGCATTCATGCCTGTGTCATTCTCCATCTATATTTTTTGTGAGAAAGGCGTCTATGCGCGGCTGTGTCTGTTTATCTGGTGGTTGTCGCCTCTTTTTTCTCAACTGATGCGGGTTTGTCTGCGCCTTTTTCGGGTCACGGCTTCCCTGTCATCTATCCCTTTTTATTTCGTCTTTTGTAGGCGATGTCCTCCGGCGGCGCCTGTGGGATTGGGTTCGTGTTCCGTGTGGTAGGCTACTGTTGGGTGTCTTCTTAGTGAATTTTTTTAGCACGTCGTGTCTTGCTTGATGCTGTTTTTTTCTTTTATTTATAGGTGTAGTGCCCCTACCTGTTGAGCCAGTGCCTTAGAGACCTAGCGACGCTGGGTGGAGTTTTCGACCCGCACCAGAGCTCATTACTCTTCCGTATCTATGATTTACGCTCGTTCTGCCTCCATCTGCTCATTGGACGTGTCTTTTTGATGATTTATGGCAGTTGGAGTTACCGCCGTCTACCTATTCTTATTCGTTTGCTGGTTATTTACCATTTTCTTTGTGTTTGCTTCAAATGTATTTAGTCCATTTATGTTTGTTTAGTTACTAGGATACTGTTTTTCAATGTTCCCTTCTTGTTATCCGTTTCACTACCTGACCATCATGTTTTGTTATCCCAGTTGTTTATCCACGGTCCTGGCTTCACTTTCCTCTGTCATCACTTCAAGTTTTGAATATGGTGCATTACTCCCACATCGCGCTTGTCTGTTGTCCCATGTTCTTACACCTGGGTACAAGACCTACTGTCGTTCAAAACAGGCAGCCGGTAAGAGTCTCTCCCCTGAGAACCACATTCCCGCCTCGCCACCGGACCCTTACCAGTATTTCTATCGTGGTCCCTTTCTTGTTTTTCTTTTTCATCTACCGTCCTTTTCTCGTATCGTGATTTTGCATGTCTTTCCCTTTCGCTCAGTGTTGTTTTTTTTGAACTGTTTTCTTGACACGCCGTTACTTGCTAGTCCAGTTGTGATGTTTCCGCTTCCAACGAATCTTTCTCATGGCCTTACCTCTGATTCCGGGTCCCCCCGGACAGCCCTGGCTATTGTGTATAACAGCCCCCCCCCCACAGCCAACGCGCAGGCGCTTCACCCCGGCGCAACCAACGCCAGGTGTTACCTACCTGAGCGGAGCCCTCGCGCCCTCACTGGTTCTTACACCGCTGCGGTGGGCTGGCGTGTAGGTGATACAGGGGCTCCTTGTCATATCGCGCTACATGGCCCCGGCCGGTTTCCGCGCCGAGGCAGATTGCGCCCCTTGCAGTATCCTTGACCCCCTGCACCGGGTGTGGGTTTTGGTGGGCTGTCTCCACTGTCGGCACCCATGTTATTGCCGGCCGCTGTGGGAGCGAGAGGGGTCTCGGCGGACCCTAGGGGCCCCGCAGACGCAGCCCCCGTCATCCTGTCGGTGCCTTTCGCTCTCCGTTTCCTTTCCCTCGTTCTGGCGTTTCCGAGCCCCTGCATTTGTTTGCTGTGTCTCCCCCGAGCGGCCGCCTCCCGCCCCACGCTTAAGTCCTGCGTCCCATGTGTCGAGCGAACCCTGATTGCGAGCAGGAGCCAGCGGTATTGGGCTGTTTGTTTGTTTGGGGGTGCTTCACACTGCGCGGTATTGTATGGGCCGACCTCTTAGCCGATCCGACCCTTAGTAGCCAGTGTGTCTGTCTGCCCACCGGCCGATTCGGTTGGGCCGCCACCGTTGAACCTCGGTGCGGGAGTGGGTGGAGGTGGAGGAGCGCGGGCGGGCGGGCTTGCGGCGGAAACGCCAGAGATGCTGAGGAGCATGGTCGGTTATGTGGTTGCGCGTCCTCATTTTACGTCGCTGAGGACAACAGAGTAGTGAGGAGCGGCTTGGATTCTATGTGGGGTTTTATCTATGTGTCGTTTATCAGCCCTGTCCCCCTGTTTCATCTGTTTACCTTGTTGTGTGTCTTCTTTTTTTCCATCCACTCGCTTGCTTCACGTTTCGTCGTATTCTCCACAATGTAGTCAATGGCTGCTGAGCTCGATTCGATTCCGGCTGGTTGTTGTGGAGAGGTGGCGGGGGTGAGTGTTTGTGGGGTATGACGTGTTGATGCGTTGAACTCTCATTGTGGGGCGTCGGTTCGTAAAACCCATAAGGCACACAATCAACATTTCCGGAAGTACCAAAACCCAAGTTGGGACTCGATCTGGACGCCCTTTCCCCTCCTATCAAAAAATGATGGTATGAAGTAACGTAACGCCGGGGTAAAGCCTCGTCAAAAGGACTCGACTCTTCCGCAACGGACCGTGCTACGTTCAGGACGATCCTAGTTATAGTTTGGTTCTATAATATTAGTAATTTTTGATTATTCTATTTGGTGAGTGTAGCTGTTCAAACCATTGGGAGCATGTGATAGCAATGTTGCAAAGGTACCTGAGTTACCAGAGATAGCTTTTCCTGCCTCTACAGCTATTATCCGATACTACCCACTTCGTGGCTTTGCCCTCTCTTTACAGTATCTAAGAGATTGAGTTTATTAGGGGCATTTTTTTTTTGATTGGAGTTTGTTTTGACTCCCTTTTTTGTGTTATATGTCGGCACAGCGTCTGCAGACCTTCTACTCGTGGGTGGTGTAGTTTTGCAGTGTGTCCGTTTGAGGAGAGGAATCCACACAACAGCCAGGGAGGAATGGGGCGACGCACCTTTCGACACACGAAACAATCAGCTAATATGGCTCGCAAGCGAACACCACGACATTGCTCGTGCGAAGTATGGATGATATGACTAGTTCATCTGATGTGTCGGCGGTTGTCAAGTGTATGACTATTTTCACCTCTCTCCCTGCGTCTCACCTTCAATACAGGAGTTAAATTGCGCCCTGAAGGAGGGTTACATTGATGAAAAGGGTCTAAATGTCATGGGAGGGAACCGGGGAAAGGACTAGAATGAGAGGGAGGGAGTGAGAGAGAGAAATTGTTTACCTTGCTCTCTTGGTGACTGTGCACTGGCAGGCGTCCAGTTCACATGCGCTAGACTTCCTAATGCAACTGCATCAGAGAGATGAGTGACAGAGCTCTGCTCCTATCAGGAGCCAGTTGGTGCTTCCGACTATTTCGCAGCTCCAAAATCCCATTGGATTAGCCCTGGAAAGCAGCTGGAGGGATTAATCCGATTGGCTGCAAGGTAATGTTATCATTTGTGAGTACTCTTGTTATGGTAGAGTTTTGTTGTTTTAGAGAGATTTGGTAGAACCTCACAATGGAAAAATGTGCAAAAGTGTGTTATTTAAATGAATAATACACCCAAAAATGAACAATCATTTATCGTTTGTGCCTTTTTTCTTCTGTTGAATGCAAAAGGAGATATTTTGTAGAATGTCTCTGCTGTCCATACACTGAAAGTCAGTGGGGTCCAATGTTTTTGTTCCCCAGTGGTGTTCAAAATATCTTACGACATGAGGGCAAGTAAATGTTTTTAATGCAGTTTGAAGGGATAGTTCACACAAAAAAATTAGTCATTTATTCACCGTCATGTCATTCCAAAAAGTTTTGGTTCCATTGACTTTCATTGGCATTTGCTGTTTTGTCATATCAAATGATTATACAATTAGAATTGTCTTCTTTTTTTCTTTTTTCTTTTTTCTTTTCTTTTCTTTTCTTTTCTAATGACAGGTCGATCAAAGATGCATTCTTCCTCTGCTAATTGACTACCAAGCTTCTTGTTTAGACAGACAGTGTCAAAACAGCATCTCGCCATGGCAAGTTTGTTATGTGCATGCAATTTGTTCTGTCCTGAAACCTGTTGCGTGTCAAGCAGTGCTGGCCCCAGGTTACGTCCGAGTGTGTGTCTGTGTGTGTGAGGCAGAGGCCTCCACTGCAGCTGTTAATGCTGCATTAGACGCCACAGACCGGAGCTCTGGCAAACGTTGGTGGCACCAGAGGGCCGGAGGGTATTGCTTCCCCGTCTACCTCATCCTCCCTATCACGTGGGAGGGGTGTTTTTTATGGATGAAGCTCGCCACATGATGGCGTTAACCTATGGGTGTCTGGGCCGAGGATCGGGCTGTGACGCAGATTGTAACTTGTGCTATTTTTCACTGATATTCAGCTTGGTATTGTTGCTCCCCATCATACCGATGTCAGTGTAGGCCTTTTCCTTTCAGAAACTCTTCCTGATTTTATATACATTAATTTATTTTTGCTGTTATTGTCATGGAGTAAAACAAACCTGGTGAAAATATATTTTCAAGTGAATGCTTATAACAGACTGGCCACTGCATTGTAATTGAGCTTTATGTTTTGAAATCTGTTCTTGTTCCCTGTTCCAATAGGTTACTTATTAAATGCGTATTGAAACGTATACCTGTCTTTTTGTGGAGTTTTCTAGGCAATTATATAGAATTGCAAGTAAGAATTCAAACATTTGTAAAGCAATTAAAGTGTCCAATATTTTTGGGAACATATTCATTATTTATGCGAATAAAGCTAATCAGTTTTACAGTCTTTAACTGGTTCATATTTTGGCGGACAATATTTAATTATTAATTAAAAACATACTTTTATTATAAGCTTATTTTGTGTGTGTTATATATATATATTTATACCTATATATGAACTAATTTGTCTCTTAATTCAATTTTCATTGTTTATTTGCTTGTTTCTTTTCTTTCTAGAATTTTCTTTATTTTTATTTTTTAGTCATCAGAAAAACAAAGCTGCCCCCTTTAAGTCTTTTATAAATATTGCACAACAGGCCGAAGGCAAACAAACAGCCAGAAGAAAGTGAGAGGGGCAACTGGATACCTCTAAACAGCAACTGTCGCCATGCTGCTCTCCTCTCGGTCGGGAAACTCCCACGAGTTCTGTCCTATCAGTCAGATAAGTGTTACCGAGCTCCTGGGGCGTGTTTCAGCTCTGCCGTACGGCTCAAAAACAAACACGCAGGGCAGTCATTGAGCAAACTAAAGAAGCCAGAACATTTTTTGGACATCCATGAATTGCTTTACGGAATCTCTTTTAATCAGTCTGCAGGAATGGACGTTTAAAAAGATAGGATTTACCAAAAAAAAAAAAAAGATTTAGGAGGAAGGTGTAATAAATTTGAGGGATATATGTCCGGTGAGTGGGATGTTTGTCTGCCAAAGACTTTGAGAAGCTCTGAGAACACTGATATGTAAAGAACAAAAAACCTTGGTAAAACGTCAGTCTACAGGGCAGTACCTGCCGCCACACCCTCACCGAGTACTGGCATCAGGAATCTCTCTTCCAGATTTCTCCATTTCCTGCGCACACTTCATTTTGAGAGACTGCGGCGGTGGAGGCAGCGAACCCGAGAGCAACAGCTTAAATGAAACTCTCCTCTATAGAGACGCTCAACTTTATATGCCACAGGTCTAGTGAGTAGTTGATATTGAAATTTGGAACAAACTTTTTTTTTTTTTTTTTTTTTTGATTTGATTTCTTTCTATCAGTTGTAAAAGCCAAACGAATGGCATTTTGATATGCTAGGTTGAATGCACTGAGCTTCGGTCATATATTCTGGCCTGCTTTTGCTCTTAAATCCTTCCTGCTTTGACTGCGTAGGTGCTGCTTCACATTCCCTGCCGCTGAGTGACAGATGAAACTGCTCTCAGCATACAGGGCGTTCTCTAGAGCTGTGGTGCTCGACTGGTTTCGCATCAGGACTTGGAGTTTACAACCTGTTCATATGAAAGTAAACTATATATATCCAATAATATGCCAAATTATGACAGACTAAATAGGAAAAATCTTTCCTAACATTTCTAAAAGTCTCTTGAATTTATGACTGTATAATTTTAATAATAATAATTTAAGCTGTTTTTGATGTGGTATGTAGTATTGAGTTGTTTTGTTTATGACTTGTCATCTGCCTAATTTGACTAGCTTCTACAAGATGAATTTGCACTGAAGTAAAATTAGATTTGACACCCAGCCGGTGTCAGCAACAAAAGAATAAATAAATAGCTTGTTGATTAAAAGGTTAGTTGATATGTATATGTATGTATAGCTTTGTTTTTTTCTTTACTTAAGAATCACTGTACTAGAGCATTGAAAGAGAGCTATTTGTAAATGTCAGATATCAATATTCAAGTTAGTATTCTCATTTGCTTAGAGAAGTTATAGATTAACACAAGAAATACAATATGTTTCAGTTTGTAAAGTGGCTGTAGCTATGGAGACGGAGGCAAGGATTGGTCTCCTTTAGGTTTGGAACTATACATACTTTCTCTATGCTCGCAATTTTCCACTTAAAGCCCACAAACTGAGGCTGTTCACAGTTTTTCATCCATGCCAAGTTTGCTTAGTCAGATTGCAAATCAGCATTGTCTCGTGTATAATTATTCACTGGCATTATGCCACTGCATTTGCTTGTTATGGGTGCAATATCAAGTGCTTACGAAACCACATGATCTTTTATCCTCAGATCAATATTTCTTCAAATTATATTGCTTAACGTTAAACAACGTTTCCTTCTGCGTGTTTAAAGTGAGCGACCACGTGGAAGAAGATGTGCAAGATGAAAGTAGCCTGTTTGTGCTCTTCCTTGTGTTTTGTAGGTTTGCAGAGTAGACTAATAATCTTGATTATCCTCTGTGGAAGATATCTAGACGTGTTGGGTTTCCTGCCAGAATTGGATGTGTGGGCTTTTCTCATCTTGTTTTGTTTTCTTTGTGGTTTGAGGTGTGAATCTGTCAGCAAGGACTTAGTTTTGAGTTGCTGCTCTTTAAAGGGGTCATAGGATGCCCATCTTCCACAAGTTGATATTATTCTTTAGGATCTTACTGAAAAGCATAGTTTGGTTAAAATTTCTCAATGATAGTGTAAAAAAAATTGTTTTTACCCTGTCAAAAACAGCTCTTTTCAGATAAAGCCATTTTTGTAGCATTTTCCTTTAAATGTTAATGAGCTATGCTGACCGCGCCCCTCTCTTCTGAGCCACTATCTGAGGGACTGTTTACTTTAGCTGCATTCATCGTGAAACTTGCTAATTAGCACATTATTAGGAAAGGCGATTTGCAAAGATTCATTACAAAACATATATTCACTTCTTCTGTAGATGAGGCTGGCTCATGAATGATTTGCACGAACATAGACGCATTAGTAGTTCGGGGGCGCATTCCCTTCAGAAACAGTGTAATCCACTGCGAGTTCAGCGGCTCAGATGTCAGGAGTAAACAACGACTGCTATGTTCATTATCACATCCAACAACAAAACACCTCAATCAATTGCTTAGGAGTCATTCTTGTCTACACCTACCCCAGCAGTGAAACAATGGCGGACTGATGACAGCTCAGTCAGGGCGGGTCTAAGGTAAGACACCAGTCCAGTCTGTGCTGAAACGCTACTGTCAATCAAACTATCGTGGGAGGGGCCTGTCTGTGTGATGTCACACAGACAGGCATCTGAGATTGGCTCGATTTGAGGAAGGGGAAAACATTTAACCAGATTTTTTAAAAAAACATCGGGTGGATTTTATCATTATAGGGTGGTTGTGTAACCACACTGCCAACACACATTTCAGTTCAAACAACTTGTAAAAGTGCATGTAGCATCCTATGACCCCTTTAATGGAGATTAGCTGCTTAGCATTGGCATTTACTGTAGCTTCTGCTGGTGTAGGCTGTATGCGTGACTACACAGTTCCTTTGACAGCCATTGAGAAGTAGCTGTAAATTGGAAATATTGAATTATAGTTTTTTTTCGAGTTATGAGGTGTACTATTGGTATTATAGTATTTAATATATTATGTAGAGTTTTTTTTACCCCTTTTATTTAATAACTATATTATTTATGATATATAGCATTCAAATATTATAATATTAGTGTATTGTTTTGTTAATTATCATATATCTTTAATAAATGTGTAAGTATGTTTATTTATGTTGCATTTGTAGGATCTAATCAAACGTATGAGTTGTATAGATACTGTTTTATTAAACATCATTGGTCTGTTTAATAATGCATACTGTTAAGAATTTAGTCCACAAACCATGTTTAGCTTTGTTGCAAGTGAACCTGTAGTTTTGTACGGTTTTTGTTTATGGTTGGCATCAAATATTATAAATATATAAATATTTTAAATAAGTGTACAAGTGTTATTACAATCGGATTTATTTGATTAAACATTACATTAATTACATAAATATTATTAGTGAATATTACTATTTTTGAAGTTCTTAAAGCCCCAAAAAGAATGCCTGATGAAGGTCACATAACCAAAACATTGCATAAGAATATGATTCGCAAGCCATATCAGTGTGTCTGATTCATCTATTTTTGTTAAACTGTTTGCTTTTTATTTATTCCTGTGCACATGCTTATATGATTTACAAGCAGTTAAAGTTTTTAAAACCAAAAAAATATATTTTGCCTTGCTTGCTGCCGTTGATTTAGCTCAACATTGATTTCTTCACCGTGTACTGTAAGGTTGAAATGATGAAATTTATATATATGTGACTTAATGTTTTGTTTTCTGTCTTTTTGTCTGAAGCCCTGCCATCTGAGGACAGGAGTGATGCCAAGTTATGTTTTAGCAGCTGACGTCGAGGGCCGGTGAAGGAGACTGACCGTGTCTCCTCCTGGAAGCTGGTTTCAAGTGGTGTCTTAGAGTGCTGATGAAATGAATCTAGCACCATTTGAAATCAGTGTTCTTGGGGTGGGAAATGCGGCACTGTCTAACTGGACATCTGACAACATTCATGCTTTATACTATGTAATCACATCTTGTATTCGACTTCTTCAAGACATGTCCTCTAACCAAGGTTGACCGATTTCTTTTGGTGTTCAGAGTCTTTTGGGGTTTCTAGCACCATTTGAAATCGGTTACAATGAAGGACAGATGACGACGCTGGAGCACTGAAGTCATTTATTATACTTGTGCAATTATATACAACACGTGATAAATAAAGTTATCCAACATAAACTTTACAGGTAAACACAAAAAGTGACAAGTCCATGAGGTGTATTTAGTCAGACAGGTGATAAGTGGTTACAATACCATAAAGTACCACTAGATGGCATGCTTGTTTATATCTTGTGGTCAGCTGAAACTATAGCATCTGAATACAGTAGGTGATGTGTCATTGGAATCTGGTTTGCACTGATCTGTAAATTTTTTTGTCATGTTGCACATTTTTACACAAACCTAAAATCAGGAAATTCAACTCTTTTCAGACCAAAAAAGTAGCACCTGATATGTATTATAGAGTGTGTTTTCATTTAAAACACATAAAACTGATTTATTTGGCAGGATACCCACAACATTATATACAGCTGTACATCACTTCTAAGTGTTCACGGACATCCGGACATGGATCAGAGAAGAATGAAGCATTGACTAAACTTCTTCCCATTGCAGACGATAAGGTAAAAAATGTATTATTACATTTTATGCTGATGTTTTATTGTTTATTATGTTATAGTTGTTCATTATTGTATTGTTTAATCATGCTGATTGATTCTTTTTTCACTTTGTCTGCAGTCTCTTTTTCCTCACACACTAATTAAATAATTTAATCTTAAATAAAACATTTTTTTGTCTATATTTATTTGTCAAGTAGCTGTTTAATAAGTGGTATAATGAATGGCTAAATGTACATTGTCCCTTACGATTATTTTGCATATTGTTTCAAAAATAGCTGAAGATTGAATGTTTATGTGTGTATGTGATCTGATGTCTTAAGTGACTCTTTATGAAGTGGATCTGCTGTAGTACCTGGAACGCAGGCTGCTGGTCTGAGGAGAGTAAGTTTGGTGTTGTTGCTAATTTGAGAGGGCAGGTTACAAGATCCTGCTGTCCATAATTGGCATGATGAATCCAAATCACAATCACACCATTACCTTTAGAGGCTAGTTTTTCTGGGTTACTATATAATAACAACAGAGAAATGAATTTGGAGAAAGAACAGAAGAATACCACAGTCAATGAGACTTTGGCTGCCTTCACAGATGACACTTTTTCCTAGAATTATTTTGGAGAAACTAGGAACAATGGTCAGTAATAAGTAACTACCAATTCAAGGTGAAAAAAGCTTTCAGATTGGTCAGTTAAATACTTTATTCAGCTAGGACACATTAATTAACATTAACAGTTTCCCCAAAAATATTAAGCAGCAGAACTTTTTTAACATCAATAATTAGAAATGTTTCTTGAGCACCAAGTCGAATATTAGAATGATTTTTGAAGGATCATTTGACACTGAAGACTGAAGTAATGGTGCTGATTCCATCACAGGAATAAATTACTATTTTAAATGTTAAAACAGAAAGCAACATTTTAAAAATGTAATATAGATTTCACAACATTACTGTTTTTAATGTATTTTTGATCAGATAAATTCAGCCTTGGTGAGCAAAAGAGATTTCTTTCAAAATCATTTTTAAAAAATCTTGCCCACCCCAATTTTTGAATGGTAGTGTTTCATATATTGATTTACTAAATGGGAGATGCAAATAGGACACATCCAGGTATTTATAAGTCCCAACACAAGGGTCAAAGAAAATGGAGTTCACTGCAGGAACAGAACAGCTAACACACAAACTATATCAAAAATAGTTTTGAGAAGAAATGCAATTGGATCTACTGTTTAATACAGTGCTGTTGTTTCATTTGCTCTTAAAGAAAGTGATTACTGGATGGACATCACATGGACGGATGTCTCTTGGAAGCATTTGACGTTTGAGAGCTGATGAAGTGGTCTTCCAGTGGAGCATGTCCTGTGGTCAGTTTGCCAGTCGCTGGCTGTAATCCCCAATCTGACACATCAAAACTATTTACCATAAGAATCATTGTGAATTTTAACACACTCTGTGTAAATGTAGATTACTCACCACAGCTGAGTTGAACACGTGAAATATCTTTTTGTTTCAGCACCTGGAGAGAGAAAAGCTGTTTGATGTAAAGTACAGTTACTTATTAAAAAGCAATATTTTAGGGATTGTCTTGAATTGAAGTGTATTTCACATATGCTGCATTTTTTAGCAAAACAACTCCATAAGGCCTTACCTTGTCGACACAGTAGTTTTAAACGTCTGTATATGACATTTTCAAATATGTCACATTCTCATTGCAAGTCAATTAAATATGTCAATTAAATAAACTGGCTTATAGGACATCGGCTTTAGATTTTGTTGCAGCATCATGCTGATATGTTTGAACACAAGGAAGTAAACTTACTATTTATAGAGGTTAGGAGTATAAAAATGAACCACATATTTCACTGATGTGTCAAGCTTACTGTCAAAGTCTAATTGGATTATTAATTAAACTTTTTAATTTACAGTACATATAGTTTTGTGATATTTGTTTGGTCAGACACTTGAAATGTTGCATGACCCAGAAACCTCAGATTTTATGTCCTTTATATTATGAGTATTGAGTAATCTTGATTATTTATCTGGGTATGTTTTGATTATGTATTTTAGACATTTGTTGTTTGGGCTTGACGATAAAATCAGCCTACTCAAAAAATCAAACTGATTCTGCTGTGTTAATCACATTTTTGTATTCAGAAATGTAATTTGTTGTTGCCTGCTGGATCTGATAATAAACTGCTAAAATTACAATTCACAAGAAAGTACAATCTTTCTTGAGTATTTATCTACTTTTTGCCCTATAACACGGTAATATACAAAAGTCTTAGATGCTTCACAAAAACATTTAAGATGGTTACTTATATACTTTCCACAAATTCCTTTTGCAAATATTGTAATAATTCAGTGTGAATGATGTATGAACAACGAAAAAAAAGCTTATTCCATTCTACACTTCAGCACAGTTTTGAGGTAGTTTGTGGTTATGCAGCATATTATTATGGTTTACACATGGTTTACAACAAATCACAGGGGAGTGAATGAATATTCTCAGACCAAAAATAAGATTAGTAGCATCTCTTAAAAAAAAGCTCCTAAAGTGGGTTTTTTACAGAAATGCCAGAGAAGAACCATTTTAGGTTCCCCAACGAAACTGTTAAAAATATCCTTTTTTCTTAGTTGTGCGGAAAATTTAAAAAATCTAAAAGGACCATTTTTCAATATCAAGAACCTTTTGTGAAATGGAAAGGTTCCGTGAATGTTATCGATGCCAATAACTAACCTTTATAACTGTCTGGTGTGTCTTGTAGTCAGATTCAAGAATCAGAATGCACTTCATCAGTTCTCTTCTGGCCTCGGATGGCTCCGTTCTACCTTGTCCCACCATCCCGACACCTGCGCCTGCGCTCCTCCCACCCTCAATTCCAGCGTGAACCATTGGCCATTCGGCCTCACGGGGCTCCCTTGGTCAGTAGGCATGGTCTGCCCCCGCTCTGCCCTCCCTCAGGCTCTGCCTCCTTCCTCAGGCGCTCAAGCTAGCCCTTTGGCCTCCAGATCCCCATATTATGGAAAAACTGAACCCATTAATTGCATTACAAACACCACACATTAAACATCAAAGTTGAATTAATTCATGTTTTGACCACAGATGTTTCTTCATCTAGCAGCTTGTTTTAAAGTTACTTCTAGTTTTAGCAAAGGATATTTCTTGATCTGAATTTTATATCTAAGCAATCGCATTTTAACTGCACAAACTGTGTTCCCATTGAGTAATATTTATTTTTATTTTCCTTTATGTGTAGAACACTTGCAAATTTGTATCATTGGTTATTCATGTATCTACAACATCCACACTTACAAATGTGTGAATGCCACTGCATTAGATATTAAACCAAGTGGAATTTATTTTAAAGAAATAGGCTAGCACTTTTTAAGTAAAACAATTCACAAAAAAATGGATTTTAAATTATAAAACTGTTTATATATATATATTGTTCAAAATGTGTACACTTGTGTGAACTTGAGAACTGACTTTATACATCCAATAAAATCAACTTGACACCATATGTACCATCATGAATTTTTATGTTGTTATTTAATGCAATGACTTTCATTCATTTGAAGTGTGACTTAACTTGCCAATAATAATAATAATAATTAATAATTCCTTACATTTATATAGCATTTTTGTAGGCACTCAAAGCGCTTTACATTGTCTGGGGGTATCTCCTCATCCACCACCAGGGTGCAGCATCCACCTGGATGATGCAAAGGCAGCCATATTGCGCCAGAACACCCACCACACACCAACTTACTGGTGGAGAGGAGACAGAGTGATAAAGACAAACAGTAGATATGGGGATTGTTAGGAGGCCATGATGGTCAGAGGTCAATGGGCAAATTTGGCCAGGATGCCGAGGTCACACCTCTACTCTTTTCGAAAGACATCCTGGGATTTTTAATGACCACAGAGAGTCAGGACCTCAGTTTCACGTCTCATCCGAAGGATGGTGCTTTTCTGCCAATTATACAGGTGCATTTCAATAAATTAGAATGTCGTGGAAAGGTCATTTATTTCAGTAATTCACTCAAATTGTGAAACTCATGTATTAAAAAAAAATCAATGCACACATACTGAAGTAGTTTAAGTCCTTGGTTCTTTTAATTGTGATGATTTTAACTCACATTTAACAAAAACCCACCAATTCACCAAATCTCAACAAATTAGAATATGGTGACATGCCAATCAGCTAATCAACTCAAAACACCTGCAAAGGTTTCCTGAGCCTTCAAAATGGTCTCTCAGTTGGTTCACTAGGCTACACAATCATGAAGAAGACTGCTGATCTGACAGTTGTCCAAAAGACAATCATAGACACCCTTCACAAGGAGGGTAAGCCACAAACATTATTTGCCAAAGAAGCTGGCTGTTCACAGGGTGTTGTATCCAAGCATGTTAACAGAAAGTTGAGTGGAGGAAAAAGTGTGGAAGAAAAAGATGCCAACCAACCGAGAGAACTGCAGCCTTATGAGAATTGTCAAGCAAAATCGATTCAAGAATTTGAGTGAACTTCACAAGGAATGGACTGAGGCTGGGGTCAAGGCATCAAGAGCCACCACACACAGACGTGTCAAGGAATTGGCTACAGTAGTCGTATTCCTCTTGTTAAGCCACTCATGAACCACAGAAAACGTCAGTGGCGTCTTACCTGGGCTAAGGAGAAGAACTGGACTGTTGCCCAGTGGTCCAAAGTCCTCTTTTCAGATGAGAGCAAGTTTTGTATTTCATTTGGAAACCAAGGTCCTAGAGTCTGGAGGAAAGGTGAAGCTCATAGCCAAAGTTGCTTGAAGTCCAGTGTTAAATTTTCCACAGTCTGTGATGATTTGTGGTGCAATGTCATCTGTTGGTGTTGGTTCATTTTGTTTTTTGAAAACCAACGTCACTGCACCCGTTTAAAAAAGAAATTTTGGAGGACTTCATGCTTCCTTCTGCTTGACCAGCTTTTTGAAGATGCTGATTGCATTTTCCAGCAGGACTTGGCACCTGCCACACTGCCAAAAGCACCAAAAGTTGGTTAAATGACCATGGTGTTGGTGTGCTTGACTGGCCAGCAAACTCACCAGACCTGAACTTCATAGAGAATCTATGGGGTATTGTCAAGAGGAAAATTAGAAACAAGAGACCAAAACATGCAGATGTGCTGAAGGCCACTGTCAAAGAAACCTGGGATTCTATACCACCTCAGCAGTGTCACAAACTGTTCACCTCCATGCCACGCTGAATTGAGGTAGTAATTAAAGCAAAAGGCGCCCCTACCAAGTACTGAGTACATGTACAGTAAATGAACATACTTTTCCAGAAGGCCAACAATTCACTAAAAATGTTTTTTTTATTGGTCTTATGAAGTATTCTAATTTGTTGAGATAGTGAATTGGTGGGTTTTTGTTAAATGTGAGCCAAAATCATCACAATTAAAAGAACCAAAGACTTAAACTACTTCAGTCTGTGTGCATTGAATTTTTTTAATACACGAGTTTCACAATTTGAGTTGAATTACTGAAATAAATGAACTTTTCCATGACACTCTAATTTATTGAGATGCACTGTAGTGTCCCCGTCACTATACTGGGGCATTAGGGCCCACTCAGACCACGGGGTGAGCACCCCCTGCTGGCCTCACTAACACCTCTTCCATCAGCAACCTAGTTTTCCCAGGAGGTCTCCAATCCAGATACTGACCAGACTCAACCCTGCTTAGCTTCAGTGAGTGCTCAGTCTTGGGCTACAGGGTGATATGGCTACCAAATGCTTTCTGGAGAAACTAAACACTATAGGTCTGTTACCTCAATGTTCTTTTTCTGTCTCTGTTCCTGACAGGCTCTTTATGCTTTACTACACTTACTTTAGCAATGTTTCAGTAAAAAAAAAAAATGATAATAATAATAAATTTAATTGATCACATTCATGTGAAATGCATGGTTTGCTTGATGCTTTTATTTTACATAGCTTCTGATTTGCTTCTGAATACATCGGAATTCCATTTGATCTACATAATCAGCATTCGTTCCTGGATACCACGGTAACTAGTAAAAATCAGGACCCTCAAATACAGACTCTAGCCCTGATTATAACATATTTAACATTTGACACTGAGTGTGTCTGGTAATAAATGTGTGTTCTGGTGGTAGTAGTTCTTAATCTTTTTGGCTCCAGAGCCCACATTGTCCTTAATTGAAGGCCCCATGACTTTTATAGTTGTTTGTGAATTGTGATTAACTGAATAAAGATTAGGGATTAGAACTTTGAAAGATAGTTTTACTCTCAATTTCGACCTGATAGCTTGGAATAACTAGAAAAATGTTATTAATTTAAAAAAAATGCCTGTGGAGTATTTAGATTTTATTCATTTGCATTCATGCTCATTGGCTGAGAACTATTGTTGAACTCTGGATAGTTTATCTTGAACACCACAAGTTTGTGTAAAACCTGACAGTTATGTTCGGCAGCATGATTTGAGAATGATCCAAAGAACGTCTATGTGGTTAACTCCAAGTAAGAACATCCTGAAAACTTTAATTTTAGGTTTAAATGTGTCCCAGATTTTCAATGTATATCCCTTTTTTAGTCCAGGGGCATATGCTCATGATACTGTCCAAAGCAAGGTGTCATGGCAAATGAAATTCGGCTACAGATATGTCTGACATTCTTCTACAAATTACAATTCAAAGAAACAAAAAAAAAAAAGTATATGCACAACAGCCTGTTTAGCTTACAATGTTTTTCCTTAGCTGATATAATTTAAAAAAAAAATAATTTTTAACTTGTGTTTTGTGTTCATGCAGCTCTTCCATGACAAAGAAATGAGGAAACAGAGGAACAGGGTGGCATATCTAAGCTTGTTTTACTGATGACACGCAAATGCTACCACAAAAATTCAGTGTTATTGTCAATGTACACAAACATTAAAGCTTTAAAATTTCTATTTCATAACACGTCCCATATTAGACATGTTCCAGGCATGTTACTTAATTTTTAACTAATGCAGCAGTAAGTAAAGTAACAGGATACGGGACACACATTCATAATGGAGATTTTACATTATCCCCACGTTCTGGTTTAATTTTCAACTTGTCCTTTTGAAATAATGCCTTAAAATAAACAATGAAAGACATTTATTACCATCATTCACAAATAAGTAACAAATACATACGAATCAAAAGAGAATGTCACGTTTCTGATGTGTTGTTAAGAACTGTAAAAACTAAATTATATTTTAAAGGAAGGCTTATCAAAACAAACTACCAAAAATCAACTGTGTAACTTCACTTTAGGGAAGTTGCCTGTTTGAATTCCATCTAATATTTTTCAGATGTACAGAACAGTCTGTCATTCTATAAGAATCAAACGTCAGTAACATGATGGACCACTGCGTGTTTCCAAATTGCAATAGTTGAAGACTCTGGTTCTTCTTATGTTAGCTGTAACTTCAAGGGGCACAATGTGATTAGCACGTGCTAAGAAGTCATCATCCGTCATAACCAGCTGATGTAGAAGTAGCAGAGTCAATATATCAATTTTCATTTTTTTCTTCTCACTTTGGGCTTTTTGACTGGCCGAAGATATGGGTTGTCAATCATGTTTTCTTCATTGGCCTTCCCTGTAGGCACAACACCACCAGGCGGCAGCACTATGTTCTCCTTATCTGCACTTTGATCATCCTAGATAAAAAAATAAAAAAAAGATTAATTAAATTAGTAATTACTACGTGTGTGTGTGTGTGTGTGTGTGTGTATACAGTGGGTACGGAAAGTATTCAGACCCCCTTAAATTTTTCACTCGTTGTTATATTGCAGCCATTTGCTGAAATCATTAAAGTTAATTTTTTTTCCTCAGTAATGTACACACAGCACCCCATCTTGACAGAAAAAAACAGAATTGTTGAAATTTTTGCAGATATATTAAAAAAGAAAAAATGAAATATCACATGGACCTAAGTATTCAGACCCTTTGCTGTGACACTATTATTTAACCTCAGGTGCGTGTCCATTTGTATGATAATCGTGAGATTTTTCTACACCTTCATTTGAGTCCAGCAGTGTTTGATTATACAGATTGGACTTGATTAGGAAAGCCACACACATGTCTATATACGACTACAGCTCACAGTGCATGTCAGAGCAAATGAGATCATGAGGTCAAAGGAACTGCCTGAAGAGCTCAGAGACAGAAATGTGGCAAGGCACAGATCTGGCCAAGATTACAAAAAATTTTCTGCTGCACTTAAGGTTCCTAAGGCCACAGTGGCCTCCATAATCCTTAAATGAAGACGTTTGGGACGACCAGAACCCTTCATAGAGCTGGCCGTCCAGCCAAACTGAACTATCGGGGGAGAAGAGCCTTAGTGAGAGAGATAAAAAAGAACCCAAAGATCACTGTGGCTGAGATCCAGAGATGCAGTCGGAAGATGGGAGAAAGTTGTAGAAAGTCAACCATCACTGCAAACCTCCACCAGTCGGGGCTTTATGGCAAAGTGGCCCGACGGAAGCCTCTCCTCAGTTGCAAGACACATGAAAGCCCGCATGGAGTTTGCTTAAAAAACACCTGAAGGACTCAAGATGGTGAGAAATAAGATTCTCTAGTCTGATGAGACCAAGATATAACTTTTGGCCTTAATTTTAAGCGGTATGTGTGGAGAAAACCAGGCATGCTCATCACCTGTCCAATACAGTTCCCAACAGTGAAGCATGGTGGTGGCAACATAATGCTGTGGGGGTGTTTTTCAGCTGCAAAGACAGGACGACTGGTTGCAATCGAGGAAAAGATGAATGCGGCCAAGTACAGGGATATCCTGGACGATAACCTTCTCCAGAGTGCTCAGGACCTGGTATGACTGGGCCGAAGGTTTACCTTCCAATGACCCTAAGCACACAGCTAAAATAAAAAAGGAGTGGCTTCACAACAACTCTGTGACTGTTCTTGAATAGCCCAGCCAGAGCCCTGACTTAAACCAAATTAAGCATCTCTGGAGAGACCTAAAAATGACTATCCACCAACGTTTACCATCCAACCTGACAGAACTGGCGAGGATCTGCAAGGAGGAATGGCAGAGGATCCCCAAATCCAGGTGTGAAAAACTTGTTGCTTCTTTCCCAAAAATACTCATGGCTGTATTAGATCAAAATGGTGCTTCTACTAAATACTGAGCAAAGGGTCTGAATACTTAGGACCATGTGATATTTCAGTTTTTATATTTTAATAAATCTGCAAAAAATGTCAACAATTCTGTGATTTCTGTCAATATGGGGTGCTGTGTGTAAATTAATGAGGGAAAAAAAATTAACTTGAATGATTTTACCAAATGGCTGCAATATAACAGAGTGAAAAATTTAAGGGCGTCTGAATACTTCCGTACCCACGTATACCACACACACACACACACACGCTCAGGCAAACTATTCGACCCTTCCTAATACTGTATTGGGCCCGCTTTTGCTGCCAAAACAGCCCTGACCCGTTGAAGCATGGACTCCTCTAGACCCCTGTATCTGGCACCAAGTTGTTAGCAGCAGATCCTTTTAGTCCTGTAAGTTGCGAGGTGGGGCCTCCATGGATCGGACTTGTTTGTTCAGCACATCCCACAGATGCTCGATTGGATTGAGATCTGGGGAATTCGGAGGCCAAGTCAACACCTAAAGCTCGTTGTTGTGCTCCTCAAACCATTCCTGAACCATTTTTGCTTTGTGGCAGGGGCATTATCCTGCTGAAAGAGGCCACAGCCACCAGGAAACACCGTTTCCATGAAAGGGTGTACATGGTCTGCAACAATGCTTAGATAGTTGGTGCGTGTCAAAGTAACATCCACATGGATGGCAGGACCCAAGGTTTGCCAGCAGAACATTGCCCAAAGCATCACACTGCCTCCGCTGGCTTGCCTTCTTCCCATAGTGCATCCTGGTGCCATGTGTTCCCCAGGAAAGCAATACACACGAACACGGCCATCAACGTGATGTAAAAGAAAATGTGATTCATCAGACCAGGCCACCTTCTTCCATTGCTCCGTGATCCAGTTCTGATGCTCACGTGCCCACTGTTGGCACTTTCAGCTGTGGACAGGGGTCAGCATGGGCACACTGACTGGTCTACCTCTATGCAGCCCCATACGCAACAAACTGTGATGCACTGTGTATTCTGACATTATAACTTTACAAACTAAAAAAATGTATGAATAAATAAAAAATAACAGACAAGCATGTATGTTCTTCCATAAAAAATTTGACACGAAAAAATGCTTCATGCTTGCCTGAATGATGTTACTGGGGTTGTTCTCCGAGTCTGTCTGGTCATCCTGCTCAGATGAATCTGTCTCCTCCAATGACTGAAGCTCTAGTTCAGAGGGCAGCAGGGTGCTGAGGTAAGGGATGGCGCTCGGCTTTGATGAGATTACTTATTACACACAGACAGATGAATAAACACTAGAAAGTCAAAAGGGCAGTCAAAGTATAATAAGACACTGGCAGTATTTGGGACAGAAAAACTCACAAGGGAATGCACTGATGTCATCCTTAAAAAGGCTTTGCGTCTCTCCTGTCTTGGCCATGAAGCGTGTGAGTGCGCGCTCCACATCTCTCCTTTGTGATGCCGCCTTCTCTCTCACCACCTGGTACTCTGACACAGGCTCTCGAAAGGTCTAAAACACAGAAATGTGAGATATGTTTTGAAGCAGAATGTATGCTCTTAATGTTATTGGTTGTTAAGTTGAAAGTCACACAATAGCAAGGCATCAGGTGAGCAACATAACTCACTGGTGTTTTGATGTATGTATGAGGATCTGGGAATTCAGGGAAGTGGCTGGGGATGTATGTTGGATGAGTGCGCTTCTGTCCGGCCATGAGGGCTTTTGGGATGACTGGGGCATTTGTTACTGGAGCTGTTAAATACAGAAGAGTACATTTAAATAACAATTATAACAGATAATATAAGATAAATAGATATATTAGTGAAATATGGTAAACCTACGTGCAGTTATGACCATCCTTTGGGATCTTTTGGCGTACACTGGAAGAGTATCCACATTAAAACCTGCGATAGTGGAAAAAGTAAACCTCAGAATTAGTTAAAATACTATTAACATATGGACATGATTCAACCCCATAGAGAAGTGGAATCTTTTATACTTCCTAAGATTAAATATATTGATCAAAGGGCAACCAACCCATTTCGACCAGTGTGACGACCACATCAGAGAGTGTAGGGGTGCTTCTAGCTGTGTGCTCACAGGTTGCTTTTGCACAACGTCCAACCTCAGTTATATCTATCAAAAGATAATGAGACTCTTAATATTGAAAAACACATACAATAAACTCGTGTTCATTCTAAAACACATAAAATATATATATAATTTTTTTTTTGGACAAGCCTCACAGGTGTCTTGCATGAGATAAGGGAAGGACTCACAGCTCTGCATCATCTCAGTGAGTGTCTCCACCGCCACTTTCTCAGCGCTCTCGAAGCCACACTCCGTCAGCAGAGAGCTGACCACCACCTGCAGTGTGCGTCTCCGAGCCAGCTGATAGTTCTCTGTAGGACTTGTGCTGGTCTTACTGCTCCCCGAGCGCTGCAATTATTAATCAAAAGAACAGAGTATTAAAGATCAAGATGTCCAATTGCAAATGTTTGACTCTCTCAAAACCAAGTTTTGGTTGCTGCTACTTATGGCTCTAATCAAAAAGTTGAAACTAGTATAAGATGTTTTGCTGGTCTTCCAGCCTGGTCAGACTGGGAGACCTGTTTAAATCAGCTAAGACCTTTTCAGAAATAGTGGTGGCTGCCGACTTTTGGGCATCATAAGTGTGTTCCAACAGCATGTCTGACCATATGATGGCCATAAAATAGTGTTCAGGTAGGGAAGATTTGGTTTGAGACTTTATGCTGACAGACACTGAACTGTTTCTAGACAGCCTCACTACATTTATTATAAGGGCCATTATATATTTACGCATAACATAATAAAAAAGACCGGTGTGTTTGCATATAAAACAACGTCTACTTTTAAATATATGACAGTTCTTCCCTTAAATGTGCCTTATATTTAAACAAACCCAAACCCATAAATTAGTGTTTGGCTAAGCTAGCAGACTGTAGGCAATAAAAATGAAAGGAGATATTTACGCTTCCGGAGTTTAAAGATCCGCTCCCCATCACTACAGAGTCTGCCATTTTTTAACTTTAGTGTTTTTTCCTCTGGTGTTTAGCACTCGCACATAAACTCATTGTGCGCTCTGCATTCCCTAATAACTGTATTGGACGTTTAAATATTTGGTGAAAATGGCAACCCTATCAAAATTTCCAACACAGGGCCACCGGAAGGTTGTTGTTTTCTGCGCGTTTCCAAAATAAAAGTCAAAAAACCTCGCAGGCCTATGGAGTGGGAAAAAACATTGAAATATAAAGATTAGAATTTTGTGTGTTATCTTTAACGTCATTTATGGGACATATTGCACTCCTAAAAATTGAGGGGGGAATCGAATTTTTGCAAATATAAACTGCTTCAAAATATTGCAGAAATTGTTGTCTGGATGCCTTTGACTTGAACCCAGGCCCGGTTCTGTGGGGGTGCTATAGGGTGCTGAGCACCCTCAAACGAAATTAATAGCACCCTCGGTTAATGCTGTAATAATGGCATTTCATTGCAGATTTGGCAAACTATCCAGTGCTTTATGGTTTGCGCTCTGCAGATTGGTTTCTATTTTCAACATCGTTTGCAGCGTTGAGCAATGTAGCCAATCACAGACATATCTGTTGATTTCTTTAACCCAACAGCCAATCAGAGGCATTTAAGTTAGAATCCACTCACCGCTCAAATCGCCACAGTTTTTGTTCTGGTGTTGCGTTCAGCACGAATCATCTCATTATAACAAAGTGTAGACGCTATATAAATAAGAGATTCAGCATAGAGAACTTTGATTATAACGTAACTTTGTGAGATCCGATTAACTAATATGAGTGACAGCTTTTAGTGATTATAAAGGGAAAGCGCTTGCGCCATTGCGATGGATGGCACAAATATATGAGATATATCGAGAGAGCACCCTCACTAATTTAAGAAGCACTCAGTGATTTGATTCTGGAGCCGGGCCTGCTTGAACCACAACACGTGGGAAGCGTTTCTCCTCCATTCATGTTTAAAAAGCCTGATTAAGAAACTGTTTATGTGAAATATTCTAAAATGATTTACAGTAATTGAGAAAGATTTGCTAATTTATTTTATTGGTTTGAACAGAAAAGGGTGCTATACACATGAACTACGTTATGAAAAACCAAACCAAACCACGGCCTAATTAGAATGCCAGACACTTTCTTACAGAAGGATTCTCGTCCTGTTGGATCAAAAAGGAAAACAGTAAAACCACCCTTCAGTATAGAACATCTACTGTATAAACTCTTGGACTTTTACATGCATTAATTATTAAATATAATTTTGTTTAGTTATCATTAAGAGCTACTTTAAAAAGTAAAAAAAAATTATATTATTTAGTGTTTCATTCTGCTTTGTAAAGACTAGAAATCATGATAGTAATTGTAACTATATTTCATTATATACTATATTTCATTATTATGTATTTTCAGCCATAGTTTTAAACAGTATTTAAAAACGTGCATAGTTTTGTAAAGTTGCACTGAATCAAATTGCCAAATTTACACTGCTATCTTTAAACAAAGTGTGTAATGCTGTTCAGAGGTGGCGTAAATGCATTTGCACAGCGATTTTACCTGTATACCTTTATAGTAGGGGCTGAGGTGGGTCAAAGCAGGTTTAGTCTGGTTTTAATGTGGCAGTATGTCTTTACACAACCTCTTGTAAATATGCCTTAAGTGTACTCTAAAAGTCTGTATAAAAATATGCTTAATATTAAAACACCGTAAATATTTTCCAGATAGTAGCCTGTAACATCAAGCTGGTATGCAAAATTGAACTCTATTCAAGAAATATATAAGTAACTTTATATTTAATATACTTTATAAATCATAAGGGTCTCCCTTGCTAGCGGAGAACGCATTTGGGTCCTCTTAAAGTTTGAAAACCCGTTTTCCAGTGCAAGGTTTAGTTCACGGGCATTTATTCTGAAAGTTGGTGCAGCATGCGGCCATCACGCTGGCGTCGCTATTTTCAACTGCCTCACTAGCTAAAGCCACACTCATTACGTCTATAATCGCAACGCTAGATTGTTGTCTTGGTTTCCCAGCCTCGATTCCTTACCGATGAGGGACTTTCGGCCCGACTGACACAGGGAGATGGGGGTACACAATATTTCAGACCAGGTGAGAGCTATTAAAACCCCACGCGTGGCGTAAATCAAGCAGTTTTGTTCGCTCTCTGCGCTTGTATGCAGAGCCTGAAATGCTAGCTAGCTCCCTGACGATGGATTATCCTATTTCCCCCATAGTTCTCGCATCAAAACTTGGGGTTTTGTGATGCATTTAGATGTACACCTCATGTATTTACTGTATAATAAGGGTAGGGCTACCAAAGAGGAGTTAAAATGGAAAAATAACCCTTTTAGCACGCCCAGACGTTAGCCAGCCTGCTAGCCTAATGAGCTGGGTGTTAGCCAGCCGCATAGGAAAACATCTATTGTGTGTTTTTGTTTTTAAAACGCACACGTTTATTAACCTATTTAACAAATACTCATGCTTTTGTTAAGTAATGTCTTTATATAACAATAACAACTGCAATGTGTTTTGTTGCAGCTCTCTTCTGATACTCAACGATCATTATATTTGATGATAATCATACAGTTATCCACCTCATAATTGACACTTAAAGTTATACACTGTAATCAGAAGCTGCTCGAGCAAAAGGTTGAATTTGTTGTCATGTTTCATAGCAGTATCATAACATCCACCCCTTTTTTTCCCCCTCCTTCAGCCACCTCTGGTCCAGGCCATATTTAACCGAAATGCGGATGAAGTGAAGTTATTTTTGCACAAGAAAGATGAAGTCAATGCACTGGTATGTTCTGAGTGGTAGTGTGAGCATGAATTATGTGTCTCATCTGCATGTGCAATGTCATAACTATGGACAGATTGTCCGGGTGACTGTACATATGAGCTGTGTGGGCCAGTGTGGAAAGGAAATAAAAAAAATCTGTTAACCTTTTTTTCTACTTTCTTGTGTCAGGACCAAGAGCGCCGCACACCTCTTCATGCTGCTGCCTGGCTGGGGGACGTTCATATAATGGAGCTTCTCATCAGCGCAGGTATGAAGTTAAACAGCAGTGCTGCCACCACATGCAGTTATGTTTTTATTTAGAAACAGATAGTTCCAGTATCAAAAGCTGATTGGTCAATACAGCATTAAAGCCTTGTTAAAATGCACAAAATAGTAACATTTATGGCATGTCACACCCGTTCGCCTACATACGGTTTATATTAGGGTTTACCAAATGGGGGTTCAAGAGTTAATGAAAAGCTAATAATTAACTAAATCAAATGTAGCATTAAAATAAACAAACATGCAGCACAATTAAAGTAAAACTGAAATAATGATCTTATCAAATCGCATTTATCAAATCAAAGGCTCAGATTTAATGAAACAAGTTACATAGTCTGTTGCACTGCGTGTTTCAGAGTGAAGAATAGCACTGTGAACATTTACACACATGCAGCTTATAATACTGTTGTTTCAGGAAATGCTGCTTCACACAAACTCCATCTATGCACTAATGTATAATTGGGAACCAATGTACAGTTTATTTGTATTCGTATTAGACGTTTACAGCATTTCACTAATATAAAATAAATGGATTTGACATTTTAAAATCTTTATGGTTTGACCGTTTGAAAGTGAAGAATTTAAGACATTAATGTTTGTGTTGTAACTTGTAACTTTTCGTTAGCAGTAGAGTCTTTATTCTTTGTGTCTGGATGTCTTGGCAGTAGACATTTTCATATTCAATGAGTCATAATTCAAATTGCAATAAATGACAGAATAATCACAATATATATATTTTTCGTGCAGCCCAATTTTAAAATAAAACAATCAAAACATTTACATTTGTTTACTTGTCATGTGACCATTAACTGACATTAGAGAACTGTGAACGTTCTAATGTGTCAAATATATGAAATATTAACTTATGTATTTTTTGACATTTATTTTAGGCAGTACTGCAAGTAAATGTTTTATGTCTAAGAGATTTGGTTGACCAAAAAAGGTTTAGGCACCACTGGTCAATATAACACTACACAGCAGCTGCCAACTGTGTACAAAACCTCAAGCTGTTTCCTTTTTGCCCTTCTAATGAACCAAATCCAGTTCCGTTTAGTTTTAGAGGATAAGCAAGCAAATATGTAGAACCAAATCCAGTTCCGTTTAGTTTTAGAGGATAAGCAAGCAAATATGTAGTGACTACAGTGCTAAGTTCTCAGTAGAATGTCTGCTGGGGAAAAAAGAATATTTAGAATGAAATTTTTACTTTGGCTCAACCAAGGGTGTGAATTGGACCCATTTGATGATAATCATTATTTATACAATTTGCTGCCGCTAATGGTGCAGAAATTACACACTTCACCCTAGATTAATTTACTAAATGTTTTATTTATTAACTGTCATATATAATTATTATGGTGTGAGAGGCTCTGCTTTATGGTGTATAGCTACGCAGCAGCGCTATACACCATAAAGCAGAGCCTCTCAACCATAATGCTTAATATGACTTATATATACTTTTAAGAAAACAAGTCGTTTGTTCTGAAATCTGATTGGTTGAGAACCGTGAGATATTGTGGTATTGTACAGGAACGCTTTTTCACAATTTTGTATCACTCCACTTGTTCTAGCCGGGTATATGTTTTTTTTTTTTGGAATTGTTCACTGAGCTAATGTAGAGTAGGTTAGTTAATATAAGAAGAATCGTCTAGCTTCGCGGTCTCTCTCTCTCATTTGGATGCACATCTTGCCGCATTGTTTCTCTCTAATAACCTCATTATTTCTCACTAATTACCTAACTGAAGCAGCACAAGCCCTTGATACGAATTCTAAAAGTGACGTATGTTTAACTGTCAACTTGAGCTTGAATCCGTGGCGGAAGGAAGTAGTTCGGCACAAAAGAGAGTTATAGGCACTCGTTGTTCTTGTTTAATTACATACGTTCCGTCGAAACTGTTGTATTAAAACGCAATACACTGAACCCGAGCCGATACCGGTTCTATATCAGCGGCTGTGATTGCCTCCGGCACGAGGCCGCAGCCATGCTGATATAGAGCCGGTATCGCTCTCGTACTCGAGTGATATTGCTCATATATATTACAGACATGCCACACCCTTTAGCCACGAATGAATTCACAATGTAGAATGACATGTTTTACTTTATTGCTTAAGTATTAGTCATTTATTAACTTTAAATCAGTTTTTCTTCCTTTTTTTTGGTTCACCTAACTGCATAGGTGCGAATGTCAATGCAAAGGACCATGTGTGGCTAACACCATTGCACAGAGCAGCTGCTTCCAGAAATGAGGTAAGCAGCCTGTGTGATTTATATGCCTGAGTGGAGGCTCAGTCTGTGCAACAGCTTACTCATGCCATTGTTTAGCATTTTTAGCAATTTAATATGATTCATGCATTTTGTTTTTTTTACCCAGAGGGCTGTGGGGCTGCTGCTAAGGAAGGGAGCTGACGTTACGGTGCGGGATAAATTCTGGCAGACACCACTGCACATTGCGGCGGCCAACCGAGCCATGCGTTGCGTCGAGGCCCTGCTGGCCCATGTGACCAGCCTGAATATGGCCGACCGCACAGGCAGATCGCCCCTGCATCACGCTGCTCAGAGTGGATACCAGGAGGTAGGGTGGAATTACTCATCTAATGCGCTCAGGTGAATTAAAAGACAGGGTGGGCCACTTCAGCTCTCGACATCTTTTTGTGTTTTGCTTCCACAGATTGCGAAAGTGCAAATTGCCGAAGAGCCCGAATACAGATACTTCTGTTTTGATGTAATTTTTTATGTAACCTTCACTGCATTTAGTCTTTATTTGGAACTGTTTGTATAGTTGTCACAATATCAAATGTCAGTATTAGATGCCAGTACATTATAATTATAATCTAAAATGTAGTAATTTAAATATTTTATAATATCTCTGTATTTATAATATTTAACATTAAAAATGGAGATAACCGACATTTAGATGCATGTCCATAATTTAAAATATCATAAGATTCTATTTTTTTAATAAATTAACTATTGAGAAATCCACCACATTTTGACAGTAATTTTAATTTTATAATTACCATATTTAAATTTTCAATATCAATATTTGCGAGAACCCTATGTTGACACAGTCCAATTTAACTATTTTAAACATTTGATATTTTAATATGTTATAAATAAACATTTTAAATATAATTGTCAATATTTACAATGCCTTTAAGGAGTGAATATGAATAAATTGTGTATTAAACTTATACTGTAGATAAAATAGTTATTAGCAAAAAATTTTGTGACAGCAGTATGTTATTGCTTTAAGTGCTTTTAGTACTTGATACGTACTTGATAAAAAAAAAAAAAAGGATTATTACTAGGGTAGCACTACCAAATACCCCTTGTTCACAAACACGGCCAATATGAACTTTGATATTTTTGGCTCTTTGGCCGATACCGCGTACGACCTGTATCAGCCATTTGTAATTTTAAAAAAATACCGGGACAGAAAACCAAAAGAAATATGATAATGATGAGCTTTGTCTAATTAATTTTCACAAGAAATTTCTTCAGGTATTTCACAATTAGCCCACATAAATTAAATGTAGACCATTGTACTTTCACCTGTTCGTTTATTCTATGTATTATCGTTAATTTAATAGCACATTCGAGCTGCTCCATTGTAGTGGCTCAGTGCTGTAATGAACCATTCGTTATACATATTGGTAACAGCAATTAACCGATTTCGAAAATCTAAGTGTAGTTTTTTATACTTATTGAAACGATGCGTGTGAACTCGTAGTCCAAAGCCAACTCATTTATGACATAAGGAAAAACTTAAGCTATGATCTTATCACAACAAGCTCAAAACGGCATGACAAGTGCTAATGAATGAGGAGGACCGTACGGGCATGTTAGGTTGCAATTTGCTTTAAATAAAGTTGTGTATGCTTGAGGTTTAAAATAAATGTTGCTTATAGTGAATGCACCTATCATTTTTGTATGTTTTATATTTACAATTTAGTTTGAATCCAAACGATCTGTGTTCTAAGTGAGCGAACAGCAATCAAGATGCAACTTGATCAATCATGATGCAGCAGAAGTGCCCATGCTCTCTCTCTCTATCTCTCTCTTTCTCTCTCATTACTTCGTGCGGCCACTCTCTTCTCCTTACAACAAAGTAACTTAAGTACTTGGGCATGTTTATACTGCTTTTGAATATTACGACTGGAAAACATCGTTACAGCCAAGTGATGTGATGAGGAAACGGGATATTCCTGCTCAATACATTTCAGACGGCAAAGCTCTGCTTTAGCTCAACGCAAGTATACATGGCACGATGAATTATTGAATGTTTAAATTATAATATTAATACATGTACGTCATAGATTATCCTAATCTTAATAGACTCATATGCTCTCTGTTGTTGTGTCAGTGTTTCTTTCTTGACACAGCAGGGATCACATGCTGTTAACTTGGTCTGCGAACTACCAGTACGTTTAACTCCTTAGTGCCGTTTGTTGTAATCCGGCCTGTACCATGTTAAAACTGTGATTCTTGCTTATTTTTGTAAGGTCTCACGCGGGCTTAATGCACAGATGGTTGTAATAGAACTAATTGGGACTTGTGCTTTTGATGAGCCGACGTAGATGGTTTACACATGACATGGTGAACAGGCAGAGCCAAATCTGAAGGGCGATGACAAGAGAGGACGAGCAAAACACCATCATGGGCAGTACATTGGTAGTAGTAGACTTGTATTTTTGGAATGTTGGTGGTGTTTTAGTAGCTAAATAGTTGTAAATTGTCTGTATTACATTGGTTTCACCATCTTAGCTACTTAGTGGAGTGATATCTGGATAGTCGTAGGTGAATACCCACTATGAACTTTGAAGTGGGCGGGCGAAAAAGCAACGGTCAACTATGGACGCTCCTATTGACTGAAGCCGCCGTTATGAGTAAAAACCAACCTAATCGGTTAAAAGTCTCGCGTCACGCAGTTGACGGTAGAAATCCCGGTTACAAGAAAGGTCAGCGATTCGGGAGAGCCGTGCGCTAGGAACTGCGCATGGCAATGCGGCTTATATCTAGCCTGAAAATAGTATTTTTTAAAACGCTATTGAGCAAAAAGAACCAACATTTAGAGACAGATGTGTCAGATTTACATGGTGAATTCAATTATAAAATTAACATAAAGTTTGGGGCGAACAGTTCTGGAGAATTGCTGTTTCCCCATTCAAAGCGATAGGAGTCTTCTCTTGCGATGCCAAGAGGCCGTTCAAGAGAGGCCGGCTGTGACCGAGCGTGACACAATGACTGCCTTAGAAGGGACTTTGGAATACTAACCTGTGTTTCTCTCAGGACATCTGGAGAGGTGGTTAAGCGCTAGGGGTCTCAGGGCTCGGATAAGAGCGGTAAGGATATCGTTCGTACACCCGCTTTCCGCGCTGCTTGACCAGGGGCCACAGTCGATGTGGTCAAGTACCTGTACGCAAGGAGACAGGAGGGTTCGGAGTGACCAGGCATCAACATTACGGCTTTGAACTATGTCTTGGGACAAGTAAAAGGAATTGTTTTTTTGTCGAACTATAGGTGTGTGTGGATCCCAGACATCCCTAACAATACGTCTCGACGGATTAAAAAATACTAGCCAATAATGGGGATAAAGGCATCAGAATATGAAGTCAACGTAATTCAACATTGTGTTTTTGGAACAGCAATGACCTTTTAAATACAGATTAATTTAGACCTAGGGCCGATTAGTCCCTTAGGACATGGTTCAGAACATGAGGTGAAATGTAGGTTTAAGACAACTAAGAATATTTTAAAAGAACAACCTCCTCTAGGCCAAAAAATGAGGGAAATCGGGATTGTCCTTGAAGTTGGATCTATTTAGGTTCATGATAGGCTCACACACTGTGGTTTTCTGGAAACCCACCTCCTATATATATATATCAATACTAACTATGTCATAGATATGATATTTTAGATAACAAATTTTTGGCAGGTTTTTGAACGAGTTGTCAAAAAATAGGATCAGTATTAGATATGTCATAGCCATGACCCATGATTTTGTACTTGCAAGATGGTGGCAAAAATCTGTAGTGCAGAATGAGTCCTCAATATTTTTGGTCTATTTTCCTGGAAAAAAAAGAAGATTGATCCTTGGTTTACTGGATATTTTATTTCATGCTGTCTGTTTCTCAGATTGATGAGCCTAATGCCTTTGGAAACACTGCTCTCCATGTGGCCTGCTACACGGGACAGGAGGCCGTAGCCAACGAGCTGGTCAACCGTGGGGCCAACGTCAACCAGCCCAACCACCGCGGCTACACACCCCTGCACCTGGCTGCCGTGTCCACTAACGGGGCTCTCTGCCTGGAGCTGCTGGTCAACAACGGTGCTGATGTCAACATGCAGGTCTGGACAGGGAAACGGGGAGTGGTTTATTAAGACATTGCTCTGATTGAATGATCTTTATGTATTTGACTTGAATTTTTGTATACTTTCTCAATGTTTTTAAGCTTTAGGAAGAACTTTTCTTAGATAATTATTTTCTTCTCCACAGAGTAAAGAAGGGAAAAGCCCTTTGCACATGGCAGCCATTCATGGACGTTTCACTCGCTCTCAGATTCTCATTCAAAACGGTTGGTTACTTTCCTTTTTCACTCGATTTCCAATTCCAATTCAATATTTAAACTAGGGCTGCACGATAAATCACATGCGATATTTAATGCGCATCTTGTCAGAAAGTTCATATTTGCGCGATTTTTTGCGCAGCTCATCAGTGAACAACGGCTCTGTGTAGTTAATGCTGCTCAATGTGAAAGCACGCACGTGATGGAGATTTACCGCTGATTACAGAACCGACTTTACTGATAAGATGCGCGTTAAATATCACATGCGATTTATCGTGCAGCCCTAATTTAAACCCTCTTGTGGTCTCCTCAGGTGGGGAGATAGATTGTGTGGACAGACATCAGGCAATCTAACTCCTCTCATGTTTTGATGCCATAGTACAGGCGCACGAGCGTATTAATCAGCACAACTTAATGACAAAATGGGCTGGACACAGCAGGGTAAAAACTGTGTTTGTTGAGTAAGACTTGCTTTGTAGTGAGTGGAGTAAGGGCATCTCTTACAATATAGCAATTGCATAATGTCTCTATCATACAATCTTAAAGCAAATTTTGTGGCAGTGAAGCAGTGTTATTTTAGTATTAGTTATATACAATTATCATATATTCTGTTAATGTTTAAATTCTCTGATGATTTAGTTTTATGGAATTTGGTAGTAAAAGGTTATGTATCTTTTCTTTTCTTTTTTTTTTATATAGATTGTTTTTTAAATTTTAGTGAGTAGTGCTAGTATTGTCCTTGGTTCAGTTAGTGACAAGACAAAAGCATAATTTAACAAGGTTTATTTTATTTTAGCTTTATTTCAATTATCGAAAATGTTTTTTCCATAAGTTTTAGTTAACATCAACAGTGGGATAAAGTGTGTAACTGGCTCAGTAAATAGTGATAGCAATAATTACTTTTACAAATAAACTTGTTACATATCAAAATATTGAATATTTTGTAATGAATCTGAATTTTTTTTGATTATAAGATTGTGAATAATATGCAGCAAATTAAGACATGGCAATGGAATTGTGCATTAATTAATACTTTCTTTGGAGTTATGTTACAGAAGTTTCCTTCCAATTTCAGTTAATAGCAAACACCCTGACATAAAATTAGGTGTATTTCTTTGTGCGTCTAATTTTTCCTTGTATTGCTGACAGTTTAGTTAAAAATGACACAGTTTACCTATGTACACAAGACAAGGAATTTCCATTTACAAGGAAACTGATTCTAATCTCCTGTCAGTTTGCATGTTATCTGCTTGTGGCATGTGTATAATTTGCTTATTTGTCTTCTTTGTACAGACAAGGGATTCATGGGATGTTTCCTCTACACTTAGCTGTGCTCTATGGGTCCTCTGACTGTTGTCGTAAACTACTTTCCTCAGGTACACACCCTTTCTCCCTGTAAAGTGACCAATTACAGCAAGGGCCAAAGGAAAATGGTTTTGTCCCTAGACTATATTCTATATGTCCTTGTCCCTTAGGGAAGTGCTGTGATTGTAAAATATGTTACTAAATAGTTGTCATATTTATCTACATGTTACTTCAAAAAATGTCATGATAATCCCATGGTGCTTTATTAGTGATAGATTGAAGTCTTAAAGCAGTCCATTAACTGCTTTTCATATGACTGATTTGCTGCCTGCCAAAGTGACAGTGTATTCCTCTAACTAACTTTGCATTGACTTTTTCAGGTCAGCTCTACAGCATTGTGTTGTCAATGAGTAAAGAACACGTGCTCTCAGCCGGATTTGACATCAACACCCCTGACAACTTTGGGAGGACCTGTCTACACGCTGCTGCCTCTGGAGGGTGAGACTGCAGCTCTACTTAGAATGGGCTATTTAAAAAGCCACTGGCCCACTTTATATCAAGTGTCCCCAATAACAGTGTTTTATGCGCACAAATGCCAAGAAGGTCGTTTTGCTGATCTGACTCAACAGCCAGCATCTAAACGAAATTGAAGAAGATGTTTAAAATATTTATTAATGCATATACTTTATTCTCTTCATTCAGAAATGTTGAATGTCTTAACCTGCTCTTAAGCAGTGGAGCTGACATGAATAAGAAGGACAAGTTTGGAAGGTACAAATGTTCGTTCTATGATAAAATGGAATGCCCTCAGTTTCTAACATTTACTATTTGAAGTGTGCATGATGTAAATATTCCTAATGCCAAGTAGTGATGCTCCGCAATCGTTTTTTTAATCACATTTATTTAAAGGGGTCATATGATGCTATTTTTTTTTTTCCTTTCTCTTTGAAGTGATACTAAGCTCTTGGTGCATGAAGAAGATCTGTAAAGTTGCAAAGAATAAAGTCTCAAATCCAAAGAGATAGTCTTTATAAAAGTTAAGAGTCAACCACGCCTACCTAAAACGGCTCATTCTAACACACCCCCAACATGTCTACTTCACTATGTGGGAAGATTTGGATAACGCCGCCCAAATGGTCACGCAAAGAAAGAAGGCGTTAACTTTTATTCTCGCTGTAGTATTGTCTGTTGCAAACCAATGTCGGAATTACGCCTGTTGGTTTCGTTGTGAAGCGAAACTACTTTTTTTTGGTCCTTCCAAAAGAGGACGATAATCCCCTTCGTCATGGCCGGCGCTAGAATCCTGTTCTGGTCGCTGAGCGAATGCAATCAACGTTCTTCACCCCTCGCTGTGGATCGCCGGATCGTCTTTGCACCCATGGACGAAGCGAGTCCTCCCTGGTCCTTCCACATTGTGTTGCCGCATAGCCCACCGCCACTCCTTCGTCGATATCCCCGGCCCGTTCCTCCTCTAATGCCCGAGCCACGCCTTCGCACGCTCACCTCTCTTGCCTCGCCGTGTGTTTCGGTGTGAAAGCGCAACTACTTTGTTTGGCTTTCCAAAAAATGACACTACTAGAAATCAGTGGTTAAGTTAAGTATTTACAACACTGTTCCAGAACACAAATATTCAGATGTGTGCAGCACAATTAATGGAGGACTGTTTCCTGATCGGGTAGAGAGACTACAATGCTCTTCTGTTCTACTTTCAAGACTGGCATGACATTTTTACATAAATGAATTTGCCTACTGACGCTCACAGTTTTGAATGCAGTGTAGAGTAGCGCTTGATTGTTTAGGTCATTTCTCCGATCACAAACAAATGTATGACACAGGATTTTTTAATGTTTAACGCGGTGCTGATGCAACCGTAAAAATATCAGATATACTGTCAGTAATAATCCATAAATTGTCCCCCTCTGTCTTCACAAATGCCTCTTTATGATGGGTTTTTAATGGTGTTTGAGCTCGTCGCTCTGGTACATGGCATCACAGTATGGTAAGGGGTGTAACATTCTGTCACACGCTTGAGGTATTCGGGCAATCACAACGCACTTGATAGCTGGCCAATTAGAGCACACCTCGCTTTTTAGAACGATGAGTTTTGTGAAAATCGATGCTTTTCAGAAAGGCGGGCATAGAGGAGAAACAATGTACAGTTTGTGGAAAATAATGTGTTTTTTGAACCGTAACCGCATAAACACATTTCATTACACCAAATACACATCATAATGTTCTTTTTAGCAACATCATAGGAACCCTTTATTCCACACTACAATACTACAGTTTCTTTTTTTTTGATTTGCATATATAGAACATTTACAACTTATTTTTTTTAATGAGATTTCCAGTAGTTTGGGTGTTTAATGTCTGTTCTCTCCACCAATGAACTACCCGTTGCACTATGCACTGTGCTAAGGTAGTATCCGTGTGTGGTGGTTCTGTAGGCTCGGGCGCAGCGAGGTCAATGAGCGTGGACCTGCATCTGGCTGTACACACCTCTACACTTACTTCGCTGGCATCGACTGCTGTAGCTTGCATGTTTAATGCACTCACACAGGCCCACCAATCTCTGTGCATCTATAAATATAATAGTGGGCATGGTGTCACAAACATTACTGATCGTCTGTGTCCTTTCCCTCAAACGGAACCGACCCCATGCCAGCAACCCATCAAACCAAGAGATGGAGACGGATCCTTCCTGTAGTCTACAACAAATATTTGTTTCTTACAAATAATTGAGCCTGCTTATTGTATAATTAAAGTGTTGTAACCTCAGGCTAGAGCTTGTACTTATTTGAAACTATATATTAATATTAATATATATATATATTATTTATTTATATTATATATTTATGTATATATATAGATGGTATTTAGTAGATATATCTATATAATATTATTTATATAGATTATACTTTATTATATATATAATATCTATATCTTTATATAATGTATTTAATATCTATCTATATTATGATATATATATATTGCATATAGTTCATCATAACACCCCTAACAATATTTTCTCATATTCTCGGTCTATTTCTTTAGCTCTAATAACTTTATTATCATCTTATAATCATCTATATATATCATTATATTATTTATCTATATATCTATTATCTATTATCTTTTTTATATATATATATATATATTATATTTAATTTATTATTTCTATCATATTCTATATATAGATACTCTCTCTTTATATTATCTATATATATTATTTTCTATATTTAATCTCTTTCTTTCATATAGATTATATCTTTTCTTATTATATCTCTATATATCTATATTTCTATATCTTATCTAGACATTGTATATATTCTATCTCCTCTTTTTCTATATAATTATTATATTTCTTTATATAGTTATCTATATATTCATTTATATTCTTTATCATATCTATATATTTATTATATATCTTATATTATAATTTCTGTATATCTATCTTATCTATTTATTAGATATTTATTATATTCTTTATATATATATATTTATCTCTAATTACTATTATATATATCTATATTTCCTTTATTTATATAATATCTATTTATTATCTATACTATTTATTTATATCTTCTATCTAAATATCTATATATCTATATCTTTTATTATATATTATATATATATATATATGATCTATTTATAATATTCTATTTATCTATCTAATCTTCTTTATAGATATATATAATTTCTTTATATATCTATATATCGCTATATTATATATATGGTGGAGGTAGTGTACCAACCCCAACAACCCACTAGTTATATTTACTGTTATTGAGTAATTTATATAGAGAATATATTTATTTAATGTATTCTTATAGAAATATATATGGATTTAGGATTTATTGATATATATGAGAGATGATTTAAGAGAATGGTTATTTATGTAGATATATGTTATTGGAAGATAGTATAGATGTAGTTAAGAGATATAGATATATACTATACTGGATTGTAGATAGAGATATATGGATAGATACCAGTAATATGAGGATGAGAGAGAGAGATGTAGGGAGCGATATAATAGAGTGAGTACGATAGAATATTTCGTAGTGATAGAGATATATGAGATGCGATTTAAGAATAGGCTATATATATTAGGTATGGATGGAGGGTTAATTTTGATAGGAGCTATGCGCAACTGGTATATTACAGAGGGTGTCAGTGACGGCTGGAATGGTAGCAGAAGGACTGTACTTCCCTCAGACGTGACTGATGAGTAAGGGCAGGGGGCCCAGCAAAACCGCGGGGGATGCTAATGGGTGAGCAGACCCCTAGTTTCATTAAGGTACTGCATGGTGTTTCAAACTAAGTGCTGGAGCAAATATTATTACGAGACATTTGACAATATTACCAGATATTAGTAAAAATGAAAACTCCCAAAAATATACGCCGCGCACACCTGTTTTCAATATTGATTATACATAGAATTTTTTCTTGAGCAGCACACATAGACTATTAGAATATAATCTGAAGGATCATATGACATTGACGACTAGAGTAATAATAAATTGTATATTAAAATAGAAAACCATTATTATTAATTATATTTCACAAATTACTGTTTTGAAATGGTGACTTGGTGAGCATAAGAGTAATGTTTCTTTTAAAAACAAAAAAATCTTACAGACCCCAAACTTTTGAATGTTATGTAAACTAAGAAGAAAGATGTTTTGATTTATTACAGCTTATCATTTCAGTCTTTGAATCCCAGGTGTTTTGATACTTTCAGGTGTGTGGAGCATTTGTTGGATAATGGTGCTGATCCATCTCTGTGCAACACTAAAGGATACAGTGCTGTGCATTATGCTGCAGCCCATGGCAACAAACAAAACCTGGAGCTGGTGAGATTGACCTTTCACTCTAACGTAGTCCACTGTGATTTCTAACCTCATTTTATTAGTGTAAAACTTGATGCATGCTTCATAGGACCGGGGCTGTAAGTTTTGGGTGGCGGGGGATTGATTGTTGTAGTCAAATTTGGGAGGAGTGGGGTGCTTCAGATCACACGAGAGACAGGAAAGCAAAACGGGGTGCCGGTCAAAGCCCAGCTAGCGAGGCGTTACGGTAAGTGTACAGTCGAAAAATTTCAAGTGAGCATCAACATGGTTGGTGATGGTTGCAGATAAGGGTTTTGAAGTAAAAGTGATGAAAATAGGGTATTGAAATTGGGTGGTGTCCAGGAAAAGCTTCCCCAATCTTAAGCCCTCCCAACATAGTATATATGTATTATACTATCACTACGTTAACTCTCCGATGTTGGTAACGACAAGATTATTTTAAATTAGAAAGAAGTGTCCTTGACCTTGTTTAAAAAATGCTAACATTTGTTCACGGGATTCATTGTACTGCGCAAAAAGCCGCAAACAACGAACATGAGGGTCACATGTCGTAATCATATGCCATCCACGCACCTGCAGCGCGTCTACGAGCGGTAGGTAGAAAATCTATAAGCTTAGGACTCTTATAATATCATCTATATCTATCTTTAGACTAAAGGAGTAGTTTTGCTTCCACGGTTCGAAAGAAAAAATTCACGTGATTTTGTGCACGGGCGCCGCTGCGCACGCAGTTAAGCTTTGTCTATGACATTGCAGCCCGGGTTTGTTTTTTCATTAGTAATACATTACAGTCAGTATTGCAAACATATGGAGAAACAAGAAACTATTGTAATAAATTTTTTTTTATTGGTAACCTCTGTGCCATTAATGCCGTTCACACTGCAGGATTTCAAGACGTCAGCATTACATGGTGGTTCACACGAACACTACCTGGGTAGCATTCAGTTTTGTTGCTGTGTTGCACACTGCCGATGGAACGACGATCAGGCGGTATGAACATGCATACTTTCAATAGGAGAATCCCCGACGCTCTTCTGTTGCAGGGTTGCCCGTGTTCTACTAAACAAAACCTTCACATTTACAGTGTACTGCAAAAACCTAGCTACTGAAAATAGGCCCAATTGCTTTCAAGGGTCCCCCAGTAAAATAAAATCGTGTTCGGGGGTAAAATCACAAATATTTTTTTGCGGGGTTCTAAATCATCAAGTTATTGGGGTCGCTTTCACCTGCATGACATAAAAAAACAACGCGCTACAATGCTGACTGGATGTGGGCAACACTTGTGCCGCACCCCCGCATGTGAGCGGACAACTACGGTTTCACGTCAGTGACCCCTCCGCCGAACTTCCACGAGCTGGCCCCGTGCTTATCTTGGTGCTCTCATTGGCTGTAGGTCATTACGGCCGATGGTGTTTTTCAGTTCAGAACTGCATCATCTCACCCACACGCGTGATTGTGAATCGGGCAGTGACGAGCTCCAGATGTTAGTAGGCATGCCCAATATCTCACGGGCGTTGGCCGAGACGGGGTGTCGGCGATTCCCTCATTTCGCGTCTTTGTTAATTCACACTGTGTGATTGTCACTCGCTTGAATGAGCACCGATTTGCCTCCGATTTCGGGCGTTTGTCGGCGATTTTGCAAAACCTGTCGGCGAGTGAAAAATCAGGCTAAATGATGTGCACGGATGTGAACTCGGCATAATTGTGGTATCAAACCGTAGGCCACCGGGACGTTTAGTGTTCTCAAACATTGTTTGATTTGAACAGTGGATGATTGGGAACGTCTGCGTGAAGTAGCATAATAGATCAATAATTTTGCCCATACTTCCCAATACAGGGCTAAACAGAAACATTTGATTTTGTGTGGCATGAGGGACCCAACGTTGGTTTCAGTTTCATTTTAGCCTAAATGAATTCGTAACTAAATAATTAAATGACTTTTTAAACCGTTTAACTGATTGTATTAATCGGTCAAAATTTTGGAACGGGTCGGTACCGGGTGGTTAAATGTATTCTCCATACATAAAAATCAGCAGCTATATACATCAGCAGATATTCTGTAATTCTGCATATGTAATGATATATAATGAGCTAATATTAACGGTAATGACTTTTGCTGTCAGGTGGAGTCCGGTCACTGGGAATGTGTCACCGTGTTAATTGAGTCTGGAGGGTATGTGGATGCCTGTGACCCGGTGGGGCGCTCTGTGCTGTACGTAGCCTCTCAAAAAGGACATGCCCGCTGCGTAGAGCTGCTGCTCTGCCAATCAGCATCTTGCCTGCTCATAGAGCACCGCAGCAAATGGGGCCCTCTTCATGTTGCAGGTACATAGAGCATGTATGTGCAAATTGGCTTGTGAATCTGATCTTTCTGTGGGAGTTTGATAAGTTGCTGTGTGTTCTTTGTTGACAGCTGCCAATGGCCACTCAGAATGTCTGCGGATGCTGCTCTGTAGCGAGGGGGGAGCCGATCTCGATAATGTTAAAGACGCAGAGGGACAGTATGTATGAGCTGATGGCTCTTCTACTTTCTTTATTTTCTGCTTTTTAGTGTTTTGCTCATATTCACAGCATTTGTTACTAATAAATAAGGTAACACAAGACAAGTAATGCATCTTGCATAATCTGATTACAAGTCATCCAATCACAGTTGTTTGATATCATTCTCTAGTTTCCCTCTCTCTCTTCATAGGACTCCACTAATGCTGGCAGTGCTGGGGGGACACACTGACTGTGTGCATCTGCTGCTGGAGAGAGGAGCTTGCCCTGATATAAGAGACAGGAGAGGAAGAACAGCCTTACACAGAGGGGTGAGATTCTGAAATCATTAGTAAAGTTTTTGCTATAAACTCCTATTAATGGAAGGTTTCTAACCAGGTCTGTCTTTGTAGGCGGTGATGGGTCGGGAGGACTGTATAACCGCCCTGCTGTCCCACAACGTCTCAGTCCTCAGCAAAGATTTTCAGGGGCGAACTGCGGTCCATCTGGCTGCCTCTTGCGGCCATGCTGACATTCTCTCCAATCTTCTTTCTGCTGCTGACCACTCCCACCCCCACGACCCAATCACAGACCGCCACGGCTACACACCCACACACTGGGCAGCCTATCACGGTAAGGGCTCAGACCTTTTGAGCCTCAATGGCTCGTTCACATTGATAAAACTGTCATAAGTTAAATAGGTGACTTGCACTATTTGTGAAACAGGTCATGAAGACTGTTTGGAAGTTTTACTTGAACTTAAACCATGTAGTATCCAGGAGGGAAACCCCTTCACCCCACTGCACTGTGCTCTGTGAGTATTTTTTTTTTTTGTTGTCCTTCAGAGTCAGGGTGAGTGTAGTATATTGTAAGGGTGTTGAAATCTTCCTGAGAAAGTAGAAACTGAACTGAAAAAGTCAGACAAATTAATAAAATGTCAAAAAGTCATGGAAATGCGCGTTGTATAAATAATTCTAGTTATTAAAATCCACGTCTTATTTTTTGGTGCATGGTATAGTAGTTTCATATTTAAATCATAGCCAATAATGGTGTATAAAAAGCTCGTCTAATTTTAAAATCAGTTCTACCCCAATGTGCACAACCATTTAAAAGTGTGGGCTTGTCCATTAAAAACAAACCCAACAAAAACAGTTAAGGGATTCTCTATTATGCTCTTTTTACAAAGTGTTGATGTTGTTTTGGGGTGAATTGAACGGCTCTCATACAGGTTGTGGGGTCGAACAACACCTTATGTTTTCACATCTTTTACAGTATTACAACACTCTGCTCCCCAGTCCTGGCATGAACTCCTCGAATACTTCCTTATCCAATCTCAGGCCCGCTTCTGAACTACTGAAATGTTGCTTGTGACTTGGTTTAGACATGGGCGTGTGGTTGTTGTATTGGTTAGCTGGTGCCATGGTGTTGCTTGATGGTGGCATCACTCTGCACCTGGTCGGGAAGATGTCGCCCCTTACCAGGTAGCGCTGCCTGGCGAGCTTCAGTGTAAATATCGGATTCCAAATCATTTGAAATAAATAAATAAATATCTCATTTGAATTTGAGCTTTTAGCTTTGTAACTTAGCAGATTTTTTTTATGCTGCAAACCGCACTTACAGACTACCTACCATTTTGAAAAGGCATGAAGTAGGACCCCTTTAATACTTGTAGTGGTAAAGATGCATTAAAAGTACAGAAGTAGCTTTTAGGCATTGTTGGCAGAAAAATATTTAAAAAAAAGCAGTTCTGGAATTTTGAACTTCCTATTTATCAAAAGAATCTTGAAAAAAAGTCTAACTGTTTCCACAAAAATATTACGCAGCAAAAACATTCAACATTGATAATAATAATGTTGTCGTAAGCACCAAAGCAGTATATTCTAATTAGCATTTTTTTAAATCTATTGGCATTTTAAATCATGATTATTTATTATTTATTATATTAGCATTGTTTTAACATTGATAAAGTAAACGTGTTTTAATTTTATATTTACAATACTTAATGGTTTTTACAAGTTTTTTTTGTTTTTTTTTATCAAATAAATGCATCCTTGGTGACTTTTTTTTCAAAAAAACATTTTAAAAAATCTTACCCACCCCATACTTTTGAACTGTAGTGTATTTGGATACTTGTTTGAATACATTTATTTTTACAGCCACCAAAATTAGCCATTGCATCATATTGCATCTTTTCTGCATAGTAAACACATGTGAAGTTTTTGTGATGTGAAAGATATTTAAATAAAACTATATAGAATAATTTATGGCATATGTTTCCTAATTGCCATGTTGCATGTTCTCAACGTCCCATTGCAGCATTAATGGCCATAGTGGTTCTGCAGAGCTGCTGTTGGAATCCAGTGTTTGTAATTCGCTGGTAAACATCAGGGATGCCAAAGGAAGGTTGGTGCAAGTAGTTATTAAAATACAATTGTTGTATATTAGCTGTTAAATAGTTACAAATTGAAAACCAATACATAATTTTATCTGCTAGCTAAATGACTATGTTCTGACATCTTGCACTCAGGACCCCACTTCACGCGTCTGCAGTTGCCGAGGACGTGGCTGGGCTGCAGCAGGTTCTGCGGCACGGAGCTGACATCAACGCCGTGGACCACTCAGGGCGTTCTGCACTGATGGTGGCCGCCGACAATGGCCAAAGTGGTGCTGTGGGTAAGAGTTGCGCCATGTGTGATATGAGTAATCTGAGACTGAAACCCTCAGACTTTGTAAAATGTGAATATAGAGTGTTTAATAGTAATTTTAGATTTTTTTTTGTTATTGGTTTATGCAGCCCTGCTGCTGCACAGAGCCAAAGCTGACCTGTCCCTCCTGGATGTGAACAAGAACACTGCCCTGCACCTGGCCTGCAGCAAGGTAACAGACAGCGTTTTATTTCAACTTAATGCTGATTATCTCTTGATCAGATTTCTCAAATGTTGTGCATATTGCTAACTGTGTTTGTAGGCTCATGAAATGTGTGCCATGCTGATCTTGAAGGAGATCCACAACCCTATCCTCATAAATGCAACCAACAGTATGCTTCAGATGTGAGTCCTAGTCTTTGTCCTAGTTTGCACGTACAACTATAAGTAAGCCATTATTCATGGCTCTGTAGCAATATCATAACATTGCTCTTTTTTGAGCATCCTGACTAGCTTGAAACATTTGCTTGATTTATCTTTGTGGCACAGAAGCTACACATTTCACATGTAACTCAATCAAAATAAACTGGACAAACGTTTTAAAATCGTTCTCGACTTCTCTACATTTTCTGATATTTCAGGCCCCTCCACATTGCCGCCAGAAATGGTTTGGCCACCGTGGTTCAGGCCTTGCTGAACCGTGGAGCCACAGTGCTGGCAGTGGATGAGGAAGGTAAGACAGGCATTGGTGCAGTTTTTCTAAGTGTATTTGCAATGCAATACAGACAAATTCATGTTTTGCATTTTTGGGCAAAGTTTGTTTTGAGTTGCTCACAGCAGCAATGACAACATGGACAGGTACAAGGACTAATATTAAGTGTAAAAAGTGAATTGTGAAATTGTTTCCATGGAATAATGATTAGAAATGCTATATTAATACTGATGAAGGTAGCATACTTGTAACAAACTTTACACATGCAATTTACTGAACATGGCAATTAGATTGGCCAGATAAGCCTGATGATTGTTATATTATAGATATAGTTATGATCTATACTATATATATATAGTATATATATATCGTTAGTATATATGATATATATAATATAAACCGGAAGATGATTTCACCGTAAATATTTTCTGGAGCCTGTTTGGAGGAAAAAGCCGGCGTTAAAATTGCATTTAGACAATAAAATGTGATTTATGCGCCAATACAACTGATGTGATTGAAGAATTTTTTTTTAAAATTACATCATCACGTAATAAACATTACAACAACAAACAAAATCATAACACTACGGTTGTTTTTTTAGTTCCTTGTACTCCCAGACGAGTAAACAGAACATAGAAAAATTTAAGTTATGATGACATTCATTATAAACAACATTTATTATAAACACCAAGCCTAAACCTATTTAAAGTGAAACTGAATTACCGGCATGTGGGAAATAAACTTGATGTTCTTGCCTATCAAGTACAAACGGTGTTGAAGTTGAAACTAGGGAGAGATAACTGAAACCCAAGAGATAAAACATTTATAATTCGGCAACAACTGACAACAATTTACCCTCATTTACGAAGAAAAAAAAGGCAATTTTCTGCTAGGAAGACAGAGGGTGAGATGTGTGAGGCTTGGTTGACGTCATTTTAGTTTGATGAGTAGGCTGCGATGTCAAGTTAGCCATGCGAGAACTGATATATTGTGTGTGCTTGATGTTATTTGCATGAAATAAGTCACTTTGGAATATGAATCACAGCACATTTCAGATGTTAAAAACAAAAGGGACCATATTCTGGAACTTATATTCTGGAAAATACGGTATATTAGCATAGTGTCCCATCTTAACAACTGCTTCATAAATCACGTATTTGAATGAGTTTCTCCTTGGCTAAGATGTCTCTGTTGTGTTTTTGTCATGTCACAGGTCATACGCCAGCCCTGGCTTGCGCATCCAATAAAGCTGTTGCCGACTGCCTAGCTCTCATTCTGTCAACCATGAAGCCTTCCTCCTCCACGCCCTCTTCATCCTCACCGTCTTCTCCCAGCCTCAACTTGCTCAAGCACTGTGGCATCACCGCCGCCTGTCCCCCCCTGCCCAATGGAGGCCTTCGCCATGGTTACGGCAAAGATCGCCATGGTGCTACTATCGGCTTGGATGGCTACTTGACAGAGTGAGGCATTCTTACTCGTAAATAAACGTGTGGTCACTCGGTTTGGTCCTCTCTACACATCTAGATAAATCTATATGCAATTACAGCCACACATCCCTCCTGTGCCAGTATCAAAGCTTTTCTTCACATTTCAATAGAGAGCGAACACGAGAGGACGAACTTAGCTATTTATTTCTATTTATTTTCCCCCACTTTCCTTTTCCTCCCACCTCCTGACTCCCATTTTAGATGCTGTCCATTCAGTATGAGTCTAAAATCTAAAATCTGAATCTAAGCCATCTATTCGAACCAGTATGAATCACTGGCGAGTCAGTCCTTTATTTCTTCTCCATTTGCAGTCGATTTGACTCGGTTCATGTTAGAATTATGCAGCTGTGTGTCTCCATGGTAACAGTGATAATGGATGGGTTTCCATATCATGCCTCCTATTTGCGTGACGCTGTGGCCTTGCATAGGAATTTACAGCCTGCCCTGAGGAACAATTTAAACGGGTTACACTAGATTTGCATGAATTTGCGGGACCATGTATTTGATAGTGGTCTTGTGTGTGTGTGTGTGCGTGCACGTGTATGTGTGACATCCACTTTTGCGCAACAGTCAAAGTTTTTCATCCCATACTTGATTATTACGTTTTGAGGTTTTTATGTGAGGTGCAATCTGATTTAGCACAGATCAGGAAAAAACAAACAACCTAACAGAATCATATTGACAGAAGGGAAACCATACTACCTTAAGCCAAAAGACCAATGACCTCCTGATAGAGGGGTCTGATATGTAATGCTTGTTTACTTGTTAGAGAGAAAAGGGATAGTGTTTGGATGGGTTTTGAGGTTGAAAATTCATATTAGGTTTACAATGGAGGTATTAGGTAGTCCAGATCACTGTTTGTAGGTGGACAGAAGAAAGAGGAGTTACAAGTGTCATGATTTTGGCCGTTTAAACAACATTATGAAGATGCTACATTAAGGAAGTATAGAAAGCACAAACGTCATACACAGTACTTGCTCCTTGGGACCTTCGGTTTTATTTATTTTGGTTGGTTTTATTTTTTGTTCTAGGGCCTCATAAAATATCTTCAATTAAATCTACTGCTTTGCTATAATATTAAGTGTGGAGTTGCTTTCACAGTGCCTACTGAATTTAGTTTTGCCTACCTAGGATCCAATCAGTTAAACACCATATGCACTCCCTTAAAGTCATTGTGAAACAAGGGTTAAGTATTTCACTAAACCCATCATGAATTGATTACCTGAATGAATGAACGTATGATTCATATAGACTTTGGGGAGTATATATGTCAAGTTTGCAAAACTGAAGTGTTCAGGCTGATTGGAGCTTTTTTACATTTGTTTATAGGGAGCAGTCATGGGTATGACCAAAGCCGAGCGATTTCTAAATACCATTTTAATAGGAACTAATAGATATCCAAGAAATATCTTTTCAATTTAAGTACTGAAATAACATTCACCCCTACTCTTTTTAAAATGCTTCCTTATTACCAAAGGTAGATTAATTAACAAAGTTAAGATTGTGCTTCCATTAGGTTTTTTGCACCTAAACACAAAATAAGAACATTGTCAATGAGTGTTTGAAACATCCCTTTTTTTGTTTGTGCACCACAAACAGGCAATATATGCTCAGTCAGTAATGAGACAATCAGTTGAAAGGGCTTTTAATTTTGCCATAGATTTCTTTTTTCCTAAACAAGCAAAAGCGTTTTTCCCAATTAGGAAGAGCTATATAAATCTCTGTCCCTTAATTCAAGACATCTAAGAATTAATGCATACTTCAGGCGTGAAATGTGGACTTGTTCTCAATTATACCAATACTATTGCTTTCATTGCCGTGTATCAGGATTTTAGTGATGTAGATAGAGCAGCTTTGAAGTGTTGTAACATTAACTGATATTTTATTGGTGATTGAAGGTGTGTAGACAAATGAAACGGTAACATTAGATGTTTTAAGGCTGTGTGGAGAGCATATTTATACTGATTTATGAAATTACCTCTTCGTCTTTGTAATGACAAGTTTTGGCTGCTTAAACAAGTTTCTCCACTCCACGCAGACCTGATATAAAGCACTTGCTTGTTCAGTAACAAAAAAGGATGAAAAAAATATGCTTTTGCATCTATCATAAGCTGTAAATGGGCAAATATCTGACCTCTAATTGCAAATGTGCATGTGTGCAAATCAGATTAGTCAATTAGTCAAAAAATTTCTAAATGGGCTACATGACTAAGAGGAAGTCCCTCATGGGAGTTTAATTCAAGCTTATTCACCTGTACTTGAGCTTGACTTTTTCACGTACAATAACTTTTGCTGAATAATACAGTTTGGTGGAGGGAATTAGTGCGTGTCTAGACAGCACAGGGTACGATAATGAAGTGCAAGTTGATGAGCTTGAAGTTATTTGCACTGCCAGTTAGTACTGCTTGTAGTTTTTGACAAAAATTATTTATAAATTTAGTCTAGCTAGTCATACCACATGTAGTTGAGTTCGAAAAACAAGTGCCCGTGGAGCCTGTGATTAGTAATACATTTCATTTTGGTGCAAGAAAAAGTGCTGCTTTCGATTGTATCTTGGAGCTAATTTTTTAGAGGTGATCTTTGTCTATTTATTAGCGAAAATAATTCTTATCCAGCCAAAACAAACTAAAACGTATTTGTTTTAATTCCTCAAATTTCTAATCATTTTATTGGCATTGCACTAAAATTGTTGAATTGTTTTGTCGAATGTATGCCATGATGGTAGTAGCTTGCTTCGATGTTGGTGAAAATCTTGAATGCTGTAGTTAGCGATTAAATAATTAGCTTGGCAACAGGAACTTTGGAACTGAAGCCTTTCAGAACTTAGACTGAATTTGTGCATTAGGTGTTCTGTGTACAAACAATACGAGAACCGATCACAAAGTGGCCAGACTTTTTTTCTTTTATTGGAGTAAAGTACAACTGGTAAGGGGAGTTTTCTCCCTAAAATCATTTAGTGCCATAACTTTTTTTTATTTTATTTTTCCTTTCTCATTTTGATATGTTTGTAAAAATGTGAATGAATGATTCCTTGGGTTCAGTTTTTGAGTGTGCGTCAAGACCATTACCAAAAGAAAAAAGACGAACGAAGTCCAAGCTAACATAAGCTACTGTGCCCATTATATTTTTTGGCGATCCACATAGTGTGTTAATTATTGTAAAATGCCAGTACGTTCACAATCAGACTGTCTAAAAATGCAAGTATATTCGTAACTAAGCTATACTGATGGGCTGGTTAGCCCTTGGTGGAGCTCACCTCCATCTGAAAGCTTTCATGGCTAAGCCATAACTTAGCATTTGCCCTTATAAATTGAGTAGCCGGATTTGAGTCATTCAGTCAACGGCTCCTTCAAAAACCATATTTTAAAATGTTCAATTGTAATCGATAGTTCCCACAAACCACTGATAATTTGAGGTTTATTTCAAAGCAATGGAATTATGAAACGCCTTAATTTCATCATTAACCGAAGGGCAAATTTGACATTTACCAAAATGACACATTTACATAGCTGTTCTTGTTTTATTCTGGATCAGCAAATTGTGCAGTTTAAAGAGCTTGTTTTTGTTGGAAAGCAGATTAATTGTAGCTAACTCAGTGTCCTTATTTTATGTCCATCCTTGCATTTTTGTATTCAAATTTTTTTTTTCTCGCAAAGGTATTAACGGCTGATAGAACGTCTGATTTACCTCAGTGGACCTCAGCGTCCTTACTACTTGAAGACACATCCATTTAAGGCAATACTCAAAACACCCGTTTCATTTAACCTATGTCTGTCTCCCAACTTTTTGCCTTAAGAGGAAATGGTATAGTTCAGCAATCGCAGCACTTGAGAGATTTTGTCGTTAACCTGGGATCTCGTTCCGATGAAATTCATAAGAAGCACACTGTTCTATAGGTTGTTTTGCTGAAAGATGTACCATAATGGCTTCTGGCCTCAAAATAATCATTTTCATGGAATTTATTAGGAGTTTTTGCACTAGAACATAAAAAAAATTGTGTCATTTTGTTTAATACATATGTCAAATATTTAGCTGTAAAATTTATTTGGAATCGCTAATATTTGACCAACTCTACTCATTCTCCTAAATAAAACATCAAAAGCACTGATTTTCACTATTGAATATGACTTATAAAAACATAAATTTTCAGAATAAAACAAATCAATATTGGTAGTGAATGGTAAAAGATTTGGGAATACATCTAAGAAAAAAGTATGTATTATCCAATGATTAATTTCATTTTATACAAGGCGGAGTAGATGCATTTTCTCCCCATTTTTCGATGTCTTGGTTAAAGCATTTTGGTAGTAAATACTTGTGTGATGTTATAAATACAAATATTTCTAACAACGTAAATAACAAGAGCACAAGATGATGTGCTGTACATAATTCCTCAAGAAGTGTGGTCAGAATTGCCTTGACGTGGCAGTCTTACCTCATGAACTAGCTATCTAGTGCTATATGTACTGGTACATGAAATTTGGGTGGGCTTTTAGCAACGCATGCTCCATGCAGTTGGAACCCTAAGGTCACGGTCCGAGGCCTTGAAATGGAAAACATTGGAGTTTTTAAGGGGTGCTCTTAAACTTGATGATGTCCTTCACCCTGGCTTAGTGTTACTTCATGTTTCTACTCAGTAAGCGCTAATAGTTCAAATTGTAAATCTGCAAGCGAATGATCTAATCAAAAATAGCTGCTTTTTGTTGTTCTTGCCAGCAGCTTGTTTCCATAAGGCTATTTAGAAGACCACCGGAGCCTGACTGAATGGCTGATCTGACAGGGCACGTAGGGATCCCTTTAAAAAACAATTTAATATATAAAAAAAAAAAAAAGAAAGAAAGAAAGAGCTATGCAGGAATACTTTTATTTTTTTTTATTTTTAAATCTCACAGAGTTGCGTAGTGCCACCAGAGATATCCCAAAAGCTTCATTGACCGATCACGGACCTTCAGAAGTTCATCTGTAAATCTAACACTGACCTTACTTGCTTGTTGGCTTTGGTTGAGAAAATGACTGCTTAGCGTGGCATGCTGCTATTTCTTTGGAGTCTGTAAGCATCTTCATCATCTCTTTAAGGTACTACACTTTGTGACGAGTATGTGGGATTGTGCCTTTTGTTATCAAGTACATGCCACAGGGTATGGTCTTCCATTAACACCTTTAGTGAGCCTTATGAATGAACAACTGTTGTAAGTTTCAGAAATAGCCACCATCCATGTGGTTGCGTTTTGAGCCGTCAAAAATCGCGATCGAATTTCTCATGACACCGCAGATGAATAAATAACCTTTGTAAGTTGAATTAAACCATAACGGCGAAAATTTGATCGGTTCTAGCTAGTGGCCTGTTCAAACTCTGTATGGGAAAAAAACGTGTTTAGTTTTACAACGTGTGAACTCTTTAGTGAAGTAGACGTGTGCCGTGTCGTTTTTTGTGTGGTAATGCATTGGAGATTAGTTGTAACCCAGTGTCTTGTAGAATGTTGGCATGACTCCTTTTCTCTATGTTGTATTGACGTCAAAGTATCCACCTGAAATGGACTGAAGTGCAATAACTTTTTTGTGCGCCATAGTATCCTTAATGGAGGAAAATGCCCTTTTTTTTTCTTTAAGCAGGGTATTTTATTTGTTATTTTATTTGGATTGTACAAATTTGAATTCCTTCCTGTTTTGCCTCCATAAGTGGCACTTTCTTGTGGAATGTACAATGGACTTGGTGGAAACTGTGATAGGTGTCAAAGCCTTATCAATACTTCTTGCTTACTGGAAAGATGGCATTTCTGTTTGCTCATCGGTTGATTGGTCAGAGAGTGCCGTTTTTGATGTACCTTCTCCAGTGCCACGTAAAGTCAGTGTCTGCTTTCGTGGCATGTTAAGCGTGTGTGTGTGTGTGTGTGTGGGGTGTGTGTGGGGGGGGGTTTCGACGGTTCATTTACCTTAATCAATTGATTGATACAAAGCGCAGCACATTGCACTAGAATTACGTTCCTTTTTTTGCATTAGAGATGTGATAGTTCTATTTGGGAATGGTATCTTGAATGTTGTTGTCACCAGGGAAATATGCAGGGTTTGATTTCTCCCCACACAACATTTGAACTTTGGGCCATATGTTATGCGCTACCAAAGAATGTTTCATTGATGATTATTTGATCAGATTTATTTTTTTTTGGTCAGACATCAAGATCCCAATATTTGTCATTTAATGTCTTCACAAGTTTTGAAAAATAAAAAAAGGAACCTGTACCATGAAGAAACATTCCTTTGAATTTCATTGTACAAAACCGAAATACCACTGACAACCAATACCAGAAGTCCTATAATAATCTTCAGAATACCTTAAGTTGTAACTTACTTTAAGGTCCTTCATTTTGGCTTTAAGCAATCAATGATTTCATATTTAATATCACAGGGAGCACACTGAATAAAGTAATCTAGTATTTCACAACATAGGACCAATGTATGTCTCTGTAGAGATGGCCACTTGATTTCATTCAAGAACAAGCAATACAAGTATCAAGAGACAATTGTAAATTTCTAAAGATTTGTTGGCTCTGGCTGCTTTTGGCCTGGCTATGTAATCTGTGGCACCTTAGGTTAACACCCTCTTCTTGTAACTGAATCCAACATAAGAGATTTCAGTGCTGAGAGAGCCTTATTTCAGTCAAACTGAATGTGAATTGGATGTGTGCAGGATTTGGCCATTTCGAAGCGACTGGCTTTTATTCAAGCGGACCTCCTGAGTCCCATGTTTGAATCCAGTTTCACTAGGACCCGCCGTCTTTAAGACTTTCCAAAAGATTGCTGTTACAAAAAAAAGCAAAAATACTACACAGTGGCTATGTTTCCATCGCCAAAACGCCTAAATACAGGGTTACTGTCACTGCTTCCAAGCTCTGCTTGACCATGCCAAGTATATGAAACGCATTACAACGAGGGGGAAAGAAATGTGACACTGACTTAAAAAAAAAAAAACAAAAAAAAAAAAAAAAAAAAAAAAAACGCCACAAACTGCATAATTTACGAGTATTGAAACTCCAAGCCGTTCTCTGCTAATTGTTTTGACAGTGGAAACATAGTGAGCGATCGTGTAGGGCAGCGCCCAGTGTGTATGTGTTGTGTGTGCAAGTGTGACGAACAGGGGTCATATCAACCCTGTATACCTCATCGACATATCTGCAAATATTCTTATCCTGTCTTTAAGTTGAACGTGTAAGAGATACCATCACCAGCAGAAGCCTGAGATCATTGCAGGGTCTATGACATCACACCAATCCCGTATCAACCAATAAGATCACCACTTGCTTGCGTAAAAATCCTACCGCTCCGCTTCAAGCCTGACCCATCGCTGACACAATGGTTTAGATTTAGCGAAACGTAAGGCATTTTAAGTAGCATTATCCTACCTCTGTGTTACAGCTTGTTGCATCAAAAACTCCACCAATTGTTGACAAATGGAAATATATATGTATATGGAACAGATATATAACTTATAACCAACAATCGGTGATATAAGACAACAGTTAGCGTACTTGACTGTGTTGTCTGTCTGTGTGTAACATGATATTTGTTAGTGTATATACACAACAGAGTACCACTGGAATGTGAAGCCAGACTGTATTATGATTTTTTTTTTTTTTTTTTCAATCAACTTTTCGCATTATATTCAATGAATTGTCAGAGTGTCTTGCCTCTATGCGCTCCTGTAATGTTTTTTTTTTTTTGCTGTATTTTGAAGACCAGGGAAAAATATCAGCCTAGAATAGCTGAGTTTACTTCGTGCTCTTTTTTTTTTTTTTTTTTTCTCTCTCTCCTTTCTTGTCTCTTCACTTTCTCACTTCTAACGTTCACTGTGAGCGCTCTGAACTCAAGTTTACAGCTCTTCATGGTATGTACGTGTATCTGGTCGAGTTCAGTAGAGTGCGTGGATGGTTGTATGACTTTGGTACTGAAGCAACAACTCTATTTTCTACTGGTGGTGGGGGTTTGAAAGGGGGTTGGTTGAGGTTTGAGTTATGCACATTCATTCTGTACTAAAATATGGGGTATGTAGAGTTCCCTAGCCTTACGCCCTTCCAAAAACACTACGCCAGTCACTGGCTAATCTGCGTTAGCTTATCCACCACCCTGCCAACTTTGTACCTTTATACATATCCATTTTGGACCTGGGGGCACGGGGCGAATTCGGTGGATTCTGCCTGAATCTGTCAGGACGGTCATGTGACCCCTCCTAGACCTGAGGAAGGAGAACCCTCACCCTTTCAACCCCGCAAAAAGACCTCAAGCCATTCATTTCTTTGTGACAATGCAATCCTGAAAGCACTTTGCCTTGTTAATTCATAGTATGAGCTTGTGAATGGTTACTTGTTACTAACAGATGTGAAACTCTGTACATGTATTTAAGAAAGAACATAATCATTTTTAATTTGAGCTTATTAAAAATGAATTGGTCTCTGACTTTAAAGACAAAAAAAATCCCATATGTTTTTGTTTAGTCAGGTTCATTAACTGCTGCAGCCAGTAGGTCTTGTCATTCAGTATCGTGGCTTAGAATTGGTAATGTTGAAATAAAATGCTATTGCTACATATAAGTTGTTGTTGTGTGTCTTCTGTTGCGCTGAACACTACAGAATGTCAGCATGTTGTAACAGACCAAAATGTACATTTCACATCATATAGGAATTTTAATTTAGGATTTTTAAACTGCTCTGGTGACAGAAATAAGCATCCGTATATGACAGTCAGGAAGATATATTTTTCATTTAACAGGTTTTTATGTAGAACAATTAGATTTTTCTTTTTGTAAAATGTTTTGCAGTGATTTGCTTGAAATTCAGATTTTAAATAATATGAAATTATAACTAATATAAAATTACGGCCAACAGCCTTAACTTAATGATGGCTATAAATTCATGAACGCCTTTTGCTAGAAACCATAACATTATGGTTATTGTAAAGATTGTTCATTTTTATCATTTTAACAACAACCATGTTTAATACATCATTAAAAAGTAAGCTACAAGACATGGAAATATTTATATGATAAATGAAAGACATACTGACAACACAGCATTCAACTCAAAGGGCAGAAGAAATCTTTCATCAGACCAATGTTATAGCTGAGCCCTGGAATTTTCTGGGAGGGTCATATCAGTAAGAAGTTGGTTATCTCCCCCCCCCCCCCCCCCCCCCCCCCCAACCCCCCCCCCCAACCCCCACATGTTAAAATGTCCCAGAAAATTCAGTAGGTTGAGACGTAGTTGCCCAAGGATGTGTAGATACAGGTTAATTCCACTGATCTTCTTATAGCAATCAATTCAGTGCACAGTAGTTCATTATGTGAAGAGGTATATACATAATACTGCTGCTTGGATGGAAATTCTGGCGTGACATCCTGAGGATCTCATTTGGATAGTCTTCATATCCTTAGACTTCTCCCAGGCTAACAGCAATATGGTCCTCAAAGAGGGCGATGCAAAGCATGATTGCGCCCCCTATCAGCAGGCCCAGGCTCTGCAGGAGGAAGCGCTTCAGAGGGCTCAGAGATCCAGCATCTCCATGGAGCATTTCGGGCATCTATAGAAACAGAATCACAACTTTAACTTATATAAAGAGATTGTATTCAATATGACTTATGGATTATATTAGCTTTTCAAGATAAAAATGAAGTCATAGATTAACATTACTGTATTTTACCAATCAAAATGATTACCATGTCAGCAAGAGCAACATAAAGGAAGACCCCAGCGGTGATGGTGAGAATCCAAGGTGAGTGTGTCGCCCACTGGTTTCCCAGTGCAGTTCCTGTTAAAACGCCAACAAAGCCCAGCAAAGCAGAGATGGCGCTAAACACAGCCAGTCTGCGTACAGGCCAGCCTGCAGCCAACAGCACCGCCAAATCGCCTGCAGACACAAGCAAAGAAATAAATATATATGCAATATTGATCATTCATGATGAACATAAATAATAGAAATGACTCAAACACACCTAACTCATGAGGAAGCTCATGACAGAACACAGCGATCGTAGTGCTGAGGCCACCTGTCAGACTCTGAGAAAATGCAACACCTAGAGGAGAACAAGAAAATGTTTAAGTTAAATTTATTAAGATTAAAGTGTCAGAATTACATTTTAAAAAATGCTTTTATTTCTAAATGAAAGCAACTGTATGCAGTTTTGTGTATTTTTGCGACTTTGGAGTTACCATCAGAATGATTATGAAACTGACATTTCGAGGTAAAAACTTACAATGCGTTGCTTTAAAGGTGCACTAAATAACAGTTTTATGTTTCGTTGGCTCTTATATCAGTGTTTCTCAGTTGGTTTTGCTTCAGAGCCTAAATTATTATTATTTAGTTACATTTTCTGAGTGTAATCAATTTAAAATGATTACTTATTACTTAATGCAACTTTAATCAGAAATAACTTTTATGTACCAATGGCTAGTCCATCTGTGAGGTTATGTATCCCATCTCCCATGACCACCATCCATGCCATGCTTCTGATGCCCATCTTCCCTGGTCCAGGCTGCCCATGAGAATGGCCATGCCCTGAACTCTCATTCTGATTGGCTGTTGAGGTACCTATGACAGAGTCCCGATTAATTTATATGTTCCATAATTATTAATGATTTTCTTTCTGGTTTGCTCTTTCACATGTCTGAAAATGAACATACCCTGCAGTGTGTCCAGCTCCCTTCCAGACTCTGCATCATGTTTCCTTTTCTTTAAATTATGTTTGAAGAAGGGGACAAATAGGGAAAACATCTCCACATCTCTTTTACTTAAGTCAGCGGGTCATGATTAAAGTCCCACTGGATGAAACTTACCTTGAAATGTTGTTTAAGTCCCAGAAGGCTCTCAAAGGCAAATAGAAGGTAAAGTCCTCCCAACACGCTCAGACCCTTGAAAACAGCATCCTGATGTTCAATGTGTTGACTGAAGATGGCCTGAAATCCCCCAAAAATATACATCTATAGCACTTGAATTATTACAGAATAATACTTTCTTGAAATTATGCTTAATTTTGTATTGTGTATTACTTACATGGGGCAGGAGGTGCAGGAGGGCATCTCCACATAATGTGCCCACTGCCATGCCAACCATCGGGCACAGGAATATATGAAGGATGGAAGGTTGAAGCAGGGGTGCCAGTCCCAGGGCAACCAGGGAAGGCAAACTGATAGCAAAGTGTGCCAAGGAGGCCCATCCTAGTGCTGAGATACAATGACTATGTTTAACCTGCACTATCATGAAAACAAACACAAAATTGATTCTGATATCACACTTGACTTGGCAGAAACCGTTTACACACACACCTCTCAGGAAACTCTCACTGGTTTTGCTTCCCTGTGACTGCACCTCTGTGTGCCGCAGACAGACTCCACTGTCAATCTGGAACAGGAGGGCAGGGCACAGGAAGGTGAAATGGGCAGGAGTGATATGGGACGCTTGGCCCAGCCCGAAGTTCCACAGGAGCTGGGTAACATTTAGACACTGCGATAAGGGAGTAAGAAATGTGAGGTTCAGATTATTACACAGCTCTCTGAAATACTGATTGGCTATTCAAAGCTTGCGCTACTTTCATGTCTCTCGTATCACACCGCAGACTCACTTTCTCTTGTTTTCTACGAACACAACTGATACCATGTTGTGTATCAGTTATCAGCTGTAGTGAAAATTACCTCAGAGGACTTTAAGTGTTAATATTACTGTAACGTTGCAATGGTAATGTCACTATAGGCTGATGGTTTTGTGCATTGTAATGGTCTGTTTATTTCCTTATTGAACATTTTAAGATAATACACAGGCAAAATTCTGATTTATTTTGCTATAATGAAGCCTAACTTTATTGCATTACCAAAAAAAAGTTGAAATTATGGTATACTGTGGTATGGTTTACATAATTATGTGATTAAAAAGTCAAAATTATGTCCTTTTATCTTATAATTTAGAATTTTGTCATAATTCTGACTTTTTATTTCATGATTTTGACTTTTTTATTATAATATAATAATTACTACATTTTAACTCATAATTTTGTATCACAGTTTTGACTTTTTCTGTTACAATTATGGCTTTTTATCTCATAAATGTAACTTTTTCTCATAATTTTGATAATTATGACATATTTTGACATTTTATCTCATAATTACGACTAAGTATCTCAGAATTTCGAAGAAATAGGCTTCTATACTTAAGTATGTATTTACATATTGCACATATTGTGATGTAGATGCTAATCCACAGTTGGGGATATTTGTGTGCTGGTAGTCCAAGAAATCCTCCTCAGTAGTTTAACCAGCAAGCTCTTATCAACCAGCATCTCCAGAAGATTCATGATGGTCAACCAGCTTTGCAAGATTTTTGCCAGAGTTTTGCAGATATACAGCATTATATCATATTGTCGCTCACCAGCTAGACCAGCATTAAACCAGCACTAACCGGCTTAAACCAGTCTTTTCAGCAGAGACCTTTTACATGATTATCTCTCTCCAAAATAGTTTGTGTACCTCATACAGAACAGGAAAGGACAATAGACTGAATTTTACTGTCTCAAGATATCAACAGACCTTTGGTCATGTGATAGTGAAGAGAATTCAGTGGTAGACTTTGTCCATTCGTAACACTCTTAACAGGAAGTTTAGGAGTAAATACTCACATTCCCATGAAGATGTTTCTCTGTCGGATGGTCTGACAGCGGTGACACATTTTCTTCCAGTTTGTGTCTTAGACCAGGGTGTGGAAAATAGTCTGATTGACCCCATTCTGGAGGAGATCCTCTGATCACTGAATTAATGTGTGGTCTAGGACTGAATATTTTCATGGATTAGTCCTCCGCAAACAATAACCAGATCATCAAATACAGGGAAATTCATCTCTGGTTTTGTGGGGATAATAAAAGATTACATATTAAAAAGTTAACTTTATTGGCACAAGCCACAGTCAGTGTAAAGAATATTGTAGAAGATTGTAGAATGAGTAAAGATTACAACAATGCGTTAGCCATCTTACCTTTCTTTTAGTGGAGGTGAGTTTGTGGTCCTTTGAGGATGATGATGGTCTTCATGTGAGTGGGAATGGGATTGGGGTTGAGAAGAATGCTTCACTCCACCATGTTGGATCTCCAGGACACTGACCTCCCCGAGACCTAAACTGCCAAGCAACTTCTGCAGACCCTCATAGGTCAAAGTCCCATTGTCCCCATACTGAAGGAATAGGCGTTGCAAGTAGTAGCCCTTGAGAGAAAATCAAATCTGAACGACTATTTTACCAACAGACATCATTTTCAAGGTCCACGCATGCCAGTGTCTTTATGATAGTGCTTTATGATTTGCTTTCAACATACAGTATGTACTGAAACTACAACTCTAACCTAGTTCAATTTGATTGATTGCATCAGAGTCATTGTTGATAAGATTTTTGCATTCAGTGTAACCCTCAAGCAAAAAGCACTTGCTCTCTGTATGTTTTGAAAAATCCCTCAAGGAATGTGGTAGATCTACTTTACCAGACATGTAGGGACGAGTAAATTGTAGATTCTCAAAGACAGGCAACAAAAACAATCATTGGTTACTTAAACGTTATGTTCTGACAGAATCATCCAAACGTACCTGCTCTTCAAAAGCTTCCTCTAAGTGTTCCTGTGTAGATTTGACTTGTGTGCTCTCTTTCTTGTTGACCTGGACATGTGTTGCCAGTACGAGGATGGCTGGTATCATCACAGAAATCATACAGTGGTAGAGCAGAAGCTTGAAGCTCAGAGTTGTCCTTAGGGAAAATGCCAATAAACATGAATAATTTTAGCATGTGGGCCTCAGCATTCAATATAACACAGTTTTAATTAAACAAGCATAATTCAATAGGCATTTCTAAATCAATCCCAATTACAGTTGGTAAAAACAAATTACGATCCATACTGTAAAAATCATGAGTGAGAGCTCTGGAATACCTCACATGTTCCTTCTAGATAGAAGGTTAGAGGTTTAAGGGAGACAAAATTGAGACTTGCTTAAGTTTGCTGATGATTCCTCTGATAAAATAATCCTAATACTCTCATGTGTTTCTCCTACAGTTTAGAAGAAATCTCAACAATGTCTCAAATTTCCCAAGATACCAATTTCTGCATTCAAAAATCAGGTATATCTAATTACATTGTATTTCCTAGAAACATAAGAAACATTCAGAGCTATGAAAGAGCAGCATCTGATCAGTATATAGGAATTAAAACTTAAGATAAAGACTCTTAAATCAAAAGCGTACAGAAAGCACATTGCAAAGTCATGCAAAGTATTTCAAGACATCAAAATGCCATCTTAATTTATGCTTTAACTGATAAACTGTTTACCAGACTGTCTGTCCACCCATGATTTTTTGCAGTCTCTTAAGCCTGTTACATGATCTCCAGTATCCTCTCTGTATCCTAGTGTTTAAGCATGAAGCATGGCCCATTGTTTTATGAAGAGGATGTTAATGTTTCACCAGCAGACAGCTTTAAGCCTATCGGAGATCACATGACTGGAAAGGCATTGATCAACTTGGTTTACCTCATCATGACTGTGTGATGTAAATTCAACATTCTCACTCTCATCCTATCAAATATATTTAAGTATTGGCCCACTGCAGCCCTACTTTGGCATGTTCAAGTAACTTTAATGTATCTGCATGTAGAGACGCACAGATAGACAGATAGACAGACAGATAGACAGACAGACAGACAGACAGACAGACAGACAGACAGACAGATAGATAGATAGATAGATAGATAGATAGATAGATAGATAGTAGATAATTAAATTCATTTAAATAACTCCTGCATAGTTCAAATATATATACGCTCTTAGATTAGTATGCATGTAATGTGTTTAAGAGTACATCAAGAGTAGCCTACATCAGGTAACGTTAAGCTATAATTGCTCCTCCACACACACTCTGTCCTGTAGGTGCAGCAGATTCAGTCAGACTTCATCTGCTCGGCTCTGGAAGAGATATCAGCCATCTACCAGATCACTGCAAATATCAGAGGCTCGAAATCCAGAAATCACATTAAGCTTTGGAGGAATACCGCGATCTGTGAACAGGTATTACAGTCCTTCTGGGTGATTTTCAATGCTTTATTTATGTCAACTTGTAAAATTACCGGATAGTAGCACAAACGAGGAAAATACAGTGACGAAACAACAAGACGTTATTTGATCAGGACAGTATTTAAATAACATGTACAGTTTTTTTTAGTGGTTTCTAGAATTTGTAATGTGACATTTATGGACGCGTGGTGTAATGTTTAGACCAAAGCTACTCTTTCGGCATGCCTCAGCTAGTGTTAGTTGGATTTTGTGCTAGTTAGCCACGTAAGTTCCGCTATCTTCTTAACATCGACGAATTTTACAGTGAATAAAATACATTTAAGATATTCATTCTTTTTTATATGCAAAAAACTCGAACTCAGTAAGGAAGGCCCGTGTCTGTGATTTATGTTGCTTGTTTTTGTACAGCACCGTTAGCGAGCTGGCTAATGCTAAGCGCCTATTCGCTCAAGCACATCAGCAGACGTGTGTTACAGGCTGGGCAGAAGCTTTTTACAACGCCAGGAGGTTTAATAGCCGCACAGATGTTTGCAGCTGTTCTGTCATGTCCTATCTGGTTCATTACTGTATGTATTTTGGCAGAAGTACAGTTAGCTTATCTGTCTGAATCCAGCGTGACATTGTATTCCTATTCATGGCTGACTGTCTGTAATGTATCAATATGCATCTTGTTTAAATGGCTACATCTGTACATTTAACATTAACCCATAACATATTATATGCTGAAAGACAGGACTGTCATGTCATGTTTATATAAATTTTTGGTGCGTAAACGCACACACACACACTGTATATATGTATGTATGTGTGTATGTGTGTGTATATAGAGAGAGAGAGATAAACAGCCACCATTTTACAGCATCAAAACAGCTAAGTTAATATATTATGGTCTCATACTTATTTAGGGGTTTGTCAGACCTGTCATCCAATACGTGGTACAAAATTTAATGGAACAAAGCACTTTGGACATTGGTAAACGTGTGCCACTTGCACTCCCGGATGTGCTCTTGGTGATCATGCATTCGTGCCACTAAAACCAGATCTTTGCTGAATGAAAGCGAGGAACGCACTCTCTAAAATGGGGGTTGAGGGGAGAACGTGCTAAACCACCCACACTCTCCCCCATCGTCTGCTTAGACAAGCTAAAATTAGGTCACCACGAGCCTACAGAACACCCCTCACAGTTATGAATCTGAAGAGATGCTGTGTCTACATAACGCAGCCCTTTTTTTTGCTTTGGATTTTAAATTCAAATTAAGAGCATTGATCTGTGTACTAACTCCAGCATTCTCCTTCTTGTTTTTTTATGACATTAGATACCAAAGAAAAAATTTAGTGCTGCTGGATAAAAGTGCTTTATATCACACGTCTAATCCTTGCTGACTACATCTGCTTTGTTTCAATAGGCTGTGGAAAAGTCTCAGGTTCACACACACCAACCTGAAAACACAAGTTATTGTGATTCCACTGAGTGAAAATTCATCGCAATGCTAGGGTGTAATGGATGGTTACCAGGGTGTTGCTATGTGGTAGCTAGGGTGTACTGGGTGGTTACTTACTGTCAGCCCAGCCACAAGCCTCTAGATGATTTGGTGCTTATACATGGCTCAATGTAATTCTATAGGATTTTTTTTCGCCTACCAGGCAAACTCGTGATTGGATACGCCACATTTGAGTCATTGTTTTTTAATTGCTCTCGAAGCACTGCCTACTCATGGCCAGCCAAATATATATTGCAAAATTCTCTCATTTCATTACACGTCATACTGTCCAGCCCTGTGATTGCGTGTGCATGTGTAGCTTCCACCCATACATCATCAGGCTCTTAAATGAGTCGGCTCTTAATTCGATTACGATGCATCAAGGCATTCATGGTTTTGGATTTCCACTCAAGAGACAAAGTGGGAGATAAGAGCATTCGTAAGCTTAAATGTTGATGGCCATAGTATTCAAAACATCTTGAAATGGGAATGGACTAACTGACAGTAAATACGCCAAACTTGTCTGAAGCTTCAGGGAAATGTTTCAAACAGGCTTTTTAAAACTTAAATAAATTGCTTTGAAATAAATAGCAGTGTATTGATTGCATCATAATGGATGTCTTGTTTTCTCTTTCTTAAGGGGGATGTTCAGTCTTGCATCGTAAGGAAGATCGCCTTGTCCACCTGACACATGAGGACGACTCATTGTACAGGGATCATGAGGGCTGTGCTTTCGTGAGGTATGAATGTACATTTCTTTTGAATGTTTCACATAATATAGTAGCAGAGAAAATGTCTTGTACTCCTTTAATGCTACTGTGTGTTATATAATCACTCGGATCATGCATATTTCATAGAAGTTAATGCATTTTAGTGTGGTTTAAATCTTTTGTGCTCTGTGGTACTAAAATGTCTGCTTTCTGTCTGTTCTAACACGGATGTAATTCTGTATAGGCGTTAATAACTTAATGATTTCCACCATAAAATCTGGTCCACTTTGGAGCTTATTCCTGCTAAGAACTGTTCTTATTTGTAGTCTAGGAATGAGTTTGTCCTAAATAGCCGATACCAAAATAGTAAATTGGCACTGAAAACACTCAAATATATTCAGAAAGGTATGTGGATTTTGTGATAAGTCTTTAAGTAGTGATTATTGTGAATATCTACTAGAGCACGACCGATATATCGTTTTGCCGATATTATCGGCTGATATGAGCCTGTCATCGGTATCGGCGAAAATTGCAGCCGATATAGGGCTGCACGATTAATCGGATGCGATTGTCATACGCATTTTGTTAAAAAAGCCGGTTCTGTAATCAGCAGGAAATCATCATCACGTGCTTTCAGATGGAGCAGAATTTAATACCCCAGCGCCATCGGTCCCTGACAAGTTCGCAAAAAAATAGCAGAAAAATCTGAAATCGTTTGTGATAATGACAGCTGTTTGCATAGCTTCTCAGTAAACTATGGCTCTGTGAAGTAAATGCTGCTCCATCTGAAAGCATGTGAAAATACCAATATTAAAAATAACATATTTTTACTCCAAACTCAAACGTCAGTCGAGTGTTTGAAATAAATCCTTCTGTGAGATGATGTGGCTTCTTACACCGAATAAGGCACACAACATATTTCATAGTATTTAAGCAGTGATAAAGGCATTGCATTAAAAGTATACTTTATTTTAATGAAAATTATAATAATAAGAACACAGATAAACCGTATATTGCCGTAGTCGTGGGTTTATTAGTCACGTTGAATCAATGAAAACAGTTAAATCTTCTGTTTATTCAGCAACAACTATAGGCATTTCCTGGGTTTCTTCTGCGAGGCGTATTTGGAGTTTCAGCACGAGAGGATGGAGATTTACTGCTGATCACAGAACCGTGCTTCACTGAAAGATATCCATGACAATCGCAGCTTCTGTCGAATCGCGATATCGATTCCATTTCGTTTTATCGTTCAGCCCTACGCCGACTAGCCATTTCTTTTAAACATGAACATATAATTAAGAAAATTGTTAAGTACTTAGTTTGTCAGCAGAGCGCGCTCCATTGTTGCTAACCCAAACTGGCAACCTGGATGAAACGCGTTAAAGTTGAAGTATATGGAAAAACCATGAAACTTTGAATGGCCAATCGCCGTAACGGACGCAGCGAATCGCACAAATTCGGTGGGATCTTCAGCGTGGAACCCTCTCGAACGCGATCGAGTGTACGTCTCGAGCAGGGGTGGCGAATCGGTCCTGGCGAGCCGCAGCCCGGCAGAGTTGCGTCAACTACTTAAACCCACTCTGAACAAAGCTAATGACAAGGTCCCCGTACCCCCCCCCCCCATGAACAGTACTAGGAAGCTACAGGCAGGTGAGTGTTAATTAGGGTTGGAGCTGAACTCTGAAGGGCTGCGGCTCTCCAGGACCGGAGATCGCCACCCCTGGTATAGGGCCCGCTTCGAATAGAACCACCCCGCGTCGATAGCCCCGGGGTTGGGAGTTAAGGGGATTAAATTCGGAATTTTTAATCAGGGAAATTTACGCGATCCGGGGGGCGACCGCCCCCCTCGGTATATTATGTCCCACTTCACGCTTCTCTTGTAAGTTTCGTTTGTGTGTGAAGACAGTAGTGCAAATCTGTGAATGAATGTTTCGAAGTGAAATAAACTTCAACGGAATGGAATTGAATTAAAGTCGAATAAACTTCAACTTTACTGTTCAGCGCACTGATGTCAGACTCATTTTGAATAAAATTTATTGTTAAATTGCTTAACCACCTGCACTGCCTCACCAATACGTATCTCTGTCACGTCACAGCCTAATAAGTGTTGCCCATCACCCCATTTGTCCCTCCGTGATCTTGAAACAACAAACTGCCCTTTGACTTCCCCCCCTCCCCCAACCATATAGGATATATATAGATAATATATATAATACCTTCTGCGTCCCTATGACCTATCACTTGTATCGATATATCAGTACAGTCAGATGTTTGGACCACACGATGGAAAGTGTCCAAATTTGAACTCCCGTACTGTACTATATAGACAAACAAGAATATCCGGGCCCGACTATCATCACGCTTATCTGCTTTTTTTACTCCCTAATATCGGTATCGGCCCCAAAAAGCCCATATCGATCGGGCTCTAATATCTACTACCATTATACATTTACTTGCTACAAAGTGCTAAGTGATACAGTCACAAGCTATCATGGTGTATTTAATGTTAAATATACAGCTAAATGCAAGTTGATTTTGCTGTCATAACATTTCGTTATGGAAAAATAGAAACCGACTGACAAAATGTCTTGATGCTTGTCACAGCTGGTTAGGACAAAAACCGATTGTAAGTGATGTTTTTTTTATTACTTCTCGTTTTTATCGTATCACACCTGCTTTTGGACACTATCTGTTTAATGATCGCTTTTCCAGTTTGCAGTTTCTCAAAATGAAGTCAGGAAAGAGGTGAAATTTCTATCCTCATATTATTAATCTTAATGCAATCTCTAGGCCACTCAAAATGGTTTCCTATTATGTTGGGGTACTAAGTGGGCCGCCACACTTCAGAGTGGACCCATATTTCTTTGATGGCACATTAGTAGTCTCAGCATACACACAAACACACAGCCATTGCATTTTTCACTTGAGAGAACTGTGTAGACCTAGTGTCTCTACAAAGAACAAAAAGAAGGTCACCTTTGTACAAGAAATGCGATTCACGTTACGTCTGTATTGTAGTGGGACATTGACTGCCTCCATGGTCAGCTCAAAATGTCATGTTCATTAAACCTCTATCAGTTTACCTGCAGTGCTTCTTAGGAGTTTTGTTCTGAAACCTATGTTTTAAAGCATCATCGACATGCGCCTGGCACAAAGACTGTTCCACAAGCAAAGTGAAAGCTGTGCCTTGGTTTTGCCAAATTTTAAGGTTGTGTCACTAGTGTTCATAGAATTTAAGTATTGTTAAAAAGTTCAATCTGATTAATTAACAAATTGAGCAAAGACTCTTTACCCAATATTTGTGTGTACAGTGTTTTAGGCTTATTAGACTACTGCATTGTTAAATTTTAGAATAGGGTCGTGTTGCAATGAATAGCACAATTTGTAATTAAAGTCAGTTGGTACATAAAGCATTATCCAAGTCATATGCTGCTCTTAATCGTGTAAAAGTTCTTCCGTTCCTGTGCTAGTTTTAGTGTTCAGTTAAAAATGACCAACAAAGGCTATAAGTTTTCAGTTTCATTCTGTTGTACATCCAGTTCTTCTCATGCATCTCTGTCTCAGAGGCGATAGTCAGGCATTTGATTGCACCGGCTGAGTTCTCACAACACACTCTTCCTGTCTGCTTCATTTCAGATATCAAAGGATTCTGGTAATGTGCCATGGGGTACGACGTCACCAGGTTCCAAGGAGAGGTGGACGAGGATCTGTTATGTCCCATCTGCAGCGGGGTGCTGGAAGAGCCAGTGCAGGTCGATATTTATTTTTCATTCAACTGCAACATTCTAGAACACCCTGAGAAAGAGGCACCCTGAGAAAGTGGCTCTGCCTGTGTCACGACATTATGAGTTTGTGGTTATTAGATATCATTGCTTCAAGATCATTGTGTGAATGTGTCTCACAAGGGTCCAAAATGTTTTTTTATAAAAAATAAAATTGTTATATTTCTTACAAAAAAAAAAGAGTAAACAGACTGTTTATTTAATAAAAAAATAATTAAAAATGATAAAAATACGAAGACAATCAAAAATATATTTTCTTATTTATTATTTCTTATCAATAATAAAATAATAATATATAAGAACCATAATACTTAATGGGTCAGGAGTTATTTTATTAATAAAATAGTAGAAATGATTATGATTATTATTGTTAAATTCGTTTGGTGTAAATTAATTATTAAGAAAAACAATTAAAACAATCTTATTGGTAAATTATTTTAAAAAAATTACATATAAAAGTCGTCTTGCCATGGATTATTTTGCTCTTTTTTTTTTTTTTTTTTTTTTTACATTCAAAACAAATACAATCTGCAAAATGCACTTCCGCAAGAAAATCAATAGGCATTGAGTTCAGGTTACACCCTGATCAATCTGAATTATTATTGGAAAAGTTAGTTAATTTATTTCTTTTTTTATAAATTACTGTCTTTGCCAATGGATTTATTTTGCTCTTTTTTTTCTTTTTTAACATCAAAACAAATACAATGTCTGAAAAATGCACTTCAGCAAGAATAGTCAATAGGCATTGAGTTCAGGTTACACCCTGATCAATCTGTCTGTTCTCTCAGGCCCCGCATTGTGAGCATGCATTCTGTAACGCCTGCATCACACAGTGGTTTGCACAGCAGCAGAGCTGCCCTGTGGACCGCACTGTGGTGACTCTTGCCCATCTTCGACCCGTTCCCCGCATCATGCGTAACATGCTTTCCAAGCTGCAGATCTCCTGTGATAACGCCGGCTTCGGATGCACGGCCACCCTTCGGCTCGACCAGCTGCAGTCACACCTCAAGGACTGTGAGCACAACCCCAAACGACCCGTCACGTGTGAAGAAGGCTGCGGGTATCTACCATATTCATATAGTTCTCACTTAGCCCATGTGCTGTATGGATGTGTTTGAGATTAGTACCTTGGTTCACTGCTTTTTCAGCATCTTTTTCAGCTCTGCGTCACGCTGTTTTTTTTTTTTTAATGCAAGAATGCATCCTGTGTGAACAGCCCTTATTGTCTTCGATGTTTGTTTGACATTTTAATTATATTTGCTTTTTTACTCTGCAGGCTAGAAATGCCCAAAGATGAGATGCCCAATCACAACTGTATTAAGCACCTTCGCAGTGTGGTTCAGCAACAGCAGACCAAGATTGGAGATCTAGAGAAGTCTGCAGCTGAGCACAAGCACCAACTTGCAGAACAGGTCAGACCTGTGTGTTTTATGCTTTATCATGAGGCTACGTGAATATCACTGTCTCTGTGAATTTATTTGAATATAACATCTATGGAATCTCTGCTCTGATCAGCACACAACACCCTGTTTGTTAATATTCTCATGATTTCTTTTATTCAGAAACGTGACATCCAGCTCCTGAAAGCTTACATGCGAGCAATACGCAGCGCTAACCCTAACTTACAGAACCTGGAGGAGAGCATAGAGTACAATGAGATCCTAGAGTGAGTGATCTGTTCTTTTCCTGTTATCTTTTAAGCACCTTATTGGATTTAAGCCCATGAACGGTTAAAAAAAAAAAAGATAGATAGATAGCTGGATTATATATATATATATATATAGAATTTTTTTTTTTTTTTTTTTTTTTTTTTAAAATCTCTGATGCTCATCAAGGATTGCATTTATTTTGAACCAGAAATACGTAAAAAAAAACTGTAATATGGGAAAACTAGACAGGTAGTATAACATTATAATGTTGAAACTGTTGTGTGCGTAATAAATATTTTGTGGAAATCTTCAATTTTTAACAATTAAAAAGTCTATTTTTTAACTTTTGATTAATCTTAATGCATCTTGCTAAATAAAAGTATAATTTATTTCTTTTTTTTAAAATTTACTGCTCACCAAACTTTTGAATGTTAAAGTTATTATATACATTGTATATATACTTAAATATATAATATATATATATATATAGATTATATATATAATACAATATTTTGTCAAGAATAAGGCTAAGGCCATAGCTGTAGTTATTTGTATTGTGCAGTGGATAAAATATAAGTATACTATGTAAACAATGAGTATGTAAATTGCTCTTGAATACTGATAAATTACTGTTGATTAAATAATAATGCTAATCCCATAATTGATAATCAGATGACTTTCTAACTAACTACTCTTGTTTGGCCACAGGTGGGTGAACTCTCTCCAGCCCGCTCGCGTGACCCGCTGGGGAGGAATGATCTCCACACCTGACGCTGTCCTCCAGGCCGTCATCAAACGATCGCTCATAGACAGTGGATGCCCATTGTCAATCGTTAATGACCTCATCGAGCACGCCACTGAGATAACTGGCCCCAAGTCTTGGCTACGGGAGCCGCGGCAGAGACCGAAGTATTATGAAAAACTATGTGGCTAAGCGCATTCCGGGTAAGCAGGCCGTGGTGGTGATGGCCTGTGAGAACCAGCACATGGGTGAAGATATGATTCTGGAGCCGGGTTTGGTTATGATCTTCGCTCATGGTGTTGAGGAGATCTTATAGTCTGTACATAGGTGGGTGCCAATGATGAAAAGCAGAAAGGGGTTTACAGAGACTGAATTGATTCCCCCCCTCTAAAAAATTCATCCCACAAAAAATATCAAAACCTCTTCAGCAGTCGTTACCTCAAATTTGAAGGAAGGACACCGGCAGAGAAAGTTCTCCGCTTCGTGGACCTCCAGCATTCCCTGTTCTCTTTGCCTTAAATGGACATTTTTCAAAAAGTGGACCCTAATGACAAAAACCAACTTGAAACATTATCAGGGATGATGGTACACGTATGTTTTAACATTAACATTGAAATCAGAAGGATTTGAAGTGATGTCTAATTTCCCCTTTAACATTTATTTCCCTCTTGAGAGCAAGTATATGTCACTCACAGCTTAAGACAAGTTAAGATTCTTGTAAATACAGATGATAAAGAAAAATATACAAATATGCTATCTGTTCTTGTTCTACTAGAGTAGTGGACATTTTTGCTGTCTTCATCACAGTTTGCTATTTAGAGTAGAGTGTTTTAACTACCATGGATCTCAGTGATTTTTTTTTTTTTCAATAGAGCTATGATGAAAGTTTGGTAGAAAAATTTGGAAGATTTCCGCTCTGTGTTTGCACTGTGTGGTGATTGGAAAAACAAGATGTCCTGAATCTCGTTTTGTGAAGATGTTTGTGGAAAGAGTGATGGAGAGGATATATATGATGGAAATCAATGGCTGATTTGATACCTTTTATTCAACTCTTTAATATTCAATTAAATTTCCCCCAGAAATTTTTTTTATTTTTATTTTCTACTGGCATCACTGGCTATCACACAACTATTAATCAGAACCAGATTTTTCTTCTTTAAGACGGTCTTAGTGACCTCAAAGTTTTTTTTTTCTTGTAGATTCACCATATGCGAAACCAGAAATGATGGATGAAAAGTTTATGAATCGAATATGAAGTATAAAAACGACCAAAAATGACCAAACTACAGCTGATGTAAAACATGTCTGTGTGATCTCCTGCAGATGCTCAACCATATCTGGACCTGTTTACTGTGGTTTACATCAGAACCGTTTTTTATCCATCATTTGCCACAGCACCTCTTGATGAATTTCAAAGAATAAAGAGAGATGGAACAGTTGATTGTTTGTGTATATTGTGCACAGTTGACTCCTGGATAAGTGGTTTAAGAATTTATTTTGCATAATTTACGTACCTTATTTGTACATAGTTGATTTAAAAATCAGTTTAGTTTTTGTTGTGCGATTAGTTGTCTCTGCAACCAAAGTTTTGTGTTGTATGCACATCGTGCTTGCTTTTTTGTTGTTGTCGTTGCACGGATGCCGAAAATGTAAGTGCAGCGATTCTCAAATGTATCTTCAGAGCTATTGTGTGTCATCTGCTTCAGTGTTACATAGACCTGAATGCTCCTTGCGTTGTTTACAGTAGCTTATTTGAAAATGTTGTTTAATAAGAGCTGAAAACTAAGGACCCAGAATGTTTTACTCGGCAATATTCATGCAGGTCTATGTGGATTAGGGAGAAATGTCTGTGAACTTTGCCTTATCACACTTCATTCGATACTTCACTGCATGATCGCTGTGTAATGTGTCACATGGCTTCTCTGCACATTGTCCCGCAATGACACCCTGAAGCTGGAGAGATCAAACATGACCCAGTGTGTTTCACTTCTTGGTTCTGATGGATCTGATCACCTTCCATATCATTCATGAAATAAAAGTGGACTTTTTTGTGTTCGATTTAATGAGACCGATGCGTTATCTCTTATTGGACACGCAAGACTTTCTTGACTCTCAGGTTTTATCATCTGATGTCAGGGATGAAATGGTCAAAGAGCTCATGTTTCCCACTGCAGCATTGTCCGTGGATGTGGCATTCTTCTGTTTTATTCTTGCTTTTGTGTTGTGGGTTACTGACAGAATATGAATAAATATCATTGATTTTGCAATACGACACCAGTGTCTTTGTCTTTATTATTAACATGGTAGCAGGAACTTCTTGTTGGTTGTGTTGTTTACAAAAGCCGTTTTAAAAATGTGAGAGAAAGAGCTTACTTCCTCATGTTTTTGATGTTTTTCCTCTCTTCTACCACACAATGTCACTAAAGTGAAATTTAACTTAAACTGAGCAGTCCATAGATTATTATTGATTTTTGGTGACTATGTGGTCACTTCTATCTGCTGATCTCTGTTCAGTGTTTTGAGGCCAAACACACATATTCATGTGCATGCAGGAATAATCCTCCTGTTGTCGGTATTTTCTTTGACCAGCCCATAGCCACTAATTCAGCAAGTCATTTTAATCCAGCCCATTATAGTACTAGTGAGGATCGGAATGTCACATTGTTTTCCCAGCAGCTCTCATTACCAGCTTCTGCTCAACACTAAATACACTGACTGCTCTCTCTTTTGGTAATACTATGGTTTTGTGTATTGCATGTATGTACAGTATGTATGCAATATCTATCCGTCTATTGTCTGTCTGCATGTTGTTCTACATCTATCTATCTATTGTCGCTCCATCCATCCATCTAGTTAGGATTTCATTTTGATAAACAACAGTTAAACATTTTTGTTTCATGTCTCCCTAATAAATGAAATGGTCTGTAATCCCTTTGAACAAAGTAAGGATTTGATTGGAGCTTTTACAATCCGGTACCACAAATTCCTGTATCAGTTAATCAAGCATTTGGCAATCAAATATATTGCAGCTTAATTATGTGATAACTGTTAAAGCAATTGAACAATCTAAAAGTACAGATATAAATACAATCACTCAGATGCCAAACATACTGAAAATGATGCCATTTGATGATGACACTTGTAATAGTTTAAATGTCACACCACCCTGTTGATTGTCAATGTGTAATCAAAAAATGTAACAAGTTTCAGTTGATTAATCATCTATCTATCTATCTGTCTGTCTGTCTGTCACTAGTGTTAGTGTGCTCGATTAGAAGCAGTCCATACATACAATCACAGCACTGATCAAAGTGCATCACTCAGCTCAGACACATGAGTGCGGGCGGTGCTGTGACTCTATGGGAGAGTCACTCACAGTTAGGCGTGTTCAGTTGACTGTCAGTTCTCCACCGGACAAACACAGCTAAACGCTTTCTCACAGACGAAGCTGGCTCTGCCTCCGTCGCCACTTCTTTATTATTTTTTCCTTTTTTCTGTTTTAAAGATAAGACAGAATCACTAACCTGGTGCTGCAGACCTCAAGATATTAAGGTAACGCCAGTGTTTATTTCTTTTTGTGGTAAAACGAGTGAGTTTTAGAGAAGTGACGACCTTTTAAACAGTAACAGTGATTTTGTACTGTGTTGCGTGTAGTTTTTATGTATGATTTCTTTTGGTAGCGACTCAATAAGGTTGTGTATTAAAACCTCTGACTGTCCAAACAGTGTGTTCGAACGTTTGTGTCGATGGCCAGAGTGCTGTCTAGTTAACGATGGGAATCGTAAGGAATTTAATGATTCTAAATTCGATTCGACTCGACGAGTTCGGTTCCATTTAGATTTCCTTTCTTTTAGTACTTTGACGAATAAAGATGCTTGTTAGATTTGCTGCCCTCAACGGTTGTTAGCAAATTATAAGATAATTTCAGGTTTCAAAACATATTTAACAAATATGTTTGCACAAAAATAAATATTAAAAAAAAAAAATTCTTGCCAAAGGTATTGTTTACATAGACTTTTTAATGGCTTTTACAGACTTTTCTAGAGGCAACACAAGTGCAGTCCGATAACTGGCTTTAAATACAAATACAAAACCAACCAAATGTGATAACTATTTCAATTAGTTGTGTATCTAAAATTTAAGTTGTCAGATGAACGGTCAAAAAAGCATGATGTTAACATATCATTTTTTAATTGCGGTTCAGTAAAGGAGTAATATATCAATAATTGCTCCTGCTTCGTAAGTGTTTTTGATTTACTAAAGGAATCGGCTTCTTATAATCATTCTTTCGACAGTCGGTCTGAATTGGTCGCGCTGTATGTTTATGATTCATTCAAAAGAACCGGCTCATTTGAGTCATTTGTTCGGACTACTGCTGTACGTTTTGGACTGTAAATTCAGTAGTAGTATTGCGGTGAATAGTAGTGCAGGAAGCATCGTCATATATATATATTTTTTAGCACGCCGTTCTATATAAATGCATGTTAACTCAACTGAACGTAATGAAAATGATTCTGTTTCGGTATTTTAGTGAGCTAAAGAGACAGCTCACTAGATTTTGAGACACAGCCTAGCTGTGCGTTTCTCAGTCATGTTTTGTAATGCACAGACCAGTCTATTTTTAATTGTACCACTTAACTGCATTTTGGTGGTTTTCCTCTTTGCTTCAAAGTTGTTGGCTTCGTCGGGTTGTTTTGTTATTCTCTTTCACTGAACTATTTGCATAGACTGTGGACCTGAGTCATATGCTACTGTTATGTGAAATGCTTGGAAACTTACAATTCACTTAAAAGAAGTAACATTTCTACATAAGGTGGTTTTTGGACGTTTTTTACTGTTTAAAATGACAAAGACTTGGTTCTCCAATGTACGTCAAAGAATACCATGCTGGAACCCAGCTTAAGGTGTTTTGCTGGTCTTAGGTGGTTTAGGATGGTCTAACTCAGTGGTTCCCAACCCTGGTCCTGGAGGCACCCCAACACTGCACATTTTGCATGTCTCCTTTCTCTGACACACCAATTTCAGGTCTTGGAGCAGGGGTGTCCAAACTCGGTCCTGGAGGGCCGGTGTCCTGCAGAGTTTAGCTCTGACTTGCCTCAACACACCTGCCTTTAAGTTTCTAGCATGCCTAGTAAGAGCTTGATTAGCTGGTTCAAGTGTGTTTAATTGGGGTTAGAACTAAACTCTGCAGGACACCGGCCCTCCAGGGACGAGTTGAGTTTGGACACCCGTCTTGGCGTCTCTACTAATGAGCTGATGACCTGAATCAGGTGTGTTTGATTAAGGAGACATGCAAAACGTGCAGTGTTGGGGTGCCTCCAGGACCAGGGTTGGGAACCACTGGTCTAACTGGTCTTCCAGCTTGAGCAGTCTGATCTGGGTTAAGGTGGTCTCCCACTCTGACCAGCCAAAAAAGTTCCCCAAACCCTTTCAAAACCACCAAAGCAGCCTGGTTTATGTTTTATTCAGCAGTGTACCATGACAGTAAATATTACTTTTTGTGCTTCTTATGAATCATTGTGTTATTTGACACGTTTCTCTCACCTGATTAAATGCTTGTTACATTCTCTGGATTTTTTCCCTTGAATTGTTTATTTTACTGTTATCTCTTCACTAGGTTGCTGAATATCTAAATGCCTGCATTAATCTAGACTCTCAGAGTTTATGTAAATATTCTTTTCAACATTCTTCTTTTTAAAGGTTTCCAATAACTGTGAACTGATAATGTAATTTAAGTTCATCCTGTTTCATCACCATAAGAGATTTCAACTCTTCCAGTTAGACAGGCATCATATTTATAACAGACTGGACGCTTTTTGTCACATTTCGGGTCAAGACAGTTGAAGCGAAGGGTTTTGAAGTGCTCTTTCCGTTCCCCTACAGTTCTAATTTAGTCCCACATTCTCTCCAGAGCTCTTGGCTTAGTTTACCTGATAATGGTAACTCATTCTCTGAGGAATCTCTAGCCTTATGGGCTTGGCTAGAAAATCACAGGGTTGGTTTACTGTTTTCCCAGTAATCTCCTGCTTTTGTAACTCATGAGCCAAGCAGTGAAAAACTAGACTCAGGAATAGCCCATCTTTCCTAAAGCTCAATCATGATCTAACCACGTTTATGCAACAGAAACAGATGAAGGTCTAGCTTTGAATGTGGGTCAATATTCATTTCACCACAGATTTCCTCGCTTTTAACATGGCAAGTGGTAAGTACTTATTCATCTCTAAAAAGCGATGGAACAAAAACTGGATATTGCTGATCTAAACAGTTTGTGTATTCCCATATTTCCATTCAGTGGTCAGTAAAACACCACCATCTTCTTTGGCTTTTATAGAGTAGTTGTAAATCAGGATGGTGCAGATTCATAAGAGTATCAGGGCTGCAGTCAAAAAAAAAAACCATGAAACATTTAGCAGCCAAATGAAGTGTCACAAATGTACTAATACAACAAACACATTACAGTAATAGTTCCTAGTTCTGAATAAAGAATCTCTTTTTCTTTTACCACAACAAAAACTAAGTGTTAAGTCAGGGTGTCATTCATGAATTAAAGTGCCCGTATTATGGATTTTTGAAAATCACCTTTCATACAGTGTGTAACGTAGCTGTATACGATTGAATTTGATGTCAGTGCCCAGTTTGTTTGGACCAGCTTGCTCCTCCGAATCACAACCTATAAAAGTATGATTAATAATTGTTGCTGTAAGGTTCTGTCGAGCGTGCAAAATATGTAGTTTTGTGTGTTGTGTTGTGAATACAGTCAGTGCAGCTGTAGGTCTCTCTGGTTAACTCACGTTATAGCTCTGCTAATCAGCTGTGGGCTCGCTATTGTCTAGAAATGTGTCGATTAATATAGAATGTCTGTCGTTTTTATTACTTGGATTCATGAAAAAGGATGGAGCATTATGTTGGTTTACAAACTGCAATGATTTATCAGAACTCCATGTTTGTTTGGCATACGCCATTATTGTGTGGGTCTTCACTACGTTACGTTTCCGACATGCGCTGTATGCAGTAGACCAATCAAAACAGACTGGGTCATCTGACCAATCAGAGCAGAGTAGCCTCATGCAAAGCAGGGGTTTGGAAAGATGAATCTTTGAATTAATTGTTTGAGAGTCGTTGAGAAATAAGGTAAAATACCGGTAGATTATGGAAAAGCCAGTGTTTTTTTGACCTTGCTTGCATGTAAACTTGTTGTTGGGGACTCCCAAAACCAAATTATGAACCTTTCAAGTAGCATAATAGTGGCACTTTAACAACCCAGAATGATTCACTTAGTGAGTGAGTCTGACTCAGTTGCTCTTTCATGAATCTTTTGACTGACTCATTAAAAAGAAACATTTGAATTTGACTTAACAACTCATGTTGTCACTGTGTTTGTTGTGTTATGAAACACTGGCACTGGCAAATGAGAACATACACGTATATGATGAAATGTCACATTTTTGTCTCATTTGTAATGGTTGAATCAAAAAAATGGCCATAAATGTTAGTATTGTAATTTTTCAATTGGACTTTAAAAATTATTATATTATAATTAATCTTATATACAATTTTTTTTTTAATTTTAGGTGTAATATTATAATTGTAGAATGTATGTGTTGTTGAATATTCAATATTGATTGAATAATAATAATTGTAAATCGCAATTGCAATTTTTATCCGAAAAATCTAATCTTTCAGCCCTGTGTATGTTCTTGCACACTGAAACCTTGTGGAGATAATTGTTTTCAATTGGTTGTTTTTATCGTGAAGTGTTTTGGTGTAGTGTAGACTGCATAAATGTAGTAATTATATGCATAAATGATATAATTACATGTCCTCAAATTTTTCAGTTGAGTCCGTTTCAGCTGCAGAATGTCTATGATTTCTCATGCCCTCTCTTGTACACGGTAATGAAATCTAAATGGCTTCGCCCGTGGCTTCGACTCTTGATATTGCTCTGTGTAGGAAGGAGACTAGCGTAACAGTTGCTCCGTGTCTGCTGTCTGTAGTGCTCTCTCCGTGTGGGTGTAAGTATGTTTTTTTAACATGTGTCTCCTCAAGCTTGTGCCTTTGCACAGACCACGCAGCAGGCTTTTCTGGAGGAGGACGGCGTGCACGGCTGCTGTGCAAGCTCAGGCGTGCCTGCGGGTAGTGAGTGACTTTGAAAGGGTTTCCTGCACACCGCTGAGGCCCCTTTGCTTTTACAAAAAACTCGTCCTGCCACAACTTACAGTCAGTGGCACTTTTTTCCATTGAAATGCAACTTGTAGAACACAAGAAATGAGCTACGGGAGGTACACAGGTGAGGTGTGACTTGTGCTTCTACAGTTTGCGGGCCTGTTTTATGGCACGTCTTGAACTTTGCCTGCCATTTGTTTTGCAAGCTGAGTGTTTAAAGCTAAATTTTTTTCATTTAGTGAACAAAAACAATCTTGAGCCACTCAGGCGGAGAGGGAACCAAGTATTTCCACTTACCCAGTTGTTGTTTACAGTATGTCATGGTTGGCATGTACTAGCTGGATAAACACACGTTACACTGCACCAAAGAGACAAAAATCATCTGCTTTTGTTGAGGTGAATGATTCACTCTTACATCAGCAGATGGAATGCAAAGCAGTCTGTTTGAAGGTTGTGTGCACTGAGAAGCACGCGTAGGTGCAGGCCAGCAGGGGAAGACCCGCGACTGCTGCCCGGGTTTCCTCGCCCTCATCCGTCTCTCCCCTCCCTTCCTCATTCTCGTCCTGTCAGTCACCCTTGGCAACGGTCTGAGGCAGCACAGCTGATGGGGAAACTCTTTCCAGAGCCACCAGGATTGGCAATCCTTCTTACTGAACAGATGTACTTTGTGTTTCCTTGGAAAAGCTGAAATGACTTGATTTGATTTGAATTAATCTAATAAAGAGCAGCTCATCAGCAGTAAAACAAACATTTTTCATCAGAGACAGAAGGGGAACCCATGATGGAAAAATGTTAGCTACTGTATATTTTTTTTGATCACAACCAATACTGATGTAAGTTTTTTTTTTATTAATTTGTATGGTCTTATTATAAAATGCAGAACTGATTTTTCCATTTTCTTCTAATATTTCTTTTATAACAATAAAATGGATTATGAAAACAATAGAAAAAAAACAACAATAGTAAGAATCATAATATTATTTATTTATATGATAACATATTATTTATGCCATTAATATGAGCCAAATCTGATCTAATCAATCTAAATGCTTCGCAATTGATCTTTCAGTTCCAAAGAAACAATCTCTAAAACAGTGGAATCTCATTGGTATCTCTATAACCTTTTTATCAATTTTGATACCAATTTTCAAAACTTATATATATATTTTTATTTCTGAATTTTGACATAATATCTAAATCAGTAAGCTACAACAATAAAAATTCATTAAATACGTGAGAATAATAGATAAGAATAATAAAAATAATTAATTAATAAATTACACTCAAAATAAACTAATTTTTTCCATTAATAAGTCTATATTTTTGCAGTCTAAAGCGTGCATTTATTTTCAAACGTCTCAGTATCTCTAAAAATCTATTTATTTTTAAGTTATATGTATGTTACATAAAATATACATTATTTATCAAATTATATATAATTCTATATACATCTATCTATTAATTGTTATTATATATATATAAGATATTAGTGTTGTGCATTAGACTATGTAGTTTAGACTAGTGTTTTTCATACAAATACCCAGAAACCATATAGTTAAATTTTTTGTGCTATATATGTGTGGTTTTGACTGTGGTTATCATGATCTAAATGTATGCTACTATAGAAGACCAGTGGTTAGTTTTAATAAAACTCAAACAGTCAGAATATTTAAATTTCACCATAAAAAAATTAGGTTGTTACAATTTTTACAGATGTTACTGTTTTTTGATAATTAACTTTAATTTACATCTGCATGCTAACTCAAGTTACTACTACTGTCAACCCAAGCTACTGTCAAATATGCATTTCTAAGAAACAAAAAAGTAATATTAATATTGTAGTCTGCACTGCAAACTGTGCTAAAGATTAATGGTTCATGATTTGAAACAATATCACTCATTAGAACATGCAGAGACTTTTTTTAGGAAAAATTACCGGAAAAGTGTAAAGAATTCATAAACGTGAAGTGTTTGTCATGTTCTGACCATAAAGAGTAGTTTAAAACCATTATTAACGTTGTGGTTTCTTCAACTTTCACTTAGGAGCAAAAATCTGCCTTTAAACTTGAAAGAAATAAAGATTTGAAATTTATCGCGATTATTATCGATATCGACTAATATGAAACATTTTATTGTGATATACGTACACACACACACACACACATATAAGCATGTAAAACAAGGAAAGAAAACTCCATTACATCTTCTGAGTTATGAAAGAACAACCTTTGAGCAATCAGATATTCCTCTGGGAAAGGAAGGGGAAAACACTTGAATATATAAACTCTTGCAGACACAAAGCAGCAGTTTGACTTGACACAAGGCGACAGCTTGTACAAACAGCACAAAGCTTTAGAAAGTATTGTTCCTAAATATAGTTTTAAAAGGCATTGTAAAACAGCTCATATTAGATCACTAGAACAGGCTTGTAACCTCAGTATTTTTATCTTGTGTGAGAATCTCACCGCACCTCTGTCTAGTCAATGTTGTGGTCTAAGTCCAGCTTTTCTGGTAAAGTGGGTTGGAAATGCAAATTAATAGGCGAGATATTGAGAGGGGCTGGGCTGGGGGATTTACTGTTGTAATTGAATTTGTTGGCCTTATGCAACAGTCATTTACATTGTTACATGCTTTCTAATAGTAGTTTAGTATTTTTTTGTGACCTCATATTTAAAAAAATGGACATGGAATATTTGAACATTGTCACACTGCAGGACTATTTAAGTGCACTGTTGAATAAAAAAAAACATCAGCTAGCAAGTTACAAATACAGGAAGAGAGAAGCATGCCACAATGCACAATACAGGGGAATCTTTCAGCACCATGAAACTAACTACTACAAACACCCACTACTTCCTTTAATGTTACTGACATTTCTGTAATTCTGCTGACATTTTTACCTGCATGGTTCGGGATGACATAAAGATTATGATCTAATGACCCTCATGCACTTGTGGGGGCTGCCAAGTGTAATATTGAATTTGTAAAGCAAACAGTAATACACAGCTTCAAATATATTTATTTTGTGGCAAGGCATGTTATGCTGCTAATTAATTAAATAATTAATAACGGGCATCAGTATTTTTTAATTTGTTGATATATATATTGGTTGTCTGGGACTAAAGCAGTCATTATAAAAATGACCTGATAGCGTTGTAATCAATAATGATGTCCAATTGAAGCCTCATCTATAATGGAAAAAACGAATTATCCACCAGGGTTAATGGACATATTGGCACGAATGAATGTGCATCTTTATTGTATAAATGACTGGCAGCTGTTTCTGAATAAATGAAAACAATTTACAGTCCAAAAGAGTGATGTTATGTTTTATGCCTTGTTTTTGTGGGTGGTCTCAAAAACGGAGTACTCTGAGCCGAGCCACAAAGAGCCCTTAGCGCTGTGTTTTACTGGACTAAGTGTTTGGTGAAGCAGAGATTTGTCTCCCTTCATAAAACAGAGAGCTATGCATGCAAACAAGTGATGAGGATGCCCAGAATCAAATTATCACGCTTCTGTGCTCAACCCAAACAATAGAGATTCAGAAAGATAGAGAGAGACCAAGACCTAAAGCCATCAGCAGTCGTAAACTGCAGTCAGCTGACTGTTAAATCTGGTGTGAAACAAGACCATCAATATCAAATATGACCATCCTGTTGGTGTTATGCTATTTGTCTTTTGGTTGAATATCATTGAATATCATAATTCACGCCGAACGCATAGTACTAAAAAACAAGATAAATAAGAAGTGTTAAACAAGTGTTTTGCTTAATTTCATGATATGTATGTGATAAATTGCAATTAATCGCACAAAAAGTGTGCGATTTAATTGCTATTAAAAATTTTAATCCATTGACCGCTCTACTAAAAATAGTTCTATTTCTTATAAAGAAAATGAAGCCTGTTTTTAGGACCAATAGAGTTTTTTCATTGTGACATTGTTTTCAGGACAGTTAAACCCCTCTCCTAATTGTATGTGGCGTATTGAAATGCAAAAAAATCTCATTCTCATTACAGCAATGTGAAAAAATTATTATATGTGTGTGTGGGGGGGGTGTACTTATTTGTCATAAAAATCATGCAAAAAAATACAAGTTTATGCAAATTATAATTTGTTTTCTTTTGATTTCAGGGGAAAATATAAATGACTGTGACATTTCTCCATGAGTGGTGTGCGTTTGAATGTAAATCTGCAACTTGTGATTTGAAAATGTGTAGTTTCATATCACATGTGACTCAATGGTCGTTGGATGGAAAACATGCAATTCAGATGATGATCTGATAGAGAGCCACTATGCATTGTATAACATAATTTTTTTTTTTTACCTTGACTTGATTTAAAAATACATAAATAAGTGTGACATTTAAAACATGTTTTTCTATCTTTCCAAAACAATTGATAAGTCTGCAGTGTGTATGTAAAATAGTCTGTCATGCACCGGCTAGCTTCCGCTGTCGACAGAAAAGTATTGCTTCTGTTTTCCCAACTTTCTCTCTCTCTCTCTCTCTCTCACTCTCACACAAACACCCACCCACATATACACGGAATAGGCCACACAAGTTCCTAGGCAACAACACTAACCTTTTGAGGGAATTAACTGAGAATGGTGTGACCCTTTGTTAGCTCACATCACATGAGAGGAGTGGGTATACGTGCTTCATTCTCTCTGCCTTTTCTGTCGTATCAGTTTTTGCACTCGTTCATTCGAGGAATAACAAACTGCCTTTAAAGTGGATTGTGTATCGTTCTCATGCTGAAAAACTTTCATAAGAGGTTAGGTTAAGGTACTCCTCCTTTTGTTTAGACTAGAGCTTTGCATATGTTTATTTGTTGGTTTTAAATATGTGGCTAGTTTTCTGTGTTCACAGACACTCACTGAATCACTATTATGAAACTTTTACGCCTGCTACTATTATTAGTCGCTAAAAAATCTCTAGACGTAGACTTGCTTTAAATAGGTCACCCATTTATTCTCCATCAAAGCTGTTTGGCTTAAAAAAGTTTGAAAAAGTTTAAAAGTTTGAAGACACCTTAATGAATGTGCACAGGAAGAAAAACTTTAGCTTGGGACTAGCATACTGATATCCCTAGACTGTCTTTTTCCTTAATGAGAGTGCTGATCCATTTTCCATTACAGATGAGACCCAGAAACATGATGTTTCTGTATAATGCACACACAAAAAGTGAGATATTGTGTCTCATTTAGCCTCAGGCCCTTGAATCAATGCTATATACACACGGACAACTTTTAGTCTTGTCAGCTGACATTGAAAAAGTTTTGAAAGTTGTGCACAGTTGTACTCTTTATTCTTTCAACAAATAAATGGTTATATGTGAATCTCAAACTATTTTCTGTCAGCTTTCCACTGGTGTCATACACAGAAACACAAGATGAATATTTAAATTGGGAACGCAACCTTTTTATTAGCCGTGTGACCTATAGTTTTGCTTTCTTGAGCATGTCGCAGTGACTTCACTATGTAAATGGATGATTGATGATGTGACATGCTGCTTTACATAGCCTGGCTATGGAGATAGAATTGTTGCATAATTCCAAATAAATAGATTATGATCCACAAATAAATGTAAAGAGATTAAACACATTGACAAACAGAATGAGATCCACAAATAAATCTTATGAATTAAATTCACAAATAAATAAAAATGAAATTTGCAAATAGTTGTAGATTTTGAAACATTTCTAACGTCCAGACGCTGACAAATCCACAAATGCGTGGACTCCACCCACCGTCTGCTCAAGCCAATCAGATACCGCAACGCTGCGGACAATTCCCTAGCACCTTCTCGCTATAAAGCAAAATGTGATTGGTTATAGTTCATATAATTGGTCAGCGAAGTGTGCGCAGATGCGTGCAGCGATCCACAAATGAATGCCAGGTTGTGATTGTGACATTAAAATATATAGTGGAATGTATTTTATTGCAAAATGTCATTTTGTTATTTTGAGTTAATTATGTTTGTATAAAACTCTAAGATTAATTTGTAGATCTCATTCTGTTTGTCAATGTGTTTAATCTCTTTACATTTATTTGTGGATCATAATCTGTTTATATGGAATTAGGCAACATGTCATATTCTATCAATTATGAAAATGCTACCATAGTATGGCCTACGTATATTTCTAAAAGATAATATGCATTTATAGGTACTACATTGTAAAGTTGTAGGATTTTAATGTTTTGAAAGAGGCTCGTTAGCACCAGGCTGTGTTGAAAAATACAGTAAAAACAGGAAATTGTGAAATATTATTAAAATTTAAAAATAACTGTTTTCTATTTGAAGGATGTTAAATATAATTGGCCTGTGAAGCAAGCTGCATTTCAGCATGTCATTTACTCCGTCTCGTGTCACATCTCCTTCAGAAATCATTCTAAAATGCATTCTAATAAGAAACATGTGTTATTATTAAAACTTTTCAGACGCTAACTGCTGTCATTTCTAATCTGTGCCAGCAGCCGCAGTTTTACCTTTTTTTTATAATATCCAGAATCCAGAATTCTTGTATGGTATGAGACATATTTTTCTCTGTTCATGCATGAATAGCAAATTATTCAGACACATTTTTAGTCTTTGCTCAGCCTGAAAGAATAAATAACATTTTAGACATCAGAAGGGTTTGAATTGTTACTTTGTTTTATAAAATGGTTCTCCATGTTCATGGACAATTTTATTATCACATAGTATTAGATTATTCACACAAAAATGCAATAGTGATTAATTTTGTCTGTCACTGTTGTCAAAGCATTTATGGTATGTGCCGCAGGCAATGTTGACAGCAATGAGCATGCTTTGTATTTGCATAATTGTGTCTAGGCCTGAAGCGTTTCTTTCATCATCAACATCATCTTAATGGCATTTGGTTATATTGTGGATTTTATGCTTCCTTTAAGTGCACGAAAACATCTTAATGCATAAAAAGTGAAGATGGACATGGCTTTCATCTGTGTTTTCCTCTCACCAACCTTTCTCTTTCACTCTTTCAGTGTTATTCAGAGGCTCTGGCGTGATGTCAGACCCGGGCAAGACGGATGACAGAGAGCTGAGGCCGGTAGACTTCATCCAGCTTCAGCAGTACATTGACTGTAAGTCTGTGATGCCCACACATCCCTCCCACTCTCACTAAACACTCGGCCTCATTACAAACCATGACTCACTATCAGTCCTTAAGTGCGAAATGACACTTTATTCTCAGGGTTGAAAAAACCCTGTCATGTGCATCCAAGACATCTGTGACCAGTTTACTTACAGTTTTACATGGATGTATTTGCTAAAGTATTTTTTACATGGACAACCATTGGTGGGAAAGACTGACTGATTGACACCATTTAGATATTGGTAATGTCATTACAGTCATGGGATTAGGAAAAAAAATACATTGATAAAAATGGAAATAACATTTCTGGTTACACTTTATTTTAAGGCATCCTTGTTACTGGTAATTGTACAATTAAGTACTGATTAATATTAACTAACAACCTGTGCTTAAAAGTGGGGTAAGCGATTTCTGGTAGCCAATGTTGACATTTGAAATCACCAAAACAAACCCGCCCCTACCCCACAAGGGTCTCGCCCCTATTTTGATAGCTACGCCCCACACATACGTACACAACCCAGGCAATGATTAGTTCTGCAATGTTACACCATGTCTACACCGGACGCGAGAGGTGCGGCGCGACAAAATACTATGGAACTCATTATAATCAGTGATGCTGTCTACACCATAGATATAAATACTAGTGCCGTGTTCACAGAGATTTGACGATACGAGTATCGTTACAGCTGGCCCTGTATCGATATTGTAGCACGTGTGCAGCAGTGGACCGCACTTAATTAGTTTAAAATTTTACAACGTTTAAAATGAGTAGAAAAGTGCGAGGTTTCTAAAAAATAATGAATAGAGCATAGTATATAGGCTACAACAATGTTTAATCTGGCCGCAGAGGAACACAACCGGGTTGCCTGATATAAAGAGACGTAATCCCCGAAAAAGAGCTTCCGCTGGCGCATCGGAAAATATATGTAAGTGGTACTTTCATTGTTCAACTGGCACCCTGTGCACGCGCTATCTATCCACTAGTAAACGCGCTTGCTTCGAAACCCAGCGGTTAGCTTGCAGTTCGCGATCTACCTTCAATATTCATTCGCAGAACAAGTTGTAATTTCATCAAGGGTTCGTTTGAGATGGAGAAAGAGAGCGATGTGATTTACCACCGTTTTGCTGCGTTTCTCTAATAACAGTAAAGCTGTTGCTTTAATTCCTTTAGAAACAATGATACCAGCTCCTTGTTGAAAAAGATAAATGTAGCTCTTTTAAGCGATTAAGCTATTTAGTTGATAAAACTGCGGGCAGCGCTAAAAAGTTTGTTCCTGAATGTCTTGAGTGCGGCAGCAACGTGATCTATGTCTTCTTCTTGTTTTATGGCGAATAACTCCTTAGGAGCATTATCGTCACCTACTGTACTGGAGGTCAAGTAAACTTTCAAGGGTGATGAGTCTGAAATTTGAGTACCAAAACAAAAAAAAAATATTAAGATATATATAATATATAAAAAACAGTCAACTTTGTCTAAACCCATAACCATTGGTGGCGTTCCTATTCTCTCATCTATGGCACACTCAGAACATGATCATGCTGTGGCACTGGTGTTAAGCTCCTCTAACACTCCAATTAGCCTTCATGCCCAGATTAGGTAGAAATACTCCCCTCACACATAGTAGATCTAGGCCTAACATGAGTCATCGATAATGTATTAGTGTCTGTATACCGTTATGGTATGGTCTTCATAATGCAGAGGTCAGCTGCGCTATGCAATAGTTAGAAATGGCACTATAGTAAGCAGTGTTTAAAAAACAGCTGTTTTTCTGAATTCTGCTCAGGTGAAATTCAGTGCAGTCATGTATCGTGATATGTATCGTATCGTGGCCTCTGTATCGTGTAAACGTATCGTATCGTGACTTTGCTGGTGATACACAGCCCTATCTACAAACGATTCCAAAAGTTTGGACACTGTACAAATTGTGAATAAAACAGAATGCAATGATGTGGAAGTTTCAAATTTCAACATTTTATTCAGATTAACATAGATGGCATATCAAATGTTTAAACTGAGCAAATGTATCATTTTAAGGGAAAAATAAAAGTTGAATTTAAATTTCATGGCATCAACACATCAAAAAAGTTGGGACAAGGCCATGTATACCACTGTGTGGCATCCCCTCTTCTATTTATAACAGTCTGCAAACGTCTGGGGACTGAGGAGACAAGTTGATCAAGTTTAGGAATAGGAATGTTGTCCCCATTCTTGTCTAATACAGGCTTCTAATTGCTCAACTGTCTTAGGTCTTCTTTATCGCATCTTCCTCTTTATGATGCACCAAATGTTTTCTATGGGTGAAAGATATGGACTGCAGGCTGGCCATTTCAGTACCTGGATCCTTTTTCTACGCAGCCATGATGTTGTAATTTATGCAGTATGTGGTCTGGCATTGTCAGGTTGGAAAATGCAAGGTCTTCCCTGAAAGAGACGACGACGTCTGGATGGGAGCATATGTTGTTCTAGAACTTGGATATACCTTTCAGCATTGATGGTGCCTTTCCAGATGTGTAAGCAGCCCATGCCACACGCACTCATGCAACCCATACCATCAGAGATGCAGGCTTCAGAACTGAGCGCTGATAACAACTTGGGATGTCCTTGTCCTCTTTAGTCCGGATGACATGGCATCCTAGTTTTCCAAAAAGAACTTCAAATTTTAATTCGTCTGACCACAGAACAGTATTCCACTTTGACACAGTCCATTTTAAATGAGCCTTGGACCAGAGAAAACGCCTGCGCTTCTGGAACATGTTTAGATATGGCTTCTTTTTTGAACTATAGAGTTTTAGCCGGCAACGGCGAAAGGCACGGTGGATTGTGACAATGTTTTCTGGAAGTATTCCTGAACCCATGTTGTGATTTCCATTACAGTAAAATTCCTGTATGTGATACAGTGCCGTCTAAGGGCCCGAAGATCACGGGCATCCAGTATGGTTTCCGGCCTTGACCCTTACGCACAGATATTGTTCCAGATTCTCTGAATCTTTGGATGATATTATGCTCTGTAGATGATGATAACTTCAAACTCTTTGAAAATTTTCTCTGAAAAACTCCTTTCTGATATTGCTACACTATTTTCCGCCGCAGCATTGGGGGAATAGGTGATCCTCTGCCCATCTTGACTTCTGAGAGACACTGCCACTCTGAGAGGCAATTGACCTAATAAGTTGCAAAATTGGTCCTCCAGCTGTTCCTTATAACTTTTCCGGACTCTTATTGCTACCTGTCCCAACTTTATTTGGAATGTGTAGCTCTCATGAAATAAAAAATGAGCCAATATTTGGCATGACAATTCAAAATGTCTCACTTTCAACATTTGATATGTTATATTTCTATTGTGAATAAAATATAAGTTTAAGAGATTTGTAAATTATTCCATTCCTTTTTTACTCACAAGTGTTAACAGTGTCCCATCTTTTTGGAATTGTGTGTGTATACATATCTATGGTCTACGCTGGATGCGGCGCGGCACGACACGACAAATCCCTGTCAAAAAACTGCTGCTGCGTTCTATTTATGACGTATTTCAAATGATTTTCAATGGTCGCGTTGTTGCGTCCATGTATGCACAGACTTTAGCGGTGGCAGGTGAGACACGGGTACTCACCTACCAAGTGAAAACAAAGCAACTCGGCGTTCCGATCAACAGGCATCCGCTACCTTGAGTTCTCTCCAGACTGGAAAGCTGATCGATTTAACAGGTAGTACGTCTTGCCTTAAGCTCTTTGTCCGAGACGTTTTCTCTTTGTTTTTTATCCGCCATCTCTATCTCTCAGTGCGATAATGTGTCCTGGCACTAAACGCTCTTTCAAGTCAGTTTGTTTTGCTGTTCGGCCCAATCAGTTTTCTAAAGCGTTTTTGGAAAATCGCTTACCCCAACTTTAATATAGGGTTAGGGTTAGCAATAGGGTTTGGTTTAAGGTTATTTGATGAATATGCAACTAAATGTTAGGTATTACTATAGTAAGTACATGCAACGTGTAACAATTTCTGAGTGAAAATCATTTCTACACAAAAAATTTTTTATCAGTTTATACAGTACATTTTCATTTCCTCATCATATTGGTCTTAATATATTGGATAAAATATTAAAATCACTAATATTTTTCGCATTAAGCGATGTTACCAGCTTTTAAAATGAAAAACTAGCAATTGTTAAGAAATAAAAGTGTTTCTGTACCTCATTTGATAGTGTTGAACTAGCAGTGCCAAGATCATGGGTTCAATTCCCAGAGAACACACAAATTGTCAGAAAATATATATATCATAGACACGTATACTTTACTGATTTGTATAAAAACATCTGATAAATGCATAAGTGTAAATGTAAATAATATATTCCAGGTGGCTCTTCATGGATATAGATCCATTTCATTCTTTAAAATCCCTTCAAAATGAATTGTTCACTGGTAAAGCAAGCACTGCAATATATTTAGGATTTAAATTTTGCATAAAAATTCAAATTTTATATTTTATTTGCAATTAAAAAAATATTTGACAAAAATATTTTGTCAAATGAATCGCATAATTTGACAAAAATATTTTGTCAAAATACATAGGGGCATCATATCCATGTCCTGGCTGGGATTTCTAAATTGCTTAAAATGCCGTTCTTGCTAATGATAATGTCTAAAAAGTAGTTTGATCAATAGCATGCGGGCATTATATGTAATCGGCCAATCATGGCATGCAAGAAGGTCGATTTACAGAGAACAGTCAAAACAGTGCAAAAATGCATACATATAATATATGATGACTGTAGAGAGCACATCAGAAGGAAAACAAAGCCAAAAACCTGGACATTTTAGGCAATTCAGAAATCCCAGCCAGGACATGTCCAGGAATAAGAGGATATATGGTCGTCAGTGGAGAAAGACATTTTGCATATTCTGCAGTTGCAGTATCTGATCAGCAGGGGCTAACAGGGTCATGCTAAGCAGCCAAACCTTGACCCTTTGGTTGCTCCATCCATGTGTCTCATGCATGAGTGAAGGATTTTTATACAGTAAGGTGTTGTAGATACTTGCCCTAAGTATAAGTTTTTGCTACGCCTGTTTTTCATGCAGAGTTGATGCAGATACGGTTCATTATAAGGTGTGATGTCTGTGGTTCTTTGTGCCAAAATGTCATCATGTCGTTTTTTTTCTCTTTCTCTCTTTCTTTGCTCCCTCCCACTCGCCCTGTCTATCTCTTTGCAGACTGCAGTCTAAAAGTAAAAGATGTGTTAAAGGAATTCAATGCAGATGGCAGGTTAGCCAAGTACAGACACGGAGAGGTGAGTGAACAGGCTGCCAGGGGCCAACTGTCAGCACTCTGCTTTTACAGCATCTTAGTCTAATTACCCTTGAACAGATCCATCCATCTCTGTAATGTGAATCACTTCACGTCTGGTTAAGCATATCTGAGCTCATCCGCTGGACAATTCATGTAACGTGTACCTGCTTAGTCAATGAGTGCCGTGTGTACCTCAGTACCGATTTTAGCCCCACACAAAATTCACTGCCTTTGTGAAGCTGTAGTGGGTGGTTGCCAGAATTTTTTTTTCTGCAGTTTCTATTCTTAGTGATTTTTAGCGTGTTGCTACACATTTACTAGGGTATTCTGGTGACCCAAGCCAAAAGTGCTGATCCCCAAGTAGTTATATAGCGCTTAATACAATACAGATTGTGTCAAAGCAGCTTTACAGTGTTAAACAGAAAAATAGGTTGTCGATAATGTAGGAGGACAATAGTAAACAGTCAATTTTTCAGTTAAAGTTAATTGTTCATTCAGTGATGCCATAATCCAGCTCAGTTCAGTTATCTTCAAATAGTGTCTGTACAACAAAGCTGACATTATTGCCAGAAATTAAGTATTTTATACTTATTTGATAAAGTTGATCAAATGTAAAAATAGCTTTTATATTGTTAGTTATATTTCAAGATGAGCATTTACTGGACTGAAGCAACCTAGGTTTACTTGATTATCCATACATATTTTTTTTTTATACTTTTTTTGTTTAGAAAAATAATGTTAAAAGTAATCCATTTTATAATATTTTAAATATTATAATATTTATAAATAAAACAGACTTTGAAGAATCTGCTTATTGAACACAAGTGTAATTTTCTCTCTCTAGTGTTTGCTGCATATGTTTTGCCTCATCCACAACTGGATATTTATATGCATTTTATGTATGAGTCGATATACTGGATAAAGAGTCTATGGTTTACACAAGTATCAGAATTGTATCACAAAAGCTTGATGGATCAAATAGAATACAAACCATAAAATACATATTTAAAAAAAAAAAGAAAAAAAAAAAAAAAAAAAACAAAAAAAAAAAAAAATTACATATTCTATTAAACGCTAACCTTATATATATTTAGAAAGGGCGATAAACTGTTCATTAAAAAAAAACCAATTTCCGACTATTTCTTTTACAGGTTAGGCTTAGTCACAGGTCTTGTTTTTAAAGTGTTTTACAGCACAGTGCAGGGACGAAGACTAAACACCTAACCCTAAGTTAATGCTTTCCGATAACTATTGACCTGGAAACAAACAGTCATAAGGGTAATTTTTTGAGTAAATAAGCTTTCCATTGATGTATGGTTTGTTAGGATAGGACAATATTTGGCCGAGATACAACTATTGGAAAATCTGGAATCTGAGGGTGCAAAAAAATCAAAATATTGAGAAAATCACTTTTAAAGTTGTCCAAATGAAGTTCTTACTTAGCAATGCATATTACTAATCAAAAATTAAGTTTTGATATATTTACAGTAGAAAATTCACAAAATATCTTCATGGAACACGATCTATACTTAATATCCTAATGATTTTTTTGGCATAAAAGAAAAATCAATAATTCGGACCATACATTGTATTTTTGGCTATTGCTACAAATATACCCCAGCGACTTAAGACTGGTTTTGTGCTCCAGGGTCACAATTGTAATAGTTAAACCACAGGATGTTCAGTGTAAAATGGAAAGAGATTGCTCTGAAGTCGAGGGATTATAGCTCAAAAAGATTTGCTATTTAGACATGCTCACAATGCAAAGATTTAGTCCGTATACCTGATATGTGCACTAGTTTTTCAGCTGACTGTGTGCTGACTTGGCTCTCAAACACTACACTGCATGTTGCAGGTGTTTTGTTTCAGTAATTTTTGTGTTTGTCTCACTCTAAGCTTTATATTTTGCTTGTGTCGGACAACTAAAGCAAAATAAGCAACAAATTATGTCAGGGAAGTCTTATGTATGTCAGAATGGGAGGAGTATCTGACTGTAACACAGCCTATATCTCGGTTTTCCTCTTTTTACTCCAGATAGAACAGCAGTATCCTGAGGCCTTTGAAGTTTGAATACAACTTGCTGGACTTTTTTCTCTCTTATTAACTCTATTAAAAACTAGGACAGTAACAGCAGGCACTTAGTAGAACTAGGATTAGGTTTGTAGTGCAGAATCTAATTGGATCTACATTATATCCTCTTGAGAAGGTTCCAGATCATTTTATGACTTTATTAGTTTCCAATAATGTGTACTTTCTGAATGATTACCAAAATAGATGTTATTTAAAAGCCCAATGATATATTCCAAAAACTAAGTGTCAGTGGTTTGTTTGTGTGTGTATTTAGTGTTCCTTAAATGCGTAGCAGCCTTTAATGAGGCACACTCATCTTTTATTGTACAAAATGATTTGTCTTTAGTGCATTGATGAGGAAGGGTTCCGCCTCTTCCTGAAGACGTATTTGGAGGTGGAGGACTTCCCAATGGATCTGTGCCAGCGGCTGTTCAGATCCTTCCAGAACTCAGAGTCAGCAAAATCAGATGAAAACAGTGGGTCATGCATATGCTTGTATATGTATATGTGCCTACATACATACACACACACACACACACACACATTTTTTTATGAAATTAATGCTTGTCATAAAAGACACATTCAGTTAATTAAAAGTGTCAGTAAAGACATTTTTAATGTTATTATGTTAAGATTTCTCTGTCAGATAAATGCTGTTGTTTGAAACTGTCTCGTCCTAAAAAGAATCCGAAAGGAAGTGTCATGGTTTCCACAAAAATATTAAGCAGAACAACCGTTTTCAACATTGATAATAATAAGAATTGATTCTTGAGCAGGAAGAATCACAGGGGAATAAATACAATTTTTAAATATGTTAAAATAGAAAAAAAGCTATTTTAAATTGTAGAAATATTGCACAATATTACTGAACAAAGGAATTCTTGTATTGTGAATATAAGGCTGTCTTTGCTTTCTCTCTTAGGGGAAGTCTTTCTGAAGGACGTGTCCTGTTATTTCTCTCTCCTGGAAGACGGGCAGCCTAGGGACAAACTTGAATGTAAATCTCAGTTTTTTGCCACTTCCAATATCTATAATGATTGTTGGCATCTTTGCAATACGTCTTCATGTTTTTCCCTTTACAGTTGCCTTTAGACTGTATGACAGAGATGGCAACGGTGTCCTGGACAGTTCGGTGGGTGGTCTTAGCCTGAAATATAATCTACTTCCAATTTCTCATTATGTAACAAAACTCAATCATCATGCTCAAATTACATCTTTCGGTAATAACCAGTCATGTTTCTGAAAAACAGGAAGTGGATCGCATTATTGCCCAGATGATGCACGCAGCAGATTACCTCGGTTGGGATGTGTCTGAACTGAGGCCTGTGAGTTGTGTTTTGTTTGTGTGTGTGTGTAATATTTGCTGAGAAGAAGTGAAATGCCTATGCGCTCTACAAGATATTTTCCATCTTAACCACACCTTGCTGAAGAGACATTCCTCCTCATTTGGCATGAATCAACTTGTCATGGAGCAAAATAAGGAAGGGAAAAAATGAATCTGACAAGATCGTTTCATAATGTTGCTCCTTATGATTCAAATGATCCCCTGAAGTGATGATTTTGTTACATCATATACACAGGTTAGAACAGAAATGCACAGACACACTAATACAAAAGCATATACTTTCTCTTTACACATTGTGCTTGTTCTCAGGTGCTGAAGGATATGATGACAGCGATTGACGCAGATAGCAGTGGAACGGTGTCATTACAGGAATGGGTGGAGGGGGGAATGAATAACGTCCCGCTACTGGTTTTACTGGGACTGAAGGTAGGAAAGCACAGTTTCAGGTGCAATGTCAGAGAGCTGCTATTTTTGGAGTGTACAAGACTGTACCTCAGATTAAACTGCTCAGAACAAAGAGAAAACAATGTAAAATTTAGTAGATGTGTGTATTTATTGCACTCTGTCCTTCTGAGGAGACTTTAGTTCTGTTATCTGGCTCAGCCTCAAAATAGCATACCAAAAGCCATGCTGACTTTGCACTAGTGCAAGCAACAGTGACACTTTTAACACATGCTTGCATGCACGCACATACTTACTGTATATGCACATCAAAAAGTATATTAGCATTTTTTTCTTTTTTTATGCATAATTTTTATTTCATTATCATCTAAGAATGATTTCCAAATGATCATGTGGCATATTACTGGAGTAATGGCTGCTGAAAATTCAGCTTTGGCATCAAAGGAATATTTTATTTTTAATAAATGTTAAAATATATAAAAATGGAAAACAGTTATTTTTGTTGAATAAATATTTCACATCTAGAAATTTTTTTAAATTAACGAAAACAATATATATTTTTTTTAATTTCAAGCAGATCTACTCTTTCTGAAATTTGGTTGAGTATACCGTCTGTCCAGAGGGAGAGCAGGGTGGTACTCTGGGAATCTTTGTTCTCTGTTTTCATAAAAAGACAAATAAAATATTGATAAAAAAATGTAAAGATATAAAAAATTATTAAAAAAAAACCTTCCCAACTATTTGGTTACATTACTGGGAATCGTGTAGAATCCATTTATTTAAACCCTGGCGCAAGCAACAGTAACAGTGCTGGAAGCACATGCTCACATACCCACACACATTTATATGCACAGCCAATTGCACATTAGCGTTATTTTTTCTATTTAAAATATATTTTTAATGTTTGTATTTTTAATTTAATTTATTCCATTATTTGTTTATTTTTTATAAAATCTTTATTTTTAATTACATTTTTTTAACAAGAAATAGGAGTGACTGCTTCAAGTGGCCATACGAATTTTCGGGGTGGTGGTAAACCCATATAGATTTTCGATTAATCCAAATTTTACAGCACATGTCTGTGGTGGTTCACAGCCAGGAGGCATATCTATAGCAGCTGTGAGATGCATATAGACTTGTGAATCTTTGCAAACCAGAAATCCCTTGCATCTCATTAGCACGTAATGCATAAGATCTACTTTACATGACATCTCATTAAAAATAAGCATGCATCTGAAGAAGGCATGCATTCAGAATATCCCTAACATGCATCTTTTCACACAAGCCTCTTGGCAGCTTCAACATGAAAGCTCAAGCTAGCTTCCAGCAAGTAACACTAGAGCAGTAGCTGGCTTCATACTCCTCTGGAGGGGGAACATAAGCCATTAAACTCCCAAAACTCTTGTATCTGTCCATACTGTGCTAGTGCATGACCTGGAGACAAGCCACAGAGTTAACAGCAACTTGTTTCCATGACTAAATACATCTAAATATAATGAAAACCAAAGCTCAACTAAATGCTAAGCCGGTGTCACTTTCACGCTAGAAATGTGCATTTAGTACTAATAAGTATAGTTCACACTTACACCACGTAAGGCAAAGTCAGTACGGAAGTTACAACTGTAAGACATTTGTTGTTACCACCAGCGGTCACAGTCCGTTACAGCAAATGCAGTTTGTGCTGTCACGTAGATTATTTTAATCACATGAATTTAGTCAGCCTAAACAACAGTCTTGCATTTGGGAGCCAGATCTTTGTCCTCATGCTCAACCATGTATCAAAGCCAGGGACTTCCCCGTGTGCTATTTCTACCTGCCCAAGTGGCACATGGGGGCTATGCTGAGCCATCAGGCCCAGTTACAGCATGGCTGTGTGGGCTTCAGTTTCTGACCTCCTGTTCGGCTGCCTGAAGTTCCCGCCTGAGTCATCCGAACCAATAATATTCTGAATTACTGCTAATTCCCTGATGTGACTGCGTGAGTCAATGTCCTCAGCCCACCCTAACCACCTCCAGCCAGCCGCTGAATTCATAATGATTTGCCAGTAGGTGTAAGATAAGCAAGCAATCTGAAATAAACAAGAAAACGACACACTTGTGAGTCTGAGAGTGGTTCAAAAGCACATTCCACTGATTAGCATTTTATTTATGCTTATGTCGTCATCTGTTTCTTAAATAGATGAAGACATTTCATCTGATTTATTACAGGTGTATATATCCAAAACTAAAAATGATGTCATCATTTATCCACCCTAACCCGTTTGCTGTTATTTTTTGTGTGAAACACAGGAGGAGAATTTCTGGTGAATCCTCACTCATGTTTTTCCCCTATGACAATGGAGGCCATAGATAAAAAATATAAAAAATACAAAACCAAAAAATTATTATCAGAGTAGTTCATGTGACTCATCTGCTATATTTCAAGTCTTCAGAAGTCATACAATAGCATTGTGTGATGATTCACAGCTAAAGTTTCCCTCCAGTAAGCTGCAATTGATTCCTTGAGTCAGTGAGTTTAACTTAAAAACCAAATCCATGAATGAATGAGCTGATTCTTTTAATTGAACCGATTGATCCAATTCAAAAATCAAACTGATTTGTTCATGAATCACAAATTGTTTACGAATTGTGCAGTCGCATTAGTGGAATTGTTTGTGTAGATCTCTGTTGGTCAATACAGCAAATTTATGCAACTAACTTGAACTTGTCGCAAAATCAGTGTGGGGAAATCTTTGACCCTAATGTTAAATTCCCAATTGTATGGATACTTGTTGAAATAACTGTATTTAGCCTGTGAGAATTTGCCGAACATCAGTAAATGTGACCAGACCTTTATCATTTGTTCATACTGGTTTGAAATGACATGAGAGTGAGTGAGTTATGATAAATGTTCTTTTGTCATCAGGCTACATATTTCGTAGCCATTTCTTTGCCTTTTTTACCTTGTATCTACACCTACACTCTGGTTATAGACAGATTAAAGAAATGTGAATCATTAGCTTCATAGGAACATATATTGAATGACATGTTACATTTTACAGAATTAGATTATAAAGAAAAACATAACCTGTTCTCTAACATGATGATTTTCTGCTTTCCAAAGATGACCCAAAGAGACGGCCAGCACCTGTGGAGGTTGAAACATTTCAACAAGCCTGTGTACTGCAACGTCTGTCAGAATATGCTGCTGGGGCTGCGCAAACAGGGTCTCTGCTGCACCTGTGAGTGGAACTCTGGGTAATTTACAAGAAAGGCTCACAGTTTGTTTTGCAAATGTAATAAATATTTCCAGACTGCCAATAAAAGGTTTCATTTTAGCAATTTAAATTGATACATTCCTGAAATCCAGTGGGCCAATGTGTATTGTGGTTTATCTACCTAGCTCAAAATGTAGTTATGCATAACCTTGCAAATTCATATTTGTGGTTCTGATCAGTTTGGTATCATACACAGGCTGCAAATACACAGTCCATGGCCGGTGTGCAAATAAAAACCCGGCTCCGTGCACCCGCACATATGTGATGTCAAAGAAAGAGACAGGGGTAAGAAAACCTTTATTTCTTTTCTTTTGCTTTTGTCAATTAAATATAAAACCAATACAATTAAACATTTCAGGATTTAATGGCATCACTGTAAATAACTTAAAAAGTGATGTGCATAAAGCTTAAAAACTGCACAAACAACCTTTAATGCTACCTGTAAATATAAAACTGTATATTAAAAAGTAAAACCTAAAAAAGGAATAAAATAAAATAACACATTTTAATAAGTACATATCCTTTAAATAGTGTAAAAATGTTCTACATGGATTTTAAAAAGTTCCGTTTTATTTCTTATTCAACTGGGAACATCAACAGGGTGTCTCATCAAGGTCCTCTATTGTAGATATTACTTGTTTGGCCCAGGGCAGATAGAGCCCACTCTAAGCATCTTCTGTAAGATTTTTTTTTTTTTTTAGTACTGCCATCAAGCAGACACTGGAAACGTAAATAGCATATGTGCATCTAATTTGTTTGCATGCAGATTGCGGCCCATGACTGGGTGAGTGGAAACTGTGATTCTGGGAAGTGTGACCGGTGTCAGAAGAAGATAAAGAGTTTGCACGGCCTCACTGGGAAACGCTGTGTCTGGTGTCACACTATGGTGAGTTTGGGGCTGTTGGGTAAAAAAAGAAATGCACTTCAAGATTAATTGTTGATAAAGTATCACAACTGAAGCAGGTCGATTTGTCATGTTTACTCTGGTTCATAGTTTATCATTAAATGCTTTTTACTGTCATATTTTAGAGACATGATGAGTGTGCAACCCAGGAACCCTTTGAATGTGATTGTGGCCCTTTTAGAGATCATATCTTACCACCGTGGGCCATTTATCCCATCATCAAGGTAATGCAAATTAAAGTCCGTCTGGAAGACCTACATAATTCCATGGATTAAAGTCTCAGGATTTGCAGCTGTATACATCAAAATACACTCAAATATATGCTTACAGTACACTTAGATTTTATATTTAATGTTATATCTATATATATATTCTATATACTATAGTAGAGATATAAGAAGATGGTTTATTATGAAAATCTAGTTGCTCTAAAGCTCCATGATTGTGGAAAAGCACAACCATTCTATTTTGTTAAATTAAAAACAACATGATTAGATGGTTTAAATGGTTAAAAGAGTACAGGTCCTAAATAGAAGACAAAAGCACAGATTAATTGTGATTTCATTCTCCATTAAACCTTTTGTTCTTTGTTTTCCCACTTAGGAGAGGCCGAACTGCATAAAGAACGGCTGTGCATTTGCAAGTGATGACAGTGACCACAACACTACACCTGATGGACAGGTTCTACAGGTAAGAGACACAGCCAGGACAGCCTTTTATGTTTCAGCCTTTCCCAGGCTGAGATAAGAGATACTGAATGATGGCGGTGAAACTAACACACAACTTCCTGTCCCCAAACAGATAAACCCAATTCCTAACACTCATCCTCTTTTGGTGTTTGTGAATCCTAAAAGTGGCGGTAAACAGGGAGAGAGGTGAGAACACTTCCATCAGTCAGTTATTGTCTAATTTCCTGTGTGTCTTAGAGATGTGTATTTTAAATCATAATTTTTACTCACAAAATGTGTGTTTTTACAGAGTCCTTCGGAAATTCCAATACTTGTTGAATCCTCGGCAGGTTTATAACCTTTCCAGTGGTGGACCAGGACCAGGGTAAGGATTTCACTAATATTTCAGCATATGTATGTCTTTATTTGTGCCCTGGATCCACTTGGTTGAACTTGTGGACAACTAAACTATTAAAAACCAACTAAGATTGAAAAACGCATGATTTATGATCCACATTTTGTGTTTCATAGATGTGGATGGTGATATATTGGGTTTAATACCTTAAAGAAGCTTGTAAAAAAATGAGGTTGTAATCTATATGATCTTTCATTTCCAAACCAGGTTATGTTTCTTCAGAGATCTGCCAGACTATAGAATATTAGTTTGTGGAGGTGACGGCACAGTTGGCTGGATCCTTGACGCTATAGGTTGGAAACTAAATCAAACATACATTGTGTAACACTCAATGCAAAACCATAGAGGATATGTATGTTTAGATCTCATTTCACTTTTCAATTCCTCATAAAGATAAAGCCAACCTGCCAATGCGCCCCCCGGTGGCTGTGCTTCCTCTTGGCACAGGAAATGATCTTGCACGCTGTCTTCGATGGGGAGGAGGTGAGGGCAAAAGCTGAACTTGAACATGTGCTATATATATATTGAAACTTGAACTTGTTATAATTTTGTAGGTTATGATGGAATGGATCTTGGCCGTATCCTGAAGGACATTGAGGGCAGTTCTGTGGCTCCGATGGATCGCTGGAGCATACAGGTGACCCTGGAGGACAGTCAGGAAAGAGGTGACCCTGTGCCCTACGAAATCATCAACAACTACTTCTCCATTGGAGTGGTATGACACATACAGTACAGCTTTTATGCAGTTTCAATCATCTCATTTTCTTTCTGTGTTTCTCTGCCAAAATAATATGTGTTATCTGTAAAAACTTTCTTATTTAACTCATAGTATATTTATCATTCTCACTGTTGATTGTTTGTGGAACAGGATGCCTCCATTGCTCACCGCTTCCACACCATGAGGGAGAAACACCCACAGAAGTTTAACAGCAGGTGGGGATGTTGCACACTAGGACCCCACTAGAGTCCACAGATCTACTCATCAATATGTATTTCTTCAAAAAATAAAAAAGATTATACAAAAAAATCCATAACCGATTTAATTTGTATAAGACAATAACAAATATTAGCCTTTAAATTTATGTGATGCTTGTAAACGGGGTGTATGTCTAATGTTCATTACAATGCACAGCGGAACAGGGGATTTGATGTAAATTATTTATAGGAAACATTTAATAGATTTAATATTGTAACCATTGTAAATGTAGGGTTTGTTTGGCTTAAATACATGCGATTTCCTCATGAAAAATAAATAAAAAAAGGTTCTATATATATATATATATATAATATATTCTATATATATATAATATATATATATATAATATATATATAATAATAAAATAACTTTTGCCCGTTTTATTGCATGATCTTCATATGGGAAAGAAATAAAAAAATTATAATTTAATAAAGATAATATAACACAGTAAACTAAATTACTCTATATTATTTATTTATAGATATGAAATGCAGGAAGGAGGCCATTTAAAATGTATTTAGGTACAGTAAATAAATTTTTACATGTTCAAAAGATATCTCTTCAACCAAAATGCTGTTCTTTTGATCTTTTATCATCAAGAATCCTGAAAAAAAAATCTCACAGTTTCACAAAAGTAATAAAGCACCACAAGGTTTGACATTATAATAATATAAGAAATGTTATTAGAACATCAAATCATCATATTAGTATGATTTCGGAAGGATCATGTGACACAGAAATCTAGAGTAATGGCTGCTGAAAATTCAACTATGCATCACAGGATTTAATTATATATTAAAAACATGAGAAAAAACAGTTATTTTTAAATTGTAATGATATTTTACAATATAACAGTTTTTAATGTATTTTTTATAAAATATTTGCAGCCTTGGTGAGCATAAGAGACATCTTTCAAAAACATTTAAAAATCTTACTGACTCCAAACTTTTGACTGTAGTGTATATACAATATGTATTTGTTTTGTTGTTTTTGTGAAAATCAGTTTGACTTGGTAACGTCCAATTTAATTATCAAAAGCATATATAATAAAAACCGCCAAATAAAACGATCTGTAATGGGTATCACACATTTGTGGCTTCCTTTTCATGCATATATAACTTTCTTACAGGATGAAGAACAAACTGTGGTATTTTGAATTTGCCACGTCCGAGACGATCTCAGCATCTTGTAAAAAACTCAAGGAGTGTCTCACCATTGAGGTGAGAAAAAACGCCTTATAAATAAAGGATCACACTCCTATCTAAGTTCAAAGAGGTTATTGATCATTCCAGCTACCCTTCTTCCCTTGTGTTGAAAGCTCATCAAAAAGCATCAACTAAAAAGCATGAGCACAGTGAGGGCATTAGAGTACTAACACATGTTATTAACCTGCTTCTGGTATTAGTCGTCTGTCAGAGCTCAAGCCAGGAACATTTCAATCAAGCAGATCAGGGGCATTAATTCAGAATATGAAGCAAATGCAATTCATTACTTAAAAATCTGCTCACGCATGTTAGAAGTATTCGGCTAGAAATCGTTTTGTATATGAAAACGTTACGGAACTGACCCCAGTGCCTCTGTCTGGCCTCATCCAGTGTTGCGGGACCCAGCTGGATCTTGGTAGTCTTTCTCTGGAGGGCATCGCTGTCCTCAACATTCCCAGCATGCACGGCGGCTCTAACCTGTGGGGTGAAGCCAAAAAAAGTGACAGAGCGGACCAGGACTTGCCTGAGGTCATAGTAGACCCCGACGTCTTAAAAGTGAGCCCGCAAGGTACGCTTCCTTCAATGCAGGAAAAAAAAACTTTTAATATGAAGATCATCCAAAACACTGAACAGACTGTCTCTGAACAGACATGAGCGACAAGCGCATGGAGGTGGTGGGATTGGAAGGAGCCATTGAGATGGGACAGATATACACAGGGCTGAAGAGCGCAGTCCGACTTGCCAAAACATCTCAGATTACCATCAGGTGAGACATAAGGTTACCAGCAGATGTCAGCAATTGTCCTTAAACAAGCTCATACTGGCACAACATGTCATGACATGCTCAGACATGACTGTCTGTCTAATCAACATTCCCTGTATTTGCATACTCATTTGTTCGCTTTTTTCAAAAGCAAAATATGTAAATTACATTCCATTAATTCATTTGTCATTAAATGGGCATAGTCAATTTATTCTGTAACACTCTGTCAACCATTATTGAGTCGTATGTGAATGTCTGCTTAGTCAGCCAAGCAATTGCCCATCATATGATTCACTGGTTATTTTGGTTTCTAAAAATGTATCTAATTGTTTTATTCAAAAATGTTCACTCATTTATAGGACAAAGAAGCCTTTGCCCATGCAGATTGATGGAGAACCGTGGATGCAGCCACCTTGTACCGTAAGTGTCCACCATACTGCCTTTCTAAGCATTTGACTTTGATTCATCCAGGTGACTCTTTTGAATCTATTCACTAAAAAGATTTTTTAAAAGACCATTAACAGTGTTTAGATAAGTGGTTTCTAATAAAAAATACAACTAATTTAAGCTTTTAGTGAATTATAATGATTTGTTAAAAAAAAAAAACATTCAAAAAAATCATTCAAGTATGAACCATCACTAAATTTAAGTGATAGATTGTCATCCAAACTGAAACAAAACAGCATTTATGTTCTCGTCATCTTATGTTATTTCACCGTTTAAAGGAATAGTTCATCCAAAATTAAAATTTGATATAGTAAATGTACCTCAGGCCATCCAAGATGTAGAGTTTCTTCATTCGAACAGATTTGGAGAAAATTATCATTATGGGTGAATGGGTGCCGCCAGAATGAGAGATCAAACAGCTGATAAAAACAATGTTAAATTTCTCCAAATCTGTTATGAAACAAACTCATCTACATCTTGAATGGCCTGAGGGTGAGTACATTTTCAGGGTGAATTAATTTTGAGCTAATTTTTATTTTCAATTTTTGAGTGAACCATTCCTTTCGCTTCAGTTTAAAACAATAGAAACAAGTCAGCATTAAATGAGATTTAACTTATTGTGTTGTTTTATCTGTCTTTCTATTTTTCTTCCTCAGATTCACATCACACACAAAAACCAAGCCAGTATGCTGATGGGTCCTCAAGCCAAATCTGGCTTTTTCAACCTGAAATAGAGTTTACCTGCGCTTGAAGCTGTTTTAAGTTCGCTTCGAAACTCTGTGTGCATTAACAATTACTCTGAAGCCAATGACAGTTTAAAGCCACTATGTCAATTTTGCAGCAAATGCTTAACAAGGTTTTAGCTCTTACTCAAATCCTTGTGTTTTTTGGAGATTATCCTTACATGAGGTACAAACTCTTCACTAGACCATCTTAACCTCAAATATGCTCTCTTTAAAGAAATGCAGTGCTCTTAAACAGTAGCTCATGCATTTTTGCATGCATTTTTTGCTGTGATATACATATCGTGCACAGATCATTCCAAGTAAATAGGCTGGATATTTGTTTTAAGCTTATGTAGATATACATAAAAAAAATGCATCACTCCAAAGCGTCCAGTGTATGAATCACGGTTTGATGCGCAGTGACTTTGCTGTATAGGAAGATCTGTCCATAGATCTGTGCTAACTCTGCACACTGCTTTTAGCTATTCCTTTAGATTTTTCTCAGCTACTTTTACTAATTTACTAATCATGAATGTCAGATTACTCCAGGCTAAACAAGTTACCAGTGTGATCTTTACCAGAACAGTGACTAGCTTTAGTCAAATCAAACCTAAAGAGCTTTATGAGACATCTAATTTATTTGCTGTTAAAATGTAAACACCTAAAATAGTAGTGGTAATGTTTAGATAAAATACCGAAATTAAATCAACAGTATGTTAACTGATTTTATTAGGTTATAATAGTATCAAGAATGTGTCGAGTCAGTTGTGTAAAACTGATTTTGCAGCATTTCATACATTTACACAGTTGTCAATCTATTGTATTTCCTTCAGGTTTTCGATTACACATTTATGGCACTCTGGTAGGCTTTGTCATTTTACATTGCTCCTGAGAATGTAGAGGATCTCTTAATTTTGTGAATTTGTCTGAATAAACATTTCAATGTTAAATGATTCGCAGTGCGTCTCTGATTTTTGATACAAGTTTCATAATGTCATAATTTGCCTCAACACTCATAAGGAGTTTGCCGCATATGAGCACTAGAGGGCGCCATCAGTTTAACTAATTTTACACCAGCCTGCTCAACCATTGGGTGCAAGTGCCAAGTTTCATTTTCTCATGTACCATTTCTACGCAACTGAAAATAAGTTAATTATTTTATTTTATTATATATATTTTTACGTATACCGTAAACGTATATTTATATTACGGATATTTTTTTATCTAAAATGTTGCTACTATTGCTTAATTATGTCTGGTTTAATAATATTTATACTTGCAAAACAGTTTCATTGACTTTCGAAGGCTTCGATGTACTGTCGTGCCAAAACATCGCTTCTGTGCATGACAACCAATCACATCGCGCCAATTGTGTGGCCCCGCCCCCTTGAAGATTTCAGCATCTCTCCCCAATCGCTTGTTCCCGCCCCCTCTTTCAAGTATTTCCTTCACATGTGCGTTTGTTTCTAAACCCGACGAGTCTGTCCGCAGATGCTGCAGCTGATACTGAGCTAAAGCTGGGGTTTGTTGCACAAGTCAGACTGCTAGCTGGTGGCGAGTGGGTGGCTTTTCACCCACACTCAGTACTTTTCATCTCTCATTCTTCTTTCATCCACTGTTGCTTTCTTATCGAGTGACACGCGGAATATGAAAAATATGACTTTCCGACGGGTAAAGAAGCTGAACTCAAACGAGCCGGACAGCGGGTCGTTGTGTCATGACAGTGGGGAGGTCTACTTTACGTCCTCCAAATCGGACAGCTGTGGGACTGTGGATCGTGGACCCTCAAACTCCACTGAGGTTTATAATTACAAGACCCTCGCTTACTCTGGAGGGACCCTACCGAGGAACTTTAAAAAGGTTAGAGCATTTCATTTGAACCTCTAGATTCAATTTGCTGTATTTGAGTCCTTAAAGTGTTTACATGTACCATGGCGAAATATTAATGAAAATATTTAGCTATTGTGTTAGGCTACATGTGATTATATTTATCTACTTTTGATTCCCTTCTGGGGGGAAAAAAACGTGATGATTTGCTGGTCCTAGTCACCCAACCTATGATCAAAAAGGTGTTTTGGATGGTTTTAAAGGCAATTTTTAGATGGTCAGGTAGGGAGACCATCTTAAACAAGATAAGACCAATACATCATCTTAGGCTGGTTTTAGAGCAATATTGGCATTATTTTAGCCAGATATTGAGTGCAGATGCTTATTTAGAAAATCCTGATCCTGAATAATCTTAAACCATTTTAAGATGGGTTTTAGCTGGTCTCAGAGGCTTGCCAGACTTGGGAGACCAGCTGAAAACAGCAAGCCAGTTTTTTTTCTTCTGCAAGGTTGAGCCGTAGTTTCCACATCGTGTTACTGAGTTAAAACTGAACTCATACTTCATCATTCATACTAATAACAGCTACTGGAGTCAAAGCTTTAGAAGTAATATTACATGTTTGCCTCCTTTATATCTGCCCTCTATGTATGAACATCTTGAATACATTGTTTGGTTTTGTCTGGACATAATTAAGCACAGAAACAACAGTCCTGTGATGAGTTTGCTTTGATTAGAACCAGCAGTGTGCATGCAACACTCAAGTTTGATTAGTTTGAAGGCACACAAGTTGAGCTCCTCCTCTCTTAATAACTTTTATATGCCACCATCATTGGATGTAACATTATAGAAGGACAGTGTTTCTCAAACCTGGTCTTGGAGTAGCCTTGAACTGGACATTTTGGATGTTTCTCTTAATTGCACACCTGGTTTATATCGTCAGCTCATTGCTTGATGCTCTGAACTGGGTATGAGACTTTCAAAATGTGCAATACTCAAGAGCTCCAGGATTAAGAATCACTGTTGTATGGGGCTAGTTAAGGTAGTTAGACTCAATTAGACTATGATAGTCTTGTCCTGAATGGCTCAAGCAGTTGTCACCCTTTGCTTGGCATGTAAAGAATTTCTTGACCTGCGTTCATTCACACCTGTCCATCAATGTGCATCTGTGACCATCAGCATGTGGCGGTTCCTCTGAAGAACCTCATTTGAATGTGTACGTGTGAGCAGTCATGCAGAACTTTAGAAGTGGCTACACTTGTTCATTTCTGCGTGACTCTGAATCATTATTTTTCATGCAACACAGGCAATAATTCATATCATGCCATTGAAAGTAGAGATTGACCAATATTCAACTCTTACTACTGGATAGCACCCAGATTACATCACTGTGAGTTCAATAGTAAACAGTGTTCAGTGGTAAAATAACTTTATTCATTGTTAGCATACAACCTTTGACCTTGTGAAAATGTATGATCAGCTTTTTTTTTATTTTATTTTTTTTAAGGTAGCAACCATTCATTATGGATGAGATTTATTTTTTGCATTTTAGCATAAGCTAAAAGAAAATACATTTTCATATAAATTAGAAAAATATTTTTATTATTATTTACAATAATGCAAATTAGATTGAGTTTTATCTTACGATATTTTGAGCTTATAATAATAATACTGGAAATGTAATTTACATACCCCTGAAAATAATAATAATAATAATAATAATAATTATTATTATTATTATTATTAGATGATGGATAGATGCAAACATAGATGGTATTGGCAATGTCTAGTACAAAGTCTCCAACACTTCCTTCCAAATCCAAAGAGAGACATTAATCTGCTGGTCAATTCTACAATGTACTCTTGCTTTGGCAAAAGCAGTTGCTCTCTTGGGTTTTGACCATACAGATGTGAGCCTGCTTGGTTCTGGACTTCTGGCCCTTGGGTTTAGACTCCCTGAAGTGTGTTTCATGGTCACTCATGGTGTAAAGTGTTTCCCGGTGTCTTTGGACCACCCACACGCAGGTCTGACTCCACCGACTCTTTTTTTCTGTAAACAGCTCGTCCCTGCTGAATTCTGGGCCTGCTCTTTTACAGTCAGCCTCCTGTGTGGCCAGCCGGGCCATTTTATGGATCCTGACCAAGTGTCCCGGGCAGTGAAGCCCCCTCCTGGTTGTCTGAGACCTTTGTGGTGTGGAACTGAATTTACTGCAGAATTGAAAAAGCCTGAGTGACCAGGGGTCAGTGTGGTTGTGTTGTTGACTGCGTAATGAAATGACTTTTGAAATTCAAATAGGTCTGATATGATCTCAGTATTTCCCAGTAGGTGTCTGGTGTTTATATTTAAACTACATCTATAATCTAGTATGTGTTATGGCTCTGAAGGGATAGTTCACTCAGAAATTACAATACTGTCATTTATTTCCCCCGTCATTCCAAACCTGTATGACTCTTTCTTCTGTCAGTTTTTTTTGTTGTTGTTGTTTTAGTTCTCTGTTTTTGTTTAATGTTTTTATCCATATATTGAAAGTCAGTGACATCCAAAGTTTTGTCATTGAGGTTGAGTAAATGATGACAGAGTTTTCATTTTTGGATGAACTATCCCTTTAAGACAATTTTGCTGTTTACAAATATGAAGTCTTTTAGTTGGGGGGGGGTACATTTGGAAAAAAAATAATTATTAGGGCAGAATGACCGCAATTTTTGCCATTTTAAATGTTTTATTTTAATTTGCGGAAATTAGTCTTGAACAAAGCTTACAGTGGAGTACTACATGACAAGCTTTTGGATTGTAGGGCAGGTTTATGAACAGCTCTCTGTATCTGGACTCCTACACTTTGCGTGAATGCCGGGCCACAGCAGGGTATTGTGCGGCCGAGAGCTTTGCTACCCCATCCAACTGCCCCCGAGGGACCCTCTTAGTTACTTGGAAATAAATGAAGTCATTGAGGGGGATCCTACGACAATTCTCAAAGTGTCCGAAAATAAAGAAAGGCAACGTTTTACTAGCTTTGGAGGGTTCGTGCACAAAGTGCACTTTGTGGGAAGCTGAAGTTGTTGGGGTTGAGGTACAGTCCGATTGAATGGGCGTCTGTAAATGCGGGCGTAATATGAATGAATTCTTATGTCCTTCGCGCAGTTTGGGTTGGGTTTTCAACATTATCAGCCAGAACATCAGTACAGTTGTTAGCACATGACAGAACTTGTATTCACCAACCTGGCTGCATCTTAGATCTCCTTGTGATAATTTCAGAGACTCTTACAGCGATAAGTGTACCTAGTCTGGAGATAAAATAAGATCAGAGACCAAACCAAAGAAAGCTGCGACAGAAACGGTTAAGTGAAAGCGGCAGACAGGCATGCATTTCAGGTTATATCTGCGATTGTCATCCAAGCTGTTAAACAGCATATGTGTGTAATGAACATTATTGCAGAACCTACAGCTCAGACTTTGGGAAAAGACCTGTTGATCGGGGGGATTTCTAAGGACAGATATTCCAAAGGTCACAGACACTCATTTTCTTTCTCTCTTGTTGTCTTTCTATTTTTCCCTTCATCTCTCTATCTTGCTAAACAGAATGGTGGGCTGCAAAAATGGAAACCCCTTTCGCACTCTCTAGAACCACAAAGGTAAGATTGCCATTTGTTTGGTGTGTGCATGCGTCATTGTTACTTCCTTAAAATATACTCTATTTATTGCGACAGTTATGAAAACATCAGACCCTTGTCTTTCACACCTTTTCCACAGTGTCATGGAATAAAAATATCCGCCCTTAAACAACCGCAATTATAGATTCATATAAAATGGCCTTTTTGGAGGACAGAATGAATGCAATGAGGTCTGAATGAATAAAAAGGGAGTGTGTTTTGGATCGGCCAGATGGTCAGATGCGATCTTTCTTCACTGTATGCATCTCTTTATTCTTTAGTATAAGCATATGCATAATTCATGATTGCCGAATGATGTATGAGTGCTTTCAGAAAAACAGGACTCATTTGAATCCCGCGATTGTTCAATTGTCTAGACAACTACTATTATCCCAACAGAAGTCATCTCCGGTTTAAAATGCACCTATGCGGTAGTCATTCATACCCTGAGGCCGTTGTTATCGAGAATTGTAAAAACAGACTGTATAACAGTATGAAACCGAAAGTGCACTGAAAGCATAGTTTGAAAATGAGCTGTTCAGATGTCACACACAGAATTTTTAAAAAACTTTGTTCTTTTTCAAACGTTTCCCATTACGCCACATAGACGTATCCTCCAAAACAGCAGCATCATGCGGTTGACTATGCGTTTCCTCAGTGTGTCTTTCATCATCCATATTCCTGTAAGCACTGACCATCAGTCAAGGTCATAGATTGAGACAAAACCACTTAGAACGACACTTTACTAAGACTGTCTCTGTACAGCAGCCCCTTTTGAGCTCATATTAATAGAATACCCTCTATTTTGGTTTTTCCTTCCAGGAAAACAGTGATCCTAATGAAGAAAGAGGAGGAGACCTTTGGCTTTGAGATCCAGGTAAGAGGGATTTAAAACTCTTTGAATTCATTCAAGGTGTCTGAAATGGTGGTAAATAATGTAAAACCTTTCTAAGATGACTTAGTTTGTGCATGTGGGTGGGCTGCTCAGAATTAAAGAAAAGTAAGACCTTGGATGAAGGATCTATTCATGGTTAAATAGCTGTTATGTTCAGTCGATGACACCAGTGTTTATTTGACCTCATTTTGACAGAAACAAGTATTAGCTAAGGTTTATCTATGTGTAATCCAGTTGTAGTTGTGACAGAATCAAAAATCCCTCTTGGTGTGAGAACCTGCTTGTTTTCTCTGTAATTTGTTCTTCACAATGTTCACTTTATCAAAGGCCAGTTCCTCAATGTGGAACCGATTATGAACTGTGCATTAGTAATTCTTTATCCTGCTTCAAAGCAGTATGTCATTTGTTTTGACATATGTACCAGATAGCTAGTTTATATTTAGGAATGTATAATAGTTCAGATGGAGGACCCCTCCTTTCCTGCCGTGTCCTCTAGTACAGGATATGACATCAAGTTTCTGTCACATGAGAGGCGACATATCAAGAAATGAATTGTTTTCTAGGATGGCGTGCTGTAGACAACATTGTTTTTGGAGTCTCTTAGCAGCGGGGATACGGTTGGCCGTATCTACTATGTAAATATGACTGTACTTTGCATCTCCCGAGGCGCTTAGTGTCTCAGAGATCCGCGTAAGCGGTTGGAGTGTGTGGGAAGAGGAAGGAAACGGACGATTCCAAACATTTGAAAACACTTTGCAAATGATTCACGTTTCAGAGATGTTTGTAAATTTGCATGTTTTTTTTCTTCTAAATGTAGTCTTTGGGAGTGTTTATTGATAGTCCAGGCCATACAATATTGCAGTGGGTATTTAGAGGTTTTTCCTTAAAGGGACAGTTCACCCAAAAAGAGTTTCAAAATGTACTCACCCTCATAATATTTGAAACCATATGACTTTTTCTTTCGTTTTAATTTCCTTTAAATTTAATTAAATTTTTAAATTTAATGAGAATGTCAGAGCTTATATTTTTCCATACAATAAAAGTGAATGGCGACTCATTGTCAAGCAAGATTTTCATTGAATATTGGCTAAAATTGCTGAATTTTGATTGAATTCATTCCTTTAGAAGACTTCAAATAAAGCACACAAGTCATATTGACTGCTTTTTGGTGTTTTTTTTGGCAGTTGACAGCCCCAGTCATTGTCATTGTAATGGTAAAGAGCAGCGTTAGCATTCTTCGAAACATATCTCTTTTTGTGCTCTACTGAATGAAGTCAGTCATTGGGGTTTGTAACAACACAAGAGTGAGTAAATGATGACAGAATGTTCATTTTTGAGTAAACTATCCCTTTAAGACCGCCTTTATGAAGAGTCACCCAGAGTTTAGTCAGATTCACCTTTTCTTTCTGACATAATGAGGTTTAACAGTATCCTCAGCTCACATGTTAACCTCAACAACAGCCTTGGGTTTCAGTATGGGGAGTAAGCAGCAACACCAGTTATCCTCAAAGCTATTGAAATAAGGCATTCTAATGCATGTTACACTCTCAAGAAATTGTCATTCATTGTGAAAGTGAATGTCGTGAGAGCGTCTTAGAGCCACAGCGTGTTTCTGTGGTGACTGATGAAAACATTGTGCGCCACAGCAAACATTTGGGCTCCACACACGTCAGGAAACTGACAGCAAAGTGAGACACTCATTTGAATCTGCACACATCCATGAACCAAAGTGCCGCTGATACCAAAGGCACCAACATGCAAATGGCTTCAGTATATCAGCATGTGCGTTTCACCATGAGCTACTGATTACAGTTATAATGGAAACAAAAGCTGATGTTTTGCGTATCGACAGACTCTTCCTGTTCTGTTTTAAACTTCTCTTACTGTGTAGAGGTGCATGGTGTTCTTAACTCATAGAATTAATACTCTGAAATATCTCACACCACTATGAAATGTTATAACCACTTCCATCCTTAATACATCCTCAATAGTTTACACAGAAATCCAGTTGCTAGTCCACTGCAGCACTGCATGATTTTACTGGTGCAGAAAACATTTTATTGCTACTATTAAAAATTGCTTGTATGTAGGTTCATAGATATTACATTATATTATCCATACGTTTTTGCAAACCGCTTGGCCAATAAAGGGTCGTAAATATATATTGTTATAATCGAAAATATTCAATGTAAATGTAACTGTAAATTTAAACGTTTCCTTTTTGACTGAATATAATTGAATATCAATTTAATTCAGAAATATGCCACGTTACACATGTAAAATGGGTTTTGACACCAAGTAAACTATCGCTAGCTCTCAGATATGGTGCTAACATTTGCCAAACATTTTCGTAAGCCTCCGCCAGATGCATGTACAGTTCAAACATTGGAACGACAACAAAACCCAGGCGTTTTCAAATGGCCCAGTTTTGGTGTGGCTTGTTTATCAAGGATGTTTGCATGTGCGTAAACCACCTGGAGCCATCCCTCACGTTCAGTATCCTTTAAGCTATCGAGTCTGTCAGTCAGTCTTTATGAAGCCGTTGTAACATTCTAGTCATTGAACACATTATGGCATTAAGCCACTGTGGAAACACTATCAGACCCGATTTAGCAATGCTACGTCGAACAATAAGCCTCGGCTTTCAAACAAATGGCACACCTTTGCTGCCTAGCGTATGAATCATTTTGTTTACTTTAGCATGATCTGATTGCATATCTATAAATAACATTACCCTCTGCAAAAGAGACAGCTTTGTTTACAGTCTGTTTTTTTAAATTTATTATTTTGTGTGTCTACAGACATATGGGCTGCATCACCAGAGTGAGAACTCGGTAGAGATGTGCACCTTTGTTTGCAAAGTCCACGAAGACAGTCCTGCCCAATTTGCAGGCCTTAAAGTCGGTAAGTGTGCTCATATTAACACCACCCTTTATGTTTGCTCCGTAATTCCTGCTCTTTAAACCGGCATTTGACACAGAGGCTAGAATATTCAGAGTGATCCTTGGGGTCATAGGGAGTGCGTTTTAAAGCATAACAAGGATAGGTTTCCTTCATCTACTTCTTGAACATCCTGTTTTGTAGTGAAATGAGTCAGTGTGAATAGGAGTAATATTTCAGAAGGCTTGCAAATGTCTTGCTTTCTCACTTGGAGATCTCGTCAGTCTGTCAAAACACCATGACAGTTGAGTGGCAGCCCTGCTGTTTTAGCAAGAGCAAATATCACAGAGCTGCACCCACATAGACTGTATGTGGATTTTTATTCTTTCAAACTGTAAAACCGGATACTGCCAAGTCACTCTGTGGCTTTTTTTTTTTTTTTTTTACGTTGTTTCTTTTTTGTTTTAGAAAGCTCTTACTGTACTTGGCGTAAATCTTTTACTTGGCATAACATTTTTTTATTTTTTGAAAAAAGTATCTTATGCTCACCAAGGCTGCATTTGTTTTAATTTATTTAATTTAAAAATTTAACTTTTTTTTTCTTTTCTTTTTTCAATAATTTAATTATCCTTGCTCTATAAATTTATTATTTTCTTTCAAAAACATAAAACTTGCCAGAAACTTCTGAATTAGCATTTGTGTATTAGTTTCAGTTCTTATAGAAATTTGTTAGCAACTTTATTTCGAGTTTAGAGAACAAGTTGACAAGTAGAACAAGATGTTTTTTCTAAGAATGCATCTGTGCCACTGTCCTATAATGCCCTATTCAGGCTTTTATGAATTGTTACCACTTGCTAGAAATTGTATATGTAAAATCTGCATTCTTTTCTGTAATCTCAAAGAGAACAAACAGTTCTGCGTCCAAAATACCCGCTTCCTCTGTTCCGGGATCAGTTGATCTTCTCCAGAGTCTGAAATGTAACAATTAGGACTCGTAGATAAACTGATGTCAGATCAGAGGTAAAGAGGAACTCCTACTCAGAGTTGCTGTGCGTGAGTGTTGGTTTCGCTTCCTGCATTCCCTGCATGCTTTGCACTATTGTCGTCTTTGGCCTGTCTCTCAAAAGCACATGACCTCATCGTTCTTAGTTAGACAAGAAAACACAAAACTTTCCAAGGAGAAAAGGAATTATTTCATTACATATTGATGTGGACAATCCAGCCCCTCTCCGGCAGATGTGTCCCAAAACACTTTAGTAAATTGTCTTCCCAAAATCCTCCAGGTTGAGTTTTGTAAAGGAGAAAAAAAGCTAAATTATTACATCAAATAAGATTGCTTTGAGTTTTTGTCACGTGAAGAGAAAAAAACACACAAGATGAGTGTATAAATTGACATAATTTTTATATTCATGCTGTTGTTCCAAACTTGTATGACTCCTGTGTTAGAACCGAAATGATGTCTAGTAGAGTGTTCATGTTGCTCTTTTTTTCATACGATGAAAGTGGATGGTGACCATGCATGTCAAGCTCTAAAGCACCATAAAAGTAGTCAATGCGACTTGTGCATTATATTCCAAATGTTCAAAAGCCATTTAACAAACTGAAACTGAATGCGCTCTCTGAAAATGTTTCCTATGAACTCTTGTTTTGCAGCCATGGTCGCCGTTCTTTTTCAGTGTGTGGAAATGGGATTTCACAATAAGTGTCTCCTTTTGTGTTCCTTAAAAGAAGGAGAGCCAGGTTTCAAAATAAAGAAAATAACGATGAAAGAATTAATTTTGCACAAAATGTTAGTATACTGTGTCCAGTCAGATCTGTTCTCAGTTTAACACTCTTCTCTTGGGTTTGTAGGAGACACGATCGCCAGTGTGAACGACACTTCTGTTGAAGGCTTTCGCCATAAAGAAATCGTCCAGCTCATTAAATCATCAGGCAACAACATTAGGTATGTAGATATTCAATGTTCTATCATGTCTAAATTTTTTTTAAATTAGCGAAATTTACTTTCTTAAAGTAGAATGGAAGTTTTAAGTTTAAATTAAAACTAAGTTGTTCCGAGTGTACCTGTGGTCTTTTTTGATTGGCATGAAAAATTAGATCTGCTATTACTTGATTGGAACCACACTCTCCTTGCCCCTTTTATTTCCTGTTTAATTAAAGATGAAAGGCCAGTGAAAATGAACCTCCATTTATAAAGTGTGGAGACCAGTGATGTGTACCACATGAATGCGTAAAAGTTCATGCCTTCGCTCTCCACGGCTTTTAACCCAATTATTTCCACTTTTAAACGTGGGGTTATGCTGTAAATGAGAAAGTTTACAGCAGCCCAGTAAAAAAAAGAGGTTCCTGCTTCATATCATATCACCAATGCTGATCCTGAAATTATATACATTTGGGGGAAGGGGAGTTTTGTATTACCACTAAGCTCATATTCAGACACGTTGTGGTCTTAAGTCTGTTGTAAAGACCTCTTTGACTTTAAAGTGTTTAATTGGAGTGTTTAATACACTGAGGCTTTGATGTGTAATACAGCACGATATAGGAAGTGACTTTGTCATGCAATACTGTGTTATTTTGTTCCTGTGTCTAGGCTAGAAACCGTCTACAGCGACTCTATACGAAAATCAGAATTGGAAGCACGACTGCAGTATCTAAAGGTAAGTTTCTCAAAGAACATGTACACCGACATGCTCGTATCAAGCAGCGTGTCGTCTCATATACAGAGACGTTTACGAGCGTTGTAATGTAAGCCCAGCTTTAACACAGCTGCCCTGGTTTGGCACCGAGCACTAGCGCTGACCACACCTGTTTCCTCTCACACCCCACCTGTTCCAGTGACAGGCCAGTCTTAATCCTCACATACCACAGTACAGCTGACACAGTGCCGTCCGAAACAAAGCAAGGCACATTTTTACATTCCTTAGGACATTCTCATATGTGAAAGAAGATGCCTAGGCCATAAAGTTTAAATACAACTACGGTTTCATTTTGGTTGTCACTTCTGTGGTGTTTGAGAGATATGTTTTGGTACAAAGGCTTTTGTCAGGGTTGAAGTTATTTAAATAAATCAATTAAATAAAAATCTATTAAATATAGTTGTCAGACAATGTTAGAGGGTCTCATTAAAATTACAAAATAATTTTCGTTCATTGAAAGCTGAAACTAAATAAATCATAAATATTAGATAGAAAAAGTAAACTTAAACATTTTATTTCAGTTAGTTGACCGGCTATAATTTGAGTTATTTTTGTTTATTTAAAATATTAACAATGACTAAAACTAAAATAAAAATCAAGTTAAATAGAATATTTAAAAAAAAACTACAAATGACAAAAGCACACAATTTCCATACCTTAGACTAAAATTAAAATGAAAACTGAAACACTAATTCAAAGTAGATAAAATCGAAAGACTACAATTAATACTAAAAATAAACCCTGGCCTTCAACAAAGTAATCTTGTAAATGCTAATAACTTCTTAACAGTGTTCAATTTAATCTTTTGCAAACCATAAAATATAAATTTTTCATACTGTACATTATAATACTGTAATGTCTAAAATTACTTGTGGCATTTAAAGTAACTGATTTTAGTACTGATTATCTGCCATAACATAAAAATAAGTATCTGTTTATACTTTTACTTATATTATCTGCTTTCTTTTTATTATATCAAATTCAGCAAAATAACAGATAAAAACAATCAAAATCACAATAAATACAAAAATATCATGATAAACCAACTTTTCAACCTTTTCATTTTTTTATGATTTGACATTGAATTGATTAAAAAATGGCCCTGCACAACAAAGAACTCTGCAATAGGTTGTGATGCGAGAAGTAGCAACAAAGAACTGAAAGCTGTCTGACCTCACTGACCACAAACTTCCCTGTCTCTATGAAGATGATGATGGGGAAAAAATAAAATGAACCGATCAGCCAAATGACACGTGAAATGACTCTTACTCTGTCTTTTTGTCTCTCCAGCAAACCCTGCATGAGAAATGGGATGAATACAGATCTCTTATGGTGCAAGAGCAGCGGCTTGTGCATGGTGAGTTTTAGCACATGATAGCGATCTTACTAAACCAGGCCTTTGAATGACACGTCCCCTACTGCTTATGAGCTTGTTTCAATAGCGTATAAAGGTTGGAAGCCTGACATTTCAGGACTTCTGCATATATTTGTATCACACAAAATACTTCCTGTTAGCACAATGTTGTGATAGACGACACATTTAAAAGCACATGTTAGTTTTTTCCAGTGTGATTAAAGATCAAACTAAATGCCTTAACATAGCAACATAATACTTTACTAGCCTGCAGGATCTCTTAAAGACTTATTTTAAAATGTAAAGAACCTTAAAACGGGGAGTAATTTTCCTTTAACGCATTTCAGAGGTTAATTTAGCTATCCGTTTTCACACTCACAGGCATCGTCATGAGTGATGTGGCAGTGTATGAGTCTCTGGAGTCAGCCGGTGTGTACGGTAGTCTGGGAGCTCCGAGCCCTGCAGCCATGCGCGCGTTACTTGGCACCGGGAGCACGAGCAGCAGCGTCAGCCATCTTAGTGCCGCCACAACTGAGGATGACCCACTCTACCAAACCTGCATCTTCCAGGGGGAGTGCTCCAATAACGCCAGCAACGACGAGCTTGATGCAAACCAAAAGAAGACACAAAACGGCCGTCCACGTCTCGTCCGACCTGCCAGTGAGCTCTTTGCTACAGCCAAGACCCCCCTGACCCGTAGCGCCAGCACACGCAGTTACCTGAGGGGTGCGCCGTCATCATCATCATCGTCATCCTCTGTGCCTAACGGAGAAAAGCAGCAGTGCGGAGGGTTCAGCACACTGCAGCGCAAACCCAAACAGAAGAGCTTCAGGCGAAGGCTGTTGAAGTACATTCCTGGATTAAACCGACCCCTGGAAGAGGAGGAAAGCAAACTGTGAGAAACAAAGCGAACTGAGATTCAAAGACTCACTTAGCCAAAGACTAAATGTTTAAAACGAGCGAAAAGGAAACTGAAGACCAAAAGTGGAGGCCAAGATAAACCAAAGAATCCAGTGATGATAAAATAGTGTTTTCATCTTGTTTTCTCAGAAAAGTTGATAGTAATTTTAAGTGGGCCAAAAGTTTCAAAGCCTTTTCTTTTGAAATCTGAATGCAAAACATTAGCAAACGATTGGTTGGGCAACTTGAATATTAGTTATAGGCTTGAAGTATTCAGATTAATCTAAAATGCTGAGAGTAGATGTGGATGCATGTCTGTTTGTTGCTGGAATATTGTTTAAAATTCTGTAACAAATAATATAATGGTTAACAAGGCCCAAAAATGTGGACCAGTGTGTCTTAATAACTTTTTGTCAACCTCACTTTACTAGTTTCTAACATGTCCCCTAACTTTATTTTCCTGGTGCATCATTTTGCCCTTAAATCAGACTAAATGTTGTACCTATTTTGTTAATATGTTTAAAATTTTTTTTTTTTTTTATTTTCTGTTTTTTTTTTTTTTTTTTTTTGTGTGTATTTTTGCCTTTTCTTTTTGCAATTATAAAATGAAGGATTTTTTTTATTATTAGATCATATGGGTCCTGAAGGATATTTAATAAGTGCCTTTTTGGCATGTATGTGTAAATAATTTTTTTTGTGTGTGAAATATATATTTAAAATAAAAGGATGGTATTTTCCCCTTATTATTTCTCTAAGAAGTTTTTTTCTTTTTCTTTTGTATGTTGAATTAAAATGACCATTGCTCAGGTTATTTTCCACACTAAACTTCCTGCTATTTGAGCACAAGTGCTCTCATTGTGCAGATAGATGTCTTTTGATTTCTTTCCTAAATATTTTTCTTTGCACTTACGATACCGGCAGCTCATACAAAATACTATAACCTAATGTGCTTAACCTAACCTCAAAAACATCTTCCTATGGGGCAGAGACTGTGTATTGTAGTATGAAGGGGTTGGTTTCATTCCTCTAATGCTGGACTCTGAGAGACCTTCAGTGATGTCAAATGAATTAATTGTAGGGAATGTGCATCTAAAGAGTGACCCCAGGATTCCAGGCCACAAGCCTCAATTCTCTTCCTTTAGGTCAGAGCTGAACCCTTGCCCTCTGCCTGCACACACAAACACATTCCCCCATGGTGCTTTGACAAGACACAAACCGCATCATCACCCCAGTGTACCGCCTGACCTTCCAGGTCACGAAATACTCCCCCTTCTATTTTCTCTTGCTCTCTTTACGTCGTTTCCCTTTTGTCTGCCTTCACAGCCGGTGCCCGTTACGTCAGAACCTCTTTGGATGGTCGTTGGTGTCAGTGCTGCCTAGTTACGTGTCTTGATTAGCTATTGTTTTGTCTTTGTTTACAGAGACTGGTGTGTGCAACTTGTCAGCTGAAGATGTAATTGGGTTTTTAAGCAGATTTCGAAGGCTGAAGTCGTTTTATGCCATGACGATTGTTAAAAGTTTGAATGCATAATTAGTTAGCAGACAAGGGGCCCTAAAGCAAAGCCATGAATGGGCCTTTTAATAGTTGGGCAAAACAATGGGCTGACAGTGGGGTTGTGTGCAATTAGCACCGCAGGAGAGATGGGAGCTTGGTAGAGATGGGACACTCAAGTTTGTTCATATGCATATTTATAGTAACAGTTATGTGTGAAAAAGTTCCCCACAAAGATTTAGCTCATTTTCAAGTTGGTTGCATGAATTCGCCGTGGTGACTAACAGAAAGCTGCTTGGTTTAATAGTGACTTCTGTGTGATCTATGCTTTATACATTGCTACCCTACTGACAATAACCAAAGGACCTTTTTTAGCCTGTGAAATTTTTGCAGTTTTGCTCATGTGGATATTTACTGTGGTTTGATCTAAACCACTAAGTGTTAAAATTTAGCGTGTAATTTGTTCCATGTCATTTGTGATAAGGACTCATACTTCAAATTCGCTTTGGCCTAGTAGATATTTTACATAACGCACATGTAGTATTTGCATCCAAGAAGCAACATGAGGCATATCTGTTGGCCAGAATGTCAATTTCAAAGACTTGAGCGTGGACTCCTTTACTTAGGAAATTACACAACTGCTAAACAGGACGTGCTAAAAACCATTTACAACACTTTAGCAACCACATAGTAATGCTGCACCAACCACCCACAATCTAGTATCATGACAATGAGTTTTTCGTGGGAATTTACTGGGCGTACGCATGTATTTGTGCGTAAAATTTGTGTGCAAACATTTTTTAAATAAAGAATCGGACTTAATATTATTCTAAATACAAAACAAATCCAGAATTATCTCGATATAAACTGAAAACAAGCTTGAGAGAGACAGATTAAGTTGTGCGGAAAGCCCTTATATGGAGATGTTTGGGCAGTTTCTATGCAAATTACTACCTGCAGTCACACGCCCCCTCATTTAGAATTCAACACTGAACAAAGGAGCAAATGACATGTGTGTGCGTAGGCACCTGTTGTGATTCCTGTGGAAATTTAGCACAAAAACGTAAGTATGTGCACATAAATACGCAACTTATATTTAATAAAATAATTAATGAATGAGGCCACTTATCTTCAGAAAATCTATTTTACACCACAGAGCGGTGTTTGCAGAGCGTTGCTAACATGAAAAACAGTAAACGGTACCAAACCTCATTTTGGCTAATGCTGGGTACAGACCACAAGATAATCGGGCTGATTTTAATTTAAGAACGTCGGAGGCGCCCCGATCGCGAATCGTAAATCTTCATATGATCAGAAATCCTGATGTGTGGGAGCCCCGAAACCACCACACACTATAGGAGCAAAACGGTTAAATCTAGGATTTTTTCCCCCTCATGTTTGTGGTCTCTCACATTTTGAAGATCTTATAAGATTTAAAAAATCTTTTAGTGTGTACCCAGCGTTAGGCCTGCACCAACAGTAAAAACAGCATTTGACTTAACAAGGAGAGCGTTTAGGAGAAAATCAGTTCAGTTCATGCACAACGGCTTTCGTCCCCAGACATTACAACTGACATGCAAAACTCTAGAGACTTTGCCAGTGACGATATTCCAATTTTCTGAGCTCTGACTGCATGACTGCATCCTTAATTCTGGGTTTCCAAGCCCCACACAAAAAAGTCTGTGTCTATGTGCATGTTTTTCATTAGAGTTTGTTATATAATAACTTGAGGAAGAAGAGGCCAGAATGAATCGAGCTTCTTCAATGCATTATATTATTCTGGTGAAATTAACTTGCATTTGTATGTCACTGGAGTATTTTTAAGTAGTTTGAACTTAAACCACATAATATACAGACTTTACATAAATTTAGAATGTTTTGCTGTTGACATGTATTTGGAAAAGGAACACAACTATTGGCCCTGATTTTTAAAGGATAAAACTGCTATTAGAAATAAGAAATGGAACTAATTCTGTTTGCCAACATCACTATGTATGCAGCCATGTTTTGCCATTACTATTTTGTTGTCTTAGCAACTTCTCACTTTTGTTAGTTTGAATGTAACTGGTTATTTTTTCACTGTGCAACAGATCTTGGTGCTTCTGCTAGCTTTTTCACACCCATCTAATGAGAGCCAAGTTTAAAGGCACAATATGTAATTTTCGCCGCTAGAGGGCGCGTATTCAAAATAAACAAAGGCGTAGTTTGATGACGGCTTGACTTAGTGTGGAATCATGGGATTTGTCGTCTTCATCCCCACAGCCGAAGCAATCCGACGGGACTCAGGCAGAAATCATGATCATCGATGAGCTTATGATTTATTAATGTAGTAGAATGAAGCAGGTTGAGGCTGAAAGCCGTCGAAGCGAAACAAGGCCGCTGAACGAGCGTGACACACGGCTCGAAAGCAGCGGAGCTTTTATTATGCCACAGTCGACCGCTTCCGCTCCTTCCGGCCATGCGAATGTGGAGAAAAAAAGCAGTGCTGTTTTATCATACTAAATACATTTAGTTCTGTTATTATGCTACTCTGTGCGGTCGTCACCGGTCTAATAAAACACACAACATATCAAAGCGTCTTTGGTGTTTCCATGTTTTCTACAAAACAAAACCAGAAATCAAGGAGTTATGACGTCATTGGCAGGCGACACAATGACACTATGGACACGCTCCGTGTCACCAGTTAAAATTGCTTATTTCTCTGGATTTAAACATTCTTCTAAACATTTGGGATAATGTAAGTACACAAGTCAGCAAAATATATAACACTGTTCTAGTGGTTTTTGGATATTTTAATAAAAAAATATTACATATGGTCTTAGTAGGTTAAGCAAAAACGACCCATGATCAGTGCGAGATGTTGAGTTTAGAGTAATTATGACAGGACGTGAATGAGGGGGGGTCGGGTGAACCTATTTAGATCTTCTTGGTTGGGGTAAGTTCCTAAGGGTGTACTGTAGCTGAGATTTATGTGTTAACAAAGTCCCTCCAAACCACTAAGCACACTACTGAATTTCAGAACTGGTCCATGTGGTCTGCATATGACATACAGTTATTGTATCGTGGAAATAGCATACATTACGTCTAGTTAAGGTTGTGTATGGATATATATCATATCCAGGTACATCTAAAAAAATTTTGAATATCATGAAAAAGGCCAATATTTTTTTTTCACTCATTTCAGAAAGTGAAACCTATATATTATATGGATTCTTTACACATAGAGTGAAATATTTCAAGCTTTATTTCTTGAAATTTTGATGATTATGGCTTACAGATAATGAAAACCCAAAATTCAGTGTCTCAGAAAATTAGAATATTGTGAAAAAGTTCAATATTGGAAAGTCATGGTGTCACACCCTAATCAGCTAATTACCTCAAAAAACCTGCAACATTTCCTGAGCCTTCAAAATGGTCTCTCAGTTTGGTTCATTTGGCTACACAATCATGGGGAAGACTGCGGACTTGACAGATGTCCAGAAAACAGTCATTGACACAAAAGTTCAGTGCTAAGAAAGTGGTTGTTCACAGAGTGCTGTATCCAAGCATGTTAACAGAAAAGTTGAGTGGAAGGAAAAAGTGTGGTAGGAAAAGGTGCACCAGCAAGAATTTGGGAGAGCTTCACAAGGAGTGGACTGAGGCTGGTGTCAGCGCATCAAGAGCCACTACGCACAGACGAATCCTAGACATGGGCTACAAATATCGCATTCCTCGTGTCAAGCCACTCCTGAACAACGTCAGAAGTGTCTTACCTGGGCTAAGGAGAAGAAAAACTGTACTGTTGCCCAGTGGTCCAAAGTCCTCTCTTCAGATGAAAGTAAATTTTGCATTTCATTTGAAAATCAAGGTCCCAGAGTCTGGAGGAAGAGTGGAGAGACACAGAAACCATGTTGCTTGAAGTCCAATGTGAAGTTTCCACAGTCAGTGATGATTTGGGCTGCCATGTCATCTGCTGGTGTTGGTCCACTGTGTTTTCTGAAGTCCACAGTCAATGCAGCCATCTACCAGGAAATTTTAGAGCACTTCATGCTTCCTTCTGCTGACAAGCTTTATGGAGATGCTAATTTCATTTTCCAGCAGGACTTGGCAACTGCCCACACTGCCAAAAGCACCAAAAGCTGGTTCACTGACCATGGTGTTACTGTGCTTGATTGCCCTGCAAACTCGCCTGACCTGAACCCAATAGAGAATATATGGGGTATTGTCAAGAAGAAAATGAAAAACAAGAGACCAAAAAAATGCAGATACGCTGAAGGCCACTGTCAAAGAAACCTAGGCTTCCATACCACTGAGCGCAGGCCACAGGCTGACTGCCTCCACGCCACGCCACATTGATGCAGTAATTCATGCAAAAGGAGGCCCAACCAAGTATTGAGTGCATAGAAATGAACATACTTTTCTGAAGCCTGACATTTCTGTTTAAAATATTCTTTTTTTATTGATTTTATGTAATATTCTAATTTTCCGAGACACTGAATTTTGGGTTTCATTATCTGTAAGCCATAATCATCAAAATTTCAAGAAAAAAAGGCTTGAAATATTTCACTCTATGAATCTATATAATATATGGGTTTAACTTTCTGAAATGAGAGACAAAAAATATTGACCTTTTTCATGATATTCACATTTTTTGAGATGTACCTGTTCTATATATCATACATATATATATATATTACTATATATCTATATATCTATATGTATAATATATAATGTCAGGTTTATGAATAATGTTAAATATTAATAGAGAAACGGTAACAATCATAAAATCTTTTTGCTGACAGTATATTCAAAAGAATATTGTAGCAATCCATAAGTGTATTTTGGTGCACGTTGCTAAAGAAGTTGAATGGATTGTGTGGCATCTTGGCATGATCACAGAGTGTGAGCATGTGTGTGAGAGAGATACTCAAGTCACATGTGCAGACAGGATGTGGTAGAGATATCGCGCAGGAAATGCATCACAATGCAATGCTGCCTGGTGAAAAAAGACTGTACAACTCTTTCCAGAGAAAAAAAAGTTTTTGTGTTATCTTTTAGTCCCATTTGAAGGGGATTCACAGGACATTATTTACATTTTTCGAGATTGAAATCAAAGTAAAATCTCTGTTCCACCTGAAAAGTTCCCTGAATGAAACCAGACATGTTAATACATCACTTGATTATTTTTCTACCACAATAATTACCAGCAATGTCACTGGAATTTTTTTTTTTTAGTTTACTTAAGTTAACCTGTGTTGATCCTTTAGTTGGATATGTTGTGTTTATATCTATAGTGAAATGCAATCAAATGTAATTTATTTAAATAGACTGTAAAAAAAAGGTGAATTTACAAAATAAATCAACACTAATATCATGGGGGCCAGTTTGGCAAAGGCAAGCATCATGTGCATTTTATTTAAAATATATAAAAATGTAATTACCAACTGTAATAGTGAATTAAACATTATCAGTATAAATATAAAGCATTATCAGTCTGCAAAAGTGAGTCTGTGTATGTCTGTGAAATGCATTGAGTTTATTAATCAGCAAAGGAAGTGTTGTTGAAGGCCTCTGTCATGCTTGACAGGCTCAGAAACAACATAAAGCACTTTTCTAACTGCTATCCAAGTTCTGCACCGACTCACTGTTTCCATTCACACATAGTGGAGGTAGTACTTCCAGCTTATTGCCTAGTTGAGACAATATTCTCTCTATTTACAGGGTTTAATATGACGTAGCCTGCCATGGCAGGTGAGTAAATAATGGCCTCATATCAAGTGCACACATCCAAAACAAGCATCTGTGTGGCTGTGTTTTTTTATGCCAAGAGAATAGACCATCTCTGTGTTTTTGTTGACTAATGGATAATGATGTGGTGATTTTGAAATTTTGGGTGATTTATTTCATGGTTGATAATAATTCTCATACACTTTGCAAACTATTATTCAGTTCCCCACATATACAGTACACTTGCATTTCAGTGCCTCAGGCTGTAACAGATGTGTTAATGTTCGTTAATGAACGTTACTCCTTCCCTCCACCTCTCCAGCCTTTCTTTCCTCATGGAATAGTGAAACAAAAGGGTCAGCCAGACTATAACACGTCTGCTGATAGCAGAGATTAAGAACTGGAGTAGTATAGACAGCTGCGATTCAGCTGAACTCAATGGAGTAAGTTAAGAGCAACCAGCTAACAAAATGGGAATCTCTTCAATTCATATTAAACCCTGCGGTTGTGAGCCAATACACTTATTAGGATTGTGTGTGTGTGCAGGTGAAATATCTTAAACCAGGATATGGAGGCCATTGTGGGGCATTTAAACAGAAGAATATCTAAATTACACTCCATCCTGTATTTCAGCCACAGAGTTAGTTCCTCATTTTCAGCGGTTTTATGATGACAGGACCTCTGATAGTGGTTATCAGAATAGACGTCAGTTCTCAAGTGGACACCATCTGCCCACCATTTCGACCGTTTTTCCTCTCATCTTGCGACTAATGTTTGTCTGGTGCTGGTAAATCAGTGTGCACCTGGTTAAAAGATTATATTGATTGCCAGCGTAATTTCAAGGTCTATTTCCATGACATACTTTGAGACAGGAAAGCCATCTGACCAGAAGTTATATAATAATTATCTGGCCTATTATGTGGAAAATATGTGTATCAATACTTGGGTTACATAGATTATAAAAGGGAATTTTGTCACAATTCCTAAAGTTTTTTTTATATAAGATCTCAAAAGAAACGTCAGGAAGGGAAATCAGGTTGTTGCAGGAAGCTGGTGAGGCTATTTGCCATAACCAGCACTGATAAGTAAGTTCATTTTTAAAAATGACTAAACGTTTCCTCACTGAATGCACAAAAGTACATTTTGCTGATGTTTTTCTTTTGGAGCTAGAGGTCAGTTTTTGCAAACTAAAAGGAGCTGCAAATTTAGTTGTTAGAATTATTTTAGTGTAAACAGAAGTTTTTGGGGTCATTTTGGCAAGGCTGATAGCACCAATTTGGAATGGGACAAGCTTATTACTCTTTGTGGTAATATAGCATACTATATTACTAAAATACTACTCTAGACAGAAACTGTAAGAGTAGTATGCTAGTATGCTATTCCTAATTCTGCAAAACCAACTGCCAAAATCCTTTACTAACGACTGTCCTGGTCTCAGGAAAAATGACCAATTAAGATGATTTCAGTAACCACGAAAATCTGAATCGCAAGTTACTGGAAATGCGCTATTAAATACATAAGTTCCATTTCCCTGAGGAAGTAACCATATAGCAACTCTGAACCACTTGAGCACTTTTTTTTCATTATTGGTGTATGTACAAAACGTGCTATTGTCATTATTTATGTCTCTATTATACATCTATATACCACAAATCGCTCGCAAAACCTTTTATCTTTGTTTAAAAAGCCTTTAAGTTAGTAGACGGTTAGCCAAGTGCAAGATGGGTCAAAAATATACAAAAAGAGTTGCACAAGATGAACCCTGGCTGATTGCACACTGAAAATGAAATACAATAGAAAGGTCTCAAAAGTCATTATATAATTCACTTACTGGTAGTGTTTGAGCATGAGCAGGGTTTATTTTGGTGCCTCTGTTGTGTCCTGTCTATTTTTCTCTCAGAGAGATCAAAGAGACATATCGCCCCATTGAGATCAGAGGGAAGACACTGTGTACGTGTACACGTCTGTTTGTGTATGGTGAATGGTCGTGCTTCTACTTAGCTGTTAAAAGAATTGAGCAGTACGCATTAGTAGTAAAAGCTTTCCATCTCAACACTAAAGGGAAATGTCTTTGCTAAAACCAAGGCACACTGTAACACTTAAAGGATAGTATAACATAATATGGCCTTGCTGTGAATGGATTTTAGAACTGTACACTGAGAGATATTTTATGCTTTGTTGTTACTACTACCGTTGTCCAAAAAGGAACATATTTGTACAAGAGGAACATATGGTCCAGCCAGGTCTCACTAACTGAATGTGTGTGTGTGTGTGTGTGTGTGTGTGTGTGTGTGTGTGTTTGAACAGCTTGGCTCTGCAGGTCCATTCTGTAACACTGGCGAGCGTGTTTACCAGGTCGGGATGTTGATTCATCAGGGTTTTCCAAGAGGCCAAGCCATCCTCACATTCCAAGACCAAGTGGAAGAGAGCATGGAATTTGGAGATACTGTACGTCGTTCCCGCGTGTTTCCCAGTGTAAATTCCAGATGAAGTAGGTCATCCTGACCAGCTGCCTCTTATCACACTGCTCTCTCTCTCTGACTGATCACTGTCGGCCAATCTTAATGATCAGATGCTTCAATCAGCCAATCAGAAACATAAGAGAAATCAGAAATTGTTATACAAAATACTTCAAATGTTTGTGGACTGCATTTTGAATGTTCATGTTCAGGATAATTACATAGAAGAATGGACCAAAGCTTTTTGGACTTATTTAGAGAGTTTCAGTGTAGTGGACTACAGCAGACTAGTATAAAAACTCCTTTGGACTAATCAACAAACATCTAACAGTGATATAAATGACAGAGAGGCAAGGTTTTGGAGCTCTATGCTAAAAATGTTGCTGCTCTTCAAAAGTTTGGGGTCAGTAAGATAAAAAAAAATAATACTTTTTATTCAGCATGGACACATTCAAATGTGACAGTAAAGACATTTATAATATTACAAATGATTCCTGATTTAAATGTTTTTGAACTGGCTGTTTTTTGAACCTTTTATTCATCATAGAATCCTGAGAAACTTATAGTTTCTACAATATAAACTGTATTCAGCGTTTATAATAATAAGAAATTAGACTTGAGCACCAAATCAGCATATTAGAATGATTTCTGAAGGATCATGTGACCCTGAAGACTGGAGTAACGAAGCTGAAAATTCAGCTTTACCAGCACAGGATTAAATGACATTTGAAAGCATATTTAAAAAGAAAACAAGTTATTTTAAATTTGATTAATAGTTCACAGTATTACTGTTTTTACTGTATTTTTGATCAAATAAATGCAGCCTGAATGAGCACAAGAGAATTCTTTCAAAAAACATAAAAAATCCCATTAGCTCATAATGCCAAAAGGGGCTCCAGCATGGTTGCTGTCATACATCGATTAAAAAGAGACGAATATGCGTAAATGACTTCTGACGTCAGGATATTTACAAATAGCAAGAGTGTAAGGTCATATAAGTTAAAAGAGATGTTTACTAATATCTGAAATTAGACATTAGACAACATCAATTACGTTCCCTTGTAACTGACAGAGAAGTGAAACATCTCTAAAACCCCCCGTTCCTGCCATTGGTGATGTATTAGTGACATACATTATCAGTAAAAGCGTGAAATATGAAAAACATGAAAGATTATGGTGAATTTAAAAAGAAATAATGACGATAGTGAAAGAGGCAAATGGATGGATGCAAGCGGCAGCCGTCGCACTGGAACCACGTAGACGTTGGTTTCTCTGGAGCAAGAAGGAAGTTCTGTGGTTTCTTATTGGCTGCCACATGTTTTTCCGTTTGCATGAAGATCTACATGATCTCTGCAGCCCGTTTGATTTAGACATGGAGCGGTTTGTCACCTCAGCATTGGTTAGTTACATCAGAATGAGCAGGACATGATGTTTCATTTCAAGACATCTGATGTCTTGATGCCTGGGGGAGTGTTTCTGGTTGCATATAAGGCTAAAACGCCTCGTGGTACCATCACAGAGAGGCTCAAAATCACTTTCCAGAACATTCTCATTCACCATTCCTGGCTGGTGGAATGATCTTCCCACCCCTATCCGGAATGCTGAATCCCTGACAATTTTTAAGCGACAGCTGAAAACTCATCTCTTTCGAAGCTACTTGACTTCATCATTAAAAAAAAAATTTTTAAATTACAAAAATAAAAATTATTTCTCTTTATTTATTCCTTCTCTTTCTAGCTTGTACTTATTTGAACAATGTCTAGAAACTTGGTATTACAGGCACTTCCTGTATCTGTTTGCCTCTTTAAGAAGAATCGCTTTATGTATCCCCCAATTGTAAGTCGCTTTGGATAAAAAGCGTCTGCAAAATGACTAAATGTAAATGTAAAACATTTCGTCATTCAGTGCGACTTTAATTATACATGAAAATAAAAGTCTCTTATGAAACACAAAGCAGTTAAATAAATTTACTCATTCTTCATTTCTTCTTCCACTAATAAAATCCACTTGGCGACAGCAACCCTGAGTGAATCAAGGAAACTCTGAGACAGTATTACTATGAGCTGTACCTTGGAGCAGCAACATGAGATTGTTGGACGATGCAAGAAAAAAAACAAAGAGGAATTAAAAACACTGCTTGAATCTACATGAATGAGTCATAGATGGTGTTGTTCCTGGCTTTGGAGTGGAATCAGACGCAATGGTGGAGGTGTTGGCTGAGGCAGTGTCCCTCTTAGCACTTGCCGCCTCTTCTTTTGCTGGCTGAGCCCTTAGATTGATCCTCAGCACTGCTTCCTGACTGTTTTCCTGTTCAGCTCTGGGAATGCAAACAATGTGCACCCCCACCCTTTACTGCCTCCCCTCATTTGGAAGTCAGTGTCCTATATTAAGAGTTAACCCTATAAAGCCTATTGTATCATATTTGATACACAAATTTGAATTGTCAATGTAATTAAAGCTTTGAAAATCCTGCTGTACAAATGTATACTTTGTATACTTATTAATATGCTGTTGAATATTTTAGCTTAGTTTGGGCCTCTGAATAAAACTGAGGTGTTTTTTTTCTTCCAAGTATGCGCTTTATATTCTCACATATGAAACTGTGACTCATAAAAGCTTGATGTATCAAATATGATACTTAACAAAAACACATATGCATGCATTTTGTCTAAAGTTTTAATAAACTGTTCTGTTTTAAAACATTCCATTTATTTCATATTTCAGGCTTTACAGGGTTAAACTGAGTGTGAGGTAGTATCTAATGTCAAATTTAAAATTAAACTAGACTAAAGAAAATGTGAATGATATAAGTATTCTCCACGTTGCTAGAGTGTTATGGTTGGTCCCCAGATCATTGCTATGCACTTAAAGGGGTCATATGATGTTGCTAAAAAGAACATTATTTTGTGTATTTGGTTGTATGAAATGGGTTTATGCGGTTTAGGTAAAAAAAAAAAACATTATTTTTCCACATACTGTACATTATTGTTTCTCCTCTATGTCCCGCCTTTCTGAAACGCGTCGATTTTTACAAAGCTCATCGGTCTGAAAAGCGAGGTGTGCTCTTTCTTTGCGTGAACATTTGGGCGGCGTTATGCAAATCTTCCCACATCGTGACATAGACATGTGGGGGTGTGTTAGAACGAGGCGTTTTTGGAGGGCGTGGACCAGTCTTAACTTTTATAAAGAATATCTGTTTGGGTTGAGACTTTAGTCTTTGAAACTTTAGGGATCTTATCTATTCACAAACAGCTTGTAACACTCCAAAGAGAAAGGAAAACTTGAAATCGCATCATATGACCTCTCTAATGTGTCGTGAATCGTTTTTAGTGCAATGGTGTTTGCTAGGGTGTTCTAGGTGGTTTCTTCAGCCAAAAAAGCCCTCAAACGAGTCAGAATGATATCCTGGCCCATATAAATGACCCATGCCCCTTCTTACATGCAAGATTTTTTAATCAATTTTTTGTCCTTCAGGCAGACATCTTAAGGCTGATCCCTTTGTAAAGTAAGAGCGCGTTCATGTTGGAAATTTTGATAGCAAGTACCACTAATAAAAAGCACAAAGAAATTGAAAAAGGTGCATGATTCACCAGTGTTAAATGTCGGCATTAAACAAATTGTAATTTATTTATTTTTTGGTCTTTTCTTCCCTGTTGTGAAATATACAGACTATGTGGGTGAAACAGCTTCTCAAAAGTAAAAAAATGTAGGGCGGTACTTGATTTTGTTCATCTGGAATTGATCGAATCATTGCTGTTTGCCAATTGCTGAGACAGTGACAGGTTGCTGGAGTGGAGGGATTTTGTTGCAAGAGAGAGAAGTTAATGTTTTTGATTGAAGATTATGAGGGCACATTCATAAAAAACAAAAATGAGGAGCACTAAATCTTTTATAATAAGCACTGCAATATTCCCTGAAAAAAATAAGACATGTCAATTTTGATTTAATGGTGACTTTAAGTAGAGATATTTATTGACAATTTTTATAGATGGAAGTCTTTGTTTTGTCATTGAGACATCACTCAAGTCATATGGCAAAGTGAAAGATCCGAATGAAATCTCACACCGTTGGACAAGTATTACACACATGCCTGAGAGAGTGGGTAGTTTACCAGCCCAGATAATGTGAGTGTGGGCACAATCAAAGGAGGTCTTTCTGAGGCCATAGGCACAGAGGGACAGTGCTGTTTGTGTGAGAGACAGAAAACAGGCACAGCGGGAATCACACAGAAAAGTATTATTAAAATGTTAAACTTAAAGATCTCTTTAAAGTTGTGATATATTTAGGAAATTGCACACAGGCCTTCTCTTCAACAATGAGCAATTTTGTTGAGAGGCTTTGCAAATTTCCACATTTCAATAAAGGGAAACAGTTAATCTATGACTATGTTCTCTATAGGACTCATTCAGCAGACCAGCAATCATAGTGACTGTAGTGTCTAAGAGTAACGTAAAGCATGTTGAATATAAGACTGGTCTGTAAGGAATGTAAACAAAGATACAAAGAGATATAAAGTCATGGATATGATAAAACAGAATCAGTACGAAACAGAAATTTTAACTTGAACGAAGAGGATTGTGGAGTGAATTTCACACACATGATCAGAGCCTGCCCTCTAGTGGATCAATTCAGTCATCCAGTTACAAAACTTCAAAGACGCCGACAGATCTAATACTGTCATTATTTTTTCATAATAATATTTTATGGAAGAGCCAGGGACAATCAGCTAAACTTTTAATTTTGTGTTCTACAGAAATTTTTTACAGTGAAATTAGCATTAGTAACTGAGAGAGAATTTTCATTTTTGAGTGAACTTTACCTTTAAAGGATGGTTCCTTACTAAATAATATAAATGTAAATAGGCAGGAAGAAAAGTGAAGTCTTTGAGGTGTAATTTCAGAAATGGCAGGCATAAAATTATCAAAACATATGGCAATGGATATGGAAAGTTTGGTCGCTGTGATTTTGCCAAGTAAGACATGTTCCTGGATTAACATCTTTTGTTGATCCTGGATCAACATTACTGTCCATAAATATAGACCTAACCCAATCCCTACCCCTAAACCTAACACTACCCATAATTTATTCCTAAAATCTGAGGGAAATGATAGCTGATTAACAAGGGTGTAGAAGCACCTAACCCTGATTGTAAGCCTAAAACAGATATTTCCTGAAAAGTTATTTCTCAATTCTGATTGGTTGATTGGAATGTTGTTCCAGGATCAACAAGGATGTTGATCCAGGAACATGTTGTACTTGGTGAAATCACGTTCACTGGAAAGTCCCTCATAACTAAAATGCTTCTCTATATTTGCTGTTTGTGTGTGTATTCACACTGTGAAATCATGTGACGATATGCTGAATACGGTTCATGTTTATAGTGTTTGTACAGTTTCCAGCTCCTATCTTTCCACTCAGACCCATCCTGAAGTGCTGCTAGGGGAGTATTAGCACCAGTAGTCAAGTAACTTGAGGACTGGTTCATCTTCCACAGCTTCACACAGTCGAGACACCTGACCCTGTGCTGTCCCGAGCAGAAATTCAACACAGCGAAATAAACCGGTGTTTATGGGAAATTTAGCCAGTTGTACAACTACCTAACTAAGAGCCAAGCTCTTGACTGTTAGCACTATCCCAACATAGTGATGTTTGGTCATACACATATAAATGGATAATTAATTAACATAGGTATAATATTGAGAAAGTACATTACTATTTTTGTTTTAACCAGGCTACTTTGTTGATTTAGATACTGTAACAGTAATATTATGAATTATTATTGCAATTTAAAATAACTGTCTTTCTATGTAAAATTTTTATTGAGTCCCTGTAATTGCAAAGTTGAATTTTCAGCATCATTAATCTAGTCTTCAGTGTCACTTGATCCTTCAGAAATCATTCTAATATGCTGATTTGCTGCTCAAGAAACATTTCTTATTATTAACAATGTTGAAAACAGTTGTACTGCTTAATATTTTTGTGATTTTTTGTTAGGATTCTCTGAACGTCAATGTGTCTTTATAAATAAATTCATTGTGTCGTTGCTGAATGAAAGTATTAGTTTCTTTAAAAATAAATAAATGCATTTACCTCAAATTTAAAATGGTTGTGTGTACTAATGCATATACTGTTTTATTCATATTGAAGCCTATTGAGTTTTGCCAAGCGCCACAGTTGGCCATAGAATTTATTTTTCTATTTCCGGGTGTAGTTTGGTTTCAGCCAGTCGGTTTTTCTAGGTGCTAGGGTTTCGTCAAGGGCACGTCAGGGCAGGGGGTCTAATATGGATATGAATTCACACCAACGCTGCTAAACCATGTGCTAAATGTCCACACGAATCAAGTGTCAAAGGCTTTGGAAAGACCATCTCATCTGAGAGCTGTGTGAGTGAGTATTGAGTTTGTGCATCTATGAGCTGTGCTTTACTTGATGACAGACCAAATATCACAGCACTACAATCTGCATCAATGATCCAAACAATGTCTTTTAGTAAACGTATTGCATTTAAGTCACCAGCAGAGGGCGAATGAGATCTATAATGGCTATATTATGGGTCCTATAAAAGTAGCTAAATGTGAAATTACAAAGTAATGCCTTAAAAAGTGCAACAACAAAAAATCTCCAATAGATACAACGGGTTCTGGGAAACTGATATTTCTAAATACAAACCTGGATATTTCATTATGACCTTTATCAAAGGTCTTTACCTTTGTAAAACATAATTTTTCTTCTGAATGTGCTATCCCAAATAAAACTTGGGAATGTTTTAAACTGTCTACTCTGCCACCTACCCAAAAATCTCTGCATTCCTTATGTCATCTTTGTACCTCATGGGCAATGATAGTGTCTTCAGCCAAAACAGGAATTCACGGCAGGATTCACAGCAGACTACACAGCTGAGACTCAGTATCTTGTGGTCCACTAACTCACTGCTGTAATTTATGTAGTCTATATTTAAATATGGCCTGCTATCTATTTACTGGTGCGCCAGGAGTGGAACTGGATAAGGTGAATGGTGACTTAAGCCTGCTGGAGGAATGACTGAACTCTAGGAAGCACTGCACTAGAGGCTCTGGGATTCCAACACAATAATGCTGGTCCAGTTCAGGGTGCATTTTTGAAGAATATCCTGAATGATTGTATATAGAAGTTAAGACTATAGAGAAAATTAATGCAGGGTTAACATATTTTTGTAGGTCAAATCCCAGAAATTAGTTGGCATTTTAGCACTTGTGTTTCCATCACCCTGAAGTCAGTGGGGTTTTTTACAGCTTTCACTTCCAAAAAGGCTAAACAAGTGGCTAAAAGGGACTACAGAGGTTGTGGGGAACATTACAAATCATCACGTCGAACAGGTAAATTCAACTTTCTACTCTTTCACAGTCTCGTTGTGTTTATTATCATGCTCTTGCAAACTATTCTAACTCAAACGCTAAGGAAAATTGCTTTTAAATTAAAATCGAAAGAGTTGTCAGAAGCTTAATGGTGACAACATTTGAATCCATGCAACTGTGGTGTAATTCATTTATAGCTCACATTCAGCTTCTTACTTCTTGTGATTATATTTAGACTTTTAGAATTCATAAAAGTTGTATTCATGTGTGAAGATTATCATGATGAACAAAATGTGTAAGAATCTTAAACTTTTGTTGGTCACAGAGTCTATTTTCTGCAAAAAAAAACGAAAGCCAATGGAAAAATCCTCTTGGGTTTGTGTTGAGGAAACCAGGGTGATGTTAACTTCTAGGTTGGCCTACAAAAACATGCATCATTGCAGCACTCTATACTGAGAAGCGTGTCCAGTTATTCAGGTTATGAATTTTTGGTTGAACTGTCCCTTTAACAGCAACATTATAAAGTTGAAATGAAACTAGTGATCAAGTTGGTGGTTTACATTTGATAGCTTCAGCTTGGAAGTACAAGGCAGCTGTCTGGCTTCGGCTAAGCCTTTTGGGACTTGTGGTCGTGGTCAATATCCCCTCAAGGTCAAGTACAAGATCCAGCCAAAATCAAGGGACCTTATCTTAGCACATTTGCATATCATTATATAATCAGCGGGCTAAACTACAGTTCAATCAAGACAACAAACTGACTATTCGGGGGGATGATATGCACTTGATTTGATTCAAGAGCCAGGCTGCGTTCAAGGCTCTCCGGGCTTGCTGCAATGTGGAGAGCCACATGATGCAGTTATGTGTAAGGTGCTATATCATATCAAATCATCAGTTACTGACGTACAGACAGGGGGAGCTAACTCTGTCTTGAAAGCAAACAGCTATACGTAAATCACTTTGATTTAACAACAGGTGCCCGACTCTGAACCCAGCAATCGGGTATGTACTGTATACGTGCTATATGGTAAAATGACCAGTGCTTGATGCTCCATAGTGCATAACAAAATGGTATGTGCACATCTAAAAACACTTTATAGCTGGTGCATGATCAAAATATCAAAGAAGGGCTTCAATGAAAGGACAGCACACTGCCACAATGCTCTCAAACTCTATTTTAATAATAAACAAACAACATTTCGACCCTTTCTGTCTTCATCAGGTAGTACATAATGTCCCATAATATATATGTGATTGAGAGCAATAGTAAAAACAAGCCTAGGGCCTGTCTCTCTGTTAGTCACAAGTAAAAATCAAGACTGCGTTTATAAAAAAAAAAAAAAATAATATTGTAATGTATTATTACGATTTAAAAAAATAGTTGTTTTCCATTTCGATATATTAAAAATGTAATTGATTCTTGTAATGGAAATGCTGAATTTTCAGCAGTCATTACTCCAGTCTTCAGAGTCAGATATTCTCGAATCAATTCTAAATGCTGATTGGCTTGCTCAGAAATATTTTTCTATGATGATCATATATATTAAACAGGTGTGCGGCTAATTTTTTGTGATACATCAAATTTCTTTTTCAAGTTCAAAAGAACAACATTTATTTGAAATTTATTTGATTTTCTTTTACCACAGTACACTTGGTAAATGTCTTTACGGTCATTGTGTGTCAGTTAATCCTTGCTGAATAAAATATTGATTTCTTTAAAGGGGTCATATGATGCGCTTTAAATTTTTCCTTTCTCTTTGGAGTGTTACCAGCTCTTTGTGCATAAAGAAGATCTGTAAAGTTTCAAAGACTTAAGTCTCAAATCCAAAGTGATATTCTTTATCAAATTTAAGAGTCAGTCACACCTACCTAAAATGGCTTTTTCTAACACGCCCCCACATACCTACGTCCCTATCTGGGAAGATTTGCATAACGCCTCCCAAATGTTCACGCAAAGAAAGGCGCCTTTAATTTTTATTCTCGCTGTAGTATTGCTACTACTCGCCATGTCGTGAAAACTCTGGCGTGTTTCGTTGTGAAAGCGAAACTACTTTGTTTGGCCTTCCAAAAGAGGACGATATCGTTTCGTCATGCCTGGAGCTGATCCGTGCTGGTCGCTGAGAAATACATCAACTTCGCGCGGTGGATCGCCGGATCGGCTTTCACCGTGGACAAGCGGATTCCAGCCCGGGGTCGTCACCTGTGGTTTCCGCGGCATCACAATTTGGTAAGGGGCGTAACATTTCCGTCACACGCTTGAGGTATTTCGGCCAATCACAAAGCACTGGATAGCGGGCCATCGAGACACCTCGCTTTTTCAGACCGATGATCTTTGTAAAAATAGACGCATTTCAGAAAAGCTGGGCAAAGAGGAGAAACAATAATCTACAGTATATGGAAAATAATGTGTTTTTTTTACCTTAAACCGCATAAACACATAAAATCATTACACCAAATACACAAAATACTGTTCTTTTTAGCAACATCATATGACCCCTTTAAAAAAAATAAACCTAAAGAAATTAATAGTACTTTTGATAAATATATGGCTAAAGGAATGTGACACCCCCTTATAATTAACAGGTTTAGTTTTTTCCTCTACACCCAATGCTAAGTTAACATCAACTGAAGTATATAATCTCCTTAGACAAACATTTTCAGTAGAATGGAAGAGCTCAGCATTTCAATATATCGCTCAGGATTCCTCCTGTAGTCTCATGCAGAAGAGTTTGACTGGCTTCCACAAAGGCCAAACCTGAACCCCACTGAACACCTTTGGGATGAATTGGAAACGCAGATAGCAAGCCAGGCCCAGACCCAACATCAGCCTGACTTCACTGATGTTCTTGTCAATGCATGCAATATCCCCACATCTGCGTTCCAACATCTAATGGAAACTCTTGCCAGAACAGGGGAAGTGGACCAATCCCATGGTTTTGAAATTAAATGTTAGACAAGTACACCGCGGTTGTGGGTGTCATGGTTGTAAGATGTCCACTTGCATTGCCACTTTCTCAGTGGCCTAGAAATAGCTGTTTAATCTTACATAACACAGGTCAAGGTGACTGCCAGTTTGAGATCACACGACCAGTAGTGTCATTGTTGGAGTTTGTATAATTGTAATGATATTTTTCAAAATTGTTGGTTATTTCTTAATGTGTAAAACGACTATGTATAGCTACTCCTCTAAAGCAAAATGGCCTTGCACGTTTAAGACTTGACAGACTATGTGGATTCCATATAGTAACTCAGGCTAACGACTGTTGTTTCAAGTCCTGTTGGGTTCTGAGATGTTCTTGAAATATGTATTTTTTAATCTTTTTTTTTTTTCTCGTAACACCTGTTCCGATCTGATCGCTTTCTGCGTGTCAGCACAATGTTTTTCTCATGGCCTTGTCACCACTTCCTCGTCGTCTTTTTCCTATCCCGCCCCTCGTGACAAGTTGAGCTCAAGCTATATGCCAACAACTCAGCAGCTGTAAGATAACTGAACTGTAACTGTCCCTCGGTGCTCGTTTACCTTATCATCAGTCCCTAAACGGTTTAACCCAAAGGTAATTAAGCTCTTGATCCGGCTTATGGCACGATGTAAATGGACGCCGTAATGGAAAACTGTCGCGTCATTTAGCAACAGGCGCTTCTGCTGTATTCGGCTGGGCTTCCCCATATGGCAGCGCACGGGGGAGGGATTCCTTCTACGTCAGCCAAAGCGCTTCATGGCGTCATTGACGGAGCTTCCTCTTTTTGGTGTCTGTGACTGAGACAAGACACATCCTTTATTTTCTCCGACCGCACGGTCTAAAGAGGAAGAGCGAATCTAGAGAGATCGACGGCGCGGCTCCTGCTCCTGTCCGCGCATCACAGGTGGAAGAATGAAGGAGATTCCGCGGCTGCCTTGAGAAATAACAGGCTCGTGAGCAAAAGTCTTTGAACAGGAAAAAGATGCTAACTCGGAAAAAAGAGGTAAAGCCAATTCTGGGTATACAGACTGCGAGATGGAAATGGGCAAAAACACGGAGAATGTCAGGAAACACTGATAAAAGACTTCAGCACGATAAAGTGTGTTTAAGACTGCAACCTACCAAGAATATGCAGTAAATGTCACATTTAACCCCAAAATAAAAAGAAAGTAATAATTGATTTTATTCATAATTTATTTTATCTTTTTTTTTTTTGCATGACTTTAATGTGATGTACTTCTTACATTGCAAAAAAAAAAAGTTTAATCCTGATTATATTTGTTGCATTGTCTTTATGATTTAAAATAAAAATAATTAATGTATTTCAAATGGGCTTCATTTTCTTTATGCATATTTATAGGCTATTTATTTTGGATTGAAATATGACTTGGACGAGAGATTCAGTCTTCAAGAAGAATAAAAAAGACATTACTGGAATAGCTCCATAAATCATGCATAGGTAACTGAGAATAAACTACCGTAATTCCGAAGATGTTTTTATTACGCTTTGTCTACGTGTGAAAAACCTAAATTGGAAGACAAACAGATAATAGTTGCACTTTCAGCCTATATTGACCTAATATAATCACAGGTCAAGCACAGGCGAAATATTTTCAACTTACCGCGCGGTTCCTGCTATCATGTTGGCCTACTCTGAATTCTTTTGATGACCTGATGTCCTTGTTTTTAAACTGGATACTGTGTCAGTGGCCTGCATTTCATGTTATGTGGCCACCGGTGCTTGAATCAACCTATTCAGCAAGACTGAATAGGTCACTGAATAAGGTCACTCATTCACTGCATATTACTGAAAGGTTATACTCGGCCATGTGGCAGAGGAAAATGGATTATGACATGGAAACTCTCTGTCTCAGGTGTGAAAGTACTATGTGAGAAACAACTGATATGGACTGCCTCTATCATCACCTAGTAGCCCACTCAGCAAGCATACTGTATCTGGATCAGGACATGCTCTTTAAAATAGCAGCACAAACATCTCACCTTGATTGATGGTTGGCTGTTGATTTATTGTACCTAAAAGGTAGCCAACTCGAGTATAATTGTTTAGTAGTATGAAAATGTACACCTACAACATGCAGAGACAGGATGTTTTTACATTTGTCAGGAGTTACTAGTGCTCAAAATATCAGATGATGGATGTCAATAAAGCTTTTTTCTTTAAATATCTCTCGTCATATGAATTATTTCCGCAAGTTAAAGTGAAACAGCAGTATGACATGCATAAGGTCAGATTGTTGACCTTATAGATGAACATGTCTAGATAAGGCAGACAGGGCCATAAACACCGTACACGCCATAGTATTCTGAATAGCTGTATCAATATGGATTTTTTTTCACTTTTTTATTCCCAATCTAGAATATTTCATTACATACGTTTTATTTGTGATCAACAGAGTGCAATTTTAATATAATCTTTGTTCACAACAATTGTCCTGAGTACTAACTGGAAGTTCAAGAGTAGCCTAGTGCAAAGTCCAGGACACACTAAAATAATATTTGTGACTTGAAGTTGGTTTATTTTCATTCCCAGATAAAAGGAAAACGTTTCAGCATGATAATCACCGCATGGCACAAGAGACGTGGCATTTACTGGCACTGTCAATCCCTCACACACCCTATATTGTAGTAGCCTACTTAGACAGCGCTAACTTCCGTTTTCATTTTTTCTTCGAACACTTTCATGTTTTGACTCGTTCAGGGTGTGCAGGTGTTGCCCTACCCTCTCCTAGTGGGCTCGTTGTGGTTTTTCTTAGAGGAACTGTCTCGTGCGGCAGCAATAATAAACATATTTAAGAAAATTGTAAAACCAAAACATCAAATTATATATAAATATATAAGTCTATATATATATATATATATATAATTATATATTATAATGGATTACCCAGTGTAATACATTTCTAAAAAAATATTCTAACAATATATAGGCTACGTATATTGGCTACATAAAATTATATTGCTAAAATACTTTTTTATTTGTTTTAATCCAACAACAAAAAAGCTTTGTGTGTTTCGTTTTACTCTGTCTGATGCTCATCTTTAATCATCTGCTAGTTATTTGTGTCTTCTCCTCCTCACTATTTTTAACTAAATTCAACCAGTTGCAGTCAGAGCAGCTATAATTAGAACAATAAACGTGCGGATTGTTTGCGTCAATGGAATCCCGTGTGTGCGTCATGTCTTTTGACTGCGAGCCCTCTGATTGGTCGGCAGCCGGAAAGATTTGCCAAGGATCTCCGCCCCTGCATGGCCATATTTGCCAGTGGAACGCCTCGAGAGGATGCACCTTTGACGTAATGGCACAATAAAGTAGTCGCTATATATCTGCTCGCTCAGTCAGAAATTTGAGAAAACAGTCTTGTCGTGGCCGGGGACATTTATACATGGTTATCCATCACTTGGAATACGGACACTTATAAGTCCCTCACCACAACACATTTTCAGGTACGTAAATATTTTTGCTAAAATTCGGAAGTCAGTTAATACTCCTTTCTTTCTGTTTTGATGCTTCTTTTAAACCACATACGAACAGCAAAGGAGTTTGCAGTAATCCAACGTATGTGTGCGTGTTCATAAACTGAAACATTTATGCTGTTGAGGTCTAATTTTATGTAGTTTGTATTCTTTACTACACTTCTTTACTGCGAGTTATTCAGAAGCAAATAGCTTAGTGCGAATCCAGATTTGAGTTGAAAGCGCAGAATGAGTCGGCTTCTGGAATTTAAAATGTAAAAAGATGTGAATGTGAGAAGATAAGAAATGTGAACCCGTAAAAAAATTAAAGATTAGACCGAGAGGGTGTGTGTGTGTGTGTTATTGGTACGCTTCTGCACGCGCGCTGTCTCGCTGCAACAGGTGCTCGCGCAACAACTTATCTGCATACACTCTCTTTTTAAACCTGACTGTACTTAGGCTATTTTTGAATGATACATAAATATATTAAACGGTTCATATAAGTAAAAGACAAACGACAAACCATGAAAGGAACAATGTAATTTTAAACAAGATCTTAGAAAACGTATTATCGTATCCATATGAAAAACCTTTATTTTCTACACGTTTTGATTTACTCTAAAAATGTCAAGTGGCATAGCATTTACGTACAAAGTAGTTAAATACTTGACCTTTGATACACAACTTCATTATTTAGTGTACACACACAAAAGATGTGCCTTTTTGTATAAAATAATAATAGTAATGACCTTGACAATGACCAGACCTCAGGGTCTGAAGGGGGTCCTGTCTGTTTATTTGTTTACTTTTATTAATTATTATTTTGTAAACAAAATGACCTGGCTTCCTGCATGCTGGTTATGCCACACTGACTGATTTTTCACAATATGGATAATATTCTAAAACAAAATGGCTTCACTGATTCTTTTTAAATCATTATAAAATATTATGCTAAACAATACTTTTTTTCAATTGTCAGACAGTTACAACACCTAGACATTTTTGACTTTAAGAAACATATCTATTGATAATGCACTGACTGGTATAGTCAGTGCATTATTAGTCAACATAATTGAGGCAATGAAATGTCCAGGGGTCAAATGATCATCAGGTCCCATGTTCTCACTTTGCTCTGGGTGCTAGGTCATGAATGTCTGTCAGCTGCTGAGCCAGAATTGTCTTTTGCATTTACCAAGTGCATTAAATTACTTTCTGCAGAATTACTCTTTTAAAACAAGTTAATAGTGGCATGTCTTCCAAATATTTCCATTGCCAAATTGAATACATGTGGAAGGATGTTAGAAATGTAGTATGATTGAATGCAAGCACTTTTTTCACTGCCTACAGTTTTTTTTTCTTCATTTATCTTATCACTTACCTTATGGAAACACTATGTCTGTGTTTGCTGGGGAAATTTTAGTCTATCTAAAAAGGTTCCATATACATACACCGCCCACTCACACTCACAATCACAATCATACACACCCTCTCAGTGAGGCAACCCACGTGTCATGTTCGTCTGACGTTCTTAATGTGGTAACACAATATTAAGCATGGCTGCCATTTCCAGCCTGACGGCTCTCTAAGTTTTCTCTGAAATATAAAAGGCACTTCAGCGAACTGTGTCTATACAGACTCTTTGGTCGGCGAGTAAGTCAATCTAGGTATAGGTTAGGATGCGTTATTCAGCTCTTGAGGCGTTTGATGTTTCAGCAGCAATATCTACGGTATTGAAAAGTAGATGTTGTGGTTCTGTTCTACAGAAATGACCTGTGTTCAAAGTCAACATGGAGTCCAGACCTATGAGAGCTCCCTCTTCAGCTCAGAGTTTTTGAATCCTGACTTCACCTCCAGGTTGGCCATGGATGTGACTGACCAGCGGGACCAGCTCTCCACACCCTCCCTACCCAGCATCACCTCTCTGGTCGGAGGCTACGTTGGGGAGTTTGATACCTACTCATGCCAGATCGCCACGGGAGCTGCTTCTGCCTGTCCGGGCGGTACCTCCGGGCAGGACTTGTTCAAGCTGGACGACCTCCAGGTGTACGGCTGTTACCCAGGCACATTCGCTTTGAGTTACCTAGACGAGACGCTGTCCTCTTCAGGTGGATCAAACTGCTTTGGAAGTCCAGCTTCTGTGCCATCGCCCTCTACCCCGGGATTCCAGCCCATGTCTGCCTGGGACAGCACCTTTAGTCCCTGCTCCCCTGATGAGGGCTGCTGGGGTTCAGGGAAGCCTCTGAACCAGGCCACATCTTTCTTCACGTTTGGGCACGACGAGCTTTCTCCTTTGGGACAGCTCCATCCACAACTCCCAGATCAGGATCCCTTTTCTCATTCCCAGCAACACGGTTCTCCACTTCCCTTCAGCCCACTCAGCCTGGAGCAGGGCAGTCGGGATGGCTCAGGACTAATGGACGGACACCTGTCTCCAAAATTAAGGAGCCCCACAGGAAACGAAGGACGCTGTGCAGTGTGTGGAGACAATGCTTCCTGTCAGCATTACGGGGTGCGCACCTGTGAAGGATGCAAAGGCTTTTTCAAGGTGAGAGAGTGCGAGCATACTATACTTGATTAGCACTTATAATAATTTAGCAGCAAGACACGTCATGTCAGCTCACCTCAGCATTTTAGATTTATGCATTAGGCTGACTAGGTTTCCTTTTTGAATTTTGTAGCGCACAGTACAGAAAAACGCCAAGTATGTTTGCCTCGCCAACAAAGACTGCCCAGTGGACAAAAGGCGGAGAAACAGGTGCCAGTTCTGCCGCTTCCAAAAGTGCCTAGCTGTGGGAATGGTGAAAGAAGGTGAGAATTAAAAATATTATATTAATAAATAAAAAAAGAACATACCAATTAATTCAAAATACATAAAGAATTTAAAATACCCACATACCCTCAAAGTAGTTTTAATAAATGTACCTATTGTGACTCTGTGTAGTTGTGAGAACAGACAGCCTGAAAGGTAGAAGAGGTCGTCTGCCATCCAAGCCAAAAGTTGCTCAGGACTCATTGTCGGTGTCTTCGCCTGTAAACATCATCGCCTCTCTCGTCACTGCCCAGATCGACCTCAAACCCTGCATTGAACTAGAAACTATTCAACGGTGAGGACCGAACACACTTCACAACACCCTGAACAGCAAAATTTAAGCTACATATAGATCTATATATATTATATATATATATATATATATATTATAGTGTGGTTTAATAGTAGTGTCAATGTTCTGTGCACTTTGTTAATTAATATCATATTTTTGGTCATTGTTTAGTATCAGGAATCGGTATCCGGATTGTCTGAGAAGGAGGATGCCAATGACATACAGCAGTTTTATGACCTGCTAACAGGGTCAATGGATGTGATCAGGAAGTGGGCTGGAAGCATCCCTGGATTCAGTGCCTTCTGTAATGAGGACCAAGAGCTTCTTCTTGAGTCAGCATTTGTTGAACTCTTCATACTTCGGCTAGCTTACAGGTACATGTCAGTTCATATGACACTCAGTTATTATTATAAAAGTACTGTGAGGTGGCTAAGCATTTATATATCTCTTTACATTTAGGTCAAACCCTGAGACAGACAAACTTATTTTCTGCAATGGTGTGGTTCTGCACCGGACACAGTGCGTACGAAGCTTTGGTGACTGGATTGACTCCATTATGGAGTTTTCTCAGAGTTTACACCGCTTGAACTTGGACGTATCATCTTTCTCTTGTCTTGCTACACTGGTCATAATCACAGGTAAATTACTTTTATTCGTTCTTCTAATTTCTAGACTACAGAAATTTGATGTTTTATCCCAAACAAATCTCTAACCCTCACTTGTGAACCAACAGATCGACACGGCTTGAAAGAACCCAAACGGATCGAAGACTTCCAAAACCGCCTGATCACGTGTCTCAGAGACCACGTCTCCACAAGTACTGGCGAGGCCACCCGGCCCAACTACCTGTCCAGACTCCTGGGCAAACTTCCGGAGCTGAGAACACTGTGCACCCAGGGCCTCCAGCGAATCTTCTATCTTAAACTGGAAGACTTGGTCCCTCCTCCACCCATTGTGGATAAAATCTTCATGGACACATTGCCATTCTGAAGAGGTTTTATAAATGGACAACTGGAGTGACTTAAACAGATGAAAGAGATGGATATGAGAGGTTTGGGGAGCTCTTGAGTGTTTGACTAGTCACAGGACTTTATCGCTTACTGTTCTCTGCTTTCTTGGAATGGAATCACAGAACGATTACATTCTACTTATGTCTGCGTTTGGAGACCTTTATCACAGACTTTTATCAAGTCTTCAACATTGAACTCACTAAGAGACATGATTGGTTGAACATTTGGTTGAACATTTTGGTAACTCTAAACAGATATGGAGTTTCAAATCTTAGAATATTTTAGCTGAAATGGTGGCTTCAGTCAGTAGTTTTCAAGTCAATGGTGCAAAACAAGAAGCTCAAATGCTCTACATGTGACTTCTGCATGAAAGAAGTCCCATCAGTATTACAGCATATTCCACACAGACAGCATCCAAGAATCCAGTAAAACATCTTCAAGTTGGAAAGGCCATGGACCAAAACAGGGAGTACAAACAGCATTTACTTTGATGTCTAAAATATCATACAAAGCCTTAAGTACACTCAAGTGCCACAGAATTGTCTCCCTTAAAAATGCACAAAAACGTGCTTACTCTGAAAACAGAGATTCACTGATACGTTTGAGTGCAGGACTGGTGTGAGTGCATTGGAGGACTGTGGTACACTTGTCTAATGTTTCAGATCCAGTGACAATAAAATCTAGAACTGGGGTCTCCAAACTCGGTCCTGAAGAGTTTAGCTCCAACTTGCCTCAGCACGCATGCCTGGACATTTTTAGTATGCCTAGTTAGACTGTGATTAGCTGATTTAGGTGTGTTTAATTAGGGTTGGAGCTCAATTCTGCAGGACACCGGCCCTCCAGGACCAAGTTTGGAGACCCCTGGTCTAGAAACTTCTAGCATATAAGTGTATTTTAAGAGTCCGTAGTTTATATAAAAGACTGAAAAGTCACGGGAGATCCAGTGCAGCTACTGTACATGTACCACGTACAGCCTCTTACATGCAAATACTTTGAGTATTATTACAGACACCTGACTTAGTTTGGTGTACCAGTCAAACCTTAGAGTAATTATATTTGTATGTATTTTAAAGATGTATAGGTATGACTAGAGCTTCTGCAGACTGTAACTTTTCTCATAATGACAAAATCAAGATCGGGCATTCTGAATTTTTTTTTACATTAAATGAGAGGTATTGCTTATCTTTCATGATTTTGCGCAGCTCTGTATATTAAATAAATTTTGAACAGAAATCATCTTTGGTGCTATGAAACATTTCTTTACATCGTATTAGCATTTGAACAAAATGGTTTAAAACATGGTTATAGGGTTTCTGTCATCATTATGATGTTCCAAACTTGTTTTTCTTTTTTCTTTGAAACATAAAACAAGTGTTTACTACTTTTAGCTTGTTATTTTATGTGCCTCATTTATAAAATGTTGCATAGAAACATCCTACATTTGATCTTAGATTATTTCTTAAATGTGCATATGTGGGATTCAGAGAAATGAACATGCACACAAAAAACGTGCCTACTCCTCTTCCAGATGTGGGGCCTCCTTTATAAAATGTTGAGCAGAAACCATCTTAAAATTGATCTTACGACCATCTCTCAAATATGCATATGGGTGATTCAAAAAATTAACGTACGTACAGAAAACTCACGCTCGCGTCTCTTTCAGATGTGAAATCTATGAATCGCAAATGATCTTGAACTTGCTAGCAAATGAATGGCTTCAGCTCTCTGCTTGTAAACGACTCCTAATTAAAGAAGTTGCTGCCGACTTTATTTCAGTGTAGTGAGGTATTTCCAGCTGAAACGGAATATTGAATAGATGTGCGACAGTATTGAGTCAGCGTGTCCAGTTTGTCAACAAATCATTCAGACTTGTTTTGTGAACTGGATTCACTTAAAATATCTGATTCAAAAGAGTCATTTATGACATGCTGCTTAATGAACATGCCAAAGAGACATAGGGCTTACAATAGAACCCAGTCACAAAGATAAGTTTACGACCCTTTTATAGTAATTTTTTGTCATTGTGGAGATTGACAACTTCAGCCTTCATTCACTTTCATTATCTTGAAAAGAGTGGTCAAAATCTAACCTTTGGTGAAAGAAAGAAGTACAAAACTAGAATAAATGACAAATTTGTTTCTTTACTACATAGGGTTTCAACATCGCTTTCATAACAGCTGTAATCTGAGTAATCGCATTCACCCTCTAGAAGGAAGTTGTGGTGTGGAACATTCTCCATATGGACAGTTAGTTGGCTAATCTGTCTTATGTGAATGATTCAGATCTGAACTTCTGACCTCACATCAGTTTGACATGGTTCTTCAATTATATTTAGAACTGTCTTTCTATTTTACTATCAGGTCATTTTCAATCAGATCATCACATACGTCATTATATTGCTTTATGAGGCTAACAATAGCAGTGAAATTAATATTGCTTCTATTTACGATGAGGGATTTCAAAATACCTCTGACTCTTAAGTAAACCAGTATGCCAGAATTTACACTATTAATTTGGTGCAAAACCCTTTCCATGTGCTACAGACATAAATAATAAATCAGATTTAGGAGCTTGAGGAAATGTGTACTATACATTTTCTAAGGAATCAATTTTCACCTGCACTCAAAAAAACAAACAAAAATCGGTAATGAGGAAAATTAACTGCTAGCCAATTTGCAGTTTGTCTAAAGGGATCTGTCCCTCCCACAGCAATTGAAGGGTGTGTAAATCATCTCATCAGATTTCATTCAGCTAATTTCATCATAATATTGTAGGACTATCTTTGTGGTACAGAAGCTGCATCGTCTGACTGCGTCCCGTTCTAATGTATGGGGTTTACGAGTCACAGGCACCCCTGCAGACCCATCCTGCTACTATCATAATAACTCACGCCAGAATACCTTGGAACACAGAGAGCCTTTTTGTCCCTAAGTGGTATTTCTGAATAATTTTGTGTGGTAGCTTCAAAACACTGAGCCTGTCTGATGGCTGACTGTCATGCTACACACCACAAGGCCTGCAGGGTGTCACATATCCCCTCCTCCCTTGCAGAGAACACCGAATTCTGTGGCCTAATTTTGGGCCACTGTAATTTGCTCTGACACATCCTGTGCCTGCCAAGGTATGCGGCCGATGGTACCACCAAGTAAAGTACAACTGAGCAGACAGAGTAAGTGCCAGGGACTTCTTGTGATACCTTCCTCTAGTGCTCCAGACCAACAGATGCGTTTTGGGGCTTAAATTGAAAAGGATCCTCAACATTAGTGACCCTGGGCAGAAATGTTATGTAATATCCCAGGCCATTCTAAATTTAACTATATAATACATAATACCTGGGCGGTGGCAATGAAATTGGCCCGAAAGTGACTTACAGTATGCCTCATGAAGTGAGTCATTATAGTAAAGGGATATCCCAAGAAACAATTAGTTTTCTGAGAGCGGGCCAGTGCAGCACCTTATTTAGTGCTATACTATATGTTGCATAGTTTGTCAATAAAACTCTCTTCTTCACTGAACTACATGTCTGTATAAACAGCTTACTTGGAGTATTCATGTTTATATTTTAGTAAATAATTCATACAGCTCTCGTGGGCACCTTACACAGACAGTGAGGAAAGAGGAAACCCTGTGGTAAATACATTTAGCTCATCATTGTGGCCTGTAACTCAATCTGCTCCATTGTCAATTTGACAATGACAGATGAGAGGGGAAGAGCCACATTTTCCTGGTTTATGAAATATTATGAACGGAGTTAATTCAAACTGAAGACATATAAACAATAGATAGATAGATAGATAGATAGATAGATAGATAGATAGACAGACAGACAGACAGACAGACAGACAGACAGACAGACAGATAGATAGATAGATAGATAGAAAGATAGATAGATAGATAGATAGATAGATAGAGAGATAGATAGATAGATAGATAAGATAGATAGATAGATAGATAGATAGATAATTGCCAGGGCGTTGCTAAGCTGTTTTTGATGGTTGCTATGCGGTTGCTAGAGAGAGTTTTGAACTGTTATGAAATTGTCTGGCAAGCTAATAGGAACATCTGAAGGACATGGCAGCACTCTAATAAAAATGCTAGAGCTCATCCACAAGAAGTAATTGGATAAAGTCACTATCACTCCGATTACAGCAGTTACGCAGGCACGGCCAGGGACAGCCTACAAAAATATCCACGTTTCCATGTTCGGCTTACTCTGGTAAAGACAGCTATTTGGTGCAAAATCAAAACAAGATGTTGAAAAGCACATTGCCATGGTGACAATTAAACAAGACTGGTGGTTCACCTCCAATGAATCAAGTTATATTATTATATAAACCTCCACCAACCTCCTGTAATGGTCACCGACAGCCTTGAGAACATGAGAATGCTGGGATATAAAGCAAAACTGACAGGGAGGCTCAAGTTTCAATGGAGAGCTGCAAGGATAAGATAACTGGATAAGAGTCCAAAGGTTGTTCTGAGTTCTTCCACAGTCCAGGAACAAGGAGGCACAGAATGAACATATGCAGGACCCTCATAACCAGACACTACAGGTGTGTATATATAAAGTCATTGACAGCCTTTCAGTTCTTAAGTTCAGTTCAGTTCTTTCAGTCCTTCTCCTGGATTTAACCTTAAACATGCATTAGCAACTTTGTATTATTTGTAATATAATTATTTCCTGATTCTCCTGCAGCCTTTCTCACTCTGGTACAGAGAGCAGGGCTATTTTAATAAACTGTGAGCCCATTTAGACTCAGTGAAAGAGTTGACAAAGTGTTGTTGATGACTTGTCATGCACTAAACAGGTGCAGCTGCCATATGATCGATAGCAAGCGGAGCATAAAGCGGAGGGAACATTTACTGTGCACACTGAACTTATGACAGTCTGAACATGCTAAACCAATCCATGCAGATTGGGCATCATGTGGTATATCATGCAGTGTGAAAATGTGTCATGTTTCATCTATGATAAGATGGCCTTGTAGTTGTAAATTAGGGGTGTTGAGAGGGCAAGGGAGAGACAGAATCCTAATGCTGGAGTATAAGAGAAGGATAATAGATAAAGATAGATGGATGTTGTATGACTCAAGTGTTAAAAATGAGGATCTCTAGTTATTTTCATCCAGCACTTGTTTCAATTCAACACTCAATCGTTCCATTTGAATGAATGCTTGGACAGATAATAAAAGAAATCACAGAACAGCTCCCGGACATGAGCCTTCCCACTCAACAGAGAAAGCCTTATCCCAAGGAATAATCACACAGATTCTTTATTCCTAACACCATAATTCAGCTCTGATACAAGTCTGTACTCTCAGTTCGTTCTTCTGCCTGAAATAGGAGAAAATTCAAAGGAAAATCAACAAATAGTTCTGAAAAATATTGTAATGTGATCTCAATGTGAGACCAGATGAGAACATCAAGCTTGGTAAAAAATGCCATCAAATAAATTACACAAACTCAACTATATTTAAACTATATTGAGCTCCTTTATCTTATTAAAGAAAATCTCATTCCATATGATATGGCACCGTAAATGCACAACAAAAATAAACTGAAATATTAATGCTCAGCTGGTCACGTAGGGACCCCCTCTTAGATCGTCAAGACCCGCAGGGAATGCTTCAATGTGTGTAGTGAGGCCTTTTCACCCAGCAACTGTACTGTTAAAACACAGCTGTTAGAAAACCAGTTTTACCACAAGACACGGTGAGAACGTCACACATTTCAACTGAAATATAGTAACATTTCTGTTTGTATTAATTAGCATTTCACACAATTCACATGTTTTGTCAGCCACAATAGGCAGGATCTTGTCTATGAAACTGGCTGAGCAGGTTTATTCTTTTACAGAATGCAAATGAATGCGTAAAACAACTACACCAAACGTTCTGTTGTAAATATAAAGTAGTAGCTATTAGACCTAAACTGCACATTTTATATCTTACAAAAACACATAAACATGAGAGCACATTCTAAACTGCTAATACACACTCTCGCTCTATCTCTCCCACACACTACAGGCGTAGATTCCTATCAGTGTACACGTTGTTCCCCAGAGGATTTATATTTTGGCCTTTCAGAAGGGTGTCGTGGGGGGGATTGCCGGTCCCTAACATTAGCCTTGAGTTTAAAAATAACCACTCATCACATGAAATCAATAACGGTACTTAGATGTGACGGAGTGCGTGTTCACGAAGTCAGGCCCCTCTGGGATTATCACACTACTTCGCAAATGTAAGCGAAGCCATCACTCTCACCTGGACCTGAGAAAAATCCTGTGCCATTGTTAAAACGGAAACAAGTTGCTAACAACATGGTGGTGACTAATTTACCGGCTACCAATATTCCAGTTCTCTGCTTTAAACATGTTGCAGCAAATAATTTTCCCCCTTTTTTGACAGAATAAATCAACCTCATCTTGTTTATGGCAATCTCACTAAAGTCTGAGAAAAAATATACAGTATAAGCAATATGAGCTTGATCGTTCATAAAAAAGTAATACAAATAATTTTAGACCAGATTGAATAAGAATAAAATAAATAATAATATAATAACTTATACATTAAATTATAAATTAGAAATAATAAATGTATAATAATAAAAAAGAAAGAAATAATGAATTATTTGAGGTGAAAGCAATAAAATAATAATAAGAGTTCCAAATGCAGCTAAGCATGATCAATATTTGCACTGCAAGTCTGTCTTGAACGCCACTAACATGTTCAATCGAAGTGATACAAACAGTGAAAAGTTCCAGTGCTGCTGGACTGTATCAGCTCTCTTGGAATGGCCCAATCAATTTAAAGGATCGGAACTAGCTGTTGTATAATATTAATTAGATAATGTCAAAAGGCTGTCACACATCTGCAAAGATCATCAGCCTCTTCTCAGAGAGTAATCGTAAACCAGCAATTACATATGTGTTCTAAAAAGCAAAAGGTTGAAGGTGCATAGCTGAGCACTGCTAGCAGGATGTACGCCATCTACAGATGAAAGCAATTTAGTCCTTCACAATTGAAGTGTTTGTCATTTAAGACATTCAAATAGTTCAAATAACATAATATAACTTTCTGTAAGACTAAGAACTATCCATATACACAGGCTGTGATGAACTTCAGATAAGTGTGACATAAAAAGGAGAGATAGTCTACAATTCTTTATATCATTTGATGTTTTCATCAAGAATGCAGGGCAAAAAAAGTGTGCACTTGAAAATCACCTTTGTGCATACATTTGAATTGCTTAAGCATTCAAAAAATAAGTTATGCCATCAAGGATGTAAAAGCAATATAACATGAAAAAAAACTGAACTTGTGCTCATTTGTGTGTTTTCTCAGTGTTGTGAAAGTTTATGGCCAACACCAAAGCATCCAAAGCCTGAATTCGGATTTAAATAAAGAATATCTACTTACTTCTTTAAAATGTCTTGATTTTTCTAACACAAAAAGCTATAGTTTTTCAATTTCACTATGTTACTGGGGGGTATTCACGATGACAGGGGTAAGTTTTATGGAAACTAAATGCTAAAGTCTTAACTGCTGTAGGTGCATTGACACTGGAGGTTTATAACTATTTGAAAGCTTTTTAAAACGGATCTCTTCTGATGAGTGTAATGGTCCAGAAAACACCTAGGTACAGCCAGCTACACTGGTAAAGCAGGGTAATACTGCCATCTAGCGTTCTGAGTAGAGCTACACCACGTTATTCGAATCACTGCTTCTTTCCGCTATTGGACATTTTGGCTATTTATAAAGATATATGTGGATATTTATAAATTAAACCTCAAGACTCACAATTTACACTCATTCGTTTACTTAATTTGTTATTACACTTTTCGACAGTGGGTCGTAACAGTATAGATAATTATGTTATAGATTTGTAACTGAAACTCTAGAGTCTAGACCAAATTAACAAAATGTAATTTTATCACATCTCAAAATACTGGGATGGAAATTATAGTTTAATCATTTTTGGAATATCTTTCTAAAACTAATTTCATAGCAAGCATTTTATGTTGCCTATCCTGGATACGCTTAAATAAATTATATTTTCATACTTTTCGCAATCTGAAATATATACATTTGATATTGAATTTAGGCTACTTCAGAAGGGCAGTCTTTGCCCTTGACCACTTATATGCAGTGTTGGGGGTAACGCATTACAAGTAACGCGAGTTACGTAATTAGATTACTTTTTTCAAGTAACTAGTAAAGTAACGCATTACTTTTTAATTTACAAGAGAATATCTGAGTTACTTTTTCAAATAAGTAACGCAAGTTACTTTTTTTTCACCAATTTATTGATTGGCAGCTCTCCTGTCCTCATGTTGAGAGAAATCAGATGTTACTGTAGTTCTAAAATAAATATGAATATGCATTAATTAATCTCACTCACAAAAAAACAACACAGATTCAGTATTCCTCAAAATGAATTAAAATAATGCAACTCAGAATATGACTCAAACCTGCAATAGTTAAATATGTTAAATAATACAAATATTCTTTATGTATTTAATCCCTTTCTATTTGCTTCTGACCTTCGATGATCCAGTTCAACCGTACTAATAAGCACAAATTACTCTAGACAAACATTTGTGTCTTTTTTTATTGCTGAAGTGTGTTGAAATGTCTTCTTCTGCCCTTCTTACTGTACGGACGTAAATGTACTTTCCCTTCAGCCTGAGGCGCATTCATTTCACTTTGGTGTGAAAAGGCTTTTATATTTGGCCAAAAAATTACTTTTTTATTATAAAAAAAACAAACAAGCAAGCCCTGTCAAGATTTAAAAAGTAACGCAAAAGTAACGTAACGCATTACTTTCCACAAAAAGTAACTAAGTACCGTAATTAGTTACTTTTTTATGGAGTAACGCAATATTGTAATGCATTACTTTTAAAAGTAACTTTCCCCAACACTGCTTATATGACGTATTTCCTGTATTTGATCCAAGTGTTCAAGTGAGCATGAAGACCACAAGTGTTTGTAGAGCTTTTCATTACCTGATGGGACACACTATAGTGCTGTAAAAAAAGTCTTTCCTGCCTTTGAGCAGGAAAGGAAAGGTTTGAAAACGCTGCCAAAACAGGCACATCCTTTTAAGACCCCCGCCCCTTACCCCTCTGAGTTCAGAAGAAAATGTGTGCCTCTCACTAAAATACCGGAGTGCGCTCTTCCAGACATCACTGAGACTGCTGCAGAGATGCCTGGATGATGTACTCCATCATATATCACAAATAAACCAGACTATCTGCCACTAACCGACGCTTTGACGACTGTTTTTTCTTTTGAACTATAATATCCACGGAAACGCACAAGTGACCTTGGAAAACTCAGGACCCTTTGGAAGTTTTAAAACATTAATACGCGTTACAAAACGCCACCGAAAACGCGACATGAATGTTTCACACGTGCTACTGAACCGGACGATCTCTACAACGAAGCAGCCTTTGGAAAGCGTCCGAGGATGCTGCAACTTCTCGGTGATCACCAGCGACGGGTTCGGTTCACCGGTTCAGGACGAGCGCGATCAGTTCTTCATGCGTTTGGTGCAGATAGCGGTTCTCTGTGTGCTGTCACTGACTGTCATTTTCGGCATCTTTTTTCTGGGGTGCAATCTGCTCATCAAGTCCGAGAGTATGATAAATCTGCTGGTGGAGGACAGAAGACCTTCCAAAGATGCGGAAATGATGATGATTGCTGCATGAGTAGACTGTGCCATAAACCTGACTCAAACTGTTCATTTCGCATGAACGACACCTGTTGGTATGATTTTCATGCCAATGCTTAACTAAATGTATTTTTATTTAATTTTTATTTAATCTTGGACCAGAACAATGGAGACCGGAGTCTCGAACAAAGCATTCAACTTTTTTAAAACCCAGAAATGTGTTGTGTTAAACATTTGACTGCATCTTCCATCAAAACGCATCTGGCACCTGAAACAAGAAGAAAAAAAGAAGATCGTTGTTTTGTATTTATATTAGCATTGATTCATGTGATTCGTTGATTCAATTGAAATAATTCGAGTTTCTTAATGGGTTTAAGAAAGATCATTGTGTGAACTTGCATGCAAATGGATTAAAAGGAAATGCAGAATGAAAAAAATATAAATATTGTCCTATTTTAGTTCCTAAATGACATTTTAGACTTTTTAAAATTACAGTCTTCCAATGCAGGAACAGTGCATCTTCACCATTTCTCCTGACTTTTGCAGTATATTAAGATGTATCCTCTGGATTTATCCTTACAAAGAATATTTAGGCAACAGAAAAATAATGGGGAAAAATACAAGCAGCCAAAAAAAAACGTAGACTATAAGGTAGGGTGACCATACGTGCCATTCTCCTGACTTTTGCAGTATATTAAGATGTATCCTCTGGATTTATCCTTACAAAGAATATTTAGGCAACAGAAAAATAATGGGGAAAAAAGATAAGCAGCCAAATAAAAAAACCCGTAGACTATAAGGTAGGGTGCACGTGACTCCTGGATAGATGAGCTTTGGTGGGCGCCTCTATGCGATCGAGGTGCCGCGCCCTCCAGGCCCCGCGTCCTTGGCGCAGGATTCTTTTTGGCTTTTTGTTTTTTTTCCCGGTTTTCAGCTTGTCGGTAAGGTATCACCAAGGGGTATGGATAATAAATTAGTATATGACCAATAACAGGCAGGAATCTGTACACTAATGACCAATCAGGTTTGTGGGAGATGAGGGTGGGACTACGGTCAGAAGGCGGAGATGCATTAATTTTAACGCTGTAACATAGGATGTGTGGTCGACTTAAAAGCAACGCGGCTCTGAAAGCATAAGGAAACCGTTGATGTCGGTCTGCACAACGCAGGCCGCAACCCCAACAAACGCCAAAACCGATATTTTTTTTTTTCTTTTTCCAGGCAAATCGAAATCTGGACAGGACGTCTGTCCTGGGAAAATGGAATCGTAGGTATGGGGCACAACCTGATATTAAGGCCATCGAAAACCAAGGCGCAGCTAACACAACGTAGGCCACCTTTGCTCACCATCCACTTTATTACAGAGAGAAATGTGTTCGCTGAAAAACAAGAAGAAATTACACACTTTTATAAGGCAAGTGGAATAAACCTCTCAAAATCATAGGTAAGCTCTTCTCTTACCAAGAAACAGTCTCAGAGTGGCTGGCCAGCTCATGTCTTTCTTGATGCTTTATTGCAGCTGACTTTAAAACACACACACACAAAATGCAGTAAAATCTAAAATTCCATTAAAAAACTATAACAAACTAATGCTAAAACCAGGGCTAGCCATTCATTTTGGTTTACCTAGTAACATACGATTTTTTTCTCAACTAGGCTACTGGCCAACTGAGAACGGAGGCACGGTCTCTCTCGTGAAACCGACACGGAAGTGACTAAAACTGCAATTCATAGACTGACCGCTATAGGCTGGCTCCAAAAGGGAGTCAGTCCCATAGACCTACCATGTTAAAGGGGTCATATGATGCTGCTAAAAAGAACATTCTTTTGTTTTTCATTTATTTGGTGTAATGAAATGTGTTTATGCCATTTAAGGTTCAAAAAACACATTATTGTCCATATAATGTACATTATTGTTTCTCTTCTATGCCCCGCCTTTTTGAAACGCTTTGATTTTTACACAGCTCATCGGTCTGAAAAGCGAGGTGAACTCTGATTGGCCAGCTATCCAATGTGCTGTGATTGGCCGAATACCTCAAACGTGTGACGGAAATGTTACACCCCTCACCATACTGTGATGGTGCCCTGTCAGGCCGGAGCGACGAGACAAAAACATTATAAACTAGGCATTCGTTGCATCCAGTGGGGACATAATTACGGATTATAATGACTTATACTGTTTCGCCATTTGTGATAGGAGATATGAAAAACACCAAGTGCTCTCTACTGCCCAAAAACATCGCGGGATGAGTGAGCTGGGCGGGCTGGGACTCCGCTTTGTCCCGAGGGAAAGTGAATGTATTCCCTCAGCGACCAGCACAGATCAGATCTAGGCATGACGAAGCGGATATCGACCTCTTTTGGAAGGCTAAACTAAGTAGTTTCGCTTTCACAACAAAGCATACAGCATCTTCACGACATGGCTGCAGCGGCAACAATACTCCAGCGAGAATAAAAGTTACACCTTCTATCTTTGAGTGAACATTTGGGCGGTGTTATACAAATCTTCCCACATAGTGATGTAGGTATGTGGGGGCGGGTTAGAACGAGCCGTTTTAGGAGGGCGTGGACAAGTCTTAACTTTATAAAGAATATCTCTTTGGATTCAAGACTTTAGTCTTTGCAACTTTACAGATATTCTTTATGAACCAAGAGCTTGTAACACTCCAAAGAGAAAGGAAAAAATGAAATCGCATCATATGACCCCTTAAGACACAAAGAGAAGTAATGATGATACTGTGGGCTGCATTGGGTTCTCCGGGCTTTCTCCAGATACTAACATGTAAAGGAGGTCATATAGTCCCAAAAATATCAATACGAATTTTCGACAAAACAACGAAGTTATGTGTTGTATTTGCACGTAGATGATGTTACTACGACAGGCGTGGTTTCAGCAACCAGTCACCTCAGCTCTACCCACGTCCTGCCTCTTTGCCCATTTTCGGTTATCCGGGAGTGACGTGCTGCCAAGATAGCGGCGGTCTGCTACGCCCACTTTAGGCTTCAAAAATGCTCTTCAGAAACCTACAAGCATGTGCCAAGATGGGTACTGTAACACGTGCCGGGGTTGAAGCGGACACCCATACGCGATATTACAGCACATGAGATGCGATTTTTAACTGGGGACCCCCTCGAAACGAGAATAGTTTTGGGCTAGTTTTGAGTAGCAATTAGGGGGGGGGGGGTATGGTTCGTGAAAACTGGCAAACAGGCCTACAAGTGAGCACGGGACACTACGGTCCATGTTTTTTAGTCCATCCTATTGCGTCTCAATGTTCATATACTATCCATCCTAAATAGTATGTGAGGTTAGAATAAGTGTGTCCCAAAGCATAGTAGTATGTTGAAAAGAGTATGCCAAAAGTCCCCGGATGGTCTACTATTTCAGGTCTATTTTTGAAGAGTGGATCCTTGCACACTCTAATGGCTAAAATTGCCAATACAATCCATTGCACTTTGGCGAAGGATTCGGTCCAGAACTACAAACAAGAATAAAACGCGTTAGAAAAACTACAAACGTGGCGGATTCGCGCGATCGACGGTTAGGTAGAGAGCTTTACAAAAAGGGGTTTGAGTTACTAATAATCAACATTCAACCTGGTAAAAAATATTTATTATTCCGTGTATATTAATCGGCAACAGCACTGTGAACTTTTAGAACATCCAAGGAGGATTTTCAATGGGAAATTTTTTTTGTGCAGAACCTGTGCAAGCACGGCTTTTAATGGTAGGCCTAAGATTTTTTGTCTTATAAACTGTCTCATACTTTTAGATACACTGTTATTTGGTTAGGCGGGGTTTATGTAAAATTCTGGGTTCTTGACGTAACGGACCCGGGAAGAAGCTCGTTGTAGTCCCTTACCAGCCATTTTTGTAGGCATTAAAATTTTAAAAGACGATATCTCCGTTTGCATTGAACTTTCAGCTTCGTAACTTTGCAGATATTGTTTATGATCAAACAGCAACATTACACACTAACTAACATTTAAAAAGTGAAATCGCAATCAACCACCCCTTTAAGGGCGTGGTATAAGTAGGCACATTGATACGCAGCACATGGCTACAACCTGAACAGAATTTGTTACCGCCATGATGACGAGAAAATGTTACTAGGTTAAACTGATGTGCAAAAATCTGACACACACGCACACACACAAACACAAACACACACTTTTTGCTTGCCTGGCCATCGTAAGGTGCATCGATTACACATCGCAGATGTTCTCCGGAACTCTTCCACTCCCGGGTTCAATCCCCTGGCAAAACCGCTAAGGATGAGCAGATCGATCCAGAAGTAGGCCTATAAAAATATAGATTCTAAAGTGCATTTTAACCATTAATTTTATTTATTTAGCAAAAAATTTCTATGCATAAAATAAGCTTCTAAGTGAAAATAGACTAGGCAATATTAGCGAATAATTGTATAGGATAGTTTCTCCTGCTCATCAGAACATAAGCAAATGCTGAAAGACAGAACACCCCAATCTGTTCAGAGCAGTGTTCAATAAGGCTGCGTTTCCCAAAAACATGGAAGATAAAGTAGCTCTAAGCAAATATTGCCACCCATTGGCCTCTGCGATCAGTTTTTATTCTCACGATGCATTTGGGTAACAAAGCCCATGCATCAGTGGTTCCCGATGTGAACAGAAGCGCCGGTTATTTCACAATAAACAAATTGCACAACTGCTCAAAATAGTGACGTCAGTAGTATTTTTAAAAGAAATGAATACTTTTATCCGGTAAGGAAGTGGCTTCATTTTAAAAAACATTTTATTTCTGTACAGCCATACAAAAAGGCCTATGAAATGTATAAAAAAAACCATAAAAAAAAAACACAGGGTTTTAAATATAATGGGAAGTGAGGCCATCTTAACATTAATGATTGTATTCTTTTAATTATTGATAAGATCGTTTAGTTTCGGGAGGTCTCGTAGAGAAAGTAGATACTGGGCTTGAAAATATCGGTATCGGATCGAAAATTAAATAAGAGGCATCGCCCAACCGTACGTGGCACTGCTGGTTCCATGTTAGTTACCCGGAGCGAGCGGCGACGACAAAAGACATCGGGCCTAGAAACGATATCATAAGTGATACATAGGCCTATATCAAGGAGGCAGGACCATTTGCTATTTTTTTTCTGAAAAACGATTTGCACTTTACAGTTACAAGTTATTTAGCCGACTGTATAAGGAATTTGCGGTATTTAAATCTGGGTCGATATAAGAATAACCTGTAGAAATTAAAGAAATGTCTAACAGTGAACGACACACCATTATGTAACTTAACTGAGGCCGTAGTATCTTGATTACATACCAAACTGGCGTTCATAAATGTGCAGTCCTTATTTTTATTTGCACCTCATATCAATAGTTCTTAAACTTAAAACCAGTGCAGTAACATACAGGGAGTTGGCATAATTCCCTAAAATTATGTTGGCATAATAAATTCCTCTGTATTTATTCAAACACTGCGGCATCCAAGCATGCCTTACAGGCCCTGGTCACAACCATCACTGTATAAATACCTGGTGCTGTTAAAAAACGTGCCAATAGCAGTGTTGGGAGTAACTCGTTACAGTAAAGGAATTTCGTAATTTAATGTACAAAGATAATAGTAATTGTAATCAGGTTACAGTTACTAAGGAAAAAATGTGTAATTAAATTAAGTTTGAACAATTGTTACAGGAGACCAAAGGGGGTTACATCTGATTTTTGTCCCACACACACTCCTCACATACAGATGTAATTGAGGTCTTCCATAAAGTGCATGACTACACTAAAAAGAAACACCCCCAATGTTTCAGAAGGCCGACAAACATGCATTATAGATAGGGTTATGTAATACTGTGTTTTTAGACTTGACAATTTTTCTCTGGCATTGTAGATTCAGTGTTTCCTTAGTCTATAGCTATGCAAAGTATCTTGATTTCCAAAAACAGTATCATAGCTAGGAAAACTATTTCGGTTATGATTTTTAAATATGTATTTAACCTCAGATGATTTTAAAATAAGTCTGTTGTTGTGGTTCGGCTGTGCTTCATAAGGGCGACCATCGGTGCCATTTTCCACAAGGTTGGTCTTATGATTCTTTAGGGATCTTGAAATTGGTCTCATGTGGTCGTGTAAAACAAAACCCGTTTTTACCCTATGTCAAAAACAGCTCTTGTTCACAGCAGAATCGGTTTGCGTGGCATATCCTTTAAATGTTAATGAGCTTTGCTCACCCTGCCCCTCTCTTCTGTGGAAGAGCAAACGTGATTCGCAAATAATCATAAAAAATAAAACGCGTGTTGCCACCTATAGCCTTGTGGGCAGTGCGCTGACATACAGCACCATTGCACTATGGGCATCCCGAACTCGAATCCCGACTCGAGGACCTTTCCCGATCCTGCCCCCTCCCCTCTCTTTCTCCCACTTCACTTCCTGTCATATCACAATAAAGGAAGGTCATAAATAACCTTAAGTAAATAAATAACACCATAAATAAATAAAAAGTGTTAGACTTACTTCTTCTGGAGGTGCAGCAGGATCATGAAGTGGGTACTGATTTATCCTTGAGTTTTAACTTTTTAGTAAAACCTGCCTTGAATTGTTCCTCGTTCAGAAAGCAGTCTGGAGTAAAATGATTTGAGCAGTCAGACATAAACGAATTTAGTGAAAGTGAAGTGAAGTGAAGTGTGGCCAAGTATGGTGACCCATACACGGAATCTGTGCTCTGCATTTAACCCATCAAAGTGCACACACACAGCAATGAAACCCGCTACCCCATCAGCTAAACACACACCCCATACAAGTTTGGGGGGGTGTGGCTGCCTTGCTCTAGGGCTCTCACCTCAGTCGTGGTATTGAAGGTGGAAGAGAGTGCTGGACATTCACTCCCAAAATCAACATGGCAGGATAATTGAGCCCAATTCGTTTTAGGTTGTTGGGGATAAAAAAAAGGGTGCATTTTATCATTGTAGGGTGGTTGTCCTTCCAACACAATGCTAAGACAATTTATATGCAGAATGAAGATATTTGCGCAAGTCTCTGAAATTAAATTATTATAATCTTAATTCAAGTGATGAAGGATTTCGAAAGTCTGACAGTTATCAGTGTTGAGCACATATCGTAAGTTTAACCCCTGCCTGGTTTACATGTTTGAAAATGATTAACAGTTGAAAACATTAGAAATTTAGAAAAGTAATCAAATGTAATCAGTTACATTACTTTAATAAAGTAATTGAAAAGTTACACTACTTATTACATTTTAAGTAGGGTAATTTGTAATCTGTAACCTATTACATTTCCAAAGTAACCTTCCCAACACTGCAAATATGTTTTCTATAATCAGTGCCTTAAAACAGATGGTGCTGAATACATGCAATGGAGAACAGGGAGCCATAATCCAAATTAGAGTTTAAGGCTGCATGATATATCACTGACCCCAATCCTAGGACATTCAGCTCATAAGACCCCACTCGCACACATGTAACCGGTCACTGCTGCTTTTTTTTAATCATAGTGCTTTTTATGAAAATAATGCACTGCTTGTAATGTACTGCTATACCATACAGATGCTGGTTTCATACTATAAACAGTATAATTCAAAATTGTTCAGTTTTTGATTGATGAACAGGCAGCTCAGGTGGTTAAATAAATTCATGTTTTTATTCAGTAAGGATGCAATAAATTAATCAAATGTGATGGTAAAGACATATATACTGTTACAAAACATTCCATTTTAAATTAAGCTGGTCTTGGAAACATTCATCAAAAAATCCTGAAAAAAAATATTTTATGAAGTTATAATTAATACATTAGATTAAGTCTTAATATTATATTAGATTGAGTAGCCTTAATATGTATAAAAATCAAGCAGCACAAGTATTTTTCAACATTATAACATACTAATAATAATAATAATGAAGTTTAGTAGATAATAATAATGAATGTCACGCACTATACAGGGATGTCTGAAAGATAATGATGAGTAGAATGAGTAATGATGCTGAAAATTCTGCTTTGCTATCAAAAAATAAATGACATTTAAATTATTCAGTAAATTATTCAAATAATAAACTTATTTTAAATTACACACACCCATATACTGTACATATACATATATGCTAATTTGATTTAAAAAAATGTTTTATTGCAGATTCAATTTGGGCCTGTCTAGTATGAATATATATGATGGATAAATATCTTTATGCATATCTGGTGTTTAAATATTTTAAATATTTCAGTCATGAAATAATTTAAACTTTCTTTCAGTCTGTGCTGTTAGATTCTGCAGTTTATGCATATCTACCACTTTGTTTATTTAAAAGGGGAGTCATCTCAATTATCACCAGTAAAATATGGAGTGCCACAAGGATCTGTCCTAGGTCCTCTGCTATTTCCAATATACATGTTGCCCCTTGGTAATATTATTAGAAAATACGGGATTAGTTTCCACTGTTATGCTGATGATGCTCAACTATATATCGCATTAAGACCAGATGAAACTTCTAAATTATCGAAGGGGTCTAACGGTAAAAATGTAAAAAACTTTTCTCTTTTTTTAGATTTAAATTCAGATAAGACAGATATATTACTTATTGGACCAAAAAACAGTACACAGATTCTCTTGGATTACAATTTACAACTAGACGGATGTACTGTTACTTACTCTAGTCAAAAATCTGGGTGTTATATTATTAGACAGCAACTTGTCTTTTGAAAAATCATATTTCCCATGTTACAAAAAAACTGCATTCTTCCATCTTAGAAACATTGCAAGCTACGAAACATGTTACCTGTTTATGATGCAGAAAAGCTAGTTCATGCATTCATGACCTCTAGACTGGACTACTGTAATGCACTGCTAGCTGGTTGTCCTGCATCTTCAATAAACAAGCTACAGGTAGTCCAAAATGCAGCGGCTAGGGTCCTTACCAGGTCAAGAAAATATGATCATATTACCCCAATGTTACAGTCTCTGCACTGGCTACCTATTAAGTTTCACATCAGTTACAGAATATTACTACTTACTTTTAAGGCCCTAAATGGTTTAGCTCCTGAGTACCTAACTAGTCTTCTACCACGCTACAATCATCACACTCCCTAAGGTCGCAAAACTCTGGACTTTTGGTAGTACTAAGGATAGCAAAGTCCACTCAAGGAGGTAGAGCTTTTTCGCATTTGGCTCCCAAACTCTGGAATAGCCTTCCTGAAAACGTTCGGGGTTCAGACACACACTCTCGGTTTAAATCTAGATTAAAGACACATCTCTTTGGCCAAGCTTTCAAATAATGCTTCTCATAATCTTGTACTGCAGTTATATCTGATCAAATGCACATTATTATTCTTTAGCTTGGGTTAAAAAAAATCAATTTTGCTTGGTGGGAACAGCAGCTACGCTAATTATGTTTCTATTTGTTTCTCTGTTTTTGCCTAGGATTTACACAAGCTTCATTCTGGATCCAGAACACCTGAGAAGAGATGATGCAACCCCTCAGAGGCCCTCAGATGATGCCAAATCTGAAACAACATACAGAACTACCACATTTTGCTATAAGTTTGATTGCATCATATAATAATTACTGTTAATAATGTTCGTCTGTTTGATTACGTGTTTAATTGATTTTTCCGTACATTTCTGCCATATGTACATTAACTGACAGTCACCACTGATAAGCTACCACTAAATATTGTAGAAACTTAATTTTATTGAAGTTGATTGCAAACGGGACTGGTATTGTGAAAAAAGCGCTATACAAATAAACTTGATTTGAATTAAATTGAATCTATTTTTCTCCCTCAGAATATAACAAATCTTGAAGCGGAACTAAAAAGAGAGAATCTTGCTGTGGGTTCTCATGAATTTTCCCCAGAGAGGCACTGAATGATTGATGCCGTGATTGCTTTATATTTCTTTAGCCCTTCTTTAAAGATAGAGGGAGAGCGAGTGGTAGCATGGATGAAAGGAATGGAAGAAAAGGTCACTCCCGGTGGTAGTGGCTGTCAGACAGCGGTACGGTCCTGAGAAGTGACGTGGCATTACGAACTGACAGAGCTAGAGAAAGGCTATGGAACAGGGGAAATGTCAAAGTAAAAAAAGAGGGGAAAATGTGAAGTCTCTACAATAAATGTTAGCACAAATGTGAACAGCATAAAAAAAGAGTCTAGGTGGGATACACCCACCTTAACCTATTATGCAACAAGCCATTGTGTAAAGCTCAAAGAGTCAGAAATAAATTTGGATTTTTACAGGAATTCTTTAGTAGGCCTATTATAGAGAAATACTTTGTGCACAGGAAGTCACTGTTTGCTACAAACTGTCACTGTGACTTATACTGACAGAGAAGCATAATTATAACGATGCCCTAAACTATTTTGAGGTGAATCCAAAACCATTCACCATCTATGAAATCTCTTCTTTTTAGATCATATCTGACAGCTTTAACTCCCACAAGTAATCAGTATTTTTATTCATCGTTGACAGATGTTATACAAAATCAAGGGGCTGCCGATAAGCCACAGGGGACACAGCCTAAAAAAGATTCTCTGGAGACTAACTGCGTGACTCGGGGAGGAAAACTTGCTGCGTTTAATCACACCATCTCATAACCTGTTACCCTCGACTGACGCTCAGCATGCAATATCCAGAAATCATTCAGAAGAAAGTTCTAAAATATAGTTCTTTGGAGTCGTTATGGCTTCATTAAGTTTTTTTGCAAATGTGAATGATTGAGTTTTCAGGGTCACACCGCTGTTAGCATTTTTACATAATTTCAGTATTCAATAAAAAAAACATTTGTGTAAAAAAATTATATAAAAATCAGTATTTTACACACACACACTACACACCACACACACACAATTTAATGTATACATTCATATATACAACATATATATATCATTATATATATTATATATAAATAGCTATATATATCACTAGTAATTAAACAAACATACAAAATAACTTCTTTATACACCACAAATTAACTAATAGACACACATACACAAAAATATATATATTGAGCATAATAAAATACAATGTCACAGATCACTTTTTTTCAACATAAACATTATTAGTTCAGTTAACTTCAAAATTGTTTGACTAACTAAATCTACAAATGTTGACATTCAGATTAAATACACACACACACACACACACACACACACAGGGTCTGGTTTACTATCCTTGTGAGGACACTCCATAGGCGTAATGTTTTTCTACTGTAAAAACCCGAAATCTAATCGCCCTGCACCAACCTACACCTAAAACCTACCCCTCACAGAAATTCTGCATTTTACATTCTAAATCCATTTCTGTATGATTAATAAGCTTGTTTGTCCCCAGGGGACATCAAGGTAGGGTCCCCACGATCAGTATGTAGTCAGGTTATTAAGTCCCAACCAAGATAGAAAAACATGTACACCCACACACACACACACACACACGATAGATAAATAAATGAGGTGTTAGACCAAAGAAACATCTCTTAAAGGGGTCATATGATGCGATTTATATTTTTCCTTTCTCTTTGGAATGTTACAAGCTCTTGGTGCATAAAGAAGATCTGTAAAGTTGCAAAGACTAAAGTCTCAAATCCAAAGAGATATTCTTTATAAAAGGTAAGAGTCAGCCACACATACCTAAAACGGCTCGTTCTAACACGCCCCTACATACCTACATCGCTCTGTGGGAAGATTTGCATAACGCGCCCAAATGTTCACACAAAGAAAGAAAACGTAACTTTTATTCTCGCTGTAGTTTTGTGCTTTCACGCCGCCCTGTAGTGAAGACGCGGTGTGCTTCGCTTGTAAAAGCGAAACTACACTTGGTTGGCTTCCAAACAGAAACGAGATATGCTTAGTTCACTGCCTGGAGCTGCTCGTGTGGTTCCGCTGGGAAATACTACAACTGTGCGCTGTCGATCGCCGGATCGGCTTCCACCGTGGAAGAAGCGGAGTCCAGCCCGGAGTCGTCACATGCCCTCGGACGCTCATTCGTCATGAAATGCGGCTGCGTCTGTTCTCAAAGCCCGGCCTCTGCGCACTCTAACCACACCAGCCGCTTCCTCACTTTATCCCCCGGCCTCTGCTCACTGTAGGCCACGGTGTGTGACACTGTTTCGTTGTGATCGGGAAAGTCGAACTACTTTGTTTTGGCCTTCCAAATAATGGACACGCACGAGAAACTCAGTGGTTAAAGTTGTATCTTAAACATGTTCCAGAAACCACGTCAAACCCCAAATTATTCAGATGTGTGCGTACATTTTATGGAGGACGGTTTGCATGATATGGTAGAGTAGAATACAATGACGGCGTTCGCACCACAGACTGTAAGTACGGTCTTTTATATTAAAGAGTTTTTTTTTTATATATTTAAAGCGAATTTGCACGTGTAGAGTGGGTTGTTGTTTGTCATTGTCTCTGCGATCACAATGCAGGACATGTTTTATGTTGACGCGGAGCGGCGGGCAACGATAACACGCAAAAGACAGTATAAGTCATTATCATCCATAATTATGTCCCCACTGGATGCAAGAATGCCTCGTTTATAATGGGTTTTCATGTTTTGAATCAACGCTCCGGCCTGACAAGGCATCATCACAATATGGCAAGGGGCATAACATTTACGTCACACACTTGAGGTATTCGGCCAATAATAACGCACTGGATAGCTGGCCAATCAAACACCTCGCTTTTTCAGACCGATGAGCTTAGCAAAAATCGACACGTTTCAGAAAGGCGGGGCATAGAGGAGAAACAATAATGTACAGTTTGTGGCAAATAATGTGTTTTTTGAACCTTAAACCGCATAAACATTTCATTACACCAAATACACCAAATACTGTTCGTTTTAGCAGCATCATATGACCCCTTTAACCTCTTATCATTGAAAGCATTGGAGAAAAACAACATATATAGGCAAGTATTTAAAGATCTTTAAATAGATTTTAATTGAATGATACTTTAGTATGGTATTAGCCATACACCCACAGATGCATTAATAACTGACATGAGGCACCATGATGTCCAGACAGTGGACCTGGCTGCTCTCTCTCATCCTTTTTAATTCATCCTGCTAATTCAGTTGTTATTGTTCTCTATCCCTCTGAATGCCTATCTCGGTTTTGCATGCACAAATGCAAATGCTCCAATGCACTCCCTGTCATCCCACAAGCTGCAGACTTTAGCTCAGCATTTGGGAGTTACAGCTACAATACCTTTCCATCACAGTCAGGACACAGCGACCCATCACTCCAGTGGTGTGTGAGGAACAGGAAGTGACAGACTGTTTTTCCCCCTTCCCTTCCTTTTTGTTCAGTCCAATGAGTCTAAATGTGATTGACAGCAAAAGGCATTTTAAACCCAGCCACAGTACTGCAAAGCGCAAATGTTTGTACAGCACACCAAATATTGCATAACTAGATTTCAATGAGAATTGACAGCTTGAGTTGCTGGCTGCATATTATTACACATTTCATTTTCTGATGAAAGGCTGAAGAGAGTTTTATGGGTGTCGATACCAGTCATCTAAGGTAGACATACTTTGAATTTCATTTTAGGAATACTTTATTTGAGCGCAAAACAAAAACAAAAAAACTTGACACTGCATTTTTTTATATGAATTTACGGTTTAAATCTTCACTGTAAAAAAAACAACATTGTGTTTTACAGATTTAACTTAAATTTACAGTAAAATAAAAATAAATAACATTTGAACTCCTATAATGTTAATATACCAAACACATTAAAGTACAGGGACCCATTTCAATAAGAAACTTGAACTCTTGAGTTGACTTCCCGAGATGGGAAACTGAGTTTTCAGGGTTCAACATAATTCAATCAGGTAAAGCTTTAAGCATAAAAGGTTCACGGGTGTAGGCTACATGACTTTACAAACATTTGACATTAAATAAATATAATTCAGTGTCTATTTCAATCTGCAGCAGTTTTCCACATAGTCTAATGCCCTTTTCACATAATTAAATGTTCTCTAATCCAAACGGTCGCATTTCTTAATTAGAGTAATGAAATTAACATTTGACTTACTCCGCTTTCTCAGGTTTGACAATCTTCTCATTCAGAAATGGAAAACCCTCAGTTTCCCTCATTTCAGGGTTAACTTACTCAGAGTTTTCACTTAACCTCCTTTCTGAAATGGGCCTCGGATATTTGTTTTGTAACTTTTTAATACACTGACAACTACCAAAAACAAGTGGTGATGAGAGTCACGATGAACCAAAGCACATCACAAGCAGCTTTTCCACAAGCTGAGGGAAACACTAATATGTATAGAAGGTGCACAATGTCATACACACAAATACAAAACACCATCATGGTAACACAAAACTCTAATGTTAATCTTTAAGAATTACTTAAAATCTTAAATCTTAATCTTTAAAAATCTGCATATGTGGGGGAAAAAAGCACATTTATATATAAAAAAAAAAGTTAATCAAAAAATTGTTCCCTCCATTTAAATCTACATTCAGTGGAAGCCTAGGTTTCCTGGTCTAGTGATTTTAATAGAAATTGTTTCATAATTTCACCTGTATATCATCTTAAGAATAAATAAGAAAATACAAAATTGGCCTAGCTAAAAGATGAACAGTGAAACAATATTAATAATAATTAATAAAATGAAGTCCTTTGAGTTTTTTTTTTAAACTACAATTGATTGCTGAAACAATATTGTGTGTGTTGAATTTGTATGAAATGAGATTGTGAGCCTGCGGTGACACAAGAGACATGAAAGCAGCGCTGGTGTTAGTTACCTAAGCGCTGAACGACACGATTGATCACAATCAAGTATTTCAGAATGCTGCGTGATTAAAAAAAGAAAATCTTATTTAACAGTAAGTTTAAGCAAGTTCTCTGAATCTGTAGGAACAGTGATGTAATCAAATTCATGCTGTACCGACTGTCAGAAATGTCTTGCTGAACCTTTTCAAACATGCTGTCTCAAACTGCAGCGCGTTAAGTCCTGCTGAACAGCTCTTTCACACAGTGTTTATGCAGATGGTGACCCAGACAGTGCGGAGACCTCAACCTAAGCTCTGAGTCCTTCAGTTATCACATTGCATGCAAACAATACACTGCATCCTTTCCCCACTGACTGTACTGTCTGGGCTTCAGGAACCCTCAAAGAGAGAGCACTATTTAAAGCAAATATTGAATGCTTTAAGTGCATGACAACGATTTAAGTGCATCATGCGCTGCATTAAATGAGATAAAATCTTGTTAAAGTCAAATCAAGGTTTATAGTTTGGAAGTGGAAAACATTAAGCTGGATAAATTTAGTGCAAATATTAAAGAGAACACTGAAGAAAATAACTTTAATCTGCTTTAAAATCCATTTTTGTCCAAAGATCAAAAATTCTTTAGGTATCTTTTTCCCCTTAATAGTTCATCTATCAACATTGAAGTACCAGCAGAAACAGATTAAACCATTAATGAAAGACAATAATGAAAACTTATTTTAACCCAGTGTCACAAACGTCTTGATGAGGACTAAAATCTGTAGGATGTCCATATTACTATTTTTTGCAAATACGTACCTGTACACAAAACACACAACTTAAATTATGCCATACAACAGATCGCACAGAGCAATGTGCTTTACCGCTTAAACCTATCAAATTTCATGATTTGATCAAATTTTTACACTAACTCATAAGACTACTTGAAATTAAAAATTTAAATGTAAAAACAGGTTATTTTTAAGATGGGAACTGGGCACCACTCACTGAATTAAATGCTTTAGCATATACTAATCAATGCACAACATTTCCACCAAATAAGAAAAAAAAACATGCTTTGGTAAATCTTTTTTTTTTTTTAATTAAGACAAAATTACAAAATTATAGACGGTCAATTATGAGATGAAAAGTCAAAATGAGATATTAAGTCATAATTATAAAAAAGTTTAAATTGACAGTCAATTGCGATCAAGTCAAAATTGAGATACAATTATGGTACAAAACTGACAGTTGATATTGAAAGTCGAAAATGAAAGTCAATTGACATAAAAAGTGGAAATGATAGTCAATTATTAAATGAAAATCAATATAAGATAAAGGGAAAAAAGAAAAAAAAATCTAAATTGAGATACTAAGTCAATTATGAGAAGCTGAAACTGACAAATCAAAACTGAGATAGTCATAATTGATGCAAGTTAAATCATGACAATCGATTCGATCAAGTCAAAATTGACTTGTCAATTGTCATAATTCACACTAATAATTGAGACACCAAGTCATAAATTGAAATTGACAAGTTGAAAGAGTCATAATTCTAAGTTGAAATTATGATTATGAAGTCAAAATTATGAGATATTAAGTCATAATTATGAGAAAAAAGGCAAATATTGAATTCCACTGAACTATGAAATTCTACTAAATAACTATTATTGGTCCAGTAAACAGCAACCAAACGCTGATGTTAGGCACTCTCTGACGTAACTGTAAAACAGAAAGGCACAACACAGGCTGCTAGAATTGCTCTCTGGGGAAAATTAATTGAAGGACATAATATATTTGCAAATCATGAATAGTATACAGCAATCCAGAGCAAGGGCAGAGAACCACACTCCTACAACACCACAATTTTCTGCTCCAAAAGATGCATTCATGTCCAATTTTATCTAAGCATAGCCTATGACCCCATTAAAATCCAGATGAATGAGACAAAAATGCAATTCTACATTATTGTATTATTTTTCTATCAGGATAGCTGATGGGAACGAGTGCCCCATTTCTAGACTGTCCCATTCTGCAGACCATCATGGCTAATGATGAACTGACACGCTCGTGTCAAACATAAAATGCTGAACAAATGGAAGCGTGTGAGCGACTACAGTATGATGCTGGCTAATTTCAGCATCTGTTGGAGAGGAGAAAACCAGATACAAATAGTTAGTTATGGTTTAAGATTAAAGAATTGAGGAGCGGGGCAATATTCTATATTAATAATGAGATATGGGAGAAAAAAGTGGTCCCATCAGGTTTTAATTTTCAGCATTTTCCAAATTCCATTCATGAAGCTATAATATAAAAGCTCATAATGATAATAATAATAATAACAACAACAAAAAAAATAATAATCAGAATGTACTGTTTAAATTGTATTTTTGTTCTTTATCTGTGCATTAATCCATTATATTTTAAGTTCATTGTTAAGTTTTGGGGTCAGTCTTTTTTTTAATTTAAGACTATATGTGTTATAACAAAAACTCAAATTGTTCTTCTGACCTTTCTATTAACAAAATCCTGAAAAAAAAGGTTCAACAATATTAAGCAGCACAATCATTTTCAACACCGAAAATAAATGTTACTTGAGCACAAAATACAATCATATTAGAATATGTGCATCACCCAGGAAAAAATTCTCAAAACATTAAAATAGATTTGAAATTTTAATGTTTTACTATTATAAACCATGAAAATTTATTTGTAATCGTAATTTAACCTTAGACTTTTCCAACAAACCTTAAACCTTAAATCTTACCGACCCCAAACTTTTCAACAGTAGTCTACGTATTTTAAAGGGGTTATATGATGTTGCTAAAAAAAACTTTTATAAAAATTATTTTGTGTGTTTGGTGTAATGAAATGTGTTTTTGTGGTTTAAGGTTCAAAAAACACATTTCCACATAATGTACATTATTGTTTCACCTCTATGCCCCGGCTTTCTGAAACGCGTCGATTTTTACAAAGGTCATCGTTCTGAAAAGCGAGGTGTACGCTTATTGGCCAGCTATCCAGTGTGTTGTGATTGGCCGATTTCCTCAAGCGTGTGACGGAAATGTTAACGCCCTTACCATACTGTGATGCCGTGTCCTGGCTGGAGCGATGAGACAAAAACATTAAAACCCCTTATAAACGAGGCATTTGTTGCATACACTGGGAGCATAATTACGGATTATAATGACTTATCTGTTTTTTAAATGCACCTCGTAAACATAACCAAGTCTGGCATTTAGTGATCGAGAAATACACCAACAAGCCTATCTCAACCACTGCTCACTTGAAGTCGTCAGTGTCAAATTCTTAATATAAAAAAAACATACTTACAGGTCTGAGAGTCAGAACATCTGGCAGTGGTAGTCTACTTCTAAGCCAGGATCAGGAAAATTACCCATAAAATGTGCTGCACGCTCTGAATATGTTGGAGGAGCTGGTAGGCCTCTCGAGTGAGGCCAGTGGGCGGGCCGGCTGAGAACGGCGTGGCCGGCGGATTCAACAAAGGCGTGCCCGTCGAGCTTGCGTCAACCACATGTGACGACACCGGGCTGGACTCATCCTCTTTTGGAAGGCCAACCAAAGTAGTTTTGCTTTCACAACGAAACACACAGCGTCATCACCACATGGCGGCGGCGGCAACAACAATACTACAGCGAGAATACAATCGCGTGTGGCACACCTTTCCCTTCTTTTGCTTGCATGAACATTTGGGTGGCGTTATGCAAATCTTCCCACATCGTGGCATAGACATGTGGGGGCGTGTTAGAACGAGCCGTTTTAGGCAGGCGTGGTTGACTCGGAACTTTTATAAAGAATATCTCTTTGGATTTGAGACTTTAGTCTTTGCAACTTTACAGATCTTCTTTATGCACCAAGAGCTTGTAACACTCCAAAGAGAAAGGAAAAATTGGAATCGCATCATATGACCCCTTTAAGTAATGAAACTTGATTACCATTTCTTTCAACATATTTAATAGTTCTAGCCTTTTCACACAATTCAAATGGCCCTGCAGTGACAAAAGAAATATTCTATGCGGTCTTCAATAGGTCATAAAAACAAAAAGCATGTATACTTACATCAGCATTTGAAAAAAGTAAATAATTTTAGGATAAATTCTTGAATTTTAACCATCATGCAACAAAGCATCACAAAATTCCAACAGCATTCCACTTAATTTGCTCACATGCCCAAAGCGTGAAGTTTAAAAATGAAAGTGAGATTGTAAACGGCTCCTCAGAGCAACAAAGGAAGCACTACACAGCTGTGTTTAACAGGCACCCAGATACAGCGGCGCCAGAGGGGGCGAGCAATCAGCCCTGCCTACATTTGTGCAAATGTCTGTTGTCAGTGCAGCTAGCAGGGGAGAGCTGGTGTGGCCAGCTGTCTGTGCAGGTTAAACAAGGCAGAGGAGAGGAGGAAGAGGGGGCAGACCGGTGGCCCTGCCATACTAACTCATGCTCCATTCATATTGCCACAGACACAGGTTTCACTACCCCATCTTCTCTGTGACTCAAATAAACCCTGTACAGAAAAAAAAAAAAAAAAAGAAAGAACTGTCGCGCACACACTAATTAAAAATGCTCAAAGCACACTGAAAAATTAAATAATTTAACTGGTAGAAAAAAAACACTTCAAAAGACCGTTACAATAATGCAACAATTTACAGCATTTATTGATCTGTTAATTTATAAACACTATTGTTAGTTGTTAATGTACTGACAGATTAATCGATTTACAAAAATCTTGTATTTAAAAACCATTTAAGATCTTGCTCAGTGTTCTTGTGCAAACTGAAGCCTACAAAAACCATCAAATCCATGAGACATTTGTCCATTTTAAATGAAGTCAGTCATTATAACCCAAACTATTCAGATTAAAAACCTAAAGCAACTTCTGTTAATTATGGTTACGTTAAAACTAAACGCATCAAATTCCCTAAAGTAATATTTTACTTAATTTGTGCTCTGTTGCTCTATGGTTCAAAAATGAAGGGAAAAAAAATGCAATGGAGGTTTGCACTTAAAATCTTTAATGAAGCATACAGGTCAGGATTAAAGACTACCACTTCCACAAAAAGCAAAAAAAGTTCAACGCCAATGGTCCAGAAAGATTGGCAATGAATGGCATCTCATTTGAAATATGACACAAAATTGTTTGCTTCAATAAGGAGCATCTCTTCACATGGACCATAGCAGTTTACAGACAGTGTATTAACTTGAAGAAAATAAGAAAAAGGGAAATTTCACAACACTTTAAAGTTAAAAACTTTTAAATATAAGTAGACTTCAAAGTTAGGCTAGAAATCACAGGTCTTTAAGTATTAAATAAGTAAGATTAGTCCGTGAAGTCCATCCAGTGGTGACATCCTTAGTAAAAAAAGAGGGAGGAAACGTAGTGAGAATGACAACAGTGTTACTTAGATTTACACACACAGCTTGAATTAGTCTTAAGTTATCTAATTTTTCTTCAAGACTGGTCATAACATTTTTATAATTGTTACAAAAAGGTAGATTGGTCTAATTTAAATTTGGAGAAAAAAAAATGATCCTTTGTCTACTACTAGTTTGTGAACCTAATTCTTAAGTCTTAACATAGTGGCTGTGTTTATGCAACTAGCCCGTTTATAAAATGTCACAGGACTGTTTGAATCAGCTAAGAGTGCTGCTGCCATCTACAGGAGCGTTAATAACTCCCATGGATAGAACAGCAGACTTGTTTAAAAGCTAAAACCTCTGGTTAAATTAAGGGTGTTAAAATACTTAGAGTTTCCATGGAAGAGTCCGTGGTGCCCTAAGTCCATTGGATAAACTGATGGTGGTAGATGGCTCTGGCCTAACAAAAACATGAGTGCAAGTGTAAGTAAAGCAAAAATAAATAAATAAATCACTGTGGAGTGGAGTCACTTTAGCCCTATTTTGTCAGAAAACATCAGGCAAGGGTCATGTTTTTTTTTCATGCAGGTATAAGTAAAAAGTGTATGTTTATATTAGTGCCCCTAGTGATTAAACTTGGTTACTTGCAATCAAACCATTACAAGGGTAATTTACCCAAAAATGTAATGCTCAGAAACACTGCTTGTTTGCCTTACTGGGTGAGAGGATTTAAGGTCAAGGGAAAAAAAAGAACACGAGGACTCACTTGTTTTGGGCAAGCTGATTGTTGGATGCACCCCAGACAAACATAGCAGCATTATCATCCGCCTCTGCAATCATAGGGCCAAACAGAGGGAATCATCCAGAAAGGGATTTTTTTTCATTTAAACCAAAATACAGAACCCAGAAACTATACATATTAAATAAGGCAAACCGGCAGTGCCACAGTAGATAGACAGCAGAAGCCTAGTATACGAAAACTACACTCAAAATGGCACCCCATACACTCAACCGGTCACATACCCGTTTCCCAGTCCTCATAGGGTGAAGGGTTTGTGCAGGAGTTAACAGGCACCTGAAACTTCTCCAGCAACTCTACATTTCCTAAAAACATAAAAATAAATCCTGATTGACAAATGAATGCATCTTTAATGTCAAGATTTTGGAAAAGTACAGTGGTTTTAAAATCAACATTTTGATTTCACTAGTTCATCTAAATTTTCATCCAAACACCACAACAAAAGGATTTTTTGTCCCATGAAAGAACGCAAATATCACAGATGCAAATATCAAACATGCAACACTAACCATCTTCAGCATTCAGTGACCTCTTGTCTTCACAGTTTGCTATGTGATGAGACAACTCGTGCTTGGGAATCAAGTGTCTGGCGTTGAAGGGGCATGTCTTCAGTTCACTAGCCAGTTTAGGGTGGTTCTGAAACCGATGGGGGTGGACAGATAAAGTCCTCACAACACCAATGCCAAGAACACAACACCCTCACATTTTCAATAAATATGATATGAAAAACAAACACATGGAGAAGATCCCCCCCGCCATAACCCACCTTCCTGCACTTGAGAACATGAAAAGGGAAGCGAGAGGCTCTGATCTGGTGGTTTTTGTCATATGGGCACTGCACAAGCCTGTTGGGGTCACTGGCGTCAACAGTGTCTTCACCATAAGCTGTGAAAACAAGAAGCACCATCATAAAACTTGGTTGCTCTGGTGGCTGGTTCACACAGAACGCCTTTTTCCGTTCCACTGCGCTACTTGTCCATTGTTTTTCTATATGAACGCACTAGATGGACGTGTTTGCCCGTAATATTGTGACTTCAGAAGTGGCAGGCCTATATTAAATCCAACTGCTAAATTACCCTTCTCTTTATTCCAGCCGTGCTGTTGATTTTCAGAGTGGACTCCAGACGGACCGACGCTACTCCCGAATCTAACAGTGGCCATGCTCGCTTCCTTCTGGGGATTTGGGTAGTTTGTTTGACCTTGCGTTTTCCTTTGGATTTGATCAAATGTCACCCTAAATAACACACGCCCAATTTAAAAACAAGCCAAGTTTTTAAAAAGCACAATGATTAGTAGAAAAGCGGCTCGTGCTAAACAAGAGAAGAAAACGTCGAACGCCAAAAGTTAAAGTAGCCTAGTTCGATCAAGAACATTTACAATTTTTCTTATATATAATAATAAAATCACAACTTGCAATACTTTCTCATTTCTTTTCATAGCATTGTCTTGTCAGAACACTTACACCTTGGCTTTTGTAGTCTTGAGCGCGCGCGCTCCCCTGCCCTTGATTGAGATGGACTGTGAATGTCACGTGACCCACTACTTCAAAACCTTCATTTGTTTCGTCATTACAATATTATCATAATTATATACTATGGTCAACACTTTTCCAAATACAGACAGCAAACAGAAAACTAGCAAAACGGCTTTATATAAAATAAAGTTAAATAAAACAGTTCAATTCAGTTAGATTAAATTAGATTAGAAACAGCTGTGCTGGTAATATTTTTGGAACCTGTGATATTTTTTTAGGATTCTTTGATGGATAAAAAGTTAAAAAGAACAGCATTTACATTCAAAATATAAATATTGTGTAACAATATACACTACCTTCAAAAGTTCGGGGTCAGCCATTTTTTTCTTTTCTTTTTTTGTTGTTGAAAGAAATGAATGCTTTTATCCAGCAAGGATGTGTTAGATTGACAAAAATTAATAATAAAGATTTATATTGTTAGAAAAGATTTCTATTTTAAATAAATGCTGTTCTTTTTAACTTTATTCATAAAATAATCCTGAAAAAAAGTTTTTTCAGGTTTCCAGCACTGATAATAAATCAGCATATTAGAATGGTTCCTGAAGGATCATGTGACACTGAGCCTTGGAAGTAATGTGCTGACAATCACGTTTTGCATCACAGAATAAATTATTTTTAAAGTATATTAAAATAGAAACCGATTATTTTGAATGGTAATAATATTTTACAATATTACGTTTTTTTCTGTATTTTTGGTCAAATAAATGCAGCCTTGATGAACAGAAGAGACTTCTTCAAGTATTAAAAATCGTACTGATACCAAACTTTTGAACAGCAGTGTACATATATATATACATTTTTAATTAGCTTGAGCCAAGGAGAGTAATATGGTTTTGAAATGAAGACTCCAATCACACAAATACTACGGTATCTATCGACAAAAAATTTTTTTTTTTAAGTGGTGCGCTTTGACGACTATATATGCGGTTGTTGAAGCAGCCAATCACAGCGCCGCGCCCGCATTCCATTCTCTGAAGACACGCCCACGTAGAACTGTCAGCTGCTCAGTCCAAGATGGCGCTGTCCTGTAGAGGAGTGTGCCGCGGAACTTCATTGATCTTACTGTACGGAAAACGACCTGTCGGGGTCAAAGCAAGTCTCTGCACACCTAGTCTGGTTTCCACAAAATCCAGGTACTATTCATAACAAGTTCAGGATGATCGATCATATGTAGGCGGTGTTTTTTTTTTTGCATATAGACTCGTTATAAAATGATACTGAAGATAATGTTTCATCATGAATTATACAAGTGGGGCCACTGGAAATATGTCTCATTGTCTGTCCTCCTTTTAGTTGTTGTCCAGAGAAAATATTTCACTGGGTTCACCAGGAAATACAGTACAGGCCCTGCCCTGTTATGACATCTCACAAATGTATGTATGTATGTATGTATGTATGTATGTGTAGTAGTTTGTGGTTTGTTAGACACTACTCACCTTCACAAGCAAGACATGGAATTGGTCGAAGCGTTGTGTCCGGTCTGAAATGGGCCAATGGGAAATATGAGAGATTCCTGCAACGTCGCTTTCCACGATTTTATGTTGTCCATCACACTTTTATCAGAGGTCAGAGTGAATAATATATATTTAAAATCATTACTGAATTTTAACCTCAAACCATCTCGGGCAAATATGTTATAATATAGGTTTTATGATTTTCTATAAAGGTTTACAGCTCCTGTTTCAAGATGGTACAGAACTGAGAAGAATCGTAGCCCGCATGCTCAGTGAAAGAATAGAGCACCAGAATTTGCCTTACCGTGATATGGAGAAAATCAGGCAGGTGGGTCAAAGAACTGAAGCAGACATTTATGGGATATATTGCTGTTATAAGTTGTATTAAATTGTTATCATTTTTGTGTGTTGCTTTCAGGTCCGCAGGGACTTAATCAAAGCCTTTCCATTGGTCATCTTATCGGTACCTCCTTTTGTCAACGATGTGGTCTTCATCCTTATGTGAGTATTTAGCATCTTACTACGCTGATTATTCAGTGTTTTGCCTTTTAAGCAATTATGGAGTATTTTTGCATCTTTGAAACTGATTGAATATTGCATGTCTCCTTTATTATCTGTCACTCTTCCATTAATTTATCCGATGATACTTCCATCCTCAGGAATGTGATTTTTCCATATTTATTCATATTTCAGTATTTTCTGACCTGGGATGTATGACCCACATGAATTTAGTTTAGTTTAACTTTAACTTTATTGTCCATTCAGAAATTTGTCTTTGACTGGTGACATGAATACATCCACATTAATGCTTAAAAAAAACACATCACACATTAACGACACAAACATAGAATTGAACAAATGTAAACACTTGACAGTACCCCCATAATTTCTTACACATTTCAAATCATCCACAGTAATATAGAAAAATAATTTAATACCAACCATTCTCTTGCATTTACTTCAAACAATAATCCGATTTAAAATTATAACTGCTATTGGGACAAAATATTTTTTTATACGCATTTCTTCTGGCCAGAGGAATTTTGAGTATATGCCCTGATGGAAGCATTTCAAAAGTAGAGTGGAGGGGATGCGTATGATCTTTAAGTTTAGTCAAGTTATACTTAATTGTCCTTTACAGGAAATTTGTCTTGGACTCTAAAGCTGCGGTAGTACACAACGACCACACACAATAACAACAACAACATTATTAAGAGAGAAGAAAAACAAATTGCCGTTTTTCCATCAAATAATCAAATAAGACCTGAAGTGAATGTTGTTTATGGCCAGTGAACTTATTTGCCTGATTATGTATTTGTGAAAGTTTGTTCTTCTGTTTAACTGTTATATTACGTACCATTAAACAATATTATATGTAAGAATGCTCTCAATCATTGACCTGTATACCATAGTTAGATTGTGTGTGGACTCTACATTATTTTCAAAGTTAAGTTTATTGTCAATGATTGTTCCTAAATATTTCAAATTCGAGACCTGCTCTACAGTTTTTCCTTTTATAATGACTGGTTTGTATACAGGGCTTGTATCATAGCTCTCAAACCAACTGATACTACTGTCAATATACTCAAAATATGAGGAGCAATTCATTTCATTCTGACAGGAGACCAATGCCATATCATCAGCATACTTTATGAGGGAGAGGTTATCATCATCACACTGCAGTTCATTGCTGTATACAGAGAACAATATTGGAGACAGTACAGATCCCTGTGGTACCCCAGTATTTAAAACCAAGCAGTCAGACAAGACATTATTAATACAAACACGCTGAGGTCGGTCTATTAAAAATTCCTTAATCCATAAAATCATCCAACTACTAACACCTAAATTGTGAAGGCACTTTAAAAGAAGGTTTGGTTGGACGTTATCAAAAGCAGACGAAAAATCCATGAAAAGTATTCTAACTTACATATTTGGCTTATCTAAATGATGTTGAACTTTATTCAAAATAGTGAGAGGCATTGGCCCGGTAAGCAAATTGCAGGGGGTCGATAGATCTCTCAATTTGAGATGACAATTCCTTACTATGCGTTTCATACATTTGCAAAGAACTGATGTGAGCGCAATTGGACAAAAGTCATTTACCAATTTTGCATGAGGTATTTTGGGTACTGGGATGATGGATCTCTTGCATTTCCTCTTTTGAATTTCTTCTCAACATTCTCTTTATATTCCTTCTGTGTGTCTTTTATCTTACGTTTAACTGCTTTATTTAACTCCTTTACGTTCTGCTGATCATGCTGCATGAAAGCAATTTTTTCATATTTAAATAATGTTTCAAATCTTTGTTAATCCATGGCTTGTTATTTGGGTAGATTTTGACATTCTTTGTTTGAACAACAGAATTTACACAGAAATTGATGTAGCAGGTTATTGTATCATTCAACAATTCATAGTTACTACAACAATCGTTATCATTAAAAAATAAGTCCCATTCAGTACACTCAAAACACCCTCTTAACGGTTCTATTATCAAATTTAATGAAGAAATATATTACTATTGCAAAAATATTATTGTAATATAGCAAAGGATTAATAATAATAATAATGCTAATAATATTGAATTAGCTCAGGCTACCTTAATGCAGAGCTTTATAAGGTTGGTTTTGAGTCGGCTGTCTTGGACAGATGTAGATATCAAATTGTCAATCTGAGTGAAAAATGGATGCATTTTAAAACAAATATTATTATTGTTATTAATCCTTAGCTATATTACAATAATATTTTTGCAATAGTAATATATTTCTTTATATTTTATATATTATTTTATAATTTAAATAAAAAAAACTTAGTAATTTTTTAATAGTTTATTATTAATCCTTTTTATTTTTACAGTATAATTTATCTGCAATAGTTCTTTATTGATTTAAGTTTTAAAGTTTAAGTTTAAAAATGTTAAAATCTAACACTAAATAAACACTAAAGTTTTATGTTTGTTATTATTAAATATTGATTGTTATTTTACAGTCACAATATTATTATTTTAATAGTCATATTTATTGATTTTAGATTTTTACAATTTAAAGGACTTTTTCAGTAATAGTTTTATTATACTCAGCTTTTTATTTTACAGCACACAATAATTATTTTGCAACAGTATATTCTTGATTAGTTTATACTTTAAAATATATTTTAAATCCTTATATAATAATAAGTTAATATTATTGTTCATTATTAAATGGGGAGAGGTGGATGTTTTTCTTCTTTCTTGTCCTTAGCTGATCACATGCCTGCATCATCCTCTAGGTACCTCTATCCTCGCCAGCTTCTGATCCGGCACTTCTGGACCCCACAGCAGCTGGTGGAGTTTCAGGGGGTGTATCATGCCCAGAGAGCAAAGCACCACTGGGCTATAGTCAAAGGGCTGGAGAGCACGTCAACATCTGTCCAAGACAGTTGCCTCAAAAGCCGCCTCTTGGAGCTCTGCAGTAAGGTAGCCTGAGCTAATTCATAATGTTACGTATGTGTAAAACAATAGCCTTTATTATTTTATTCAGATTTTGACTTTATAATAAATATAAATGTGTCTGCAGGTCCGAAGTGGAGTCCATCCTGTGGTGTCTGATATCCATGCAGTGAGAACTTTGTTCTCTGGGCCTCCCTTGGGTGTCAAGAGAATGTATGCAGATCAGATGGTGAGCTTCAAATAATCGGCTAGTTGAACAATGCACTTTAAATGTTTGTTATTTAGTCTTTGTCTTGTTTAAAATGTATTTTCAGAGGCACCTGTGTCCTTTGCTCTTCCTGACGCCCCGCCTCCCAGCCTTCTGGATTGGTCGACGCTTGAACAGCCATGCCTTAGAACTCATGCAGCTTGACCACGCCATTATCCGATTAGGCGTGCACCAATTAAACGATGCGGAGCTCAGAGAGGTCAGGGGTCACTTTTTATTGCCCATTACATTTAAGCAGACTTTATTTTGTGATTTAAGACTATTTTTACATCACATCTCCTAGGCATGTTACGTGAGAGGGCTGAATCCTGACCGTCTGAGTCCAGGGCAGTGCCAGGAATGGCTCACACAGTGGTTGCAGTTCTCAACACACCTCAAAGGTACACAAGCCATAAGATCAAGGCTGTGTTCAACATAGCGTACTAGCATGCTACTTTTATGGTGTGTTCACGTCAGGTCATAATTACTAGATGACACCCTGGACGTTCTACTCTGAGCCATTCATGTTAAAGGCTGTTATCTTAAAATTATTATTTGTTTCCCAGAAACCTCCACTTCAATAGAACTTACATACAGTTTTATTGCTATCTATATTCTTAGGGTTGTTTTTTTCACAGAGGGGTTTGAATATGTATTTGTCTGATGTTATACAACATTTTATTCCTAAAAACATGGTGAAATCATTTTCTGGCTGCTGACAGTGTTTTCTGTTTTATGGAGTGATAAAAACAGATGTCCAAAATCCCCTCTGTGAAAAGCATTTAAAGTTCATGTGAAATAAAGAATTTTGAACCTGGCCTTATCCAGAGATCAGATTTCTGTTCTGGATATGTATGCATATTTAATTAGATAATTTAAACATAACATTTCATTTGTGCAAACATATAAACATAACATTTCTGTATGCAAATTCCCCGTAGACAATAAAATAATGTCTAGTGTACAACTGAATGCATTGCCAAGGAAACTGTATTCCACAATGCAGTGCAGTGTTACGAATTAACCAAAATTAATTTTTTTTTCATTTAACTGCCAAAATGTAAGACTTTTCCCCCCAAAATTAAACAATTCTAGATGATAACAGTATAGCATATTAATATTAATCATTAGTTTACTTTTTTTAATTTTATTTTCTTAAGTATAGTGTGTACTGCACAGTATTCAGTATTTGAACATAGATGTACTCTAAAGTTAACTTTTAATATACCCTGAATGTTTCTTAATTAGTCAGTTGGGGTTTGTGTTGAATGGCATGAACAAATAACAGAAGAAACCACGATTTTGCTTTTGAAACTGAGATGACAGTTACGGTGTTGCACATTCATTGTGTATTCTGTTTCCTTCTTGTTTGACCAGAGTCAGAGACCTCCCTCTATTTGCACTGTATGGTGCTGCTCACTGTAAACTACCCTAAACCCACGTCACTGACCTCAGAAGGAAGTAGATGACTTCTCTTCCTAATGCCCAGTGCTGAAAATCCACCACCACACCCAAAGGCAAAACACCACGGGAACAAACAGACTCATGTTTGCAAATTCAAGCAGCGCAACACCTTTGGCTCAGTCACACGTTACTTTCATTATGAAGGGATTTTTTGAAGTTTCTGCAGGAATTATTCTTTAAAGGGCCTGCCATTCTTTAAAAGTGTTTCTAGGAGATCCAATTTAGTTTACTTCAGTAAGGAACAGATAGGACGGACATTGTCATTGAAAGATGTCATCGGGATTCTGGAACTTGTGGAATAATTTCATTCATTTTTTTTCTTCCATATAGACAGGGTGTGTAATTAGTGATGTACATTTACAGAGAGGTTCTAACCTGATCGGAGACAAAAAAAGCACACTGAACGTATGCCAAATGCAACCATTTGGAATTAAAGCTCATTGGTCTTATCTTGAAACATTTTCATTCTGAATATTTATTCTGCTAACAATAGTTGTTCATGCAGTCATTTGTGAATTGCGTTTTGAGGCATTTCGTACCTTTGTTTAAAATCTGCACTAAGTATCACCCATCACATTCATTTTTCAAGTGTCTGTCTCGGATTGTTTCAAATGTTTCACTATAGAAATCAATTTTTTTGAGTTTGAAATCAGATGACAGGACTGGAAAGAGGTTTACAGTCTTTCAAAATACTGGAGATAAAGTCTATTTCTTAATATATTATTAAGCTAAGTTCTACAATGCAGCATATACTCATTTTAATTAAATGTATTATTTATTTTGAGTTCTCAAAACAACACAAAGAATATTGCACCTTGTTCCTGACCTATCCAATAAGAAGCTGTTTTCTGTGAGCAATAAGCTGTTTGGTCAAAGCATTAATATTATGCTAAATGAGCCTTGTCAGGTTCTGAAATGACTTGGATCTTCTTATTCAGCCTTTTAACAGGTGCCTTTTACTTAAAAACACAGGAATAAATTAGGTGCAATACCTGCCGTTATCTTTTTGTTGCAATATTCTATTTTTATATAAAGAGACAATGCCGTTTGGTTCGGTGTTAAAGTACATAGTGAATGCAGTATGAGAAGACCTGAACTTCTATTAAAAGACTTCAAACTTTATGGTCTCTGTTTGCATCCTTCATCAAGGTAGCATTGATTCACCAACCAAAGTAGTAAGTTGAAATAACTCTAAATATTTAAGTTCATTATGTTCTATTTAACACAAGGACAAACTTGTTTAGAACATTTTATTTCTTTTATTTTGACAAGAATGTTCTATAAATGTATAAAATTTGGCATATTGGTAATTCATTGATTGTTGTCCTGTAACCCAAAGTAATGTCACTGCAGTAAAGATAAAGTTTAAACGATGTCTAAAGTATAAATCTGAGACTTAACAGGAGACTAATCTACTGGATTAGTCATAGAAGCATAGACGTCATAGATATTTCATTCTCAAAGAAAATGAGTACTCTCAACTTACACAGCAAGGGGGATAATAATTGCCATTTATATAATAGTTTTAAAAAACACCTAAACAGTCTCTAAAAGCTTTAAGTGATGTGCTGATATGGGTGAGGTGCTGTAACTAGATGTGATCACATGACCTCATAGCCACTGCGGATGCCGCGCATCAGAATGCAGGACAACACAATGCCTATGATCTACACAAAAAAAAATTTTATTGGTTAGTGTACGAAAAAGGTTGCAATTATGTTTTTGTGCATATAATAGAAAACTAATCTTGCAGGTCTTACCTGCACAAATGCAATGACCAGAGCTGCCACAGCGATCCACAGGATGGGTCGCTTTATAAATTTGTCCAGAATGGGCAGACATCCCTGTGTTAAACGAACACATAAACAAAATCTAAGTGCTTATAGCACATCCCACATATTCTGTCCAATAACCAATTTGAACTAGTCTTATTTAAAAACTTTTAGCTAGGAGGACAGAGACAGAATTTTTTGTAGAATTTCTTTGTAAAAAAGCCACCGTACAGAAGAAAAAAAAAAAGGTTTCTTACATCCATGTAGATTTTGCTGGTGTCTCGGATAGCTCCTTCACCACAATTCTGAGTGACGTTTTTACAGCAGGAGTCTGGGACTGAATTGGGAGCCAAGAATTTTGAGTTCAACCAATCAATAGAGGAGTTTCTTCCACAGCACTTGAACTAGAAGAAAGACATTACAAATTCAACTTACAAATTAACTGGTCGTTATAAGTAAATCTTCTATGATATTATATATATATAGATATATATATAGAGAGAGAGAGAAAGAGAGAGAGTGTGTGTAGTGGGTATAACTTAAAAATAAATCAGTCAAATTTCAGAGAGCAAGTGCATGTACCGTCGAAAGGAATTTAGGCCACATCCGCACAAGAGGAAGCAGGATGTCAGTTTAGCGTCAACAGATGGCACTAAGCAAACAAAATGGGAGAAACTCTTGAGACACGATCATGTGCATGTGAAAATGGAAATCGGAGCAGGATCACAAGTATTGTTTGGACGAGCAGCGCATCCAAAATGTGAGAGGTTTGGGTTTACGTCTTGCTGTATAGTATCAAGGATTTCATGGTTGTTTGTTTCATTGTATCCTGTGATCATGGTGTCAAAGCCTTTATTCAGTAGACCAGTCAGCTGCAGAGAAAGATAAATTATTATGAGCCAAATGGTACTAGGAAATAGATTAATAAAAATGAAGTGCCAATGAGAAGAGTGCTCACGTTCCCATACAAGACATATCCAGCGATGGCGGTTCCGATTTCAATGATGATGATGAGGGAGAGAAGAACAGCAAACTAGCAAAGAATAAATAAAGTAGAGGTGACTGATAAAGGTGAAGAAAGTCAAGGAATAGCATTTCAAAGATTTTAATGATTTTATTGAGAGAGGGTAGGTGCTGTGCTACTGTATTTGTGTAGGCATACAGTGGCATATTCTGAGGCGCCAGTTCATTCTAACCGTTTGTTATCCATTTGAGTCAAATATGCAGATACACATCTATTCTTCCAATTAAGTGTTATGTCAAAAGGAATCTGGTTTGACCTGTTGGCCATGTGTTGACCATGTCAACACAGACATGCTGCAGCTTTACAGCAGTCAGTAAATAAACAAAAGCATCAGCAGCAAGTTAGTGGAAATATAGCCTAGATGTCGTGTAAATGGTGTAAATGTGTACCAAGTTACTTGGGCAATACTTCAAGTCTGAATGAAGGTAATTACAAAAACAATGGTTGTCTGGTAGGTTAATGTTTGTTCTTATCAAACTTGAAGTTAGCTCTTCTGGAATGGCATTCCTTCTCTGATGACGTCAGATTCGCAGAGTTTGGTCAGAGTATGCTTAACCACGCCCCTGTGACGACCGTTAGTTTGCTGTGAGTGAGAGATGGAGAGGAGGTGCACTCAAATAAAACCCCAACCTCTATTCAATATTTCATTGGAATAAAAGTCGCCAGCAACTTCTGGTTCACGTGAACTTTAATGTTAGCGTGCTGCACCACTAAACTTAATTAAAACATAAGCCCACATATAAAATTCATATTTCAGTCAGTCAACACAACAGTATATACTAACAAGTACACATTTACATGTTAACGTTGTAACATTGTCCTCTACCCCAGTGCATGCTAGATTTGATCATTAATCTGCATTTTCTCTTTTTTTTCCCAGTTTGTGAATTAATCCCATTTATTGCTTCAATATTGTTTATTGTTTTTTTTTATTATTAGCAGTATTATTTCTTGTTCCAGATTATTTTTGCACACATTTCCCAAATCTGTCATGTTAATCTATTTACATATTTAAATATATAACATGTAATGAAATATTTCAATAATTAAATGAGAAAATAAACAATAAATAAAACTAAATGTACAACTTGGAAAAATCATCATTTAATTTATCTTATATATGCAATATAGCATTTTTCTCCCTTTTCAACTACAATTTATGACAGCTGACTGCTGCATGAGGTAAAATAAGTTGAAAACAGTGCATGGATTTCAGCACTACTTCCTAATTACACATTTGAAAGCAATAAAGGTAAATGTCATGTAATACTTGGTGACTAAGATTTTGTTTACAAAGAGCTTGTGAATTAATAGGTAAGTGTTAAGAATAAATGGTGCAAACAAAATGTATCCCCTAGTGCAAGCAGCTGAAGCAACCCTAAACAATTAAACCATTTCCTTTATCTTAGCGAAATTGTCTGAACAGCAATTAGTTTACATTTACTAGAAAACCTGAATCTCATTATATGCACTGCAGCACTAGAACACAAATATTTTCCTCACGCATCCCTACCGTGGTGATCATGCACTGATTCTCCTTCCAGGCGCCACAGCAGCCAAAGAATGCGATGAAGAAGATGACGACTCCCACCACTATCAGCACTAGAGGAGACCCAGAGTCTCCTTTGAGGAAGGCTGTGGTGTTGATAGAAACTTTAGCCAATACCCCCAGAACTATTAAGGCCAGGCCACACAGCTAGGGATACGAGACAGAGAGAAGAAGTGTGAAAAACAGTGACTTTAACAGACTCTTCAATAGTTATTTAGTTATTCCTCATTCTGTAGTTAAACTGGCATTAACCTGCAATCAACCTACATTTTTAAACTTACAACAGTCACTTATTTGGAATCATAAAAACTGAAACAATGAAAGAACGATAATGAAAAAGAGACAAAAAGAGGAACTGGAGCCTCAAGACAGAAGCAGTAGGTCATGCCATGTGTTTGCATTCTCAAATTATCTCAAAGAGTCAAATGAAATCAAAGCACCAACTTTGATCAGAGTCTATTTTATTATTGAACTATCTTTTAATTTAGAATGAATAATTCATATTAACTAGGTTCTATTTGAGTGTTGTTTTCCACTAAAGATGTAAAGAAAAAAAATGGTACCGTAACTTATTGCATTAGCATTAAAGAGAAAAACAAAAAAGGGAGTTGTAACTAGGTGTGGTTAAGTTATTAGAACGCTTCTTTGCAACTTTCAGTACACTAAGTTGCCATTGGCGCTGGCTTGAAATATCCATTCATCATGCTATGTAAACTTTGTCAGCAATCAGGAATTAGTTACGCACCATCATTATCACACAAATAATGTACTGTGTAAATGTCTCTTAAGTAAAGTAGGACTGATCGGCACAGCTGAGCAAAGTGTAAAGGATGTTTAGTAATATGTATGCGTCAGCTGTACAAATGTAAGATGTATGGTATTCTCACAGCAAGTCAACAACCCAGATCAACTTTTATGACTACACCAATCCGGCTAATGTATAAAAGAAAAACACCCGTGTAAATATTTGAGGGTAATAAGTGGCAGCAGGTACCTGAGCAAAATTCCTGCTGAGTGAAATAAAGATATACACTGAAATTTAGTGTCTATTATTAGATAAAGAAACCCATGACAATGTCCTAAATAAGGAGTTTAATTGTCTATTATCAGCCCATATTGAAGTTGCCCCTTGGCATTTTTTCACGGAATGCGTCACAGATGAACGTTGATACTCATATGGGAAAGTCACATGATGCCATCGCAAATAGGAAGATCAATCACATGACTGACACTGAACTTTAAAATCTTGCTTTCACTGAGAAATATAAGAGACTATTAAATTCCCAGCACAAAACTCCACAGAGTAATTTGATTAATTTTATTTTATTTTCTAGTTCAAAAGAAGTTTGTTGCTGCAAATCAAACACACAACTCTAATTCTCATATCACTGGAATTGTTAATGGTTGAATGTTTGGTTAGGAAATGCACCCAATATGAAATTTAAATAATCTAAAATTAACAGAAGTGGAACCGTTTCATTATTATTTAAAAAAATAAAATGATAATTGAAACATCAGATCCATTGTTTTTGTGCTTTCTAACATTACGGTTAAGAATTTCCATGTGATATAATGTCCTATTCAGATGCGACAATTTCCCTGGGAAAGTTACATTAGTTCCACACATGCACCGTTTTTAAACCCATCTGAACTATACACATCTTTATGATTGTGGACATATGATATTTTCACAACATTTCTCATTTATTTTGATGTTCACTGAATACCATAACTAAAGTAATATTTCTTGTGTCACAAATCATTTATTTAATTTACAAAAGGTGAGTAAACTTTCTGAGTAAACATAGTAGTTCAAGTACTGTGGGGTATACTGGAATAAAAAGAAAACGAAATCTAAAACTTAAAACAAAAATAAGATTAGGTGAATTCAAGAAAGTGCTCAGAATGGTCAATGCAGTAGCAACATCAAGGTAGATACCTAAATAATTCCTTCTTGTAAATAATTATATACATAATAGTGTTCAAACGTAGTTTAGGAAATTAAGTCTGTCCAAACAGTGCAACAGAAACTAAGATCAGTGTGTTTGTGTGATCACAGGAATATAGGTGCAAAAATGAGCTTGTGCACATCCCCATCAGAGTATATGTGAAAAACAAGCCGTAAGCTCATACAAGTACATGGCCATTAGCAACTATGTTGTCAATTTGAAGGATAGAGTGCTGTACATGCAAGAATGTTTTTCTTTCTTTCAGAAAACATACCACTAAATGCTCAGGTTACACTTTAAAAAGAGTGTGTGGTGTGCACATTTACACCTGGGAATGCTTAGACACCAAACAATGTCAACACCAACAGCACAAGATAAATGCATGAGAGAGCAGTGCTTTGTGTGATCAAACAAACTCGCTGGGATGAAGTGAGTGCTATTTTCCATGACCTAAAAGGAAGCCTGCATTATCAGCGAACTGCTGAAGGACAGCCATAAACACTTTAAGCATGTAATAATGCGAAGGTTTACCCAGTTCCTGATAAACACCTTAAACCCTATCAAAATCCTAAACACCCAAGCTCATGAGTGATTGGTCTTTGAAAGTTCAACAGAAAAATTTGATTTGCATGCTAACACTAAATGACTGTATTCCTGTTACCTGACAAAGCCAGGAAACGTATTGCTGAATGTTGTGAAATTTTCTGGCCTCTCAGTCCGAGTCACTATAACAGGAAACTTATTTTGCTCTCCTTAGAGCTCCTTGACTGGCAAAACTGTGTCATAGTTACATACGAACTCTTAAAATATTTTGAGGTTTTGAGAGGGAGAGGAGGAATTGTGAAATACCACAAGACGTATGAGAAGTAGAGGAAAAAAACTGTCCATTCTATTTCTCCTTTTAAAGCCACTCACTAAAGTCAACGTGAGACAGCATGAATTGTAAAAAGTCAGGGTTAGGAAAGCGTTTTGTATAAATCTTTCACAAAGTAGGACTGGGCGATAAATCGATAACGATAATTAATCACGCGATATAAATTTCCTCGATAAACGATAACAAGAGTTCGATAAATGTTCGATATAATGTTTATGAAGGCAAAGGCGGAACGAAAGAGCACTAGTCATTTGAAGCACGCCACTCGGAGAGTTTATCCTCTCGGATCAAAGTTCAAACAGTGGCGTTCTTCACTAGAGCAGATGCGTTCACTCCATCTGTGACTGTATAAAAACTATCTCAGACTAGGCATGGGACGATAACCGGTTTCAAGGTATACCGCGGTTTGGAAAAGTCATGGTTTCAAAAGCACTAAAATTTTCCGTTATACCGCTCCTGCGGTATGCACAGTTTTTTTCTCCCTCAGTTGTGTGCAGCGAAGGGTGTAACGAGTCACACGAACCCTCCCCCTGTGTGTGAGATGGCCGAAGGAGGTGAATCCCTGGAACTTTTCCCCCGTCGAAAAATATGAAATCTGCCATATGGGAATTTTTTGGGTAACGTAGACTAACCATGTTCCGTACACAATGACGTTCCGTACAGATGACGTTTTAGCACCGATCACTAAATCCTTCAGGTCGAACATAAACTACATATCTGTGTCCCTCTTTCACCCCCGATCAAGACAGAGACCCACCCGCCGTTTGTTTCAGTGTTGAAATAAATACTATTTGGCTTGCTACCGAGGCAGATAACATGGCTAATTAACTAGCTAACGTCAACTAGTTTCCTCCCTCAAGTTACTTCACAGAGCGAGGAATAGCAGACTAAAGTACTACGTTTCTGCGATTTAGTACAATAATTAAATTTAGCTGGTATCACGTCTATACTTTGCTATACCTCCTGCCATTGTTTACATCTGTTCAAAATCACGACATTTAAAAAAAACTAACTGCTGGCTCTCAAGTGTCTTTGCCACTGTTTGAGTGTTTTACGGAGAAAGACTGTGTGTGTGTGTGGTGTGTGTGTGTAGTGACACACTACGCGATCTCTCCTTATGGTGTTATGTGCAGAACATACCTCGTACCTCAACGCTCCAACTTAATCAGCGAAAGGTGAAAATTCAGGCTCATAACTTGGATTGGAAAGAGGAATGTGTAGAAAGGAGCATGTCTCGCAAAAACCTTGTTGAGATGCAGGTAACTGCAGTGAATGGTTTTATTTTATTTTTTACAGAAATTTATGTTTTGATTATATTTTTGATTATTTAGCTGCAGGTTTAGGCTCACTTAAGTTACTGCATTTCTTTCCATTTAGAAGGATTTTTTTTTTTTACAGAAAATAAATTATTTATGTTCTGATTATTGTTGAGCTGCAGGTTTAGGTTCACTTAAGTGATTGCACTTAATTTAATTAAGAACAATTCAATTATTTTAATTATTTAGCCTGACATGTTTACTATTCCAAAATGTTCTATATGTTTCTTAAAAATAAAATGTATTGTGTTCAGTGGTCGAAAAAAAACAAAAAAAAGTTTTGTTTTTTTATCCAGTCATTTAAAAATAACATTTTAGAGCTGTAAATCACAATACCGTGATATTTTTATCTAAGGTTATCACACTCATAATCTCATACCGGCCCATGCCTATTCACAATATAAAAACAGGATTCACTCGCTGCTGAGTCCGTCACAGACACTGAACCGTGCTGTGAGATCCAGTGTTGAAGCAATTGCCTTCGCCAGGACACCCATAACTCCGTTTACGCAGATGAACCCAGCAGGCCCAACAGCCAGAAAAACACTGTTGCAAGATTTAGAGCAGAGGCTTTTTTTCCCCCCCCCCTCCTTTCCCCGTCGTCGCACTCCCTACCTTTCCTGTGTAGCACCCCTGCCCCCCCCTGGTTGTGTCGCCCTGGGGTATTCGTGTCAACCTTTGCTTATTTCTTAAGTAGCCCCCCTGCCCTTTCCCTGTCTCGCCGGAGGCGTAATGGAATCTATGCCGTTTTTTGTGATGTATAGCTCTCGCGTGTTAGACCTTAGACCTGTCTTTCGACCTCCTGTTTTTCCTCCCTACTTCCACGGTATTCCTTTTATCATGGTCTTGGGGCTCTATCTGTGTTTTTCACCTGTGATTCTCATGACTCTGTGCTGCTCGTCTGGCCGCCCCCCGGGTTTGCCCACCCCCCCCCACCCCTCCCCCCCACGTCGCCTCCTTCCCGTTCCCCCCATTATGCCCCCGTGAAAACTTGCTTCAATTTTTCCAACTCTTCCGCTTTGATAATTGAACCATCCAGATTATCTGCATCCTAAACTCACGCTCCTATCCAAGGTGTCTTTTTCGCGCCCCCCCCCCCCCCCCCCCCGTTATAGGGCTATTCTTAATATTATCGGCCCCCCCCTTGTTCTTGCTGTGAACCATAGTCCTATGACTCGGCCATGCCGCCACTCAGAAATTCTTTTTTGTCTATTAGATATTGTTTTGTTCAGGCAAAATGCCGGAACCCGTGTCCGCATTCCCCCACCGCCGTGTTTGTCCGTTTGCCCAGCAAGACGTTTGAAACCATCATTCCCATTGTTTTTCCCATTTACATTGGAAGCCACACCTCTGCCCTTGTACCCTGAAAGCACTAAAAATCTACCTTCCGTGCTAATATCGCGAGCGCCTGTATGCCCCCCTACCCTTGCTCTTTTTTGGCCATTCACAGCCCTCCACTACGCCTCCAGATCCCATGGCACTCCCGCCACTGCCCTTCGGCACACGGGCCAGCAGTATTAACCCCCTGCCATAGCTAATGTTGGAAATCTAGATGTGCACCTAATACCGCCCTTCTTGTTACTCCCAGCAGTGACCTTACCGCCCCCGCGCCGGTCTTGCCCCTTTGTCCTCCTTCCCCGCCATGGTGCTTTTCGCTCCCTTCGCGCGCAGCCCACCCCGCAGTACACACACAGTCCATGAAGTCAGCGCCCCCCCGCCACTGTGCTTCAGACCTGCCACGTGTCAAAATCCCAGCCCCCCGATATCGGTCCGTGTCCCTGCCCCCGCTCCTGCCGCTCCTCCTTCACCGTATCTTACGACGTAATATCCTTTCAGCACTGCCGCCCCTCCCCCTGCCCGCACACGAACCTACGTCACAGGGCCCGCCTATGTAAAACGAAATGGCCCGCTGACCCCCCCCAACGGCCTTAGCTCTGCCTGCCAATGACCACTTATAAGCTGCTCTCACCTTTACCTACCCTAACCTCAGATGTACTTTCCATCCAAGATTCCAGGGTGGCCGTTATGCTTGATTAGACATAATTACCCTTGAACCACTCAAAACTACTTGTGATGGTGATTGGTCCTACTCCCAGTGTGGATGACTCGTTCTATTCAGTACCACAAGTCTCATGCACAGTATTCAAGGACACTACAGATTAACCAAGTTTATTATCATTATATGGGAAAAGTGTGCTGAACGGACTATTATTGCGCAAAGACCGATGACACGTCTTCTGAGAACAAAAGAGGAATCTAGGCAAAATAACCGGTAGGTACACTGGGGGTTGGACCCTCGCCTTAGGCCTCATTCCCTTTACCACCGACAAAAGCAAACCAAGTCTAACCAAATTTTCACCCACTACTACACCTCGGTACCATAATTCTTAGAAAAGCTAAAAAAATGCGACTGTCTTAAGCTAACAAATGAACAAAATAAACCCCGTTGAAGGAAGTGTGCATGTATTATTTCATCTGACCTGCCAGTCACGAGATCATCTCTGTTTGTTGTTTAAAAGAAGCGTGAAGGTTTCCCTTGCTCCAATAGTTTTTTCTTTAAGGCAACACGATAATTTAACTGAATAAGGTAGTGTGTTGTAAATAAATAAATAAATAAATAAAGAAAGTTTAGATAATGACGACTCAACTGTAGGTTCTTGTTCTAATAATTCACGTCCTCGAGGGACGTTCACTACAAGCTTATTTCTTAATCCCAGGCAATTCTCAACTTTAGGAAAGTTTCACATTATGGATTTTAATCTGACGGAAAAGGGTTCGAATGTGGTAAAATAATGTAAGACTTTAAGGCCTCGCTGTTCCGAAGAACTGATGAATTCCAAGCTACGGACACAAGAAAACTAGCAAAGGAGAAGAACATGTGAGCTTTTCAACCGGGTTAATAAATTCACCCCGCGTGAATTCGAGGATTTCTGCGTTATGTAAGATAAAGATACAAACCACCAGTACTCATTACAAAGAAGGAGGCAACGTGACGCATTCCGTTTCAGTCTCGAGATTAAAGGAGAAGTTCCGTCACGTGACTTAAAGTTATAAGGTGCCGCGCGCGTCGAGAAAAATCTCGGTGAAATAAAACAGCACTTCGCGTTAAAATGTCGAAGTCTCGAGGTGAGGACAAATGGAGTGCGTCTGTCCAAGCAACAGTAAAACGAGTAAGTAGTAGTCGAGTGTGGATTGGATAAATGTCGACCCTCCTCAAGTGCGCCCACCCTTATGACACAAGAGCGCGAGCCGAGTACAGAATCTCTGTTCTCTAAACCTTTCTTCTCATTTCAATGGCCCTAAACCAGATATAAGAGTTGATATATGGTTAACAGATATGTCAACAACAAATACAAGATACATTTTAAGGGCACTCGTATTTTTTATAAATTGAAAAGGTCTTTACACACAGGAGTCGTGAAAGATCCTTTTAATAGCTGTGTCCAATATCATCGTCATCTCTCTTAGGGAGTCTGTAGGTTCGCGTGTCATGAACGCGCCATGTTGACATCAAAGACCAGCATCCTGTCAAAGTATACATACGAATTATTATATAAATTATATATTTCATAATGATTAAGAATAATACTTTATACTAATAAATATGATCTATTATATAATTCACTTATCATATAATGTAATTTTTTTTATATCATAGAATATATATATGTTATAGATATATGATTAGTTGATCTAATGGACATTATATGGATGAGTTATTATCAGTAAACAAAGTAAGTTTTCGCACCGAGTGCAGGATTATAGGGTTAGTTCACCCAAAAATCTAAATTACCTCATGATTTACTCACCCTCAAACCATCTTAGTTGTATGTGACTTTTTTCTTTCAGACGAATCCAATTGGAGTTATATTAAAAATTGTCCTGGCCCCTCCAAGCCTTAACAATGGGGGTAAGCGGTTGTTCGGTTGTCAACAGTTCAGAAGACGTGAAAGACAGTGCGCGCATCCATAATAAAAAAGTCCCTCACAAGGTCGGGGAGTGAATAAAGGCATCTGTAGCGAATCATGCGCTTTTTGTAAGATAATTATCCATATTTCAAACGTAATAAACACTTTTCTATTACTTCCGTTATCTGTCATACGCGGAAACCGTTCCGGCGGATGACGTAGGACGTCGGCTTTTGCATGATTAGTGATGAGCGCAAAGAGAGAGCAAAACAAATCGCCGGTCACGAATTAGAAGCACAAAATGAGGATTTTGATATAAGATGAGACTGGTTTTCCTTTGTTAAAGTAAGGAAACTTTGCTCCCTTTGCTCCTGCATTTATGAGAGCCGCCCACGATCCTACGTCATCAGGTCTGCATGTTTTCAGCATACCACAGTCACCGGAAGTGAGAAAAAAGTGTTTATTACGGTTGAAATATGGATATTTATCTTACAAAAAAATGCATGGATTCGCTACAGTAGGCCTTTATTCACCCCCCAGAGCCACGTGAGGCACGTTTTATTATGGATGCGCGCACTTTATTTAACGTCTTCTGAACTGTTGACAACAAACACCCGATTTACCCCCATTGGAAAGGCGTGAGGACAGGACCCATTTATATAACTCCGATTGGCTTCGTCTGAAAGAAGAAAGTCACATAGCTCAGGTTTCTGAGGACATGACCAAGTTACAATTTAAGAATTTTAAGACTTTTTAATACCATCTTATATGAAAACTTAAGACCTAACTGACGGAAATACAATTTTATTACAATTATTGTAATATGTAAGTGTTAAATTAAAAAAGAAAACCAAAAGATCATTGGCTAATAACTGATATTTCTGTCTACGATATAACAGTGAACGTGTCATGCAGCGAAAGTCCATACAAAATATCGGCAAAAATAACTGCATCACTGAGATTTGGTGGCAGTAAACAATTTAGGGTGAAGCATTATTTTCATCAGTGTTCTATCAGCTTCTACATACTTAAATCATATTTTTATTTACCTTTACAAAGGTCTATTTTTAACCAAATTATTACAATTGATCAAATTCAATATACACTATAGGGATGTACCGTCGACTGAATAATTTACAATGCAAATAACACAAATTACAATGGCAATAAATAAGGTTATGAGATTAAGTTTCAATGCCTTTATGAATATATAACAAATAAGAAATGTTGCGGGCGGAAGAAAAAAATGCATACTTTAAACATAATTTCTCAACTAAACTCCAGTACGTGGACGGAAATCACTTAATGAGTGCGTCATTGAGTCATCTCAGTCAACTGAGGCTGAATGTGGTATCATGTGGATCTTCAAGTTGGATTAATCAGGAACAAAATGCTGTCAGTGCTCTCAAAGACAAAACAGGCAATATGGGGTGCTAAATGTAAGTCTCGTAATAAAACTTATAGTTTTTTGAACTGTTGTAAAAAAATCAATATTATATTTGTACATGGTAATTTTTGGAGAAAAAAAAGCACTCTTCCGTGTGAAATTGATTATAAGAAGTGGTATAAATATACACATTTTCTGCACCCATGTCTTGAATTTGTTATCATTCTAAATGCATTTTAATAGACTGAATCGTGCAGTGAAAGAAAACACACTAAATGAGCACGCGCACTAGTCTAGACTTCACGTAATGCGTGCACTCTTTAGGTGTTTTGAATGTTTGTTTGCTCACTTGGGCATGTGTTACTTAACACCCTCTTAAAAACTTAAAAGGTGATTCAAAAAGGTTCTTACGCGAGCATAGAAGAACCATTTTGGTTCCCAAACAACCTTTCAGTGAACAGTTCTTAAAACCAATTTTTTCTACCTTTTTATAATATGAAGAACCGTCTTTCGCCAACAAAGAAACCTTTTGTGAAAACAGGACAGGTTCCTTCAGAGTTAAAGGTCTTATGGAACCTTTAGACAAAAAGGTTCTCTATGGCAGCGTGAAGCCCCGTTATTTTAGCGTGTATATCATGTTATGAATAAACTAAATATTTTGAATTTTTACCTCAGTGTGTTTTTTCTGAGTTTATGTGTGCTGTCACGCTCATTTGTTTTGAAGTCTCTCACAAAGAGACAAACAGAGCGAGCCTCAGCGCGAGCTTGTATTCTGAGTTCTGCTAACTTACTGCAATTCTCTCTGAAGACGCAATAACTTACCGCGGGGAAGAAAAAATATTCGGTCTGTCCAATGATTGTAAACTCATTAGGTCCGTCAGACGTAAGATATTTTAGCGGTAATGTAACCAAAAAATATTTAAGACCCATCGAATCAGAATTTAAGACATTTTAAGACATTAAGGACCTTATCTTAGGAAACGTTATAAGACATTTAAGACTTTTGTAAGGACCCTCGGGACCCCCTTATACACCTAGGATGGCTTGAGGTTGAGTAAATCATGGGGTAATTTTCATTTGTGGGTGAACTAACCCCTTTAGTCTAAAACCTGAGACACATAAATAAAGAGGTCCCAAAGTTCATATTTTCATTTTCATTTGACATCATATGACTATGAGATCATATATAAAACCCTAACCAGTCCATATCACTAATAAATGTTTTAAGGCGTAATGCTGTTTGTTATAGTAATTAATATGAGATAATTTTATTACAGTCTTGCAAATATAATTTGACATATTGAAGATGCCAGCAAAGATTAGAAACTATTTAGCTTCATCTTTCCCGTTACACATTCACGCCCAGTGTGATATAATTTATTGCAGCATTGTCATGGCCTGATAAAATAATTTTAATAGACCACAGGTCTATATAAATAAAAAAATTAAAATAAAATTTACCACAATCATTTAAAGGAAGTCAACCTTGTGCAGTCATGGAAAAGGGAATTCTGGATTAAATTTAATCAGAGCCATTCTGAAATTTTACATAACAAACGTAAAAGACTTTTAGATTTAAGTATTTTTCTCAGTTAAGCTCAGGATGATTTAAACAAAATGATTGCATGACAGTCATGCTGATGACATCATCAGCAATGATGCAATTTTAATTCCAGTTAAATTCCACTAATCTAGGCAACAAGTTTCCCTTTTAAGGCCACTCTTGTCAAGTTTTTCCTGTTTTAAAGTAAAAGGGGGGTGGGGGATCATGTTAGGTTGAAGGATGTAATGATATAAAAAAGGGTATGCTCGCAAAGTTGAAAAAAACATAGTTCAATATGAAAAATAAAAAAAAACCATTAGTGTTTTGTTTTGTGAGTGCATCACATCTGAGGACAACTGTGCAATCGAATGGGCATGGGGGGGGGGGGGGGGGGGGGGGGGGGGGGCCACTGTTATTTAGCCATAACATTACTTTATTTATCCAAGTAAAAAAGGGAGAGCATTATACGTTTTATCAGCCAAAGAATGACATGAATGTATTTTCAAAAACAGGTTCTTCTGCATTATATTACTGTGGTAACAGCAACATAGGTGTGTTTTGAACATCCTGCTTGTACTTCATGTTTATGGTCTAACACTCACCTCACAAAATATGACAAAAGCCACCAGTATTCCGTACATATTTAGGATAAAACTGATTCAATGATCACAACACTGGTCTTCATCTACTATACAACATCAACATATGAATAGTCAACTGCAAGCTATACTAAATTTAAGAGTAACTACTTTTCTTTCATTCTTATCCACATGCTTTTTCAATTACAATAACATTTGGGCAAAAACAAAAGTGATAAATGAATGAATCCTTGAAAAACACCAGAGTTTAACAATGTGATGTCAAAAGAAAATACAAGAGAAATATTTACTTGGTACATCAGTTTTATTGCATGTTACAGATGCATTTGAATCATTATATTGGCAGCCAGAGAGTATTCAAATACGAAAGGTGGGTGGCAATACAGCACAGCAATACAAAGACATTATCTGCATATTATAAAAGCACACATAGTGAGCACAGTCAGTAGGACGTCTCTGACCCAAGCGCAGTTAGGGAACCTGAACTTCCGATCTTCTTAAACCTATTGGCTGCAGCAACAGCTATGTAGTTTTTCTGCACAAAGCAGACAGGTGAAAGAGGATAAAGGAGAAATGAAGTGAGTAAGAAAGCATTTAGTATCTTGTGTTAAGAAAGTTGTGTTAAGAAAGTTTCACCTTCCACATTCGTCTGGCCATATACTTCTTGAGAAGAGCCTGAGACTTGAGCACAATGTTGGTGCTCTTGGCTTTCTCAGTGATGTTGTTAAGCCACGGGTGTTTGAGACACTGTGTAGCACTCAGACGACCACTGTAAAAAAAAATGAAAAAAAGAGAGAGAGAAATCTTTTGAAACCTTGGAATAAACACCAAAGTTGTATGAAGTACTTTGGTTGTGTTTTTATAGTGTTTTGCATCTTTTTTTGGAGCTTGACTGCCAATAGTCGTGCTAAGCTTTCATTGTATAGATATGTGCAGCTCAGACATTCTGTTAAGCATCTTCTTTTGTGTTACACAGAACATTCTTAAAGGGGTCCTATTATGCTCTTTTACAAAGTCGTGATTTTGTTTTGGGGTTGTACTAGAACGGCCTCTCATACTAGTGCTGATTCGAAAAACCCAAAAAACATATTTTTTTAACTATTTTACATTATTACAACACCTCTTTCCTCAGTCTGGCATGACGGCTCGAATAGTTCCTGTATCAAATGAGGGCCCGCCTTCTGAAATACGAAATGTGCAGCGATTGGTTAGCTGGGGCAGTGTGCGATGTGATTGGTTAGCTGGGACAGTGTGCGATGTGATTGGTTAGCTGGGACAGTGTGCGTTGTGACTGGTTAGCTGGGCCAGTGTGTGTTGTGAGTGGTTAGCTGGGCCAGTGTGCGCTGTGATTGGTTAGCTGGAAGGCCAAGGTGTGTTGTGATTGGCAGCACTCGGCACCTGCTCGGGAAATGTCATGCCCCTTACCATAGCCGCCTGCGAACTTCAGTGTAAATATTGCGTCAAAATCAAATCAATGTGAGCGCGATTTAAACCCGGATGAACCACTCTAAGTAGTCGCCGGGAAAGCAGAGTTGTCTACGATAGGTAACACTCGGTTCATTCTCTCGTGGAGCTCAAGCAGGGCGGTCCCATTCGTCGATATTGTGATATACAAATCCCGGAACCATCTGCGTTGTAGTCCAACGAGGCATTCGTTGAGTTTTTGAAAATGGGAGTTCGTTAAATAAAATATCTCCTTGCATGGACTTGAGCTTTGTGTAACTTGCAGATCTTTTTATGCTCGAAACAGCAACCCTGACAGACAAACTAACGTGAAAAAAAAAAAGTGAAAAAACTATAGGACCCTTTTTGAAAGGAATGAGCTGCCACAAAATTTTGCTGAAACGTTAGTGCATCCAAGAGAGCTGAGCTTTCTTCCTCAAGAAAAGATTTGGAGAAATTTAGCATTACATACAAATTTAGCTCACCAATGGTTCATATAGAGTGGTCTGAAGTTTTGTGATGTTTTTATCAACTGTTCAGACTCTCATTCTGACAGCAACCATTCACTGCAGAAGGTCAATTGGTGAGGTGAGCAAGTGATGAAATGCTAAATTTCTCCAAATCTGTTCTGATGAAGAAACAAACTCATCTACATATTGGATGGCCTGAGGTCAAAATTTAAGCAAGTTTTAATTTTTGGGTCAACTATTCCTTTACATGGTTTGTTTTTTTTGTGTTGTTTGCGGTGTTCCACAAAAGAAATTTTTGATAAATTATCATATTAAGATGTAATTAGTATTAGTCTCTTGAACTTTTCAATCTCACCTTCTTTCTCTGATCAACAGGTTGGAAACGAAGTCCCGAGCCTCAGCAGACACGTGCTCAAATGCATCCTCATCAAAGTACCTACACTCATCCAACAGGGGACGTTGTTTTACAAAAGATTTCACTTTTAAAACGTTCTTTAGAGCTGTTTGTAGATTTTATGATTTCTAAATAGATGTTTCAGTGCTTGTTTGTAATTAGTTCATGTTCTGTTGTGTATAGAATCGATATAACAGTGGCCTACCAGTTGCCCATAAGCACATTGTTGAGGGTCTGGCTGTCGTCGTCACCCAGAAAAGGAGAGAGGCCACTTAAGCTAGAACAACAGAAATCGAATGAGATTTTAATTGTTTCTCCAGTTCAACACCTAACATGAAGCAAACAGGGTTGCACAAGTTTCTTTTTCTGTTTTGGAGGCGACCCAGAATACTCTATAACACTGGTATTGCTTTAATTAGACTAAGCAGTTGACCGAGTGACCCTGGATGCTGTTTAACTGCCTTGTTTGATGTTTTTGGATTCACTCCCAGTACCTTCACTGGACATCACAACTGTTAGCCAATAACTCATTTGTATGATATCACTTATTTAAAAAAAATATAAATAACTGAATTTGTTATCAAGTCCTGCTTATGTATCTTTTGGAGTGGTACAGCAGATTTTAAATTCAATTATAAAAATTTGTTCAGATGATTATGTAATTGTGAATTACATGTTCTGGTGTGTGTTAATGTGATTTACAGCATGTATGTGACAACTCCCAACGTCCACATATCTGTAGGGAAGGAGACAAAATCGAAGTTCACCACCTCCGGAGCTAAAAATTCAGGCGTTCCGAATGAAACTTTGAGCTTCTCTCGTGGTTTATATCTGAAGAGGGACAAAGAGAAGAGTCACTTGAACCATAAAAACCTCTCAGAGGATTAACACATTCAGAAATACACAGTGGTCACTAGAAAAGTATGTAAGGCAAATGTCATGCCAGCAAAAATGGCTGATGACAACACTAATCTTAATTTGAACACATAATCATGCATGGACAATTACAATAGTAGTGTACAAGTATAAATCCCACCTCCTCGCTAGTCCAAAGTCAATAATTTTCACCTGATGGCTAGAGCGATTCACAAGGAGAATGTTCTCCGGCTGAAAAAAGTGATAAACTGTTACACATTTCCCTCTGACATTCCAGTTTCCATTATAATCTCACTGAATCCCTTGAGAAAAGAACAAAATCACTAGCCTAAATCTGACAGAACAAAGTGACTCCTTTTTTGTTTCATCTATCACCTTGAGGTCCAGGTGAAGTACATACATCTGGTGCATGTACTGGACACCCTCACAGATCTGTTTCACAAACACCATGGCATCCACCTCAGTCAGCGGACAGCTTTCATCCACAATTCTCTCGAACAACTCGCCTCCCTCCACACTGAATAAAAAAAGATCTGTCATTTCATCTGTCATGTTACACTTTAGCCAATTGTGTTTTATTGCTTCATATGAATCTCACTGTACTCACTACTCCAGGATCAGCACAACTTGATTCTTGACCTCAAAGGCTTCATAAAGTTGGAGGATGTTGGGGTGACTTAGCTGGTTCATGACCTGGATCTCATTTAGAGCCATATCCTGCAAAACAACAGGAACAACCTTGAGAAATTCATATCATGACCCTGTTTTTATGAGCGCTTTTGTTCTTGTGACACTGAAGACTGGAGTAATGGCTGTTGAAAATTAAGCTTTGCCATCACAGGAATACATTTTAAACATAAAGATGGAAAACATTTTAAATTGTAATAATATTTCACAACATTACTGTTTTTACCATATTTTTGATCAACTAATGCAGCCTTGGTGAGCATAATAGACTTCTTTTCAAAACATTTCAAAATCGATCAACCCAAGACTTTTGAACGGTAGTGTAACTATCCAACCATAATTAAACCATAATCTGAACATCTACCAGAAGGAAAAATGACACAAACAACTGCCATGCTGTCAAATAGTCAAAATAATATAGTTTTTCATAGTTTAATTGTTTCTTATAGCCTCATATAGTGTCTCTAGATTTTTGTCACAGTACACTCTTAAAAATAAAGGTGCTTCACGATGCCATAGAAGAACCTTTTTGTCTAAATGGTTCCATAAAGAACCTTTAACATCTGAAGAACCTTTCTGTTTCACAAAAGGTTCTTTGTGGCGAAAAAAGGTTCTTGAGATTATAAAAAGGTAATAAAGAGATGGTTCTTTAAAGAACCTTTGACTGAATGGTTCTTTGTGGAACTAAAAATGGTTCTTCTATGGCATCGCTTGAAGAACCTTTTGAAGTACCTTTATTTTTAAGAGTGTAGTAAATATCCAACTTGTTTTGTATGTCTCAAATAACTTCTAGTTTATTATGGTACTGTTTTGTTGGTAATAAAAACAAACTGTGGTAGCAGAGCACTAGTTTGACAGCAACATGTATGTTAATGGCACTTCTATTTAAAGTGCAGATGCTTTCAGTTATATTTGTGAAGTATTAAACATGCACACAGATCTGATCTACTTACCCTTTCTCTGGCATTTCTTGTGTTGATGATTTTAGCAGCAAGTCTCATTCCTGTCTTAGTCTCCGTACATTTGTGCACTTTGCCAAAGCGACCACTGATGATACAGATATTTAATACGGTGGTAAAAAATGTCAAAGGTGCTAAATAAATAATTGTAAATGATAAATAATTGATTCAAGTGAAATAAATGCTAACAGTTACAGTAAGCAGAAATGATCATCTCACCCTCCCAGCACTTCTCTGGTGTGGATACTGAAGGTATCACTGGGTGGAGGGTTAGACTTCAGCGACACAAACCGGTGATTGAAAAGCGCGGGCTGAGGTGAAACATCATCTGAAAAGAGCCAGGAGGACACTTTTTACAAGTCTTTTTCAGACAAGTGGGAATCTTGGGTCAGCCATCACTATGAGACATTCATGGTGTTGATATCTGATCTATAATGCTCTTCATGTTGGGTTGGAGTGGGAACAGCTGCGGGAGAGTGGATGATACAATAATGTGCCATAGACAAAGGATTATCATACTCTAGATACTTCAGATTTCTAAGGTCAGGCTATACTAGAGGCCTCCTGTCACCTCTTTAACCTTTGAAAACAAATTCACACAAGCACTGTGCCTCACTGTCATTCGGTGGTTATTTTATTCTCTTCTGAAAACAATTTACTGAAATTGTCAATTACACTTGAACTTGATTTCCTTTGAAATTATCTATATATTTTTTTATTCGTTTTAATTTATTATGAACATAGAACAAATAAAAAAAACGTACCAATAACTTTAAAACATGTCTTAGGAGGGTTATTGTTCTTCGTTTGTACTGGATTCTTGTCTGTAGCTGGAGTTATTTTAATCTGTATTCCACCTGAAACATGGTTTGCGGCTATGGCTGCTTCGGTCCCTTTATTAGCCAGAGGTGTTGATATTGTGTGGACCAAATCTGCCTTTCCACCAGTGACCTGTAATCTATATAAGATGAAAAACTTTGCTATTTATAAATCTATATACACACACACACACACACCCACACACACACCACACAACACACACACACATACACAGTGTTGTGAAAAAGTGTTGGCCCCCTTCCTGTTTTTAAAATGTTTTGCATATTTGTCACACTTAAAAGATTCAGATCATCAAACTAATTATAATATTACACAGAGATAATGCAAGGTAATACAAAATGCAGTTTTTAAATGATTTTTTTTTATTAAGGGAAAAAAGCTGTCCAAATTTGCCTGGCCCTACGTGAAAAAGTAATGCCCCCCTAAATCTAATAACTGGTTGTGACAACCTTTGCAGACAACAACCTGCAAATCAAAGTGTTTGCCCCCCCCCGATAACTGGACAAGAGTCTTTAACATCGCTGTGGAGGAGAATTTTGGCCCACTTTATTTGGAGAATGTTTTAATTCAGCCAATTGGGAGGGTTTTCGGAGCAATGACATGAATGGCTGTTTACAGCATCTCAATAGGATTCAGTTCAGGACTTTGACTAGGCCACTCCAAATTCTTCATTTTGTTTTTCTTCAGCCATTGAGGTGGACTTGCTGGTGTGTTTTGGTTCATTGTCCTGCTGCAGAACCCAAGTGCACTTGAGCTTGACGTCACAAACTGATGGCCGGACATTCTACTTCAGGATTTTCTGATAGAGTGCAGAATTCATTGTTCCGTCAATTATGGCAAGTCGTCCAGGTCCCGAAGCTGCAAAGCAGCCCCAGACCATAACACTACCACCACCATATTTTACTGTAGGTATGATGTTCTTTTTCTGAAACGCAGTGTTAATTTTACGCCAGACGTAATGGGACACACACCTTCCACAAAGTTCAACTTTTGTCTCATCAGTCAACAGAATATTTGCCCAAAAGTCTTGGGGATAATCAGATATTTTGGCAAATGAGAGACGAGCCTTTGTGTTCTTTTTGGTCTCTCCCATGGATGCCGTTTTTGCCCAGTCTTTTTCTTATTGTTGAATCATGAACACTTACCTTAAATGAGGCAAGTGAGGCCTGCAGTTCTTGAGATGTTGTTCTGGGTTCTTTTATGAACTCCTGGACGAGTCATTGTTGCGCTCTTGGAGTAATTTTGGTACGCCGGCCACTCCTGGGAAGGTTCACCACTGTTCAAAGTTTTCTCCATTGTGGTTAATGGCTCTGACCGTGGTTCGCTGGAGTCCCAAATCCTTAGAAATTGCTTTATAATCCTTTCCAGACTGATAAATGTCAGCTATTTTGTTTCTCATCTGTTTTTGAATTTCTTTAGATCGCGGCATAATGGGGCATGCTTCACTTTGTCAGACAGGTTATATTTAAGTAATTTCTTGATTCAACAGGTCTGGCAGAAATCAGGCCTGGGTGTGGCTAGTGAAATGTAACTCCGCTTTCTAAAATAATGTGGTTAATTGCAGTTCTTCCATGATTTAACAGGAGGGGGCAATTAATTTTCACGTAGGGCCACGTAGGTTTAGACAGCTTTATTCCCTTAATAAATGAAATCATCATTTAAAAAACTGCATTTTGTATTTACTTGCATTATCTTTGTGTAATATTAAAATTGGTTAGATGATCTGAATCTTTTAAGTGTGACAAAAATACGCAAAAAATGTAAAAAACAGGAAGGGGGCCAACACTTTTTCACACCAATGTATATATATATATATATATATACATAGTGTTAAAAGTACAGGTTAAATTTTTATGTTTTTAAAATCAGTTATGCTCACAGAGGCTGCATTTATTTGATCAAAAACAGTATATTTTATCTAATTCACTGACATTTGTCACTTTCTGCTTCAATCAACTCAATCACTGCTCCAACAGTGATAAATTGCAGTTTAAATTGGGAGACAAACAATGCATCCATTGCTTGTTTTACCTCTGTAAGGAATTAGGGCAACTCTGCACTTGTCTGAGCGCGAAAGCCTCTTTGGTGGCTGTAGTAACATTCAGACCCATTGATTTTGGTGGTTTGTGGCTTGGTGGTAGCAATGTTGCATCTTGTGATGTTGTCATTTTTGTTGTAGGTGTATTTACTGATGACTGTCCAGAACTCTGCACAGTTGCTACAGGAAGACCCAGACTTGTTTTGAGAAATGTTTGGATCGGTGTTGAATCTGGTAAAGTCAGCTTGGGAGGATTGTTGGGTACCAATGGAGCTGTACATTGAGGCATTGCTGGAACAACCAGTTCAGCTGTTTTCGGTACGGTACGATTTGGTAGGGTTACATTCACTGCTTCAGTATGCTTCAGTCCGATTGTGTTGGGCAAAACCCCAGTCGTTGTCACAGGAACAGGTGCTTTGGTGTTTAGCTGTGACGTTTTCCTGTCATCTTGGGCTTCCTTCTTAGGTGGAGCAATAACAATCCTCTGGGTCACCACTGATGCAGCAATGACGGATTTCAGGACATCATTCTCGTTTGGTGGCATGTTCTTATTTTCAACCTTATTCATTTTCTGTGTTTGATGTTGAGATAGATCCGATCTTGGGCTTACAGTGGCTGTTCCTCTTTCTCCCTTGATCTGCAATTTAGGTTCATGTTGAACTTTAACCTCTGTTGAATCTTTTTTAGGTTGATGGTCCTCTGTTCTCGTTCCGTTGTTTTCATTGATTTCTAGCAAAATACCTGCACAAACAAAAGAAACTGAAGTCTTTTTTTTGTGAAATATCCCCAATAAATATGTATAAATGTAAGTTGTACTATACATACTTTCAATTTGTAAGCCTAACATTCATAGCAAATATTTTAAAATATTTTAATCCCCCTAAGTCATTGTTTTTTGTATAACCTTTTATTTACTCTTGGTTCTTTAGTCAGGTGATTTGTGGGTTTCCCTGTCATTCTGCAGTGCATAATTAACATGCTAACAGACCCGTCATTCAGATTTATGTCCGTCAAAAATGACTACTGTTGCCCCACTTCACCTTTCCAAATGATATATACAGTATAGTGTAATTCCATTTTATTGTAGTTACCTTTCTCCGAAGGCATATTAAAGACATGTGGCACCATACAGTCTCTGTCCAAGCGAACATAGATTTCCTCCTGTCAATAAAGAGTGATAGAGGAAATTTTTTTTACAATCAAGTATAAAATACATGGACAAGGGTTCAGACGAAGAACGATAAATGTGACAATTACTGCTTTATTGTCAACAATAATGGATGATTATGTTCTGTTTATTATATGTATGTACGTCAGTTTTGCTGTTTGCTGCTTTAAATGTTCAAACGCTTTAAAATGTATGGATTCTGATTGGCTGTCGATGTTTTTTCATTCATCAGCTGGGAAAAAAATCATTCTGAAAGTAATTCAAATTATATTGTCCTTCTGTGTCATTATTAGTAAGTTGTGGTGTGAACTTTCCCATTTCTAAATTTTTTAAATAAAATCCAGTATCGTCCCTTGGTGTTACGGGTCTTAAATGTGATTTATGCCATGTTGATTAATGCAATGACTGTTTGCCATAGTCTTAAGGTTAAGGGAAAAAGTTTTATAAGTAATTCTGGCTGATGTCCTTCTTTCCACTGACGCCAGGTTCGAAACGGCAGTGATTTCCGTCTCTGTAGAGCCGCTAATGGCACAGACACTCTCTCACACTGTCTGTCCTCCAGACCTTTCTATATCAGCGACAGAATAGAGGAATTGTTAGACACAATTAGTCCAACTGTTATGAAACCTTTTTTCCCTGTGGAACACAAAAGAAGATATTTTGAAGAAGGTGGAACTAAACAATTTTGGTTCCCTTTGACAAAAAAATACTTGGAAGTCAATAGGAAACCCATCGTTGGTTGTTAACGTTCTTCAAAATATTTGTGCTCAGCAGGAGAAAAAAAAAAGTTTGGAACAACGAGAGTAAAAAATATTCGACAGATTTTTCGGAATTTTGGTTGGATATTCTTAAAACACGTTAAAAATATTGATTCGTCACTGCATTCTGGCTACGCACCACGCGCCAGGTCCTCCAGAGCTGTTCTCATCTCCATGACTTTCTTTTCAAGAGAATCCAACAATCTGGTCTGAGCTGACAGCTGGCTGGTCACGGTCTCATGCAGTGTGCTGTGCTGAATGCAGGTCCCACACATGGGGCAACTTCTCTCTGGGCTCAAAAGGAGCTGCTCCACTTTAAACCGTAAGTCATCAACCTTGGCCTCCAGGGTTGTGGGGCTGGACGGAGGCACAGGGAATTTCATAGAGCCCTTGAAAGACATTGAAGTAAGGCTGTGCTAAAGAGATGGGGAATAAATAGAGGTATTGAAGACAAGGTCTTTTTTAGGTCAAAATTACTATTAGGCCAATAGACTTGCACACACAGTGAACGTCATTGTTGTTACTTCCAAGTTTTTAATAGAAATCCTGCTGAAATAAATCCACTTAAACCAGACTAAGTTGGTTTGCTGGTCTTAGGTTTAAGATGGTCTCCCAGCATAACCAGCTAAAGAACTCAAAATATCCCATAAAAAAAATAGATAAATAGATCCAATAAGCTGTTAAACATTTTATTTTATTTTATTCCCAAAATAAAACACAGGTAGACAAAGTTTTGCACGCATAGCTGTCAAATAACAAGGACCTTTAAACTTTATTAACGCTAAAATGAATACAATTAATATTATATTAATAAACAAGTTAACAATATTACAATTAATAGATGACATTAACATTACTAGTATGACAATTATTGAAACTAATTTTATATCTTTTGTAGCTGTACACGTTTTTCAATTTCATAGCTTTTTCATTAAGGGCATGGCAGTCTGACAAATGATCTTTGAAAAAGTAGATATTATCCGATACGTTTCTGTAACCTACAGAGATACAATCCAGGAAGTCAAAAAAGTGGAAAAGTAAAAGATGAATAAAGCATAGCTATTCTCCAGCACACGCAAGCTTCATCTTATATGTCTCGATCAACTCCAAATAAGCTATTTTACAAAATTCTCAAAAAAACGTCACACCCACCTGTAAAGATGTTGGAACAGTAAGTTAAAGAATGTGTTTTCCGCAACGCGGTCTAGGAACCGACTGTTCTCTGGGTTTTGTGGAAGCTCACAGATGATTACCAGTTGTCAGATTATCTCTTATCACGACGTGCAACACCCTCACCAGGAAATGATGGCAGGCCAGAGATGGGGGTCACAACCAGTAATTAATAGAGGCACGCAGAGCGGCTGGGGCGGGGGCACAAAGTCTTTTCCAAGGAAACGAGTAGAGGACACGCAAAGCATGAGCTTAACGAATGTGACGAACGTACCTCTAGTGTTCTAAACCCGGCACTGCTGGACAGGTCACTGAATGCTTAATGGAAATACAATTCTGCACTTACTTAACTTATATAGTTTTATGTTATTGTAAAATTTACATTGTCAATAAAGTTTATTTACATTAATGTAATATACTGTTACAAAATACCAGTTTTTGGAAGGAAAGACAAAGTATTGTATCATTAACAGTGAAAAATGCAAATGACACTCCCGAATTCCCTGCAGACAACTTATAGTTGATGGTTTTGTTGCTGAAACATAACCTGTTTCTTCTTAGCTTTTCTTTATCAGTGTGTACCTCTAGGGTTAACTTCTCTAATGTTGTAAAAATGGTATTGCATTATGTCAGTATTGTGTGTGTCCAATGATGGGTTTAGTGGTGTGTGAATGAGGACTGTGTGCCTTCAGATTTAAGCTATTGCCCCTCTCAGGTCGAAAAAGCGTTGTGATGAGCTTGGTTAAGTGGCTTTTCCTCACACAGTTTTTGGGGTTCTCCGTCATTACATGGTTATCAAAAAACAGATATTACCTTAAATATGGGGGGGTTCTTACCTTAGATCAGTTAATGATATACAGTATTTTATTGTGAATTTAAGTAAAGTCCCCCCCTGTTCAACCTCCATGTTGCTACCATATTTTTTACGGTGAAGTTATGGCAACCACAGCTACCGGTATGTTACCGTAAATGTCACAGATTTTTTATATCAGTGGAGGACGTGGCCATATGACCACAATTATATTTCCCGGTACGCGAACAATGTATTTCACAATAAAGATCTAGACTCGTATAGCTATTTTAATTTGATTGATTAAATTTAAGAAAAAGCAGCAAACTACAAGCACAACAGAAAAAACAAATATGAAAATAACTTAATTTATTTAGCTACAGTAGGCTATGTTTATTTAACATGTAGTAAGAAATATTACAAAAACTGAATAAAGTGTATAAATAAAACACTGCATAGTCTTCAGTGTATCAATCAAACTTTAACATTAAAGGGGTCCTATTATGCTCTTTTACAAAATTTTGTTTGGGGTTGCCCTTGTCTAGAACAGGGCTCTATATGGTTGTTCGGAAAAACACGATATAGCAAAATCTCTAACGATAGACACTTTATTCCACGGTAACGGTATATACCGTCATACCGCCCAGCCCTCGTTCAGCCACAACAGTCATTAAACAAAGCATTTATACTAAAAGTTTCTTTATTGCGAGAAACAGAAGAAAACAGTAAAAGAACAAAGAACAAGTCTTCATATACAGGAGAGTTTGAACAGAGAAATTTAGCTGAGGGAGTCATCACGCCCAACTGTAAAATTGTTTACTTGACCACTAAGGCCTAATGCATCAGCCACAGACAGATAAAAGCTACTCTAAATTTTCAGACATCATAGAAAGATATAAAACAAGAAATAGTAAAACACATGAAGAGAATCATGTAGAATTAAGTAAATGTAACGGTGCGTTACGCATTTACATGCGGAAACGATCTGAAAAGTTTGGAGATTGGGGCACTGTGAGAGACACTTCACTCTTTTTCAACTCCATTGGCTTGTAGCGTCTGATCGGCTGGGCCTTGCACACCTTTTGAAAAGGAAAGGACAGAATTAGTTACAATATAAATCAGCCAATTAACTTTCACTGAAGTGATGAAATATAAAATAATAATTTGAATTTTTTTGTAAGTGCAGATAAAAATTTTAGACTACTTGATCCTAATTTTCACAACTTTACAGGCCAACATCATTCTGAAATCTCTTACCTGTTCCTGCCGTAGCCTTACAGTCTCCTCCTTTTCCTGCTCCTCTCGTTCTCTAGCCTGCCCCTCTTCCATACGAGCCCTCTGTGCCTCCTTCTCACTCAACTCCTTTTCAAAATCCATTCGTTCCTTGGCTCTCCGTTCTGTGGCCAACTGGAAGGCCTCTGGAACTGCAGAATTAGTAGAATTGGCTTAAGAAAGTGCCAAAGGTGAATAAAGAGGACCAGATGAAGTGGTCACGTAGAGGTGAGAGCAGTGAGGACAGCGTTGAAAATTGGAAGAAAGCGAGAGTTGGTTTTGGAGTTAGCTGTGCACTTCAACATAAAACACACACAAAGCCAGCAAGCCCAAGGAAGTTCAAACTGGAGACAGTACAACATGTGTAGTGCAACACTAATTGGAAAGATTACAAAAACCACCTGCCACAACATACCCAAGATGGAGCGATTCTCCTTTTTCGGTACAAATGGTTCTTTGTGCATTACATTGTTTGGTCGTGCCTTAAAACATGCGGCTTCAGCCTGTCGTTTCAACTCCTCTTTCATCTGGAGAAACATTTTAAATGGAATGTACCAGTTACAACAGAGATTGTAAACAATGTCACAAATGCAGAGACTCAGATTTAAAAGTGAGTTCCACTGGCTAGCTAGTTGCAAGTATGCAAACACAAACGCCAAGCCAGCACACTGGACATGTGTGGTCCAGTAGAACGTAATTTTAACAACAGATGATCCATGGAAGATGAGGAGGAAAGGCTCAGATGAAGATCTTACCATCAGCTCCCAGCGGTCACCCTTTGCCGCTCCTCGTTCGTCAACCATCAGCTTGAAAGGAGCAGGTTTGGTGGGCTCTACTACCTTTTTCTCAGGGAGGTGCACTTCATGGAAGTCAGGAAGGGGTTGGGCCTTGAACTTGGGTAGCTGTGAGATTTGGTGAGACAGTCCATTTAGGCACCATTATGAAATGAAGATCAATAAGACTTTCAGCTACACCATAAAGAAAATACCTCTTCATTTCTCATTTCATCCAGTTTCTTCTCCTTCATGACCCTTCGTTCACGCTCACGTTCCTCAAATGAGAAAGGGCACATTTCTACCTGGCTCTTGACTGGCAGTTTGGGCTGGAAGGGCAGGAAGTGGGGCACAGCATGTGCCTTAATTGGAGCAGGAGGCTTCTCCTGAAGGTGCAATGGAATTAGTTGAGTCAACAAATATCATTTTTATAATATTTAAAAAAAAATAAAATAAAATAAAAAGCACAGGATTAAAATGTACCTCTTCTTTTTTCTTTTCCATTCGCACACGGTTTTTAAGAGCAAATGCAGGTGATTCTGGAACAGTTGGATTTAGAACTTTCTTCTCTGGGACACCCTTTACGGTGAAAAAAGGAACAATGGAATTATAAAAAGGACATCACCACCTCGGCTAAACAAACCCAAAAATAGAGGTTGAGAGAACGGTTACGAACCACAACTTCCTCCAGAATTCGAGTTGGTAGCGGTCTGGGATGGAATGTGTGGTCCTCTTTTTCCTCAGGCTTCCTACTGGCCTGCCGCTCCTGAAGTCGCTTCTCAATCTCCAGCTGGAAGCCCTCAGGCTTGGTAACTTCTTTCCTACCTGGCTTTTTAGGAACCAAAGCCCCTTCTAGAATCTTCCTGTTGAGTTCTAGAGCTTTGAACTTAAACCTGAGATGGCAGAAGGAAAGTTTGAAGAGATTTTCTTGTGCTCAATTAAATTTAAGCATTAACACACACACAAGTCTCAGCAAAACTTACTGTTGCATTTTTTCTGTTTCCTCAGCCTCAATTTCTGCAGTGCTTTTCACCATTGTAGGACGATGTCTCTGACGAGTCAGTAGCTGTGGTGTTTTGGGGTGTGTGATTTTTGGCTTCTCAGCCTTCACTGGTGATGGTCCTGCAAATAAAGCACAGGCAAAATTAGTCAAAAGAAGCCTGGAGGGTAAATTACTCATCATATTTCAGAGGAAATAAAAATGAATGAAAATATAAAAATGTAATGGATCATGTATCCATCCCACTGAAAAAAATCATACGGTTCCAGAACTACCCGAGGGTGAATAAATGTTTTAACAGCATCACACAAGAATGCAATCCTAACAACATTCAAGGCCACAAAGACACCAGAAACAAGGTCTGAGAGCAGACGCACCTCTTTCCTGGCTCTGCCGACTGCGCAGGTGATAGCGGGTGGGAGTGCGTTTCTGAAACTGCTCAATCTGCTGGGCCATCGGCACATAGGCTCCTGCTTCATCAAGTTTCCTCTTGCCTCTGGAGAGGTTGAAGGGTTTGGGAATGGTTGTTCCCTTTGGAGCCTTCAACTACAGAATGAGACAACATTCAAATCACTTGAAATCAACAAGCAGCTTCAAAAAGTATCCAACTACTCATCCTAGTGACTGTACTCACAGGGGAAGGTGGGTGCTTGCGGAGCTGAGAGGTGAAGTTCACCTCCTTGTACGAGTTGTCTTCTGCAGAGCCTCCATCCATGTGGTTCTTCAGCCTGCTATCCGAGCGGAAGTTGAACTCTTTGGGAATGGTGGTGGACAGCACATGCTTCTTAGGAAGCTGACCTTTAAAACACCACAAGAACAGCCAATTAAAAACATTTTTTTTTTAAATGCAATGCTCTCATTAAAAATAGTAGATGGTTTGCCAATGACTCACTGCCTGCCAGTGCAGCCCTGTAGCTGGCCTCGTTCTTCCGACGCTGTTCTGCCACCTCTTTCTGCAGTGCCTCGATGCGTTCCAGCTCTTGCTGTTCTGTGCTTTTCTGCCTGAAATTCAAAGACAGCATATATAATTTAATTCTTTAATATTAAACCCTTCTGATAAGTTGAAGTTAAATCAACTGGCAAGACCCAAGGGGGAGCTCCAATTCTTTACCAATATCAAAAAAAGTCAGTCAAGAGTTCACCAGCAAAGGTTTGAAGTTGTATGATTTCATGTTTTGAAAAGTCTCTTATGCTGATTTTATAATTACAGTAAAACATTACTTTTGTGAAAAATTACTACAATTTAAAGACGTTGTTTTTATTTTAAATTGTAATTTACTCCTGGGATGGCACAGCTGAATTTTCAGATTTTCAGTGTCACATGATCCTTGAAAAAATTATTCTAATGTGTTGATTTTCTCAGGAAATATTTGTTATTATTAATGTTATTTATTAACATCATATGTCTTGCTGTTACTCGGATCAATCAATGCATCTTGTTGATTGAAGGGACCATTTCTTTCAAAAAAATTTAAAAAAAAAAACACTACAACCCCACCACCGTAACCCAAATTTTGGACAGTAGTGTAGTTTGACTTTGCTGACTATTCAGACTAGGAATGCACCAATACCATACATTTTAACTATGGGTACAGAGAAAACTAAAAAGGGCTATGTATATGTATTAGTTGAGCTAACTTCCATTTATTCACCTAGATTAAGTCAAACCAAAGGTATTCAGTCCACCTCAACATTTCTCACATATCCAGTTATTCGCTATAGTTAGAAACTGGTAATAAAATGACAAGAACTCGAAGTTTAAACTGTGTACCGCCAAAGTCATTTGCTAATGTTAGATAATATTGATAGAATGGTAGGTAATAGATACAAACAACCAAAAACTAATTCAGACAAACTGTTAGTATGACAGTATTTTACCACAAACTATCAATACTTTGTCGGGTGACCTTAGCCTCAATGACAGCCTGTAGTCTCATGGGCATGCTGTCACACAGGTTCATGCAAACCTGAACTTCAATTTTTTCCCCCAGACTCTGGTGAATAATTTTGGTCCCAAATTTGTATCAGTTTTACTGGTTGTCCACTGTATGAAGAATTTTTGGGTGTGATTTGTCAGTTTACTTTATTTTGCTATCTCACTTATATAAATGAACCTACAGTGGCTGGACCATATGACTATTTTACTATTAATATGACCATTACAATGGATTTAAGTTTTGCGACTTTCACAGGTCTTTTTTGCTCTATGGTACAACATCTTAATTTAATGCATAGAGCTGCTCATTTCACTTTAGGGCTCCTTCACTAGGTGAATGACTCCACGTGACAAGTACTGTAATCATGCGATTTGCTGTAATAATGTAGGGAACCACTCATTTTAAATCTCCTAACTGTGATATTTTCAGCAATAGAAGTCGCGTTTTTCATCTGAAACGTGCTGCGATTTATATTTCAAAGCCACGCGTATAATGCAGAAACACTCAAGCAAGCAAAACACGCGCAACGCGTGCAGGTATTTGTACTGATGCAGAATGAGAGGACAGTAGTACAGCCTAGCGCATTTCACACAGGCTGCTAGATTCACTTTCACCAGAAAGTAGTGTATGCCTAAGGTGAAATTAAATGATGTTTATAGTGAATGCCCCTATGAATGGTTTTATTTTTATGATTTATTTTTAATCCAAATGATGCGTGTGCTATGTGAGTGAACATCAAAGATCACGCAACAGAAGTGCACTCTCTCTCTCTCTCCCTACCGTTAAATGACTTGTACATTGTTTTACTTACTTGTTTTTGACATATCCGACCGAACTACAAACTTTCCAGTGATGTCTGTGAGAAAGGTATATTCACTCGATAAGCTCCCGCATCTGCGCAGCTGCGCGCTCAATCCACTCAGCGTGCTTTGTTTATCAGCTTGCGCACATCAGCTATACAGGCACTGAATGTTTAACATTATATTCATTGCATACATATACTCTGTAGTAGATATCATTAACTACTTTCTGCTGTCTGTTGTTCTGTTGTCGTTAGAAATGCTGTGTGGTCTCGGCGTGGTCTATCGGGGCATTTGGATATTCGGTATCGAGTGCATCCCAAATTCAGAAGCTAATAAAAGTTTGGAGTTCGGTTTCGAGTCGTCGCGAAGAGACGGACTCACTTACTGTGTGGTGTTGGAGGCAAAGGCAGTATCTGAGGTCTTTGAGGCAATGGCTGGTTTGCTTCTCAGCCGGACACTGCTCCTCGCACCAGCACCACTGCGTCGCACAGTTCTAGATGTTGAGCTTCTGTGAGGAGATAAACCAAAATTTTATTATAAAAACCATACAATATTCTTAATTTTTGAGTAACATCCCACATTTCAAGTAGGGTTGGGTACCATTCACATTTTAAACAGTACGGTACCGGTATCGGTACCTGAAATTCAGTGCCAGTACCCAACGGTACCTTTTTTCAGTACTTTACTGGGTAATTTACAAAAACTTCAAGTGAAAAAATAAGTAAGAAATCTCAATTTCAAACATTTTGAACAATAGGGATATAACAAATTTTCTTTCTTACCACCCGCAAGCGGAAATGACAGGATCATATTTAAACCACCTTTTTGCATTTTAATATTCACAGACACTAGTTCATATCATGATTCGAATTAAGTGGCAACTTTTGATTTATTAGTCCAAAACTGACGAATTCCGTGGCATTCCACGCTATTGAGTAAATTACGTTTTTATGAATGGATTGGACTCCACGATCCCATCCATGTGTTTGCAGACACCCTGAGTCCCATCAGCTTTTTGCAGAAACCATAGGCCTGAAAAAAAGTAACCACATGTCGACATTCGCTTGCCCAGGGTGTTGCGTGAACGGGTTGGGTGAGGGTTGACCTCACGTGAAGCCGGGTCTCTCTCTCGCTGTAGCGTATGTGCCCAGATATGTTCTCAGGTACCGAAATTTGGCACAGATTGATTTAACGTGAATTCGGTCGGTACCCTTAAAAGTACCGAGTTCGGTACCCAACCCTAATTACAAGCCACTTCACCAGTGAAGTCTCCTAAATGCCCACTAGGTGCCCTCCACAGCTTAGTAAACATTTCTCAGTTCATTTTACCTTCGCCGCTGATCAAAAACTCTCCTTATTGTGGTAGCAGGTACAACTCTATGCATCGAGACAAAGTGGCTAATTGAGCACACTCTAATAGACTAATAACAGATCTAAATTTAGAAGCACATACCTTCTTTTCTTGACAAGAGGGGGTGTTGTAGGCTTTTCGTTTCTAGGCACAGGCCGTTTGGACACTCTGCAGGAAGAAACAAAACAGTTAACCGATGTAAGAAGAGAGTAACAAAAATGGACTGTTTAATAGGGTGTATAAAAATAACGAATAAAGTCTCATTTACCTGCGTGGTTGAGCAGGAACAGATTTCTGGCCCTGACCAGGAGCAGCTGCAGTTTTGACGTTCCCCCATGATGCGACTATGTTAGATGGGACCTCTGTACAGGTGCTTTCTTTGACATCTGAAGCAGAGCAGATATTAAGAACACACGTGCAAAACAAACATCACTGAAGTTGTTCCTAAGAGTTTTCTAATTGAAGCAGTTTTCCCCCCAACCTGAGCTTGTCATCTCATCTTGTTTGACCAGAGGAGACACCACAGCGTTGGGTCTTTTGGTATTGGGGATTTCATCAAATGGCTTTGCGGTCCGTAAAGGGGTGGTGAGCTGTTCCACAGTGCCACTTTTAGGAGTTGCCTTCAACTCTAACAGTAAAACAGAACAATGATAGTTGATAATCCTGTGGCTCAGTGGTAGAGCATTGCGTTAGCAGCGCAAAAGGTCGTGGGTTCAATTCCCAGGGAACCCAATACTGGTAAAAAATGTATAGCCTGAATGCACTAAGTCACTTTGCATCTGCTAAATGCATAAAGTATTAATATACATACATATGTATATATACACGCATACGAATATTTTTTATACATAAATGTATATAAAATAAAAACATAAAAATAAGTATATTATAAGCATAAAGAGTAAAAAGCCTTACCAAACCACTGGTCAGCATTATCCTGAGGGTCCAGGGCAAAATCATCTATAGACTCCATAACATGAGAAGGGGCATCCCATCTGTATGCATCAGCAGAGTCCCCTTCCATATTCACACAGAAAACTTCTGCAAAATCAAAAAAGAAAAAGGCTTTACAGAGGAATCTGTAACAATGCTGTAATAGTAAAGCAGAAAATTACATTAACTGCGCAGTGCGGCGCAAAATGGCAGCTATTGGCTAGTCTTAGACTCAAGGCCCAAACTGCAATAAAATGCCCAAAATGCTCGATTTATCCAACAATTATGGATTATACGATTAATTTACGTATAGTGTACCAATATTATAAAATAACTTAATTTCAGACCGATCACTTCAGAATCAGTTCATATGAAATATTCGCCTACATCTCTCATTCCTCATAATTACGAACAAAATGTAAACAAACGAAACCTAAATAACATCTTCACATAATTTAAGATCACAATAATAAATTGAGCAAAAAAACAAACGTTGAAATCTGTCGGTCTATTAACGTTGCATTGAACATTAAAAGTTTGTCTTGCAACGATTAACGTTAACTGTTACGGCCCAATACACACACACGCACCAATTAAAGCTTAATTTAAACGCAGCAGTCAAAGTCAAAATATGATATTGCTTAAAAATGTGTAAACCCCATACTTACGCTTCCAACCAATGCCTCCTACCACAACCTGAAAGGCTGAAAAAAGACAGCAAAATGTTTAATCAGCAGACGCTCGGTACCCTCCTGCCACAAAACAACCCGACGCGAACGCTAGTAGTTTGAATGTTGGTGCCGTTAGAACTGCGTTTACGAATCAGCCAATCAGAGGGCTCAACGCGGCGCGTCTCGTTTCCTATTAGCTCTGCGTTTGTGACGCATTAACCACGTGATTAGCTGAACGCACAAGAAGCATAACAGAAGGACATTTAAAAACTGACTGAAGTTAGTTTAAATAAATAAATTATTCTACTGTTTTACAAAGCGATCTTTTTTTGATCAGTTATCATCGCACTTATATTTTCATACAGTAATCTTAACCCGTTCAGTTCCAAATTTTTCGCAGACATGAAAATTAACCAAATGTGTCAGCATTTAGTAACCCGTGAAAATAATCAATAATATTTTTTTTTTTGCTGAAAAAGTTTGAAATGGGTATGTAAATATGTTAGTTTATTGTAACATACTGTATATCATAAACATGTTTAGTGCTACCAGTATTACATCATCAATATTGTAACATTTGAACTTTTACTTTAGTGCAATATTCACTGTAACTTTGTCATTGCAACATTTTAGTGCAGCCTTCACTAACAAATGCAATTGGATGTGTGTATACCTAAATGCACTGTTATACACGGGGTCACCAGTGTTCCATCAACATGTTTACTCATTCTATGACCACACTCAACAAAACTGAATAACTGTGACTTATATAGTAATGCTAGACACCTTAAAGAAAAAAATCTTTGTCATTTCTTTATGTTAAGATACTTTACTAGTCTTTTGTTTTGGCGCTTTGATGCAGCCATCATCTTCTCATGGCGCAAACATGAAATAAACTACTATGGACATGTAACAAATGTGACACTGCACATATTTAATTGACCCTTTATTGTTTTCCATATTAGCAGGAAATTCACTAAAACACCAGTCAGTAAGATTTTTAGAGCTTTATAAATGAAAACCTTCTTACGGGCACTATTGTGACCACTGGTATTAAATGGATTAATTCTCAATATTCTTTAAATTAATTAATTCATGAAAAAAAAAATTCATTAAAAACAAATTCATACTAGAATCATACTAGGATTCCAGCTTTAATGTCATCAGTGCAAATTAATTATCAAAACAGTGAATGTGGATAGAGAATAATGAATGTCAAAATACTAACACAATACAGTACAATAAGGCTTGACATTTGCATGTCAAAACACTTTTAATGCCAGTAGTTTGCAAGCTAATGCAAATAAAAAACAATCATAGTGACAATAAAATGGGCAAGGCAATAAAAAAATGACAAGGCAGTAAAACTAAGATGCACATGTTGAGCAATACGCTCCTGTGTAGTGAACTACATCTTCTGGATCATCACCTGGAATTTACCTAAGAAGAACGAAAGTGCAGAAGAGGAGAGATGACAGGAGACAAGAAACAAAAAAATAGTTACATTTAACATTTAATTAAAACTTGATGAGCTCAGACTCAAGAGAACTAACTTCACTGATGCTCAATTTCAGATTAAGATCACGAAAAAAAGTACAGAAAATCTAGTGGTTATTTTGTATACTTTGTGGCATAAAATGTGCTCCTTACAGGCAGGCATGACTGACACTTCCGCCGTGACTATACTTTTCACACCAAGGTTTGAAAGTGCTCCTCGGACCAGTCCACAGGTGAAGGCTAAAAACTACAGGAATGAAAAAATGAGAGAGAAATTAGTTTTACGATCCCTTTATGAAGCATCAAACTGGTAGTTGTGTAGACTGTCAATGGAGGGACAGAAATCTCTCAGATTTAATTAAAAATATCTTCATTTGTGTTCTGAAGATGAACAAAAGTCTTATGGGTTTGGAACGACATGAGGGTGAGTAAATTATGATAAAATTGTCATTTATGGGTGACTACCGCTTTAATTGCATTCTTTTATATTTTATTAAATATTATATATTCCTTCTTCCTCATCTGTAGATATAATATTCTTGTAAACAAATTGAATTACTACATATCTCATTATGCTATTTTCAAGGAAAAATAAATGACAAGATAAAAGATGCTTTATGTTTTTATTCAACGCACAATTAAAGCTGTTAATGATGCTTACCTTTGGTGCATGTTCCAAATACTGTTTTCCAGCAGACAGTTGGGTCAGCTGGTGGAACTTGTTATCTTGTAGCACATAAATACCCTACAAACAATTTGAACATGTGATGCTTTTCTAAATAAGCACCTCTAGTCAATGAAGAGATTCACTAAGATGTATGAGTTAAGATGCCATAAAGCTTAAAGTAACATTATAATGTACACACCTGGTGGTTTGTTCTCAGGTTGTCAATCTGCTTCTTAAAAACACTGGTCCAGAAATCTTTGCAGATAAACTTCATAACATCAAGCTCATCTTTGAAACGTGGTGTGTCTTTGGTAAACCTGCAAACAGAAATATGCCTGCTGAGACAAGAACAAATGGCTAATTATTTCTACTACTAATTAAATGGTCTTTTACATTTTTCAGTAAAATAATTAAAAACCATTTAAAGTTCAATTTGGATTTTCCACGGACAATCTGCAGAACCACAAATAAAACTGCAACATCAGATTATAGGATGTCAGCAGAGGATCTCCTTGACTAAAGAATAACATTTGGATTTATGGATGAAAAGATCCGCCATGATACCTCTCAGTAAGTCCTTGTCCCACACGAAACCCCATGCTCTCAAGTTTAGAGACACATCGTCCATTCTCCTGTGCACAGCAGTACACGACATTAATTCAACATGCCATATTCTCACTATTTGTTTTATTAGTGTGCTTGGCTAACTTAGCTCTATACGCTATTCTACTATTCTGTGACAGACAGTGTTTTCAGTATATCTCCGGCTCTTACCGATTCCCCAGATTCTGCACTGTTGACATATTGAATAATTTCACTGTGCAGGAACTGAAAGAGAGCCTCGTCTGCCATCTCGAGCCCGACTGAAACTGACAAGCGACCCAAACTGACTATGGGAATAAATCAGTTACTACTTTAGTAAATGGACACTACCCATTGTGCGAATAATCAACTAAATTCCAATATTTCGCCAGTTCCCTAATTATTAATAGGGTCCTTCTTCACAACCGTTCCACTTCCTGTTTGGCTGAGAATTAGCTGCCCTTGTATATGCCTGAACGTGAAATGTTTTTCTCTCATTTTGTTTGGAAACAGATTTCCGTCTTGTTTTGTATGTAAAGTGGACATAAAGTAGGGAAAAGTGGCGCAGTCATGAACACCCGATTGACTTTTATAACCTATAATGCCTGTTGTAGCTACTGGTTTACAATTATTAATACGCGAAATCTTTTTGTCTTAATACTATAAATCACAACATTAACGTCTTTGTAAAGTATATGATTGTATTTTGTAAATAAAATGATACACTTGGTTCAGTTTATAAAACTATTACAACAATTAAATATTTAATAAAATTATAGAAACACCTGTAAATTAATGTTTGTATTTACATTACACGGTTACTGGTCTCAATTTTTTTTGTATTTATCTTTTATATTTTATCATTATAGTCTATAACTTTTAATTCATTAAGTACTTAACATCTTCATGATTTTCAGTAGCCTATTGCATTAATATGAATGAATAACTTACATTTTAATGGCCTTGCCAAAAACAAACCATCATCGTTTTACTGACAGTAAATGATGAATGAAACAAGAATCTCAAATTCTACAAGATGCTTTATTTCTTAATTCTTCCTTAACATTGTTTCTTTCTGAATACACCTTAATCTCTCTCACCCTTGCTTTCAGAATGTTTATGAAAACAAACAATCCTTGGAACCCAAAAATGCCAATGCTTGGAATTTTAAAGATGTAAAACACCAATGAAACTTTACATTTCATACTAAAGGTACAGTACAGCTGTGCACAGTGTGCACCTCACTGAGGTAGATCAGTCTGAGTCTAAACATCACAGTTGAGTTGAGGTCCATTTCATTTCAGTTCAGCCAAAGGAGGAAATGCCCACGACGGTTTCTAAATAAAATGAAACTCATGAAATTAATTCACATCTTCAGCTGGCCTAAACAAAATGGAGTTGACAACATATGCCATCACAGTTACCTTATAGGCCACTGGTGCATGTAACACCGAGTCAAAAGTATAGACTAAAATACCGTTCAAATTTACATGATAAAACATTTTCTTTTCTGACAGTGCTCCTGGCTTAGCATGGAGAGATACTTGAAGTGCTTTTCCAGCAATGACAGGGTATGTGCTAAGCTTATTTTGTCCGATACTCATGAATCCAGGCAAAACATTGAGGGAAACTTTGTAGTGTGAGAACTGTGTAAAACCAGTACAACCATTTTTCCCCCCCCAAGATTCTTTTTACATCATTATGCAGGGCACAAATATGACCAATTCTTGTTTATTGCTAAACGAAAAATTAAAGTTATATTTTATTTAGTTCCCATATTTGGGAATTTGTCAGGATGGGCTACTTCATTTTAAACAAATGTTCACTTTTCATTATGATTTTCAATTCCAGAATAATCAATGCTTTATTCTGCGTTTCATTCACAAAATACTCTGGAATGAACAGAGAGAGATGGGGATTTACAGGAGAAGAGTTTACACAATAACTGTGACTCCTTTCAGAAACATTGAGGATGTGAACACAACAGCGCATAAAAACTTTTACCTAAAGGCTAAAATCAACACAAGCTAATTAATTAAATGCTAATTAATCACCTGACTCATAACTAAAACCATTGAGCATTCTTAAAAAAAGAAAATCAAATGAGATAACATTCTTCATGCAATTTGCTTAATTTCTTGTCAAATGGTTGAATCCTATTCGTGACAAGAGTTAGAGAGGTAGGTTTTTTTGTGTTGTGTGACCGTGAGCTGAGAGGTACATCTAAGACCACAGTTCAACTTGACTTTTATGGTGCGGTCACAGAGAATTTTCTGTGAAATTTCATGGACAAAAAAAAGGTAAATAGTGTAGATGTATGAAGCAAAGCACACACATAAGTCACTTTCAAAATGGTCAACGTGGCAAATTTGCATGACCAACTGACTCTTCTTTCATCCGGATGCAAAACTCCCATGTCGAATCCTATTGAAATGACTGGAATTTGCAGACAAAAATTTGCAGATCAATAATAAATGTGACCGCACCTTTAGTCTTAGAAGTGCCGTTGATAAAAAGTGCTTCATTATACAACGGAGAACACTGTAATAGCATTATTTTCCTTCTTGACAAAAATAGAGGTATTTCTTTTGCTAACTTCTCAGTTTCATTTTTTTTAAATGAATTTGATAAGTCTATTTATCACTACAAAACACTCTGAAGACCCTCTAGGAAAAACCACAAAGTTAAAACTATTCTAAAAGCAAAACTCCATCTTATCCTAGTGATCCTTTTGTCTAATTCTACAGGATCCATTCGAAGACCCACCTAACTTCACCGTCTCCAGTTCATTACCTATAAGCTACTTGGCAATGATGCAACAGAACTGTTGCGTTTGACTGGCAGGTCATAGTGGACTTGGGTGACGTCATTGCTGGAAGGGCTGATGGAATCGAGGTAGAGTTGGAGAGAAACCAGAGAGCTGGTTTAAGTGCCCTGAAGCCTGAGGCTCATGCAGTGACTGTGGCTGAAATGAGGAAAGCGGCCCAGAGATCTGAGAGGTAGGGCTTGGGGTGATGGTGGAGTATCCCAAGGGAGTGCTGTAGGGAGGCAGGCCGAACGGCAGGAAGCCCAACAGGTGCGAGAGGTCCATGTTGGCGGAGGTGGTAGGCGGCTCGGCTGAGGTGAACGCTGAGTTCCTTAGGGTGAAATGGGCACTCTGACCTCCCAGAGTGTCAGGGAGAAGGTCGCCAGGCCGGGAGACGGCAGTTGCCACGGCGGCCTGCGGTGGCATTGGCCCGCACTGGAGTTCGGCCAGGAAGTTCTCCATCTCCGCTTTCAGATATGAGGTAGTGGAACTCGGCTGATATCTGTGAGCCTGCTGGTACTGCTGCAGAGGAGGCTTGTTTGGATCAAGGTAGCAGCCCACACCCATCGGGCTGGACAGGGGGCCAGACACCATTGTGTGATGGTGATGATTGACCCCTGAGGTAGATGCGCTCGGAAGGCCTTGAGGGTTGAACATGGCCATGGAAAACGCCTCTGTGGCATCTTTCGGAGATCCAACGGAGCACACAGTGGGACTGGGCTCCTCCTTAATGGGAATCGGAGGAAGGGTCTCCAAATCTTGCGTGTGGCTTTTCTTCAGGTGTCGGGTGAGGTGGTCGCGACGGCCAAAGCGCTGGGCGCAACGTGGGCACAGGAAGTCCCGTCTGCCGGTGTGCACCACTGCGTGGCGCCTCACATCCTTGCGAGTGAAGAAGCGCCGGCCGCACCGTTCACACTGATGCTTCCTTTCCCGTACCACAGTCCCCGGAGGAGGCCGGCCGGTGTGCGTACTCAGGTGCTCAAGTAGTGCCGGCATGCTCTCGAACGCCTGATGACAGACCTTACAGGTGAGGTCACCGCCGGCGGAGGTGGCATGTGTGGCCACGTGGCGTCTAAGACCCAGACGAGTGTTGTAATGCTTTCCACATTCCTCGCACCGTAGTTCCTGCTTGTTGGGGTCGTGGTTTTGCAGGTGGCTGTTTAGCTGGTCTTTGCCATGGAACATTTTCTCACATATATGGGTAGTTTTCAGGGAGTATGTCCCTGTACATCTGTGAAAGGCCAACGATCAGTGATGATGATGATTCAAGGTTAGAAATTTAGTACAATTATAGTCCCGTTGTTTTAGAGCAGGGGTGCTCAATCCTGGTCCCGGATATCTACCTACCTGCAAAGTTTAGCTCCAACCCTAATCAGGCACACTTGATAATTATAAACAGGTGTGTTGGAGCAGGGCTGGAACTGAACTTTGCAGGAAGGTAGATCTCCAGAAACAGGATTGGGCACCCGTTTTAGAGAAAAAAGCAAGTACCTGACAAGAAGCTCCTACAGGTGATTTTTTCTTGGGAGTGAAGATTGTTATTTTGCATGTTCAGACTTCTGCACAGAAACAAAAAGGTGATGATTTGATCATTTAATTTACAGTGTCTTTACCACAGTAATAATAGTAAATTATGCATAGTTACACACAACTAACCCTAAACGAAACCTTAAATCTAACCCTATAGTAAGTACATGTTGTTAATTAATATTACTCAGTACTTATTTGTATAATTACACTGCAATGACACCTTAAAACAAAGTGTTACAGATGATTTCCCCCCTTAAGGTTCTATTCTCTAAATGTGTATCTAACATAATAAAGCCACAATGGATTTGTGTATTTCATTAAAAGGATTGTTCACCCAAAAAATTGTCATTTACTTATCCTGTCCTGTTCTTCCAAACCTGTATGACTTCTTTCTTCTGTGGAACGCAAAAGAAAATATTTCGCAATTTAAAGTTAATGGTGACCAAAAAAGTTTGATTACCAACATTCTTCAAATATCTTCTTCTAAGTAGGATGAGAAAATGTTGACAAAATATTCATTTTTGGCTGAAAAATCCTGTTCAATCATGTTAAACATGCTTATAAACAAAGTACAACAATTGTCATTTAAAGGTATTTTGATGTTACATCCAAAACATAAGGTTATTTACACTGTAAAAAAAATGCTATATAAATGGTAAAACATTCATATACTGTATATGCTTATATACAAGTTTTGTTTAAAAATTCTGGAGCGCATTTATGTGCATCAATTAGTCAATTTAGATATTTGTTTTAGATATGAACAATGAAAAACATTTTTTAAATATGTATTTATAAAACTTTACATTGTAAAAAAAATAAACAAAACCTAAAAGTGTTTCATGACAGTGCAGTTTTTGACCTGAACCTCCCTCTGAATGGTAACAGATTTCAACACAAGACACTTAAAAACACCCTGAGGAGATGTCCATGATGATTGGTTAGTGACATTTATAAAGGGTTTGTTTACCCGTTCTCACAAAAGCACATTCATTATCTTGACAGACCTCTGGAAAATGCATGTCCTCTATCACTCCCTCCCTTTTAGAGAATGGATGGACATCATTCAGGCAACCAAAAATTCACGTTTTTTTTTTTATACGCACCTAAATCCAAACTTTTTTTTTTTTCCCCTAAAAATTGCATTTCAATATTATGATTTAGTTTTAATTTTGTAAGATATACTCTTTTATTAAGTTTATGAATTTTGTTCTTCATTATGGACAAAATGTGCTTCTTTTATCGATTAACTTTCAAACATGAAACTTGTTCATGTATTATGATAATTATGCTGTATCTGTACAATTAATAATAAAACGAATATTTTTGATTATTTTCAGCTTTGAATATTTTAAATCACAAATGGCTACACAGTAACAGCATTTTCCTTATTTCAGCTCACAGTTTCATGCAAATTTGACACATGCAATTCACTGTACACATAAAAACGTCAGGTTTGAGTAAAATCTTCTTTTATGAAATAAAATTAAAAAAAACTTCACTAAACTTGTTATAAAATGAAAAAATAAAGTTGTGTCTGGTGCTATATATTTGTATTTTTCCTTAATAAAAAAACCTTGTTTATCTTTAAGTTTATTTACTTCTGGCACGTTTCGGGGTCACAAACTTGTGGCACGTTTCGCTCAGCAAGATCTCTCAAGAACCGCAGAACATTGTGATTTAATGGTCAAATCGAAATGATCCGTAACAAAGAACGGATCAACACAAATCAAACAATCCTTTCGTGCTTTCCTCATGTAAAAAAATGTAATAAATAAATACACTGAATGCACCAGCAGTCTCATGCTTAGCTAATGTGTTTGCTCATGTAGGCTACGCAACATTTAAACCTCTTGTGTGGGATAACGGTACACATTTATCTTTTCATAAGTCTGAAAATACTAACTATGAAACTCTATGAGGGTTTCAAACATCTGAACACCAATGTAAACAGTCCACGCGGTCCTAAATTCACACTATAACATTTGCATAAAAACAGTGTTGTGCTCACCAGAAACTTTTGGTCCCCGCTAAAGTCGCATTTCACACGCATTCATCCATCCTACACCTCACAAGGGTGCAGATAAAAATTTTTTAAAAAGTCGTTTCCCAGCCATAACTCGATGAACTCTCAAAAACTGTTCGCAGTGGATAATTGATTGTTTGTTCGATACTGAGGGAGTTTTCGGGCCCGCTGTTTCTGTCCCTCTAAACACTGATGGGCGCGTGCATTGTGGGAACGTGACGTCACACCACTTCGGCCAACTTTTATGGTGACTTATTTTTCACCGTTTAAACGATCATAAAACCTCACATTGCAGTATCACAGTGAGTTCTATAAGCAGAAACAAATGTAAATGACGCGGAACGGCAGTTTACAAAAATTATGAATTATTTCAGCTCACTAGTGAAGGAAAAAATAATTTTTCTTACAGTTAACTTACATCTTTTAGAATTCGATCATGAATAATACTGTATCTGAGAAGATACAATTAATATATCATCATTCAGCTTGTTTACAACGCCCGGTTTGTTGCACGAGCATGTTGCCAATGAAACCTGCTATGCGAGAACGCACATGACAAAGCAGCAGAAACTTTCTTCCCTTTTGAGGTCATTATGCATTGTTTGGAGAAAACGTTTAGTACAATTTCGTTTTTACTTTGAGTATATGTAACGAGTAATGCTTCTCTATTGTTTGCATTTCCCAATGGAACGTTATAATTGCACGTGCAACAATTACATCCGGGAAAGTCGTGAGAAACTGAATGTAACTTAACGAAGAGCAGTCAGAACAAGTAACATTATTTGACTATAAAGATTCTTGAAATTGTTATATTATTACCGTCGGTAACTGCTCATTGAAGAAGCTCAGTAAGTGTAAATTATTTATTTATAAGAATTATGATAGAACCTAAAATAATACATAGAAATATCCAAGTATTATATATTATAATATTACTTTAAACACATGCATATATTAACATATTATAGGCTAGTGTATATTTAAATTCAGAAGTTGGATAATGAAAATTAACCAATTTAAAATTGTTTTAGAATACTTCTACAAAATAGTGCTGAAATTATTATCATTGTTGTTAATTACTTTTTGGATATTAGATTTAATTATGAATTAAATTCATAAGTAAATTTTGCAAGTATTTTAATTTAACAAAATAAAACAAAGCCGTCATTTTTGCAGTGCAAAAGAATGCCATTAAAACTCTCTCTCTATGTATATATATTTTCAGTTATTCTTGCATTTAATGCAATAGAATTTGAAAGCAAGGTTACAGTAAATGCATATTGTTGTCTTTCAAATCTAATATATGCATTCCTCACATCTAGATTTCACCCTGTTATAAAATTGCTAACAACAATAAACCCAATACCTGTGAGAAGGTAGAAGGTTCTTAATTGTCCTTAAAAGGAAAATGTTAAAACAGAAAAGTTAGGATGGGGGGGGGGCAATTTCCTTGCTCAGCAAACAGTAGTTTGCTGAAAGGTTCAATATAAAATAAGACAGATACACAATATACAATGCAGAGTTTAAATTGTACTAAATATTGTGCTGTAATGTGGTGCTGTAAATTGTTTGTTGGCATTATATGGAAAAGTACAGACTAGGAAAAGAAATGTTGCGAGCTGCACATACTGTAATAAACTGAATAAATATATATTTTGTATATGCTTTATATATATGCATATGCAGAGTTATAATTGCTGGTAAGGAATAGATTAGGCATGCATTGTTTAATCAGTAGTACAGAAATAATACATCATTGTTGTCAAGTCAAGAGTGTCAAGGGCTAAAAATATTTCCAGCACTTACAGCTCCAGACGAGAGACATGTCCATTCTAAAAAGTTTACCAATAATAAATTATTACTAAAACAACCGTTTTTCAGAGAAATCTGTATGAGCAACATCGTCAGTTATAAAGCATGAACCTAAAATGTTCATGTTTTACACATGAATTCAAAATTCAGATCATTTTGTTTATAAATCCTCAGACCAGTTTTACTGTTTCTTTGGAGAATAACCAAATCAAGAGAATGATTCAGAGAATGATTGTGAGTAAATATGCCATACAGAAGAGTAGCTTTTGATCCAGCTAATGAAGTATTTTAAATCAGAGCATAACTTGAAAATGTATATGAATTACATATATTGCCATGGCTTTTTATTCTTTTTTTTAATTAAATGCATGCTATCCTGTTTTTATGTGTTCTCATAGAATATCATTTTATTGTTTTGGCATAACTTAGATAAACAGATTGAAATTTCTTTTTACTTTGAGACTACATTAGCCCTCAGTTTTTTTTATAATGGTTTCTTTAATGCAATTGAAGTTGCTGAAAAAATCCACAGTTGAAACGAGCTTTGAAATAGACTCAAAGATTAATCAGAAGTTTTTATTCAGCTGCCACATAATGAAAGTGTACATCATAGTTACAAAATAGAAAATAACACAGTAAGCCCATTGACTGCTTAATTCATATACTGTGTGCAGTAATTCATATCCTGTATAAGGTGCAGTTTTTGACACAATATAAATACCTTGGTGAAAAAAGCCACCGCGGAGTTAAACACAAGAAAGAAAAAAAAACACTTGGTTAATGATTTTGAATCAGGTCTCAGTCCTGAAAACAGATTTCCCACCCTTGTTCCTTATGCATTTTCTTCTTAATACCACATACAGGCTACACAATACAGTGGAGAAAACCCTGACATGATGAAATGTTTTAACATTTCCTTTGATTCCAACAGTTTTTAATAACAAAACAAACATTTCTAACAGTATAACAAGCCTCATTTCAGATTTGCCATCTAATGATAATGAAATATACTCATTAAGAGGTGTAATTTGGCTCAAGAGATGTTAAAGGAGAACTGAAAGAAATAACTGGTGAAATGCTGGCATCTGTTTGGCAGGAATAAAACCAACATGGGTCTAATCATAAACCCATCACAGAGGGAAACACAGCTGTACCTGCAAAGGGGAAAAGAGCATCAGAAGTTCAGTTAGATATTCATATGGTATTTTGTTATAATTGTAGAGCACAAAAACACACCAGCCAGGTAAAATTTTTAATGATGAAAGCAAGATTTTTTTTAAATAATGGGCACATGCTTTGTTATGTGGTTAAATTGAAATATTTCAGTTTTTGCAATTAACACTTTTAGCGAGATAACAATTCTACTGTTCAGGTATTGATAAATGGCCAATATTGGCTTCTTGGGCGTAATGTGATGTGACATAGCTCCCTGGGTATTTTTTTTTTTAGATATTTCGTAAAGGTGCTACAAAGTTAACTCATTTCGGGATCAGAATGATGTGTTTGATCTGCTGTTCTCATTGGAGAATTGATTGGAGAAGGTAGTATTACATCACTTGCTCACCAATGGATCCTCTGCGAATGGGTGCCGTCAGAATGAGAGTCCGAACAGCTGATAAAAACATCACAATAATGTTTCCCAACGATGATTCCATGAATTAAAATGTTGTGAAGTGAAAAGTTGCATGTTTGTAAGAAACAAATCCATCAGTAAGTTGTTTTAACTTTAAACCGTTGTTTCTGGCCAAAATATGAGTCCATAATAAAAGTCCATCCCCTGTTGTCCTCGCACATTACACAGAATATTTCTTTTAGCAGGGATATGGACGTTTTTGTTGTAAACGGTGTGATCTGTGCATATTTCTCCCTTGATTCAGGTAAGATTACTTTTTTCACTGGATACAGCAATATTATGTATAGAGGACTCATATTTTAGCCGGACGCAACAGTCAGAAGTTAAATAAATATTTGTTTCTTACAAACACAGAGCTTTTCACTTCACAAGACGTTAATTGCTGGACTGGAGTCGTGTGGATCACTTGTGGATTATTGTGATGTTTTTATCAGCTGTTTGAACTCTCATTCTGACGGCACCCATTCACTGCAGAGGATCCAGCAAGTGATGTAATGCTAAATTTCTCCAAACCTGTTCTGATGAAGAAACAAACTCATCTACATCTTGGATGGCCTGAGGGTGAGTACATTTTCAGCCAATCTTCATTTTTGTGTGAACTACTCCTTTAACAGAAGGGTTACCTCCTCATTGTGTGCGTTTTATTGTATTATATAAACACAGTATATTAGCATTAAAATAATTCACAGGACATCGGTATCTGCATTTGACAAACCCATATCGGTCAACTGTGAAAGTGTTGCAAAACATTTTTTCTAAACTGTTTAACAGCCTAAGCACTAATATATATTATTATGAAATAATCTCACTTCCATGTCAGTGATTCGTACTTTTTGGGCTACCTTGACCATCTGCAGAGTCAATGTCTGGAACCTTCCAGTCTAGTTTGCGTCCTTTCTCATAGAGAGCCTTGAGAACCTTCCGGAACTCTTCTTGTCCACCGTTATGACTCAGCTCCACGTACTTCCTGTACAACTGTAGGGCAGTCCGTGCATCTTCGATACTATCATGAGTTTCGCTCTGAATGTTCAGATCTAAACAAATGTTCAAAAAGTAAAAAACACTGATTCACAGAAAATGACATATGAGGTCAGGAGATAAGGGAAAGTTTATGCAAGAAACCTACCGAGAAAGTACCACGCGAGGAAACGTAGAGAGATCATTCGTTTCCTAGGCATGTGGAAGAGGTAGACGGTGTCAATCACCTGTTCTTTTGGAACCTAAAAATGTAAGGGGTTAATATTTGTTCACAATTAAAAAATTTCCAAATACTAAATAGAAATAATTTCCCAAAAATTCAGCTCACCATCAAGTTAATGACCCGGAAATCCTTCTGTAACCCATGGCCGACAAAGCGAACGCCAGTGTCGATAAGAAATCGCAATTTCAGATATGTAGATTTCAGAGTAGTCAAATGTTTAGAGGAAATCTTTGCATCCAGGTCTCCAGGTTTGATACCAGAGTACTGAGTCAGGTAGTCCACCACCTGTACATCCAAAGATGAAAAAAACTATAATAATAATAATCAATACTAATATATTAAACTCATAATAAACATAATAATATATTTCAATTTGCACATAATATACCTGCACATACAGCTGTCTATTGATATATACCTGTACATACAATTGTCGATTTGTATATTTTTATTCCGTATGTACTTGTTCTATTTTGTATGATTTTAGTTTTATTATCTGCGTGTTTTGTTCTGTTCAACTGGTAATTGGTACCTGTGGAGTTTTGTCTGAAACACAAATTCCCTTGTCTGTGTACACATAACCTGAGCAAAAGCTCATTTGATTCTGAACTAGTAAGCACCAGAAAGGTTTTTCCAACATTTTGACAAAAACACAGAAAGCAAAGATGTGGAAATCACTAGTACAGTAATAGTTGTTCCCTGTGATTCACCTTCCGATTAAATGATTCAAAAATAATCCTTGTTACAAGTGACAATAACAGATAACACATCTCTCCTGATAAGGCACAAAACTGTGGTTCTCACTTTATGAGGTCATTAACAGGTCCTGATCAATTCAAAAGGTAATTTCCCTATAATGTGACATTTTCCTATTATGTTACAATTAGAATGATTCAAAAAGGTGTGAACTGCTCCTGTGTAGATAGGTAGTCATCAATAAAAGCACTCCACCCCCCCCCCCCCAAACCACTTTTTTTTCTCATTGGTTACCTGCCTCTCACACATGTGGATGCGAGCAACAGACATCTGACTGGCGTAATGTGGACTTGGGCCGTCACTGCGAGTTCTGCTCTTCCTGTTCCAGCAGCAACACACAAAAGCATTACCATTGGGGTAGGACCAAATGTCAAAAAAACTATTATTATACTATTTATAGAATATTATAGAATATTAAAGAGTTTCCCACTGACCGGTGCGCGTGAAAAATTCGCTCCAATCCAACACGGTCTGCAGCATGCGGATCCGCTCACCATGAGGGGTATGAATGGGGCGTGAATCTTCCTCTGTTTCGTGCCCCGAGGCCTCCGTCAGTTAGACATCGGAATCAATAGGGTTCTTAAATAGGAGGAAAATTGAGAGAATGAAAGGAATAAATTAAAACAGTGCTCATCAAGCCTGCATTTCTTTGATCAAAAATACAGAAAAACAGTAATGTTGTGAAATATTAAAATTTTAAATAACTTTTCTATTATTTAAATCAATTTTAAAATGTAATTTATTCACATAATCCTTCAGAAATCATTTTAATATGCTGATTTGATGCTCATGAAACACTGATTCTTTTCAATGATGAAAACAGTTGTGCTGCTTAATATTTTTGTGGAAACCATATGATTTTTCTTTTCAGAATTCTTTGATAAACAGAGCGGTCAAAAGAAAGGTATTTTTTGTAACATTATAAATGTCTTTATTTTTTTTTGTTTCTTTTGATCAATGTAATGCATCCCTACTAAATAAAAGTATTAATTTAATTAAAAAAATACTGAATACTGACCACTGTTCTTTGAACAGTAGTGTATGCATATTATAAGACTTAATAAAATGCACATTTCATAACGTTTTTGTGATAGCACAGACACATTTTTAGTGAGAAGGCGAAAAGTAGATTCTGTGAGATAAATGATCACATACTTCGCAAATCATACTTGGCATTGTAGTTCCTCTTGACGTAGTAAAGTACAGCAGGAACCTTCCAGTTCACATCAAACTGAGCTGATTCAGCCTAATGGAGACATATTGCAACACAATTCAGTGTCACATTTGATGCATTTCCAGTGGGAATACAGAACTTAATGTGCTAGTCCATAATATATGGTAATAAGGGTGTTTTATAATAGGAAAAGTTGAAATTTGCCCGATGTTTGGTATTTTTACCTTGTCGATGGGCTCAATCAGAAAATCATTGAACAGATACCACTGCTGGTGTGTTACTCCCTGAAAGCAAGACAGAAAACACAGTTCCCTCATGTCCAACATATTATGTCAAAGGTTTAGCAAGTACTTTAAAGATTTGTTCACACCTCTTTCCTCTGATGATAGGTCTCGCCCACTTTGATATGTGCCACCAGATTTCCTCCGGTCCGAGCATCCTGGATATGAGATACGGTGACAACCAGGTCAAAGACAGACGCTCCTTCTGCCTCTTCACTTTCAGTCAGCTATGAGAAGAAACAAGACACAATTTATTTGTGCAAGGTCAGTTTAAATAACCTCAAGATGAGTCGTCTTTCCTAGATATGACAAATCTTGACGTGGTTAATGAAGTTGAAAGAGTGAAAAGATGTTCCTCACCTCCTCTCCCTCAGACAGGCTGCTGACCTCCAAGCCCTGAGTCTTACTAATGCACATCTTCAGACTGAGAGGGATCCACACGTGCCTCATATCCTCCGCTTGAGTGTCAAAGGTCAAGCCCTCCACGCTGCACAGCTCTTCCCTGTACATGATTTATATATTATTATACATAAAACATATAGACAGAGGCATTTCTACAATCAGCACACTTACTCTAAACACCATTCTGTCGGTAAAGGCTCTTTGGGTTTGGGAGGTTCAGCTGCTTCTTTCTTCAAAGCTTTGCTGTACGCATACTGTGAACAAAAAGAAAAAAGATGAATTGAAAATGAAGACAAATCAATGTGCCTAGAGTGTTACACTCCAATAACATACCGATCAGCTGAATGAACAGGCTGTTGCATTGCTAATGCATAATATGTATTATAATATGACAGAAAAATATAATGTAACTAAGGCATCTTTAAGTAATGACTCCAACATTTAAGGGCAGATTTATGGCTGAATTCTGTAAAGGCATTACTGTATATCAATCATATGAGTCTGACCTCAGTCTGTGCCTTCCAGAACTCTGCCTCCTTAGTGCTGTTCACCTCACAGTTGATCACCAGCAAATCACGCAGACATCGAATATTTCTGGTCTGCACCTAAAAATACATAAATATTTAGCATTTGAGGTTTTACACTTTTGGTTGGTAAGATTTTTTAATGTTTTTGAAATAAGTATTTTATGCTCAAAAAGCTGCCTTTATTTGATCAAACATACAATAAAAAGTAATGTTGTGAAATATTATTACAATTAAAATTAACAGTTTTCTATTTTAAATATATCTTAAAAAGTTATTTATTCCTGTGATGAGAAAGCTGAATTTTCAGAAGACATTGATCCTTCAGAAATAATTCTAATATATGCTGATTTGGTGCTCAGTAAATAGTTGTCCTGCTGGACATTTTTGTGGAAATGCTAATGCATTTAGTTTTTTAGGATTTTTTGTGTACTGTAGAAAGTTAAAGTACAGGCGGTTTTTTTAAATGTCTTCAACTACAGTTTTTTTTACATTTAATGTATCCTTGCTAAATAAAAGTATTAATTTCTTTCAAAATAAAAAGCTAACTGAGTCCAATTTTTGTTTTAATGTTTTGAACGTGTGTTTATGTGTGTAAAAACTTACTGTTGGCTGGTATTTCTCACAGTTGTCGCACCAGGCCTGTGTGCTTTGTTCCAGACAAATACTCTTCTTCAGGATCTCTGCAAAGTCGTATTCCTCTATCGCCTTATCTGTCCAAATGAAAGCCATTTATTTAATGAATTAATGCAGTTTATAGAAGCAGAAAAATCTAAATCAAACCATACAACTCAAGCAAAACATCTGTACTTCATGCCCATGAAGTGCACTGTAACAAATGACGAGAATGAGAATTTAACGGTATAAGACTGTAAAAATGCTACAGTAAAATCATGTTAAATGGTTAACGGTAAATTCCCCTACTATATACAGTGAAAAACTGTATTGGACATTACATGTATTGGACATTAATTTTACGGTAGTATACCGTTTTTGGAAGTGAAAAAGATAATTTACAGTGAATAACCGTAAATTGACATTCCCAGAATTCCCTGTGTTACATTTCAAAATGCAAAGTTTTTTTGTTGAAATAACTATGATTCTTCTTAGATTTTTCTTATCAGTTTTGTATATTAGGGTTGTGTGTTACACCTAATGTTGTTAAATGAATGTTTATTGCATTATTTCAGTTTCATGTGTGTTACCATGATGGTGTCTAGTGTTTGTGTGAATGAGACTGTGCACCTTCTATATATGTTATTATTTAAAAGCTGCTTGTGATGGGCTTTGGTTCATCATGTGACTTTCTCATCACCACCTGCTTTTGGTGGTTATCAGTGTATTACTAAGGTACAAAACAGATTTCAGTACTTTAGTAGGTTGGTATATTAACATTATATTGGTTACGGTATTTAACTGTAAATTTAAGTTAAAACCGTAAAACCTAAAACGTTGCTACCGTATTTTTTTACAGTGTACCATTTTTGGTCTACAAAGATGGATTCATGTGTGAATGATGTGCAGTTTGGTGGTTCTGACCTGGAGATCTTTGCTCAGGGTAGTGCATGGTAAACAGCAAAGTCAAGGAGGAGCGAACTGTCTCCTTTCCACAGCGACACAAACTGCTATTCTCCACTTCACAGCCAAACAATCGGCCAATCACAGACTCCCCCGAGGAACCCAGCGTACTGCCGAGGACACAAAACATAAAACATTCCGTTCTTGTGTAAATTATTGCATTAAATTCAAGAATGATGCAGCAGCTCCACACCTGCTGCTGGCTCCTCTGTATGCCTGTGGCCCTTCCTGCTCCAGTGTTTCCTGATGCAGCTGTGCAAGTATGAAACGGTTCCAGCTCTGGATAAGACGTCCCAGACGGGCTTTCCCTGTCTGTTCATCAGAATCAGCCAGGATCAAACCTAATGCCGACGCCTCCGGGATTGTCCGGAAAGCCCGGAGAAAATTACTGGCCTGTGAGGGAACAAACAAGTGCTTTGTGTGTGTGTGTGTGCATATGCTATGCATGGCTGACAGCTCTGAATGCATACATACAGCTGGGGATGAATTCTGATTGAAATGAAAGTGTTAATGTACCTGGCAGGGGTCTCCTCTGCTCAAATCCAGCATGTGAAAAAGGAACCCCAACTCACAGGCCAGACAGAACTCCTTCTGACACAAATGATTCTGTACCAAGTACCTGACTGGCTCCAGGAAGTACAGCACCTGCCACAGCATACACAGAATTAACTATTCAGAAATTCCAGAAAGCTGGAACATCCAAAGTTGTGCATTCCCAAAATTCCTTAGTGAGTTCAAAAAATTCCAAGAACTTTTTAATATAACGGGCATGGTGACATTTGGGATTTTTTTTAGATTCCTCAGGGATATACCAGGCAATTACATTTAATGTGTATAACTATAAATATATATATATATATATATATACACACACAGTGGGTACGGAAAGTATTCAGACCCCCTTAAATTTTTCACTCTGTTTATATTGCAGCCATTTGCTAAAATCACTTTAAGTTAATTTTACTATTTATGTACACACAGCACCCCATATTGAACGAAAAACACAGAATTGTTGACATTTTTGCAGTTTTATTAAAAAAGAAAAACTGAAATATTTCACATGGTCCTAAGTATTCAGACCTTTGCTGTGACACTCATATATTTCACTCAGGTGCTGTCCATTTCTTCTGATCATCCTTGAGTTGGTTCTACACCTTCATTTGAGTCCAGTTGTGTTTGATTATACTGATTTGACTTGATTAGGAAAGTCACACACCTGTCCATATAAGACCTTACAGCTCACAGTGCATGTCAGAGCAAATGAGAATCATGAGTTCAAAGGAACTGCCTGAAGAGCTCAGATACAGAATTGTGGCAAGGCACAGATCTGGCCAAGGTTACAAAAACATTTCTGCTGCACTTAAGGTTCCTAAGAGCACAGTGGCCTCCATAATCCTTAAATGGAAGACATTGGGACGACCAGAACCCTTCCTAGACCTGGCCGTCAGGCCAAACTGAGCTATCAAGGGAGAAGAGCCTTGGTGAGAGAAGTAAAGAAGAACCCAAAGATCCCCCCCCCCCAACCTGGTTTTTGGTGGCTGAGCGATCGCAGAGATCCGTCATGAGATGGGAAGAAGTTGTAGACAGTCACCCTCACGGCAGCCCTTCACCCAGTCGGGGCTTTATTGTCGAGTGGCCCCGGAATCCTCTTCTCCTCAGTGCAAGACACATGAAAGCCCGCATGGAGTTTGCTAAAAAACACCTGAAGGACTCCAAGATGGTGAGAAATAAGATTATCTGGTCTGATGAGACCACGATATAACTTTTTGGCCTTAATTCTAAGCTGTATGTGTGGAGAAAACCAGGCACTGTTCATCACCTGTCCAATACAGTCCCAACTTTGAAGCATGGTGGTGGCAGCATCATGTGTGGGGGTGTTTTTCAGCTGCAGGACAGGACGACTGGTTGCAATCGAGGGAAAGATGATTGCGGCCAAGTACAGGTATATCCTGGACGAAAACCTTCTCCAGAGTGCTCAGGAACTCAGACTGGGCTGAAGGTTTACCTTTCAACAAGACAATGACCATAAGCACACATTTAAAATAACGAAGGAGTGGCTTCACAAACACTCTGTGACTGTTCTTGAATGGCCCACCAGAGCCCTGACTTAAACCCAATTAAGCATCTCTGCAGAGACCTAAAAATGGCTGTCCCCCAACGGTTACCATCTAACCTGACAGAACTGGAGAGGATCTGCCAGGAGGAATGGCAGAGGATCCCCCAATCCAGGTGTGAAAAACTTGTTGCATCTTTCCCAAAAAGACGCATGGCTGTATTAGATCAAAAGGGTGCTTCTACTCAATACTGAGGTGCCTGGTGATATTTCAGTTTTTTTCTTTTTTAATAAATCTGCAAAAAATGTCAACAATTCTGTTTTTCTGTCAATATGGGGGTGCTGTGTGTACATTGAGGAAAAAAAATTACTTAAATGATTTTAACAAATGGCCTGCAATATAACAACGAGTGAAAAATTTAAGGGGGTCTGAATGCTTTCTGTACCCACTGTATATATATATATATATATTGCTAATGTTTGCTTGATGAAGCATAACATGAAACAGAGCCGCACTCATTTCATATATTTAATATTAAATATAATATATTCAATATAATAATATAATGCAGTAAAAATGGTATGTGTGTGTTTTTACCTGGATCATGCAGTTGCAGTAAGCGTTGGGTATGTGAGGCTCCAAACCAGCAAACAATGTCCGGTTATAGTGCTTAAAATCGAAGTCTTCCAGTCCCAGTTTGGAATATTTAATAGTCACCTGATATAAATATATGCCACATAATCAGAACCGTATGAACCCAGTGTTTCAGGTATTTATAATAAATATGACAATCACCAGTGATCCCACAATCGGGCATTGTGATTAATATTTTATTATTCAACTGCAGTAAGACTTTCATTGACTTAGTTTTCATATCCCCCCCCCTCTAGTTTTTACGTTTCTTAAATTGCATGAAAATAGTTCCGTTTTTGTTCTAAAAACAATATATATATATGAAACTTTATTTAATCTAAAAAGAACTGTAATGGACAAAATCCCTCATGTAATACGTAATCATTACCAAAGATCACAGAATTATGCACAACAATGGATGATCACTACCTTCCTGTATTTCTTTGGAACCATGTAAAGATGCGGTTCCTCATCTCGACCAATGGGAGACTCTGGGACTTGATTATAGCTGTCATACTCAAGCTCTATGTCTTTAATCTTATAAGGAACCTGGCAAAAACAGAGACAAAAAGCATAAATAAACTACTGGTTAGACAGCATTACTGCACTGAAATGCTTGACGCATTGTCAAATAACATACCAGAGACTCTAGATCAGCTCCATTACTGTAAGATAGCACTTCCTTCTTATAACATATGGAAAATATTTGTCTTGATAATTGTTTACCATGTTTACACATTTAGATCACACATCTGAAATCTTTCAAATCTGTTGAGTTTAGCATTTTGCCATCTTTAGACCATACAAATATAAACTAGAATCAAGTTATGTGTCATTTGAAAAGAGCTCATTCTTACCTGGTTTCTGGGACGGCTTCTAGGATTGGGGGCATATCCAATAAAGCCCACAGTTTTCATTGTCCTAAGAATCTCTGGATCTACCAGAGGGGCTCGTCTGACAGTGAAAAGAACACATTTACATTTGTTGGGGGAATTTATATACAAAAACTGTGTAAATGAAATTAGTGTGAATAAAAAAAGTGAGAGATACCAAATGTATTTTTGCTAAAATTGAGTAAATATCACAACTGATCCAGGGGCCCGTTCTTCCTACGTCGCTTATTACATCCGAGATGAAATGTCACATCCAAGATGATATCATCGCGCTAATCAGGATCTGGCTAATTCGGTTCTTCGAACGCACCTGTTGTTGACGATTAGTATGGCTGGATTGAGTTATCTGAGATAATTGCGCGTTCATGGGTTGGTTTAAAAGGGGCTATGTATCGATACTTGAAACAACGATCAGCAATGCAGCGATTGGCTGGCGGCAAGACAGCAATGTAATGACATCATATAATAAAAAACCCCTTGGAAGAATTTTTGGGACTTTTATAAGGAAACAGCCAAGCTACATTATCTGTATAGCATGTGAGTAAGACTCGAATACAATTGTGAAGTAATAATTTTATGATGAATAAATATTTCAGTGAGTAAAGCTGGCTGTGTCTGTTGTATTAAAGACTACACAATATTATTATATTATTTTTTAATTAATTTTTTAATGATTATTATTTTTTAATTATTGTCCCTGGATTAGTAGGGTACTCTTGTAATAAAGTCGCGGTGGTAGAGGACAGATTTTAAGTATCAATTCTGCTTAAAAATAAAAAATCCTGTTTACATTAAATAAGCCTGCTCCCGAGCAGGTTTACGCTTACGGACCTGTTGTTATGACAGCAACTCCGGGATGAGCTTTGAAGAACCAACCAATCCAAGATCAAGTGAAATCGTCAACGATTAAATCCAGCTAACTGAGTTAGCGACGGGCCCCAGGTGTATGACTTGATCATGACCCAGCCTTAGACATACTGCAGGGGGCAGTATTACACAGTAACACTCAGATACAAGGACTGTGCAGAATACCACACTACTCTACAATTTTCTGCAAAATATAGTATGCATATTGTGCACAGTATGCAAACTGTATGTATGCACAGAATACCCAGATGACCTACCACATTTGCCAAAATATGCAGTATACTAAAGAACAAAGTTTGAGGTTAGAAAGAAATTAAAAACTGTATTCAGTAAGGATGCACTAAATTGATCACCCACGTTACACTAAAGACCTATAAGAAGATTATTTTTTATTTTAAATACATGCTCGTAATATTTTTTCTCATTCTATAGAACCACCCAAAAAAAAACAGCACGACTGTTTTCAACATAGATAATGTACTGAAAATTCAGCTTTGCCATCACAGGAATAAATAACATAAAACATTTATTGTAATATTATTTCACAATATTATTTTTTTACTGTATTTTTGATCAAATAAATGCAGCTTTTGTGAGCATAAGAGGCGCCTTTCAAAAACTCCATCCAAACTTTTAAATGCTACTGTGTATATATATATAATAATTATGTAATTATGATGACTCAGTCATACCTGGGGCTGGGCGTGATAAGGGAGGTGGGCCAATCAGAAAGCAGTGGCTCGGTACTGGTGAGGGGCATGGGCAGAAGAGACAGAGGCATGAGCTCATGGATCCAGTCCAGCTGGGGCAGGGAGTCCACCAGGCAGGGCAGGGCTAACTCAGTCTCCCTGGAGTAACTGTTAAAGGACACCTCAGGGGCGCTGGACCACAGGTGCACACAGCCACCAGAGTCCCCAAAAGAGAGCGCCTGTTTGCTGGAGGACACATCAAAGCTCATCAGCAGCTGCCCCACAGTGTTGACGTGGAAAATATCAGCCAGATTGGCCAGGCCGGTGGGCTCGCAGAACTGACACTGACCTACAGACACAAAGACACAGACTCACACACCAGGAACTCACTGACAAAAAAAAAAACATCACAAATATGTATTCTCTAAAACATTTCTTTGGTTTTTTTTTTTTTGTTTAGCATACTACCATTGCTATTGCAAATCTATTTGTAAATATGTAATTGAACAATAACAACCAAAAAGTAAATCGACATAAGGAAATATGGTTTGCTGTTCAGTGAGGGGGTCAACTGTAAACTCAGTAACAACTCAGAACGATGTACTGACAGAGTTGAGTCCTGTTCACTTCTAAACTCAAGAGCAAGAGTCTTTTTCACCTTGTTTTAAAATATAAAAAAAGAAAGAAAGAAAATTAATGTTCTTATAAAATTGTTTTAAAAATTGTTGTAATTAAAACCATCTTAAGACTTTTATTTTTATGAAATCTTTATTTTATGTACCATATAATTAATAAATAATTACTTTAGTCTAACCTGAAATATTAAAAAAAACAGTTTAATAACTTCCCTTTTTTTCCCAGAATAAAATCGAACCATACCTTCATTTAGTTCATTTTCTACTTGGAAATACTGAACATTACAGTTGTTAAATGCATTGAAAATGTTGAGTCAGAATGTCTTCAAGCCAAGTACTTTGTAATGCCTCACTGGAATGCTCTTTAGCACCTTCAGCATGATTAGTTCATGTGACTCACCGACTGAAAATCTATGTGGACAACATGACAACCACCAAAGGGGAAATGAAAGTAAGGTGGGACTTTTGAATGCTGAAAAACTGCAATAAGATCAGTAAGCTTCAGAAGAAAATAACTAGATTAAATGTGAGGCTGGGACAACAACGGTAATCCAAAGAAGACCACTACTGGATGTTTAAAATACTTTGCAAGTTGCAAATAAAAATCCCCCAACATTTCTTCGACACATCAGGGACAGTTGGCAGTTGACTGGGGTGTGGCATCCACACCAATACTATCCTGTGTATTTTTCATAGTATTGTATTCTGCGTATTAACATTAAAGTTCTCCTTTCAGTCACAACAGTTAGGTAAATACCACCAGCACTCAGTGGTTAAACGGATCGTAGTTAAACCGTAATCCATACGGACCAAGCCCCACGGTTCGGCACGCATATGGTCCGCGGATTAATGGCAAAATTGAACCATAATAGAGTATAAGTTTATAATTTGTTCGTATTTACACAAGCAAACGAATTTTAAACAATTCCAGAGAGAAAAGGCGAAAGGGAACTCGATTCGTTACTCGCGCGCTGTTCTCTACGCGCACAGCCGCACACATGAAGCACACTCAAGCGTTTCAGATGCCGCGCGAACACCAAAATGAATCCTCTTCTGAATCCTCTGAATAGACACATACAATTATGACTAAATACCCATCTCGACAAGCATTCATATAAACGCAGTCAGTTATATCTCAAGTGAATGAAAACAGCTGAGAAAGAAATCGGATGTGAAGTGTATCATTATATCGGATCCGTGCATCAGGTCTTAAAGGGACAGCGGCCTATAAATACTGCTGCTGTCATTAATGATCACCAAACAACAAAACAGCTGTGATAAAAATCGATATTTAATTTATACAGTGAACACTATGCAGTGTTATTTTCCCTAATCATTACATTTCTGTATTTGAATACTACCAACCTTATTTTATTTGTAACATATTCTGTTGTATTTATCTATGCTTGTAATTTGTGTATTTGTTCTTATTTTTACTGGCTGTTCTCTTGTCTCTTTAATCGTGTTTAAACTTTCTTAGTAAATCTAGTAGTATTTGCTGTGGTATCAAAGAAGTACTTCGCTTTAAGTAATAAATGGAAAGTTAAATTGAAATATTTTTCATTTCTTGCTGATCCGAAAAATGATCCGATCCGTGGGTCAAAAACCGTAATGTGATCCGAACCGTGAGATTTGTGATCCGTTGAACCACTACCAGTACTACCACCTTTGTGACATACACGTAACATGCATCATACCTGTTTGTGAAATGATAGCCAGGCGGGAGGTGTATGTGGGGATGAAGCGCAGGAAAAGGGGATCCACGTGGACCTGCATTGGGGTGATGGCCCTCATCATGCGCAGGTCATACACCATGAGGAACCGGTCACATGACAGTCCATTCAGGCCACGGCTCGAGAAGCCACATGCCGCCAACAGGTTACCGTGCACGTCAAAATCAGACAGACTGCCAGAGAACGCGTCAAATTCATGCTCCATTTTAAAGGTGCGTACATCACGCAGGGACACCTATGACAAATAATTGACACAAATGCACAAATCACAATGAAGAGATTAAATTAATGTTGATTACTATATATTTTACTACAGAGACTATATAAGTTTGTGCATATTGATGAATGCATTTGAAAAATAATGTCATTATGTCATCTGTCATTATTTATAAATCTATACCAGAAATCAATAAATGGAAAATAAGGTTAAAATTTATAAGGGAAATTATCTATTTTATGTATGTTTAGATATAGTATATTGTGACCAATTCAAAATTTTATTTACCAATGTTGTCTTTTAGCTTTTTTGCAGTTTACTTTATAAAAAATGTGTTAAATACAATTAAACAAAAAATAATAAAAAATTAAGTTTTAAAGGCACATTATGTAATTTTCGCCGCTAGAGGGCGCGTATTTAAAATAAACAAAGAAACAAAGGCGTAGTTTGATGACGGCGTGACTTAGTGTGGAATCATGGGAGTTGTCGTCTTCTTCCCCACAGCCGATGCAATCCGACGGTATTCGGGCAGAAATCATGATCATGGATGAGCTTATGATTTATTAACGTAGTAGAATGAAGCAGGTTGAGGCAAAACGAGGCCGCTGAACGAGCGTGACACACGGCTCGAAAGCAGCGGAGCTTTTATTATGCCACAGTCGACCGCTTCAGCTTCTTCCGGCCATGCGAATGTGGAGAAAAAAAGCAGCGCTGTTTTATCATACTACATACGTTTGAAAGTTCTGTTATTATGCTACTCTGTGCGTTCGTCATCGGTCTAATAAAACACACAACATATTAAAGCATCTTTGGTGTTTACATGTTTTCTACAAAACAAAAACAGAAATCGAGGTTTGAAACGTCATTGGCAGCGACCAATGACACTATGACACGCTCCATGTCACCCAGTTTGTTTCTTTAAATGTTAGTTTTTTAAAATTGCTTATTTCTCTGGATTTAAACATTCTTCAAAACATTTGGGATAATGTAAGTGCACAAGTCAGCAAAATATATAACACTTTTCTAGTGGTTTTTGGATGTCTAAATAAAAAAATCTTACATATTGTGCCTTTAAATAAATGTCAATTACATGCTGGAAAATGACATTACTGCAGTTACTAATGAAATACCAAAATCTTTTTCGATGTTTTTCAATGAACCACAATATAAGTTGTTGTGGTGAGACAGATAGATCCATGCACATTAAGCTCTTCCACTTAATTTTGTGGACAAGCTGAAAAATCCAACAACCAAATAGTCTGAGCTGATCAGCCTGTGAGAAAATTAGGAATGTGTGAAAGCACAAAAATAAAAAAGCCCTATGAATTCTACCTGTGTTTACAGCTGAAGTGTAGGCAGCATGTTCCCACATTAGCTCAGAGCAAAACTTTTCACACACAACATCCCTCTATTCTGCGGGAAAAGAGAAAGGAGGAAACAATTTGTTCCACATCCATTTTCGCTTTACTCCTTCACTCACCTTGCCAGATGTGTGACCGCAAAAGAAGAAGCGATTGGACTGTCTCATGATGGCGACTCCAGGTACCTCAACAGTAAACTAGAGTGACAGTGGAAATGAAATGTCAGGAAAAGATCTCTGACTCTTTTATTACTGACACATCCTCTAATCTTTAATAGATAAGTGTAAAATTCCATAACAATATATCCCACAAAGGGCATATAATTAGATTCATAAAATGAAAAGAAAACTTTTTTCTGTACTATTAATTAATTTTACAAATATCATACAAATCTCAAAATTATTCATAAGATACACTTATAAATAAAGATCTATATAAGATATATATATATATAGATGATAGACTCATAAATTTATAAGTGTATTTTTCAATCATCTAAAAATCCTTACTTATTAAAAAAATGGATATTATAAAGCTGAACAATAAAATGTCCATTCTTTCATCTTTATTTTTTTTTTTTTGTACAACTAACGTGAAGTTCATTGCTTATATCGAAACAAGTTTACAGTTTTGTTGCGTTCACACAAAAGTGGTTCCTCCATATTATCTGAATTAGTTGGTTTATCATTCCCCTTCCTCCCATTTTTTGTGTTTCCTGTACTGTTGTGAGGTCCAATTCGGCCACATAGTTCTGCAGACCCCCCATTAACAATGTGTTATTATCAGTCAGAATCAAACTGTGCATGTCGGCACCCTCCTCCATTCTGAAAACAAAAAAAATTAATGAATGAACACCCACACATAGGCATGCATAAGCAAATAAAACAAAGCATACACCTGTGTTCTGTATGACATTAGGCTTTGAGGGCTTCCGACACCAGTGCTAGTCTGGACATGATACCTGCATTTACATCTTCAAATGATAATTGTAGCATATGTGGGTATGCAACTCACGGATAATCAAACATAATTAAACCTCCCCGGGTGAGGCATTTGAGGTTGTTTTTGGTCAGAAACAGCACCCCTGTGTCCATACTCTGGATGTGGCGAATGTCATCGGTCATATGCACCTGGAAAGAGGAGTAGCGGCCCATTGTTGGACCAAAGAAGGAACTTGCAACTCTCCCCTTGGCGATGAAATCCTCATAACGGGAAAGAACAAACACACACCCAAGTCCGTAACACGGCTCACGCGTGTGAATAAAGTGACATCACCTCCTCAATGGGAAGTACATCAGAGATCATGCGTCCGATGTCTATCAAAACCACAGCTGAATTTTTGGAGCGAAATTAACTTTCTACCTTATATCCTCCCTCCCACTTCAATAGAAACTCCGGTAACCATTCATTCCGCAAAAATTTTTTTTTCGGGGAGCCATATACTTTTGCTAGGTATACTGATTCATTTTATAGCTTTGCGTATTATTTGAGTAGATGACATACACTGCTGATCAGTTTTGGAATAATTATGACTTTTTGAGATGCTTTTGAATAAGTCTCTTATGCTCACCAATGGCGCATTTATTTGACAAAAAATACACTAAAACCATAATATAGCAAAATATTACTACAATTCAAAAAGGTGTTTTCTATTTGAATATGTTTTAAAATGTAATTTATTCCTCTCATGGGGCAAAGGATAAAGAGTTCTATTAATCTCAAAGTTCGTCACGTGTGGTCTTTTGATCGCCGCTCAGAAATTCTATTGCGAAGATGCGGATTGTGTTGCTGCTCTTTGCTTATGAAGAAATAGGGGAGTCCTCAACTACTATTCATCCTCGGTCTCACACCATTTGACGAACTTTTTCCAGCTGGCTTTGGACACATCAGGAGGTCACTTTTGGACAGGATGGAAATTGAAGAATCACTCGCACGGACATGACCTTGTGGTGGTTACCTGTCAGCAGACTGATACATTTCAATCTCCCTCGCTACCACTAATGCAACAGGGAAGTTTATGAGGGTACAAAATGATGCGTCGATGGCAAAGAAACTGCTGTGCTGGGAAAGGGCCAGGTCAGCAAAAAGCCGGAAAAAAAGGAGCACAGGGCCACAAAATGAGTTGACCCCGTACAACCTGTTGTCAATATTGATAATAATAAGCACCATTATTAATAATTGGGCACCAAATCATTATATTAGAATCTATTCATCTGGAACGAGCGCACTATGAAATAAGACGGGGTCAATTGTTGCGGAATAATTGAGCTTTGCGAGCTAATTAGTCAAATAGAAAACAGTTTAATTATTACCATTCACAATTGGTAAAAAGATTAACAATATTACATGTTGTTAACAGTAATCTGGATCAAAGCCTTGAGGCGAGCATAACTACTTCCATTAAAAACAAAAGACGCCTCTCCCATTTAAAAAAAAAACGAATATGTCCAAAGGTGGGTGTCACGTTACCCCGATGATTTCCCCGCCACATCAGCTCCTCCCTGCAGGTCGAATTGTGTTGCCTGTCACATTCGGATCCGCTTGCAGCAGCCACGCTGTGGCAGCTCTGATTAACACTGCCCTCTTTACGATGTGCTCTGGCCTCGGCACAGCCAGTCACATATCCGTTTATATGGGTCGAGCTCTCACGCTCTCCTGTCGTAGGTATGCCGGTTCGCGAGCCCGGGTGCCTTGATAGCGTGGATCCGCTGCTGATACCCCTTTGTCGGCGCGCAGGTCCTCGCCCCCGGGTCCCAGACCCTCGAAGGTTCCGCTCATGATACTGGTCTTTGTTTTGCTTGGGTTCGTACTCTTGAGGGATGTTTTGTCGAGACACTACTGGGGTATCACGGTGGCCCCTTTTGTTTCCCTGAGATAAGATTTGTGTGCGGCACCGGACCTCCCAAAAGAACACATTATACTATTAGTTACAAGCTGCCTTTTCCGTTTGTCTCGTAAAAGATGCTCGTAGGGAACTCTCTTAAAACAAAGCTGTGCGCGGCAGGCAAGCTCGCGTCCCTCTTCCATGTGGTTGGGAAGCGTCTCCTCCTCTATCGTCTCCCCCCTAATGGTTCCTGCAATCACGCGGCCTGGGGGACCAGGGAGAGGGGGGTAGCCGTATTTGCCTCCTGGTCCTCTGTTGTGCTGCGGGGGTCCTGTCGCGGACCACGTGCAGTGGGGCAGAACCAGGAACACAGCGAGACAAGGGGAGGAACTCTCTCTCTCTGCTCTAGCTGGAGGCGAGTAGCCAATCATGCCCGCCCCCCACCACTTTCCACCGAGAGACTATCATTTTGTTTGGCATTAGGGGATTGCCCTTCAGTGGTCTAACCACAATGTGTTACACCCTGTACAGGACCACACAGGGGAAAGACATTATTAGTCAAGCGCGAGTGCAACAAGGATAAGTTATTCGCTGAACTAGTGGCCAACCACATTAGTTTGTAAAAGGAAATGAATACACTCAAAAAGCTCGCAATGAAATAGGGAGGGACGTACTTCAGTCCCGAAAGAAGGTATTCTCGGGATAAAGTAGAAGGGTCGAAGTTGAGAGGGATGGTAACCGTCGCGGGAAAAAGTGTACCTGTACGCGACGCCCACCTTATCTCCACAGTCACCATTAGTTAGAGATCTAGTAGGTGCTGTCTAAAGTGAACGGCGATGGTTGTGGAGCTGTCGAAAAGCCGTCTATTCCAAGGCTCGTGCTGAGGGTGATTAGTAGGTGCGGAAAGAATAAAAGGGGGAGAAGGGGGGACACAGTGGAGGGCGGGGATTGTCGACATCCTCGATGAAGGAAGGGTGGGAGAACACAGGCGACACCGAGTGCTGGGGGAAAAGACGGGAAAGAAAAGGAGGGAGCGGAGAGGGGGGGAAGGCGGGGGGGAGGGGGGGAAGTGGGCAGAAGGGAAATCGACAGACAGGCGGTCGGAGAAATAGTGAGGGGGAAGAATAAAAGAAAAATATGGAAAACACACAGTGGAGGGTGAAAAGCGTGGAGAAGAGGTGGAGCAGAGAATAAAAAGGCAAAAGGGAGGGGGGGGGGGGGGACAGGGGGAGGAGAAGAGAGGGGCCACAAGGGGAGAAAACCAAACGGAGAAAAAAGAAGAGACAAAGGGGGGGGGAAAACAACAGAGAACAAAAGAGAGGAAGGCACCAGGAGGGAAGGGAAACGAGGGAGAAAACGAAAAAAAAAAAAAGGAGGAGGAAAGGAAAAGAAAGAGAAGAGAAGGAAGGGAAAAAAAGGGGGATAAAATGGGAAAGGGGAAGGAAGGGAAGGAAAGAAAAGAAAGGGGAGGGAAAAGAGAGGGAGAGGGAAAAGAGGAAAGAAAGAGGAAAGGGGAAAGGAAGAAGAGATAGAAAGGAAGGGAAGGGGGAGGAGAGAGAGAGAGAAGGGGGAAAAGAGAAAAAAAAAAGGGAGGGAGAAGAAAAAAAAAGAGAAAGGAAAAGGGGAAGAAAAGAATAGGGAAGGGAAGAAAGGGGGAAAGAAGAACAGGGGAGGGGGGGGGAGGGAGGGGGAGGGAGAGGGAGAGAGAGAGAGAGAAAGAGAGAAAAGAGAAATGCAAGGAAAGAGAAGAAAGAGGAGGGGATCACGCAAGAAGAAGAAGAGACAGAAAAGAAAGCGGGCAGGGGCGTGGGAAAGAGGAGAAATGAAGAGAGAAGAAAAAAAAGGGAGGAGGAGGAAAACGCAGCGGATACGGAGAAATCTGGTGGGAGTTTACAGCTTTGGAAGTTCTAGCATTCATGGGACTGGAGGAAGTTGCTGTGTGCTCCCTAGTAGTCAAATATCGAAGGGCCGGAAGGTGGGCGAAAGGTGGGCAAAGGGAAACGTCGTAACAAAATGAGTTACCGCAAGGCCGTGAATATTCTCTCAGAACGTAGAAGTGGGGCTTCTACGAGATCTCTACGCGGGGAGGAATGGACAAGTTACGCCCAGGGAGGAGCTGGGTCACTGAGGTCTAAGTGAAGAAAATCCGGTATCAGATTTAAACGCTGTCTAGACGATGATGTTCCGCAGCAAAACATAGGGTACACGCCAACGTACCGTGACTCACATGGGGCCATGTTGAAAAACCAGACAGTCCCATCTTTATTGCTCAATCACGCAACCAGCAACCACCCATCAATAAGAAAAAGACCATACAGAGAAAAAGACAAGAAATAACGACAGATAGAAAATAGCCGAAGGGGGGCGGGCGGGTTGTGTTAGTCAAAGTCTCTGCAAAGGACGAGGTGCGTGATGAGTATAGGGACCGGCTGGTGTGGAAGTATGAGGCATTATATGAGTTAGTCTCACTTGTACATGGCATACGGGCGAACCTCGCAACACGACCACTCTCCCCCGTGCGGACTCGCTTTAACGGGGGTGGGTGGGCCCGCTCGTCTTTACACATGCAACATCCGTGGGACCGGGCTGTGATGGCAAGAAAGGTCGTGGACTAAATGGCTCTAATCCATGTAAAACATGCAACTCAACATAATATAAGCGGACTCTCCAGGGTGAAAGCGAGCAGATTACGGACATATCAGACGAATGTGGCGTATATTTAATACGCTACTGCCCGACAGGTGGGACCTCGACTCCGTCGAATTAACAGCTGCCGGCATCCTAACGACAAAACACCACAATCACACAGTACTATAGAAAAAAAGAAGCGACATCAGGTCCAAATATAACAAACATTCAAATGTGAAAAAATTAAAAACAAAATCTAAATGTAACACCACGACCAATTTAATAGGGAAAAAAGTTATATTGTTAAGTTTAACTTTTTTTGTGTTTCAATCTGCCTTGTCCATGTAAACGCAAACAACTATTTATGCTCTGTGAGGAATTATCTGGGGTAAAACCCTGTAAGGTCCAAAAAGACTGTAATTTAAATGTGAGTTCAATTATTTAAAAATGTAAAAAAAAAAAAAAATGTATATATATGTATTGGGATATAATGCAAAACATTGAACTTTTTGCCCAGTGCCCTTAATTTGTTTTCATTTTTGGCCCTTCACATTAAAAAGTTTGGGCACCTCTGCCCTAAATGGACATGGACATGCAAAAACTACGATGGGAGGAAGAATCATATTTCAGTGCTTTTGCGTGTTTATTCGCAAAATGCTTGCATTGCCCCGAGAAACTGCATTGTGAACACAAACTTTCTTTAGGTAAGACAAAAGTTTTTTGAGAGAACGCAAAAGCATTAAAATCTATTTTTCCATGTCATATCATTTTTTTTCATGACCATGTCCCTTTAAGGGCTCCATATTGTGAGTCTAAAAACACTGTTAAAACTTACATATTCTTATTTGTAAAAAGGATATTTAAAGTGATACTCCACTCAAAAATGAAAATTCTCTCTTCTTTATTAAACTATAAACCACCACTTATTTAAAATCATCAAGTGTCAACTTTTGGGTGAATATCCAATGCATTATATGGACACAGAGATGGATTATCAGAAGAAGGTAAGCCATACACATCTGGCATGAGGGTGAATAAATGATGACAAAATTTTCATTTTTGGGTGGAATTTCGCTTTAAGACCCCCAAACCACAACTGGCCCTCATAATTCCAATAGGACTTAGCACCCTGGTTAAACAATTCAAAAGATATTTAATGTATTTCGTCTTTAAAGGTCCTTCAAACTCATCATGGAGCTACTTAGAATCAGAAGCCAGGCTATTAATTAGTTCTTTGAGCTCATCAAGGTTTCAAGTATTATGTTGAGCATCTTGGAGACTGGTGTTTGAAGAACAGTAGGCCTGTTTTTTTAATGAAAGCGAAAATAAGTCTACCTGGCTGTCCGATCACGGCCGGGGGGAAATCCTGGTGACTCACCACCCCCACTCAGCGGAATAAAAGATGCGTCTACGCTGACACTACAAGCAGTTTGCTTCTAAACACTGCAGACGAAAGGATAATCAGATTCTATAGGACATTTTGTTACTATGAATTCGTCGTTGATATTGGCACTTTGCGTGGCGTTTTCGGCGCTGGCCAGTGGAGCTCCGGTGCGCGCGGCTGGTGAGGTGAATTTCACGGAGTGCAAAGCGCTGTCTATCAAACTCAATGAGATGGCGAGACATTTATACAACACGGTTCGTACATTAAGGATGATGTATTTAATCTATTTTAATTAATTTTTTCAGGCACCTTCTTGAGTTGTTGATAATAATAGGCCTAACGCATTTTTTATGCTCTCTGCAGGTTGAGTTTCCAAAAATGTCAAGTATCATTGATGACCCTCCAGTGTCTATAAGACCGATTGACACATGTAACCCACGGAGCCTTCTAGACAACAGAGAGGTAAATAACTGAATACTTCAGATGCATGCTTTTATATGAATGATTTTCTCATTTCTTTTATAGATCAACTATTATATAGGCTACTGCTTATAGACCTTAGTGCAAAGCCATATTTAATTTTTGACGATAATGAAAACTTTTGTACTGATATTTAACAACATTCCAATTGTTCAACTGACCAAGAGTCTTTTAGGGTGAGGGGGGGGAGTAGACAAAAACTCCACAAAGTGGACAAAAACTCCATGAAACAGATTTGAAAGTTGTGAAAATGACAAACTTTTATACAGTGTGTGCAACTGTATGTGTAGTATCCAGCCTAGTTTTCATCCACGTAAAATTCAATATGGCCTCTAACCTGAATAAGGTCTATACAAAAGCGTGTGTTTACTTGGTCAAATGTTGTAAGTTGTCCCTATCTGTCTTGCATTTCAGACTTGTCAATCTAGAATTATTCTCGCTCTGAAAAACTACACCAGAATTTTCCACAAGAATGGTGTGTTTAAGAATTCAGCTTGCAGCAAGTGGAGAGCGCGCGCCAATGAGATCGCCAATGTTACCGGAGACCTCCTGCACATGCTTAAGGTAGCCTATGTCTGTTTTTACTCAAAATCTTCGCTATTGTTTCATGTACTTCCTTTTGATACAGTGTCTGGACACCAGCCACTTTTCAACAAGAGGCACAAAGTTATTCCCACATCCTTATCTGTTATCCTTCTGGAAAGTTTCGTATGTAAATGATTGTTGCATCAGTTTCTCTAGTAAGCACTTTTAATTTCATTATTGTTCTTGTTTGATGATCAGGAACCAGTGGTGGACGCTCCTTTGACTGCAGTGGACTGGTATGACAATGCTCTGTGTCGGGACAGCGTAGAAAGGCTCTACTCCTTCTCTATTATATCTGCACGCGTCTTCTCATTTCTGGCGTCCCAAGAAGCTCCTCAAGTTGAGATGAAACAGTGTTAGTTTGAGAGGAAAAAGACATATACATGTCAGTTGTGATCATGTTGGTCAAAACGTTCAAACAGCTTTTGCTGCTTCTACAAAGGTTCTCCTGTGTTATAATAACATGGATTTAATAACATCTTAAAGTTGCGTTAACATTGAGAGTTCATGTATGAGGTGATATATTTATAGAACTATTTATTGTGTTCTTATTTATTTCTATATTTATTGTACAATAATTGTAGCATAATGTGTAAGATTTTTAACTTCCAAAGAAGTGCGTAATTTATAGCTAATAAATATATCAACAAGTCTTCTATATATTGTCTTCATTCATGTGTATTGTTCGTTGAGGGAACAAAGAAATTAATTGAAGAACTAACATGCATGCAAATTACTTTTACTCTAATTAACAAGGAAATAACTGAGCAAATGTGGGCAAATTTCCCAGTTGAAGTCAACAACTTTCTGTAAAAGGAGAGGGAAGATGTGATTTCCATAAACATTCATGCTACGCTTTATGGCAGTATGAAGCTTCCTGCAAAATATGTCCCAAACTCTGAGATGCTGTCACCACTCAGTTCTCTCAGGAACACGTGTGTATTGTCCTGCCAAGAATGATGTCATTACTACAAAAGGGAACTTGGTTTAGCAACAAACACACAAGACAAGCAAAGACAGAGTTCACATTATTGACTTATTCCAGCTAATACCTTTTTTGTGTGTGCAAGCATTATCATCAGACATTTTCTGACAACACTGCTAAAATATTTAACTATAATCATTCTTATCATTCTTCTTATTATGACATACATGTGTGAAATTTTCCCTGTGGTCACAGTATGTGAAAAGGAAGTAGGAATATTGCCACTTCCATTGAATCTATAAAAACAATAGATATCACCTCTGATAATGTCTATCACTCATGAAATATTTTTTAAGTCAGCCTATTTATATTTTAAAAAATATTAAACATTGTCAAATGTAGGCCTATAACAACTATAGCAGCACTTGTTGAAATGAAATAAAACATACAAGCTTTTCTACAAACTACAAATATATGATATAAAAAGAATGAAGAAATATAAACACAAATTACATTTCTAGTTCATAAAATATACATTAAATTAGATTTTAATTTGATATATATATCCTGTTCATTTGTAGAATAATTGAAAATAAAATTATAAATTAGCCTACATATTCCCTACAAGCTGGCTGAGACATATCTAAACAAATTCCTACACAAAATACCCTGATGATATAATCTGAAATAAAAAATACTTACTAAAATACTGAAATAAAAAAATAAAAAATTAATGAAACAAAGTAAAACACATTTTAAATCCTCGATGTGGTAATGGTCAGATGGCGGAGAGAATCTATGGCTGTGTTTCAAACCCTCTGCGCCGCATACGCACGTGCCGCACACACACGCGCTTAGAATGCTGTCTACGTAGGCAGGTCGCTAGGTTTGCAGACACAGCCGCAGAGTCTCTATTTCCTGGTTACTTCGCAAGGTGTCGCAAGGTGGGTGGCTGTCATATGACAACATTAGCTCTTTATTTACACCAGTTTAATGTACTTTAACGTTGAGCTGTTTTTATTGCTTGCTTCATTTGTGCTTCATGACTCTTCTTCATGGCGCTTTTTGCCATCTTTTATCAGCGACGACTAAACTACTGTTGAATCCACTAGCCGGATAGCTAACAGTGTTCGGATGATAAATTTGCATGAATGGTGTACATACTACGCATTAGACTCCGCAAAGTACATATTAGTCTCGGTCGCTTGTAAACAAGTTATCGTCGCAGACGTTAACGTTATGTAATTGTGATAACGAATGTCTCATTGTACAGAGCATGGTCTCTGTTAAAGGGCATCCTTGTATGTTTTTAATGGCTTTGGGTGTTTGCATGAAGCATATCACGGGTGTTGTTTTCGTGCAGGATGAATGTGGGCGTTGCTCACAGCGAGGTGAACCCAAACACGCGGGTGATGAATAGCAGGGGGATCTGGCTGGCCTACCTGCTGCTCACCACTGCCCTGCATGTGGTCTTACTCAGCATCCCTTTTCTCAGTGTGCCTGTGGTGTGGACTCTCACCAATATAATTCACAACCTGGTCAGTCCATACAAGAAATCTTTAAAGGAATAGTTCACCCAAAAATTAAAATTGTCTGAAAATGTACTCACCCCCAGGCCATCCAAGATGTAGATGAGCTTGGTTCTTCATCTGAACAGATTTGGGAAAATGTAGCAATATATCAGTTGCTCAGATGTTCTGATGGGTGCCGTCAGAATGAGAGTGCAAACAGATGATTAAAAACATCACAATAATCCACAAGTGATCCACACAACTCCAGTCCTTCAATTAGTTAAACTCATGTACATCTTGGATGGCCTTGGGGTGATTAAATAATTAGAACATTTTCATTTTTGCTTCAAGTATTCCATTAAAATGTTTTTTTAAAGGAATGATAGTTGACCCAAAAAGAACAATTCTGTTATCATTTACTCAATCCCATTGCGAATCCTTGACAGAACACTAAAGCAATAATAAAAGAATCAGCTAAATGACACTTTAGTCATTAGTAACATTAACAAAGCCACATCAAGCATCAGTAATTGTGATATTGTGTCTGTATATAATAAACATGTACAAGTTGTTTTCTTCGTTCAGTGGTCAAGTGTAACTCACTTTTCTGCCATCTAGGCAATGTATCTCTTTTTACATACCGTCAAAGGCACGCCGTTTGAGACACCGGACCAAGGCAAGGCACGATTGCTTACTCACTGGGAGCAGATGGACTACGGCGTCCAGTTTACAGCGTCAAGAAAGTTCCTCACCATCTCACCTATTGTACTGTGAGTCATATTCATATTTCTCTAGTAACTGACAGAAATAGGACCATATGCGATTAAAATAAACTGCTTTCTTACTTCATCATATAATCAGTAATTACCTATTTTTTAATTATAATTCTGTATCAGCTTTTATTTTTTCATTTATATTCTTTATTACATTTTATTCTATTTTATGATTATACATTTTTTATTGTTTATTCTCAATTATATATAATCTTTTACAGTATAATCATAAATGATGTATTTTTTGTAGGGCGGGATTGCGTCTTTTTGTAATCTTGGCCAGCCTTCACACCAAATATGATACTACTCATTTCCTAGTAAACACAGGCTCACTACTAAGTGTTCTGCTTCCCAAGTTGCCTCAGTTTCATGGCGTTCGTCTGTTTGGTATAAATAAATACTGATATGACACTTTAGCCCACTTGTGGATGGGATGTAGCATCATGGAGATGAAAGAGATACTGAAATTCCTTTATTCTCCACATGAGCTTCCTTGGTCCAAAGCCGTAAGGCCTTAAGGAACCAAAACTGCACTGGACTGAAGTACACTATTTAAAAAAAGGCCTTCCATGCTCAGCTTTATTCAGTCCATGGCGTTTCTTTTTTAAATCCTGTCTTACACTTAGTCATCACAAACTTTCTAGATGATCTAAGTCAAGGATGTTTTTGACTGCGTTGCACCAGACAATGGGCAATAAATGTATCACCGTGTAATTTTTTTTTATTAAGGTTCACTTTGGATAAACCTATTGGCCACAACAAGCTCTGTCAGTGTGGGGTCAAAGCATGGCATTAGCGACGCGGGAATTACAACGATTCAGACAGTTTTTTGCAGTGTAGCTAGTAATTATACAACAAGGGAGCAAAACTGCTAGTAAATAAGTTATGTTGAATTATTAGAAAAACTGATTTTGATTTGAATTTGAATTGTCTTATTGCATTTTCATATGTCATTGCTCAACTAAATGCAAAAACATTGATACTGTGCCTCGCAAGTGTAGTGAACAAGCTTAAAGTGCTCTCTTAAAGGGATAGTTCACCCAAAAATGAAAAAAATTTGGGTCTGTTCACTCGTGTTAAATTTTTTTTGGGTGAACTATCCCTTTAAAATTCATTGCTTAAGTTTCTTGTAGAGCGCTGGTTATATTAGATTTCTTTGAATTCCTGTATTTATTTCATTTTTCATCATATCATGAAACATTCCAATTTGAGGCAATTGCCTTGGTGCGCATACATTATAATTATAGATTTTCAAAATGTACAAGTCTGTAAGGATCATGTTTGTTCACAATATAAAAATATAAAAAGTGAAACAAAAGTGGGTAACAAAAGTCTGAGACCACATTGAAAATTAAGTATTCAAAATCTAATCAGTAATCTGAAAGTTTCAGAATGTTTAAAAATAAAACATTAGAATGTTAAATGAAAAAGAAATAGTATATTCTGCACTTTTTACGTTTTTTTATGTTAAACGTACGTGATGAGATGGTTTTTGGGTCGTTCTCAAGTAACGCTGGAGATCACGATTATCAGGTTTTACACAAACTTGTGGAGTTCATGCAGTACATTTAGGCAAAAAGAAGACAAACCACATAATCTGGCTTTCTGAAATTTATGATGATATTTAGAGTCATCGTTTCGTTAACATTTGTGATGACATTTTTTTTACTTTTGGACCCAATGTCACAATAAGGAAATGACACAATATGACATTTCAGTATGAAATTTCCAGTCAGGTATGTTCTTTTTTTTTCAGCCCAGTTGTGTGGTGTTGCACTGGTATAATTGAAATGGCTCTTGCACAAGATAACTTATCAGTCATAAAGTCATTTGGACTATAATACAAAGTCTCAGAGCACCTAATGTGATGATATGATATGCAAATCGCTGCATACATCGATCTATATCAAAGACAGAGACATACAGCTCGCAACTGTGTGGGCAGTATTGGCCGCCTCATTGCTAGCCCCCCCCCCCCCCCGCCGGTGTTTAGTCAATATGATAAACATAATTATAATGAACACAACATTAAAGTCTGATGCTCAGAGAGAGTGGCATGAAGTTGCATCATATTACGAGGAAGCATGTAAATCATCTGAAGACAATCCATCAATACTACAGGATCCCCTCCTACCACATGCCGAGACCGGTTACCGTGGAATCCTCGCTTCTACTGTGGATAACAAGCAACCACAGGTGGGCTGAACAAGGAGCGGGTGTCAGGGCATGCGCACGCGGACGTCCTTTAATAAAACACACGCACAACAGAACGCCGGCCGGGGTAGTCGATGATCTGGGACCCGATTTGGCTAAGTTGTGCAGGTTACGGGGACAATTCGATAAGTGGTTTGCTGTATACCATGTTCGCTTCTTCCCACCCTACCGGGCGGGCAAGCCAGCGACAGCGATAAGCCGATTAGCGGCTGGGATTACCTCTCACTCACATGGCCCATGGACGTGCCTGCACACTGTCATTTCAGGCCGAAGTCTGTGTTTGTGAATTGGATTGCTTGGCTCGTTTCTTCCACCCGCTACTTATCCTGAGCTGCCTCTACGCACCCTATGGTAACTCTTTCCGCGTCCTTTATTTCACAACCGTGATACTCCTTTTATTTTTTCCCTTTCTCTTTTTCTTCCCTTTCCCCTCTCTCTCTCTTTACGCTTACATGCTGTCACATAGTGTGAGGTGGCCTACATCGAGTGCGCTAGAAGTACGAGGAATTGTGCAGGGACACCGGGGAGCACCGCTGATGTCACCAGCTGGCATGCAACCGCGGCCTGAGCTGGTAGCCCGGACACTGTTGACCTCGGCAGACAATGGTTTACGTTGCCTGTGAGTACTTTGTTCTCGCCCCGCCACCACATGGACTCTGTCATGTGACTTGTCATTTTTCTATCCGCTCATGATTTCTGTGTATCTATAATACCACATTACTGTTCAGTTTATGTGCAGTGTGGTGGCCTATTTGTCACACTGTGAGCGGGGGTGCCCCGTGTGCTTCTTCTAACGGCCCTTTCTCTATCAATTCCCTCCCCCGCAATTCTCCCTTGTTGCTTTTGCTCTTTCTTGATTGTCTCGCAGAATATTTAGGCTTTCTTTTCGTTTTCGTCGCTTTTTCGCACTGTTGTACTTATAATTATGCTACACAACCGAATTTCTGGGCTTTGCTCCGCACGGACTCCGAGGATACGCGTGTGCTTCAACACATGCCCACCACGCCACTTGGCCGGAGATCTAAGACAATACTTTTACACACAGTTCGATCTAGCTCACGTGATACCTTTAGGTGTTAAAGATTGGGCGATTCATTGCCTGCATCTGTCTTGTGCCATTCTGGTTTCCTGTGCATGGATTATATCTGTGACCTTTGATACTGTTTTACCCAGTGTTTTCTCCCCTTATGCCGATCTGTACCTCGGCTGCTAACGAAGGGACAGTAGTACCCTGTGTACACTTTAGCTTCTTTCCTCAGTTATGTTCGACTCCTAGGCCAGCGATAATCGCAAACCCAAGACCGAAGAAAAGTGAACATTTAGGCGAACCTTATTTTTAAAACTTTCTGCCTTTTCCGGGTCCGTCCTATGCCATGAGTCTGTACACATTCGCATTTCAATATATGTCCGCTGTGTATCTCATCTACTTCCGCGTCGTACACACCCTATATCTCATCGTAGTATCCTGCTGCCTCCCTCTTACAGCTTTGTTTTACTATGCGGTGATATCTGTAACCTACATTGTACAAGCCAGAACTTTCGTGTGTGCACCTCTCCTTCTCACCCTCTTACCACTCCATGTCAAACCCATAATGGTCTTGTTATCTTGAATTTTATTCGCCCCCTTTTGTGTGCAGTACAAGCGTAACGGGGCCCACTTATTGTGGCGTGTTTTGATATGCTGAGTCCCTAGTATTATCACGTCTTGTCCTGCTGTCCTAGTTTTGTGTTCGCTATTTCAGTGATGCCATGTGCGAGCGCTCTCCAATATCATCTCTACATCCGGGATCGACGCAGCTGTTCCCTTTTCTTCCTTGCTTCTCTGATGAGTCCTGTTTTTTCTCGTCTGCTTTTTTCTTCCTGCATTATGCCTGTATGCACTAGTTTTGGCATCCTTTACCTCCCATCCTAACTACACGGTACAATTCCCCATGCCCTCTCCCTTTATCTCCACCACACATACACTCTTTAATATCACCCAGACCCATTACAACGACACAAAAACCGCGAAGGACCTATTGCTCTGTTTCATCTTAGCTCGACTACTTGTCCTGGTTAGGCAAGTCTATGTGAATGTACAGCTCTTGGTTTCTGCTTGCCGCAAGGGTCCCATTCCACAGTGATTTCCCCGGAGTATGGGTGGTGGGGCGAGCTGTAGCCCTTTTTATCGTTCCAAATCATGCTAACTGGCAGCCCCCTGTATTGCTCTTATGTGCATTGTCTGCCCATTCTAACAACCATCTTTGACGCGCCTACCCAGCCGTGTTCCCGTCCAGGTCCCCGGCTCAGCCCCGCTGCCCTCTGCTCATTGTGTTCTGTTGTGTATGAACAGCTTGATTTTCTGGTTTTTGGTTTACCCACGGACTTACAGATCTACCCTCACAGAATCTCCTTGTACCATTCCCGTCCCCGTACACCCTCATCCGCTCCACACCATTTCTTACTCGCTACCCCCTGGCTTTAGGTCCACTTGGTGCACCTTTAATCCTCCCACGCCCGTTTTCAAATTCTCTCTTTGTGGGAGATAGCAAGTGTTAACTTTTCGCCTCGTCTGCTTGAGCTGTGTCCCCCCCCAACACTCGCTGACCTACTCCCCCCCAACCCCTGTGTCACCACACTAATGCAACTGCTGCCCCACCACACTTGTGGGCATGGTTTGTCCCCTTCCTTGGAGTGAGTTCTTCTGCGATTAGTGGATGTTCGCCCTCTGTCGGCAGAGCGTGCCCAACCTCCTCACAGGAGTCTCCACTCCAGCTAGACGCACCGTACCCGGATATACATCTGACCCTTATTTTTTTTTTTCCAGGCGCTGGCTCAAAATCATGACTTTCCCCCTGCAGTTCCGGGAGACCATCTGTACGTGCTTGTGTTTTCAGTAGTACGAGTTTATTGCTCACACATCAGGCTGCAATCATTACGGAGACCGCGGTAGCTTCCTATCTTCGGTTGCGTCCTCCATTCTTTTCCCTGATTTTCTCCAAAATGGAATCATGCTCCGTGATACTAGGACGATCACACACAGCCGAAGTATCGTCTTTGTGCTGTGTATCCTGACCTCGATACTCCCTGGCTTCAGTAGCAGCTGCTTGGCTAACACCTTTGTGTTGACCGTCTGCGTCCCTGCGAGTCGTTGACAAACGTAGCGTAGTTACTCTATACTGGTCACCTTGAACTCAAGCGTCAGCTCCCCCCGTCGTCTGCCTACGTCGTGTTTTTGTCTCCGATGATTTGTGTCACGTGCTGAATGTTCTCCTGCATCTGCTTTGCCGGAGTGTCCCTTCCCATCCCCTCTGTTCTGACGATACCAAACAGTCGACCCATGCACACTTGTCCCGCCACTAACCTTTTTCATCAGGACTACACACCTTCTATCCCTTCACTCGTCATTTTTCCACCTTCTCGCCACTCCTTTTCGCGGCTGGCGCCCGGCGCAAGCCGCGTTCTGCGTGAGCTGAGTCCGGCTGTTGCGCGTCCTCCCAGCTCCCCGCGTTTCTGGTGTCTTCTATCTCTTCTGATCTGTTCTCTCGAGTTCCGCCTCCCCCCCCAGCTTGTTTCTTTTCTTTTTTCTTATGGTGGATGTACCTTTTACTGGGCTTCTGGCTGTCGCTCCTCAGGGCATGATTCGACCTGCCCTGACAGTATCATTACCGCCATCGTCTCCATGTCTCACTCGAACAGCTCTCGCCTTCTCCTCTTTTGCCTTTCTTTTTTTTTTTCTTTTGTTTTTTTTTTTTTATTTTGGTCTCTTTTGTTTTTTTACTATTTTTTGTCCCCGTGTTTTTTTCTTGCTCCTCTGCTTTTTTTGTCCTTTTTTTTCCTCTTTTCTTTTTTGTTTCTTTTGCAGGCTTTTTCTTACTTTTTTTATTTTTTCGCTGGGTGCTTGTTGTATTCGGTGCCAGTATTTATTGTCTGTTTGTTTTTGTCTTGTTATGTTCTATTGTTTTTGTTTTTTTTTCCTTTTCTTTGATTTTTGTCCTTTTTTTATGTACTGTTTTTTTGTTTTGTATGTTGTGTGTTTGTTTTTTTGTGTCGTGTTTTTTGTTTTTTCTGTCATACCCCTTACATGCTACGATGCCTCGCAGCTCGGTTCCAGGTCTCCTGCCTGTTTTGTGGAGTCCAGACTGTCCTTGTGCCAACCCCCGATGGGTCGTGTCGCCTTGCTGTGCCACACGTCATGTGTCTCTAGGCTGGTCCATCGGGTCTGTGTTGCTCTCTCTTGTCATGCAGTCTCCGTGTGCCCTGGCTCCTGTTGCTCTCTTCGCCCCACCGCGGCGGGCCCCCTGCGGCTCCCCTGTACGAGTATTGTGCCCTTCGCGCTCTAGTCTTCTTTAGGTCTCCGCTACTATTGTATCCCCTCCCCCTCCGCCCGCCTCTCCTTCTATTCTCCACTACCTGCTTTGACGCATTCCTCATCTGTCATCCATCCGTCTACGGGTTTTGACACAACCCCGCGTCCTACATCGCAAGCCACCGTCCTACCCTCACTGCGTAACTTTTTTCCTTTTTCTCACTTCATCCTACCTCCATTCCCCACACCCACCCGATTATGGGTCGCATTCCGTTCTATTGTTAGTTTTGAGACAGTGTCTAAGTCCGATTTTTGCAATCCAGTTTGATGTTCCACTTTTGTTTACACATCTCCAGGTCGCAGCGTGTTCTTGGCCAGTGCGGAGACTGTTGTCTATCCGCACTCCGTTTCCCCGATCCATCGACTGGTGGGACTTTTATTTCAGACACTAATCTCATTGCCCACGATACCGCCTTGTTGCCTTGTACTTGCGTCTTTATGTTCATTTTGTATACACTATGTGATTAAAAGCTGTACTCTTTTCCTTAGGTAATCCTTTGCCCTTCATATATCTGTAACCACTATGTCAGATGTTGCAAAACCTCTACAATTGTTTTGTCATCTCGGCTTCTTTCTGATTTGTGGAATCTCCATTTACTACTCCCACAAGAACTTAATTTTTGGTCCTGTTTTGTGCCAGTGTTAACTGAACACAGGCTCTAATCTTACTCAGAAATATCACTTTTTCTGTTACACCTTTTTTATCCTCTTTAGTCCGTGTTTGACATATGCTTGTGGCGTCTGACACTTGGTTTTGTTCTCTTGTGTCTTACTGATATTGTCCATGCGCGCCATGCGCCCCCATTGCCTTTGCACCACCGCCTTCTGAGTTGGATGAGCCTACTACAACATGCGGTCGATTGCACTGTAGATCGATGCTCCCAAACATACCCACCCTCCCACCATCCACCGTAGCTTCACTCCGCCCAGTTCTTTTTTACCTTGGCCGATTCTCATTTACAGGCCCCGGACACACCCCCCTCCCTGTTGAACAATTAGACGCTACTCTTGTAATCGACACACACGGGGACTGCTAATCGCACAGTACGGTCGAGCCCCCAACACCGCACCGGTCCGTCACACTCTGGTGGAGAGCCGAGTATTTTTTCTTACGTGTTTGTCTGCCGTTAAACAACCAGCCCCCACACCAGTGTCTTACAGTCACTTTTCTCACTGCGCGGCCACCATACCTTCCCTTTCTGGGTAAAATCAAGGGTTTGTCTGTATCCCGACGAAGTATGAGGGGATGAGGTGAGGGATATTCACGTGCTCATGCCAGGCCAGCTTTAGCAAACCCCCAACTGACTTTCCATATACCTCGCACAGTTATACGCCAGGTCATGCTCAGCTAGCTAGAGTCGGATCTTATCTCTCCCCCACCCTCCTCCATTGTCTGGTACCTAAGTAACCCCAAACATGTTTGAGCCAGCCCACTTACAGGCAAAGGAGAGCAGCAATCACTGTTCTAAATATACCCCTTTTAATCTCTTATCTTTGACCTCAGGATAACTAGCTACGACCACACCTTATCCGTTGATAATCTTTTTTATTCTGTCCACTAGGATGACGCTCAACTTGTTCCACATCTTCATGTAAATCTAGCGTAAAAAACCTATTCCTTTATTGACGGCACATGAACGTCAAAGACATGCTTAGAATGTCTGCAAAAACAAAACTTTACCAGCAAAACAGTCCAGCAATGAAACAACCAAACACAGCGCTTAGTATTCACACATAACAGGAGGTGAGGATTAAACAGCAGATTGTAAAAATCTTCAAATCAAATCATCCACAGTCTGATATATCAATAGTATGTAAGATACATTTCGGTAGGCTGGAATGGGTTTCCCTTCTAGTTGGATTTTGTGTTTCTTTTTAAACAGGACAGATTAAACTATCCACATCGCTCGAGATGTGTTTTGGACCTGTTATAGAGGGTACGGAATTGATCCAGGGTCCACGTCGAAACAGCGTTGACTTGTTGTTAAGACTGCGCTCACGAAGGTTCATTGTGTCTGTCATTGAAGAGTATCTGCACGAGTTTCAGTATGCTGACATTGCTCAAGCTCCTGGCAGTCTGTCATCATAACCACCACGTCACCGTCAGCTTGTAGGCTCCACACTCTCACCGTTAATCACATAAGGGGAAGGCGTGTTAATATGATGCAAAAAATTAGCTGCGCTCCTTGACAGGATTCATAGTTTAAAAGCTTTTACCTCGTATCTTAGTCCAGTTTCCTCCTCCTGGTACGATCGGAGGTATGTAGCAAAAATGTTGTGAGCTGTACTTGATTCTTGGGTCCCTCTTTAACTCTATAATGGGAGGGTGGCACTGCTTGAGGTGAAACTGCCAGAGTTACTTTTGTGACGCACACCCCCCCTCTGGCCCGACAGGACACACATTAACATGAACGATAGACAGACAGACAGACGGACAGACGGACAGACCGAGAGACACACACCCACACACACACACCCACACACCACCACACACACACACACAAACACACAAAAAAACACACACACACACACACACACACACCACACACCCACACACAGGGTTGAGAGTCCCAGCGCATCCACCGACGGGTAGCATACAACCAACCCCCAATGCATGATATCCCCTGGGGGGGGAGCCCAACTATTTTCTAGGTTTTGATTACCATGCTAACACAGGACTTCAAGATGTCCTAGATTTTTGGATCGCGACGCAATCTTATACAATATTCTGGGAAGTGAGGTTTCCACTACACCACTAGCCTGGCGAGATCACTGAAATAGCGACGAACTCATTACAGTTCGTGATCTTTTTTCGCAACGCACCTTTGCGACTCGAGCAGCGTCTTTACGAAACCCCTTTTATTACACACTACCTAAAAACCAACACAGTACGCTAACCACCCTTAGCGTCTTTTGTCCTAATGCATTTAAAAGCCATCCCTCTTATAACTCTACCAACACCCTACATCATGCTTCATTTGACCGTGGTCACCCACCCTGGATATTGAAACTATTATTTTCCCATGCATCATTTCCCACATCTGCCCCTGTTTGCCCCTTATTTTAATATCCAATTTGGTTATGTTGTCATTGTACTCCCGCCATGATGTCTTCTGCGTTTCTTCGATGTTCGGCGTGACGTACCCCCGAGCTGAGGGGGACCGCGCTCACTGCTGTTAATGGAGGGACAACAGCCGCACGCCTTCTTTCGATACATCACAAGTCGAGTTAAGACCAGAAAGCGGCTTAGTGCCAGGTATGTTGACACATACCGAGGAATTTTTATGTACTTAAGCTGACTAAGGTAACCGCCTTTTTTGTTTACTGTGTATCTGACACTCAGAATATACCGCACATTATCATAACCACGAACTATTCTACATATAGAATGAAGGAATAAAACTCTCTTATCTAAAGCCCAGTTTTTTGTGAGGTTTTTTCTTTTTCCTTTTATAGACAGTTTTTGCTGTACGGATTGTCACGCCTCTTGTGTGCCACCCCCATTTGGGTGTCGATGAGGTTTTTTCGGACACGAGTGTGTATAGGGAGGCCGTGCTAACTAGTGGTTCCCTCCACACCCCAGTTCTATTTCATATGTTAATGAGATGGTGGCCTTGTGTGTGATATCTGTCTCTGCTGTTGTAGTTGGGTATGATTATATTTTTGCTTGAGTATTGTGTGCCACTCATGATGTTTCTTCGTTTCCTTTGCCTAACGCGTATAAGAGTGTGTGTACTGTGTGTCCTCGGGATGTGATTGGGTCCAGAGTGATCTGCCCTTTTCTCGACTACTGGTGTGTGCTCATGTCAAGTCTTTGGCGTATTTGCGCTGTGAGGGGTTGCTCATGTTTCGATTGTAGCCAGGTCCCGGCCACTCCCTTGCGCAGTCTTCTGAGGGTCAGATACGCGAGCTGTGTCGAACAGAGTTATTGAAGTGGGGAGTGGTTCATGATGCACGTGACGTAACGTGAGCTTTGTGGGCAGGAATCTGCAATGAGTCCATGGTCGTCACAAGTTGTTGCGCTATATCTTTTTAGGGACGTGCACCCACCCACAGCCACCCATAGCGCGGGATGACCGTCCGTGGGGGGGATTGGGCCAGGGTGCGATTGGGTCTCTGTATGAGTACGACGGAACGAAGTGGTTGCTGTTTAACATACACACCAGTTAGAGGTCTGCTGGAAGGGAACTGAGTCCTTATTTTTCAGAATAATCCTCTGTGCAACTCTGATCCTTTTACAGTGTATTTAGCCTGTTTCTACAAGAAATTATTAGTACCATTCTGTGAAGCATTTCTTTGGCCTGACCGAGATGTCTGACGTTTGCAGGAACAATGGTGTCATTGTTGTCAGTAATGAGATCCTGGAGGAATGCACATGAATCTCGGACAGAACTATTTCTTTTTTTTCCTGTTTTTTTGTTATATAAGCTGTTACAGCAAAGTCAAAAAGCATGTTGACTTTGCATGTTATCAACAGCAAAGTCAAAAAGGATCTTATAAAATACTGCATTTGTTCTCATTTTTTAAACCATGGGTCAAGATATGTCCTATATGAACATGTTTTTGATTTGATATATTATTTCAGTTAGTACTGGTACTGTACATTGCATTTAATATGTTTGGGAATATGCATAAAAATATAACTTTTAATTTAATAAATACATTGACAAAAACAGTCCCACCCAGAGTTTTTTTTTTAAATCACATGAATCACTTAATTCCTTTTGAACAGGTGTTGCAAGCATGACATATACTCAGCTTCACTAACCCTATTAAACAAGTCATGCCCTGTGCCAGACTGTCTTTCCTGTTGTGGTTTCTCATAATCCCATCCTTTGTCTTTAAGGCTCTTGGCCTCCTTTGAAAACACTTACTCTCGTCCCCATGCTGAAACATCAGCTTTTCTCATGTCAAGCAAATCTTTTTTTTTGTCCATGAAATGGATTAAATCAAATCAAACAGTTATTTCAGAGGGCATTTCATTCCATTTACAGACCATAAACATACCTATCTCTTCCAGTTAAGAGTCTAAATCACTTTCACCTTTGTCAACATTACATCTACAGAGCATGAATGCAGGTGACCATCACTTGCAATTTGCTGCTGGAACAATGACAGAGAAACATTCCAGCCTTTGTATAAAATAATTACAGAATCAATCATGTCAGTAGCCTATAGTTCTGTAATACAAGAATATTTAATTACTTCAATACAGAAATTCATATATTCTCTTTCAGCCAAAGCAAAATATATACAGATAGATCTCAGAGTAAAAAGAGAAACATGTCTTTCTTGCAGCTGTAAAACTCAAATGCAAGTTAGAAACTCCACTTTAATACAAATCTGAAGAGCAGATATTTACATCAGTTTAACAGTTTACAGCATGACAGGTCGAGCTGCCCAGGGTCAAATCATCTTGATGTGCAGCATTAAATGATTCATAAAGATTTAGTGTTTAAGATTTAGTAAATTACAAATGCTGGTCACAGACTGTCTCAACCCCACGCTCCTCCCGGATGGAAATCTGGGACAATTGAGGCAGCAGCGGAAAGAGGGGTGGAATATCCCACAGTGAAGTTCTGCAAACCCAACATCAGACATTTCCAACTGTAGCGAAGAGCCTTTCCTACGTTCTGTAAGACAAACAGAATGTTGAAAAATTTACACACACAAAGCAAATATATAATTTAGCCAACCAATATATATTATATATATATATTATAATCAAGATGTAGATGAGTTTGCTTCTTCATCGGAACAGATTTTGGAGAAATTTAGCATCACATCACTTGCTCACCAATAAATCCTCTGCAGTGAATGGGTACCGTCAGAATGAGGATGAATGTACAATCAACATTAGGCATTTTAACTTTAACCCATCATTTCTGGACTAAAACGGTCACTTCCTTCAGTGAAAAAGTCCATTCCTTTTTGTTCTCTCAGATCTCAAAATCCACAAGCATATTTGTTTAGAACTCTTGTTTATCCTTGATCCATGCATATTTCTCTCCTGATTCATATAAGATGACTTGTTCACTAGAAAAAGCAATATTGTGGACTGAGAACTCTCTATTTTAGCCAGAAGCAATGGTTTGAAGTTAAAACACTTAATGATGGATTTCGTTTCTTACAAACACACAGCTGTTAATTGTTGGACTGGAGTGGTGTGGATTAGTTGTAGATTATCGTAATGTTTTCAGCAGCTGTTTGAAGTCTCATTCTGACGGCACCCATTCACTGCAGAGGATCCATTGGTGAGCAAGTGATGTGATAATACATTTCTTTAAATCGTTGCAACGTTTGTTATATGAAAAGATCTGATCCCCTTTTATTTAGTTTTATTCCTATACTCTCCACTCTTACTATTGGATAGCACTGTTGTGTTATGTTCTGGGGGTTTGGGGTGGGAAAAATGTCTTGTTGGTTTGTATTTCCCCTGTTGGTTTGGTGTGGGGGTTTTTTTCATTTCCAATTTTACTTTGTTTATTTAATTGTCTCATTCTTTTTTTATTTGCAATTGTATGTTTTGTTTTTACATAAATAATTTAAAAAGTGTAATTAATTATTGTAAAAAAATTAAATACAATTATTTGGCTGTTAGAGGACATTTGTTTTTCCACCGTGCTTTGGCATTTGGTAAATCTGAGCAGCAAATTCAAAATCATCTGAACAATTGGATTAAAACGCAAAACAGTTCCTTTGAAAATAGCTATTTTGGGGGTGAGGCAACATGGCTTCATTCACAGATCCAGGAGATCCACTTAAAGGAAATACTTAAAGGATTTCCAAGTAGACAATTTAGCTGGATTAACTTTATCATTTTAACCTGTAAACAGCGTGTAGTTTAGTGGCTTTACATTAGTGACTGTCTCTGTGTGACAGCAGGTCTGAAACAGGATGCACTGCTTCATCCTGAGGGAGGAAGTTTCTTCTGCATGACAATGGAACACTCCATGCCATTTGAATGACCCTCTCCCTCCCAAAATAACACAAATAACTCTCTGACTACATAGCCCTTGTTGTATTTTAGGTCCACTAGAAAGGTCTGCATATGGCCAAAAACACATGCACTAAATTCACTGAATCTACATTCATTACAAGTGTTTTATGCTTTGCAAACACAAAAAGCTGGTTTTCTGTATGGTGTAAATTATAAAAAAATCATAAAATAAATAAATAAATAAATAAAAAAAAAATATATAGAATAATATTTATTTAGAGTTCATAAATAATTTGTAGTTAAAAAATGAAAATCTGTTCTATTAATGGTTGTGGCCAGTGAAAATGGAGGAACAAATCTAAAATATTGGATGGTCCAACTGGGCCAGCAACATAAAGTCCTTATTGTTGAGCCCTTTATTTTATATTATTGAGAATGCTGGCCATTAGCACCAAACTTGATCAAGTTACTTGTAAATGTTTTGGAGAAAATAACAATGATTCTACAGCTATTAAGTGGATTGTTTGCTAAAGATACTCCATTTACTCTGTCTCATCAGTTTTAATCAGCTAAGTCTGATAAGGAAACAGTCTAAGACGCCACACAGGTTACCTGTTGATCTATGACCCAGTCTAACACTGGGTCAGCAAATTCACTGAAAAAGACATGTGCTTGTTCTGAAAATAACAATTGATATGGTTATTATATACAAAGGATAAACTGAAGTGGGGACTGTGCATGATTTCATAATCAAAATTTCCTGGTTATTGCAAAAAAAACATTTTGTTTTTGAAAGCATCTGAATAACTGAATAACACATGACAGTTTTTTTGTTTGTTTGTATAATGTCACCCTTTCACTCATGACCAGGGCACTACCATTCTGAACTCAGTGGTAGAGTTTGTGACATTTTAAATCAGGAACACATCATTTTGACAAATTTGAAGAATTATCCTATTTCCTCACTAAAGTACCCTCAAATTTGTGCAAATGAAAATCAACATCAACAACTGGAAATAAAATTAATCAGAACAGAATAGTTGATATCTGAGCCACAAAAAAATACAAATTTACCAATACCACTGGAACAGTTATTTGTCACTGCTGGAACGTAAACTACTAGCAAATAATATGCACTAGTAACGAACAAGTAGGCCTGTCTGTATAGTGACAACAGTGAATAAATATGACACGTTACTAGTGAAATTGAAAAAGTCACTGCTAGGTAACATTCTTGTATTTTATTTATAGTACCAGTAACATAAGAATACACACTAGTTAGTTTAACAAAGACCTTTACCATACACTCTCATAAAAAAAGGTACAAAAGTTGTTGCTGGGGTGGTACCTTTTCAAAAGGTATACACAAACCTAAAGGGTCCATATTGGTACTTTAAATGCATATATTATTAGTACATAAAGTGTACATATTAGTAGCCTACCTAAAAGGTGTACCTTTTAAATACCGCTCAGTGACAGCTTTTGTAAATTTTTTCTGATAGTGTATTTTATTTAGGAGCAGACAAAAAAATAGCTACATTGATCAAGATCCTAAACAAATGTAGCGTTACAAAAATATTAAGAACAACTGTTTTTGTTTTTCTTAAAATATTAAGAAATGTTTGTTGAGCTCCAATGTATTAGAATGATTTCTGATGTATCATGTGACACTGAAGACTGGAGTAATCATGCAAAAAAAATCAGCTTTGCCATCATAAACCACATTTTTAAATTCAAATAGAAAACTGTTCTTTTTAATTGTAATAATATTTCAAAATATTACTGGTTTTACTGTATAAAATAAATGCAGCCTTGGTTAGCAAAAGAGACTTGTTTCAAATACATGAAAAAAAATCTTACCGACCCCAAACTTCTGAACAGTAGTGTATATATACAAGAAAACAAAAACAGCACTAGTGAAGCTTTTTACACTACAAGTGTAATATTCATCTTACCTTCCTGTATTTTTTATACTTTTCTTTCTTTTTTGCTTTCTTTTCCTCCTTTAGTTTGTGTTGGCTGTCGTCTTCCACTAAAGGCTCGTATGGTGATCTCTCCGGCAGTAAAGTATAGCGCAGATCTCTGGGTCTGTTCTCTACCGGTTGATCGAGGCTCTGCTCCGGTGCGCCGGTGTCGACCTGCCGCCTGTATCTGTCCTCAAAGAGGCCAAGCCGCGGGACACAGAGCGACTTCGGCTTCATGGTCTTCACTATCGTGTTGTTCGTGCACTCTGATCAAACTCTCAGGACTGCATACGCACGTCCTCTTGGAGGAGCTCCGCAGTGTTTGGGTTTGGATGGACTCCAGCTCTGATTTGAGTCCAACATCATCAGGTTCACCCCAGGTAGGCGTCTGAAAGACTAGAGTGCAAGTATATTCAGGGAAGTATTCAAATCCAATTAAATGTCCATTCTATTGAATTCACTGGTGAAATATTTCATAGGCCATCAAACATAATTTTTATGAGCTATGTTATTATTTTGGTCTAAAAACAGTTTTAACCCTGGATTGGTGTAACTTTGCAATTTGCATCAAAATCAATATTTAAAAAATAAAGATTTAAACAAAAATCAATAAATGGGCCACACAAAAAAAAGGGATTGTAAATAGGCCTATATCATATGGACTACAAAAATTAGCCTCTCAGTTTGGTGTTAAATGTTGGTTTGTAGTTAATGATCAAGGCTAGCCCATTTCCATATCTTAAAATAACACATGCTGTTAATTTCATTAAAATAAATTAAATTAAATTAGTAGAAAGTATTTATTAAAAGTTAAGGGGACAGGGCACCAAGTACCATATTTGTTGAATGTGCATTTTTTTCAAATTAATTTAATCAATTATATTTTACAATAATAGGCTATACTCCTTTTTCTACAAATAACATAAAATGTTACAGCAATATTTCGGAAACGCTGTCATGAAAGCGAGAAAGAAAAGACCAAAATTCTGAAGCACGTGAGCTAAGCGCTGACCCGCCCCTTTGTGACCACGTGACCATTGACTGACAGGAGCGATCGCTGACGCGAAAGTAGAATGAGCGGACGTGTGGACATACACTCGGCTTGTTCGTAAGTAGGCTATTTCTTAAATAATTGAAATTAAAGGTTTGGGCTTGGCCTTAAATCATTATACGAATAGGTGAATTCAACTTTAACGTTTAAAAGGTATATTTTAATTTTACAGTCGATGATGGCTGGGAGTTATAAACTGTCATTACAGTGACTGTTAAATAAGTGCTTTTTAATTTCGAATACTTCTCAACTTTCGTTTTCAATTGTTTAGTAGTATTTCTAAGGTGTTCAGTTTTAAACGTTGTCATAATCTTTGTCCAGACACCCTATCATCAGCATCACTGTGGTAAAAAACGGAATAAAAATAATATATTAAACTTGCTTATATGCATGATATTTGAAGGCAGCAGTTCTTTAATTAGATTACATTATGATGACAACAAGAGTGACAATAAAAATATCAAATTCTTTAACTGGGTGTGTTATTTACAAACTATGTGTTTACTGTTGTTGTTGTCATTTTTAACTTAAATTACACAATGGCATATTTCAAAGCAAAACTCACATGCATAATACATCAAGCCAAAGTATTGTTACTGATTTGGCAACCAGCTTTGTTACTGTTATTCTATGAGTGAGTGGGCCTAATTCAAGACAAGACAGATGTATGATGCCTCACTGCTTTAAAAGTACTGGTGATGGTTTTTGCATGTGATGTTCTCAAAATCACATGGCATAAAGTGTACATGGATATGCAGTCATTTTTATATACTCATAATGTTTTTGAAATATGCAGAAGAATTAACTAAATCACAGCCTTATTCCAGCCTTTCAGTGTGTTTGTGTGTGTGTGTGTGTACACATGTTCGTGACATGAGGTCACTTTTAAATAGTGTATACAATTAACCACATAGAAACGTGTCTTTAATAACCTTTTTTTTTTCAAACCCACATGCATGTACGAAACCAGTTAACTTCTCCAACTTAACTTAGTGGTTCCTCATTCTTTTGCTGTATTTTGTAAATTGCAACATCGGTGTTGAAATTACACACCATTTATAGATTACGAGAAAGTCTTTTACAAGCCAGTATACTTTAGGTCATATATTCTTTTGATTGAACATACTTAATGGATACATATTTAGATTCTCTTACTGAAAGTTCAAGTGGATAATTAGTGGTACATAATGTACCTGTATAACATAGTTTTTTCCCCTTATCTTTCTCCTGTCTCACTTTTGTTCATATCAGTACACTTATCTTACATATCACAATATTATCACAATTATAATCACAATCTTACCTTTTAAAATGTCATGTTTTTAGTGCATGTCATGTGTTTGTTCACTAATCACTCCCTCATTGTGTCCAGACGTCTTGTTCAATCACCTGTTCTTGTGTGTTTATAGTTCTCAGGGTTTCCTGTCCTTTATCTTTTATTGTATGACATACTCTCTTATTTTCATTTTTCATCCATTTTCCTAGAAAATAAAAAATCATAATTTTTAGCTGTTGAAACCTTGGACATTTTATAATCTATGAGGAAGACCTGATGGCTTGTGGGATTGACGTGAAGGAGGCAGTGGTGTATTCAGGAGTTTGCTCACAGATCTTCAGAGAGGAGTCTGCATTAACTGAGAACAAAGTGTACTGCTTCATCCATCTGAGCATTCAGGAGTTTCTGGCAGCCATGTATGTATATTACATGTTTAAGATCCACCACTGCAACGTTCTTCATCATGAAGAGACCACCTTGTTTGAATTGCATAAGTGTGCCATTGACAAGTCCCTACAGAGTGAGAATGGACACCTGGACCTTTTCCTCCGCTTCCTTCTGGGACTTTCATTGGAGTCCAATCAGAGCCTTTGACAAGGCTTGCTTTCTCAATCTGGTAGCAGAGCCTGTCAGAGCAAAGAGGAAACCGTTGATCTATCCAAAAATGGATATAGAGGAGACTCCATGCAAGAAATCTATAAATCTCTTCTACTGTCTCCAATGAACTCAAGATCTCTACTCTTATTTTCAAATACATTAAAGAAATCTTACCGACCCCAGACTTTTGAAACATTAGAGTAAGCTATTATAAATATACACTATTATAATTATTAAGCTTTACCAAATGGCCGAAATGTTCATTTTTCAACCCGTAGGCTAAGTTACGGTTTGCTCACTGAGAAATCCTGTCAATCTTTGGCTTCAGCTTTGAGGTCCAGCTTCTCTACTCTGAAAGCTTTAGATCTGAGTGGCAACGCAATATATGATGAAGCAGTGAAAATGCTCTCAAATGGACTTGGAAGCCCTCACTGTAAAATACAGATTTTGAGGTAAGGGCTTTAAATCTCTGTTTAGATCCTACCCTCAGTAAACTCTTGAAGCATATCGTGTCTTTTCAGGTTGGCATCGTGTGAGATCACAGACGTGGGTGTTGATTTTTTGGCCTCAGCTCTTGTTTCTAACCCGGCTCCTCTGAGAGTGTTGGCTTTGAGACAGAACCACATAAAGGATTTTGGTGTATCAAGACTCGCTGAAGTGGTGAAGAATTCCAACTGTAGGCTGGAGACGTTACGGTGAGGAGTAGAACCAAAGCTTTGAGACTTTAATTTTAGTGCTTGCAAGCTAGCTATGCAGGTAATTTCAGTCAAAGGTTATGCTAACAATTTTCAATGTTTGTAAAAGTTATACTTTGTATACAATTAAAGTTTAAATTACAACCAACAGTGATGATGTGATATTGATGTCAGTTGGTTTTTCTTGCATTTATTTGGATGCTGAATAGTGACTGATATTCTGTTTAAAAGAAAGAAAAAACAGCAAATTATGTACCTAGTTTTAAATGTTTTAACAAGATTTTATGAATTTTATGAACAAGAATATTTTTCATAACAGTTTAGGAGATGGTGGGGTCACAAAGGGAGGTTGTGCTGTCCTCGCGGCCGCTCTAAACTCAAACCCGCCGTATCTGAGAGAGCTGGACCTGAGCAGTAATGAGCTCACAGACTCAGGGAAGCATTAAATTGATAGTAAGGGACAGTAAAGATTTTTATTATTTTTTTCAGCATTTTATTTCAAATAAATGCTGTTCTTTTCATCAAAGAATCCAGAAAAAAATCCACAAAATTTTAAGCAGCAAGTTAAGTTTTTCAAACAAATTACATTTTCAAATTAAGTTTTTCAACATTGATGTATGAAATTTTTCTTGAGCACTAAATCAGTATATTGGAATGATTTCTGAATGATCACGTGACAATGAAAACTGGAGTAATGATGCTTAAAAATTCAGCTCTGCCATCACAGGAAAAAAATAATTTTAATATATATTAAAATAGAAAAAAGTTATTTAAAAATGTAATAATATTTCACAAAATTACTGTATTTACTGTATTTTTGATCAAATTAAAGTGCAGCCTTGGTGAGCATAACAGACTAAAAAATATTAAATAAAATGCCTCTATATCAGTTTTCCATAGTTTGAGTCAGTGTGGTTTAACTGTGGACTGCTGTGGTTCACTGGCTGCTGCTCTTGAAGAAAAATCCTCAAGTTTTAGAGAACTGAATTTGGGAATAAATAATCTACAAGATTCCTCTGCGCTGGATTGGAAAATCCACATTGTCAGCTGGACACTTCAGGGTAATGCTATATCTAAAACTTTCAAAATTGCTTTCAGAGAAATTAATTGTGATTATCCTATATAAAAAAGAGTCTGATCTAAATTAAAAATTTTATTTTATTAATGATCTATGCCTATATTATTGTTTATATGTAACTAATGTTTTTCTGTATAGGCTGTCTAACTGTGGGGTCACAGGGGAGGGTTGCACAATTTTAGCCTCTGCACTGAGATCGAAGCACTCACTTTTAAGGGAGCTAGACCTGAGCTGAGACCACTGTATGTTCTACTAGATGATCCAGACTGTAAACTAGAGAAATTTATGTAAGTAGTTCCTGGTGTGATATTTGTAGTAGTTATGAACCTGAACACCTGAAACAACAAAATAGCTAGTGTGTCTTACGAAACACTCATTGTACATTTACATTTGTTGAGCTTTATATAATAATGCATGTAATAAACCTTTTCTTTTGTCTTTCCAGCTTGTATTAACATCAGGCCTGTTTGTACCACAGCACACCTCAACAATCATTTGATGAAAGTATTGCAGAATGCTGCCATACCTCACCACTGATGACTGTACTTCTTCTTGGTAATTTTATATGATGCTTTCAGATGTTTTATTTTTAAATCCTTTATTTATATTGTTCTTATATTACACTTTTATATTCTAGTATGAAATACTGAACAGAGAATTCAGTTGCAATGCAATTTTGTTAGTTATACAATACAAACCCATGTATTCCATTTGATGCTAATATGTACTATGTACATTTACAAGTATGTTACAAATTGACTGATGCACTGCTGTTGTTTTCAAAAGATGGGCCAAGGTGTGCACATTTATTGTTATTATAAAAGGCTCAGAACCTCTTAACTGTAGAGGTTGTTAACACACTATTGCACTGTACTGTTATGCTAAACTTGTGCCATTATAAGTAGCTCTGAAGTAATAAGGAAGGTTGTTTGCATAAATTTAATTGGCTATGTTTTTCATTTATGTAGTTTAAATTAATGCTATCCTTTATTTTTTTTTATGTATGGTAAAACATTTATACTGACACAAATTTTTATGTGTATTTGTCATTCATTCATTTAGAAAATTTGTTTAAAATAATTTATCCTCAAACTTTTTGTTTGTATCAGTATACCATATTACAACTAAATTAAAAGACTAAGTGATTTAGTGTGGTCATCTGTATTCACTCACCTTTTTCAACATGAAAGCCCATATTTTGAACACTTAAATTTAAATAACATTACAAAGATCAGTACAGACTTCTTCCTTCCAAACCTTTACTTTACACAAAACAGCATTAGACATTTAATCTGCCTTTCAGTTGTTTCCATTATTAGATGAGACTCAGCATAGATACTTCCCCTAATAACACACCAAAATGGAAATATTTACAAGAAATCAGGTGGAAATACAATACAACACACACACATGACAGCAGAAACAGAACATTTCTGATCCTGAAAGGGTGGAAAGACATATCTTCATATACATAAATGTACAACATGAACTCAACATCTATATAACAGTACAGAGTTGCGATGTGGCTGAGATCTCACACACATTTTTGTGTGAAAGGTTGTGCTCATAAACTGATAAAGCACATTTGTCAGCTCCTCAACCTTGCATTAGTGCTTTAAGCTCTGATAGTGGGCAACTTGCTCTCCTATGCTGTCAGCTTTCTTTAAAAAAAAAAAAAAGTTGAGGTCCAAACTCAGACAGGAAAGTCTGTGAAACTCACCTTTACAGGAGAAAGTTTTAGTTAGGACACTGGCTGCTGTGTTTTCAGCCAGCTGCCACCGGTGGCTTGTTTAGCCCTCAGTACGGGACACGGCACGGTACCCTCTTTCTCCTGATCTCTTCCTCTGGTAGTACTCTGGCAGGGGGAATTCTCTCTACCTTTGAGCCAGAGGTGCGAGTGAAATGAGAACCTTAACCATAGCCTGTCAATAAATAACAGCAGTTTATGGGTCATAACACTATTGAAACACACACATACTAGTATATATATATATATGGAATGAATAAATTAAAATCTAAATTATAAATTGCTATAAAAAAAACAATTATGTATATATATTTATTCATTTAAAGAGGCAAGGCATGTGAAAATCAGACCCAACTAGATCAGCAGCAAGATATTAAGCCCTGGATCATCATTCTCACTGAAACATATTTAAATACATGCTTAAAAGCAACAGAAACACCCACCTCTTCTCCATTTTCATTTTTCACTACCTGCTTAGCTGAAAGCACTTTTGTGGCAGCAATGGCAGTGGCCAGACTCTAAACAAAAGATATTTGCTTTTAGTATTTCATGAAAACAAATCTGCTTTTATTAGTTGCCTCTCCCCTTACAGAAAGAGGAATATTGTGTACCTCAGTGGGCAGGTCGGCACGGATGCGTACAGTACATCTCTTCAGAGCCATCTGGAACGTGAAACTGATTACACCTTTGACCCTCAAAAGGGCCTCCTCACACACACCTCTCTGATCCTGTCAACACAATGCCACATGTTTTTACTCCGTAATCTGCATAAATATGAGAGAAATGTTTTACGACCCAGGCCAGGTAAGACCAACAAAGTGCATGTGTGAAAGCTTTGTTATGGTACATACTGCCCCATCTAAGCCTTGTATATGCAGGGTAACTGATTTTGCTTTCTTGTTAGAGCTGTTGATGAAGAACTGGGGTTTGTTCCTCTTCTGTTGCTCTGGAGTCTGACAAGCCTGTCGCTGTGTTTGAGCACTCAACACATCATACACCTCTTGTGCAAGGTCTGTAATATCAGTCGTCATACCAGTCCTTCAAACAGTAGAAAAAGTGGGAAAAGGATATAAAAGATCATGAAAACAATCCCCCCCCCTTTGGAATAATGTTGATTGGTGGATTGGGCAAAGAAAGACTAAGAATGCATTTTAGTTAACTATAATAACCGTGGTTTAAACCTTAATTTTTACAATTTTATTTTATTACATATATATATTTTTACAAATTTTTAATTGAAGTAAACATTCAACTGAAATAAAATATTTAAAAAACATATTTTAAATTTGAAATAAGAACTTGTTTTATTTCAGCTAGTTGCCAACGCAAAACTTCTCATTTTCATCTAGTTTAACTTGTACTAACATAACTAAAACTGAAATAAAATAAAAACTATACATATACAAAATTACTAAAATTAAAATGAAAAAACAAATTCAAAATATTCACAAAATGTATAACAGTGTCTCAATGACACTAAAATTAAGATTTGAGGTTGACTAAGATAATAAAAGTAAAATATGACATTTAAAAAAGTAAAAAAAAAAAGATTTCATGTTGACTTTAAGATATTACAAGTAAAATAAATAAACTTATCTTTCAATAAATAAACTAAAATCACCTCTTCATCAGTATCTCTAGGCTCACCATCATGCCAAGCTCATCTTTCATGGTGCTGATGTTGCGAGGCGATTCAGCCAGGTATCGCAAAGTCTGATGAGACACAAGCCTTAAGTAGTCAGTACAAGAAACATACAAGACGTTAAACACGATTTAATATCACAACTGGCTCTTTGTTAGTTTAACAAGAACTTTTGCACTGACAAATCAGATTTGGGTGTACCTGGAGGGTGGCAAAAAGTACTTTAGGGTCTTTGTGGTCGAGGAACAGCACTAGTCCTGGAAGGCAACCCTGGTCCTGAACAATTGCCTCCCGATTCTGCGGTTCTGATGCCAGGTCCCGCAGCTGTGTGACTACTGATAACGCATCCATCATTTTTGTGGATATCTATAACACCAAAGGATATTAAAACAAATGATTTGCAATATATATTATTACATAGATCCACTTGTAAAACTAAAACATATTCCAATACTTTAATTAATTCAAAACCGATCTCTTGGTTTTCCCACCGGACTCATTTTGTATGAATTGTGATAATGATGTATATTAGACAGAGCACTGTTTAATTGTACATTAATAATAGACCCTTTAAATAGTATATGTACTAAATAATAAAGTATTTGTAGGAGTATTGTGGCATGTTTTACATGGTTCATTTTATGGAGCTTTGACATAAACAACATCTTTCAAAGAGAGCAACAGTTCCGGTCATGTGACCATTCACACCAGCCACGTAAATCAAGACGCATACATTTTCAAATACATTTAAAATACACATACTTTCTCAAAAGTCAATTTTGTTCACTAATATTACCGGTGGAATTAAACGAGTTAACAGAAAGAAAGAAAAAACAATTAATTACAGCACAAACGCTGAAGACACTAACAACCTTGAAACAACCAGTTCCTGATACAGTAACGTTAGTCTGTTAGCATGAAAGCTACATCGCTGGAATTCAAATTTGAGTTTAACGTAAATTTACATTCCTGTAATTGAGAGAATCCTTTTCATTATTAATTTTAACCGTCTTATACATCATTCTCAAAAAACTACTTCGTGCAAAATGTTGATTCAATTATAAAATTACAGTGTACTACTCACCACTACAGCGTACACATTAAATACAAAACTTCCCACTGCTTCCGTTCAAACAAAATGACTGATCGAAGGCCTCTGACGACATTTCTAAATTCTTCAAGCCGATTGGCTACAGGCGCCAGCCCTTCTCTCCCGACCAATCACAAACGCTCTCACGCAAAGAGCTTTATTTGAGTTTACTCGCACGGAAAGCGTGATACAAGGAAGAGGTAAAGTGAATAATACGCATAAAACAAATAGACATTGTAAATATAATTGCAATTTTACTAATAATACGATGGATATGTGTTTAAATTAAGCGCACGTTAAAGCATAGGTTTGATATACGTGCGTGTTCTCACGCACCCAGACGTAGGATAGTGGCAGATGCCGGAGAAGGTGTTTACTGATGCAGATAGTTCATTACTTGACGTTACTTAATTACGCTGCTCTCGCATTGATGCCACTAGTTTTCCTCAGTATTTAAAATGTAACGTTGCACGTTTTAATGGCGCTTTTGTTACAGAATTGAATGGAATGCAGCTGATTTGATCCTTGAGGTCACGTGGAGAAGCTTGCTGCAGTGTGGTGTTGGTTCGTCTATCAGCAGAAATCCAGCGTGGAAGCGGTCAATGTCTCTGCTGGAAGACATCGCCGACCTGCTGAGATGTGTCCTGGAGTACTTTGGAGTGCCACCTGACATGGTGAAGTGAAAATTAATTTAGAATGCAAATATATTTGCTTATATTATTTAAACAAAAAGCATAGTTTTACAGGTTCTTTAAATGCAACTTTTTAACAGTACATCTGTTGTGAACACTGTGTTGTTGCAGTTGGTTCCAGTGAACACGAAACTGGAGAAATGATGCTGAAAATGGTAGTGGTTGTGATGTTGTTATTATCTATCTATATATATATATATTGAAGGTGCATTTTTCAGGAGAATAGTTTTGGAATGTAATAAAAAATTTACTTAAAAATCTACTTTAATCTATTTACTAAATTTGAAAACCTCCATTTTAAATGACAAAAAAATCTCAGATTTTCAGTAGTCTCAGACTTTTTGTTTTGTTTTTTGTTTTTTCAAATTGGGGATTTTTGAGGTTGTAATACTCAGGAATGTTTAAAGAGAAACCTATAAATTGGATTCCAAGTAACTGACAGCAACATGCGGTGAACAGACATTGATTTCACTAAAGAGGAGGTTTAGTCAGTGGGTGGCGCCACATACAAAGCCAGTAGTTTCTTGTTGAAAATGTCCTTTACATGCAATTCTGGAACCATGGCGATAAAGATGAGTCTTAATGTAGAGAAAGAGGTGTGGCAAGGGACTTGTCTGCTTGTGTGCATGTCTCTGGTACACAACACGGATTAACTGAACGCTTGAGAGCACGTTTCCTCAGAAATAGGGTCTCTTGTGAGTATTAAAATCTCACTGGATTAGAGTGGGCGCTCATCGGGAGGGGTTTGAAGGGGCTTAGTGCATTATCCCATTGGTAATATTCATGTGGAGGAAGAGAGTATGGAGAGGGTGGAGCCAGTGAAATACGGCATAAGACCACACCTCTTTTTTACCTCAGCCTATAGAATTCAGTGGTATTTTTTGAACGCAGAAACCCTTGA